>OY978225.1:36841466-37441466 GCA_963854785.1 Vaccinium vitis-idaea | reverse complement strand
ATATTTTATTGTAAGATCTATCGTTATGTTCTTGAATAGTTCAACGTGAATATTGTGACGGAAGTCATAGAGAGATTTAACGGACAATTCTACTAGTAAAGAATTCTCTATAAATCTAGTTGTTTGACCAGACGTTGAGTATGAAATTGAATAACATTTATAAGGAGATCGCATATTTAATTTTTCAGAAAATATTTACGGGGTGATGGATTAAATGTAATGCAATATATAATTTCAGTTAATATTGATCGGGAAATATGGTATTATAATGCGTTAAATAAATGGGCTGAATATGAGTATGTTTTTGGGATTGGAGGTTCACACATAACACACGCACGGAATTGAGAAAATTTCACTTGTACATATTGAACATATTCAAATTACAAAAAACTCTCAGTACTGAAGGAGAACCACCGGCTCCCCCTCTTTCAACCTCACTCTCACCAGACTACGAGGTGTTTGGGAATCTCATTTTTTGTTTTTCAGTTTCAACTTTTTGGGTTTTTGGCCTTTTGAAATATGGTCAAGGTATTTTGAATTTGGCAGGAGTGTTTGGAAGAAATGTGTAGAATGCATTTTGAAACAGGAATAGTGTTTGTGAGATATGTGCAGAATACATTCTGTAAGTCTTTTTGTTAATCAAAATGGGAAAAGTGAAAAATGAGAAATTAAAAAGCTCCTCTCAACCTATTTTTGACTTCTCTTCTCTAAACATAAAAACCAAAAACTCATTTTCGCAGAATGTGTTTTCATTGCGGTCTGCCAAACACCTAAGTAGAAAATGCAAAAACCAAAATGCAAGAAGTAGGTGGCCAAATGTACATTGCACCACCCAACAATTAGGAGGAGACTAATTCAACATATGTCATGTCTAGTTGTCATGTAAAATTAAACTTTGGAGGTGAACACGCTACAAGGAGGGGCCAATTTTTTTACCAATGGGGATAAATGCCAGCTTGCTCCATATAATTTGTCATTTGACAATTGTTTTGATTAAAGCTCGTTTGCGGTTATTTTATCATTTCTTGTATAGCACGTTTTTTTCTTGAAGAGTTAAAAATATTACTCTTACCTTTTGTATTTATGTGAGCTATATTACCCAAAATTGAAAACCATATGTGCATCTACACATGCAATAGGCAACATATTAAATTTCCGAATTACCAACAAAAACAAAATAGTCAACATATTGGAAAGGAACACAAAGCTAGTCAACGCAAACCAAAGGAACAGAATAGACAAAGGCCTAAGAAAAGTAAGACTTCAAATTAAGGAAGTTAGAGAGATTATTAGACTGCGCAGAAAAGTATTCTAATATGAAGTGTAAGAATAAATTGTTTGTGTAAGAAATAAGGTAAGAATTAGTCAGATTTAGACGCATTATCAATTTTTTTCTTTTTTTTGAGTCGCATTAGTGTTACTAGTAGAAAGTTATTTGGGCCCTACATTATGACAGCATTAGCTGCCACAAGAATTGTGATGATGGATGCAGCTCTTCTTCAAGTGGAACCACAGCTTAAACAATGAATAAAAGTACCAAGGGAGGGGAGAGAGAGACACATTGCCGTAGGACGTGAGGGGAGAGAGACAAAAAAAGAAGGAAAATGAGCCCCTCCTGTATTTATATATATACATACTTTTTTACATTTTAACAATATTCTAAGAGTGAGTTCTTTAATGGATTTTATCAAAAATTTGATAAAATCAAATCCTTGATTTTATTCATTGGTGAGGAGTACTTTAATTTGGTGCGAAAAAAATCAAAAAATGATACACGGAACAACTTCATTTTTTGATTTCAAAACCATGATTTTAGCATCTACTGAACTCATTTGTTAAAATCATGGTGATTTTAGCAACTGGGTTGCTAAATTTTTTTGAAAAACTATGTCTAAGTTAGTCCAAGTTTCTGATCAAGTGATGCACTTGCTTTGGATTGGCTTGAAGCGCCCCTAACCCGCCCCACCCTGACCCGATCTAGGCGGTTTTTTTAATCAAAATTTTGGTTTTTTTAATAGTTTAGCGGGTGTCGTTTAAATTAAGCCGTTTTGTTTTGCATGTGCTTTCCCCGAAGATTGCATATTAGTGAACAAATCTATTCTCTTTCCAAAAGGGCCAAAAGATTGGATATTATATACTCCCTCCGTCCATCTATGTTTGTCCATTTTCACTATTTCATACCTCTTAAAAAATCGTACATTGTTTTTAATACGAATCTCTAAAAATATTCAATATGGATCTTGTTTGATAGATCTCAATTAACTCTATTATACGAAATTTTCAAAATCATGAAACTCGTTATAAATTGAACGATATGGACAATTTAAAACATGGCATGAATGCCGAAAATAGACAAACAACGACGGACGGAGGGAGTAATAGTTGGCAATTGGATTCCACTTATCCGGGCCATAAGGACTTTTGACAATTTTACAGTATATTATCACCTCTCAAATCCAATAGACAATAAATTAAAGACATTTACCATCATGTCAAGCCCTCTCTCTCTTCAACTCCCCAATCCGTATAAAAATGCCTAAATCATAGGATACCCTATCAAAGTGCCTAAAATCCTAGAATGCCCTATGAAAGTGCCTAAACCACTAAATCCTATAATCAGAAAGTTCATCCTAAACCTAAACTCTAGGGTACCCTACGACTCGGGTACCCTATGAAAGTGCCTAAAATCCTAGGGTACTCTATGAAAGTGCCTAAACCACTAAAACTCTATAATAGGAAAGTGCACCATAAACCTAAACTCTAGGGTACCCTTATGACTAGAGTACCCTACGACTAGGGGTACCTTATGAAAGTGCCTAAAATTCTAGAGCACTATATGAAATTGCCTAAACCACTAAACCCATATAATAGGAAAGTGCACCCTAAACCTAAACTCCAAAAAAGTGTGACTTACCTTAGTGGTAATTAAAAAAAATGACTTACCTTAGTGGTAATTAGACATCTCTTTTCTAGACCTAGAGGTAATAATTCCTAAATTACAAAAAAACTCTCAGTACTGAAGGAGAACCACCGGCTCCTCCTCTCTCAACCTCACTCTCACTTTCACCAGACTACTTTGGAGGAGACTAATTCAACATATGTCAGCCTTGTTTGGTTTGGTTTCCAAAAACTGGTTTTCTCAATTATTATTCAATTATTACCCTTATTTTTAAATTTTATTTTTATTTTTCTCTCTATCTCTCTCCAATCATTAATACCTATTTTTTAATTATTATACCTATTTCTCCCTCTAATCATTACAAAAACCAAAACTCAAAATCAAACCAAACACAACCGTCATGTCTAGCTGTCATGTAAAATTAAACTTTGGAGGTGAATACGCTACAAGGAGGGGCCATTTTTTTTACCAAGGGGGATAAATGCCAGCTTGCTCCATATAGTTTGTCATTTGACAATTGTTTTGATTAGAATTTTGACACTCTTCTAAGATGTAGTCAAAAAAATAATTCATCCACCTCATAATTTTAGTTCAGTACGAAAACTTGTGTGTCATTTTTCAAATAATAAATAGTACTTCCGTCCACATGACTTTTGAATTTTTTCACACCAACTTGAATATCCCAATTTAGTATTTTAAGTGGTGCTATAAAATCCAAAAAAAGTTTTCCCTTAATGATAGAAAAGGACACTATTTTTCGCGACAAACTGAAATTATACTTAAGATGGAGGGAGTAAAAAAAAACTGACATCCAACTCAATGAATTGTACTCGTGGAAAAGTTGCAAGATAATACTCTCTCCGTCCCTTTTTAAGTATGTTACTTCGTAAATTGAACTTATTAAAGAACATCATCATTACACCTTTCACATTAACTTTTCCTCCACTCGAGACTTTTCCCATCAACTTTTACATCTATTTTCCAAAATTATCCCCCACTTTTACCCATTAACTCTTTACCCACTAACTTTTCAAAAGAGCAAAATGATAATTATACAAATTTTTACCCATTAACTTTTCAAACCGCACACTTATTAAGTGAAAGCCCAAAATAGAAATTTCTACACTAAAAAAAGGGACGGAGGGAGTAGCTTTGTTTCACTAAATTTGTCAAGGAACATAGTTATTGCATACTCCGTTGGAAGCAAAAATTGAATGTTGCACAAGAGTTAATGGACTAAATAGACATTTGTTCTTCATTGTTCATTAGTACTGAATTTATTTCCATTGGTAGGCATGCATGCTCTTGTTTGATGGAGTAATTGATACTTTATGAGCTTTCTTCATAGTCCAAGAACTCAATTTTGAAGTTCTTACACTCTCTGTTCCATTATCGAAGGCATACAAATGAGCCCTTTCTTTTCTTTTCTTTTCTTTTTCTTTTTTGATAACAATATGTTCGGGCCAGCTTGCGCACATTTTGACTAATTCCGGGACCCTAGAGGTGACAATCGGGCATAACCCCCAATGGCCCAAGAGTATGCTCGCAATGGGTACCAAACCTGATAAATGAGCCCCTTCTTCCGGAGTCAAAGTGGGATAAATCGTGGAAGTGATACAAGCCTTCCCCTCCCCAACCAAAGATCTCCACTGCAGACTACAGATCTAGTGATCAATCTGCAGATAGTAATAATCAATTGCACACTTTAGAGATGATTTATAGGTATGCTAAAAATGGTGAGAAAAATGTGGAATGGGGAGCCATGTTGTGTGAAGTAACTGTACCACAAATTAGGAAACTTGTTTAATTACATGCAAAATCAACCAACCAACTGGATTAACCATTGGGACTTCTTCCCAGCTATTTCACAGTTGAGTCAAGGAGTGGAGCCAAGACAGGCTTAGGGAATGCCTGATTTTAACAAAAAGGTAAAAGAAAATGATATACCATACTTTGTTCACATCGGTCGTGAACTCTTTTGTTAAAATTACCTAAGATTATCTACTTAGTTAAAATTAAGATATGTTTATCGGTCTATGCATTTTTATGAAAAATTGCTCAGATCTAACTCTTCACGGTCATTGTTTTAGTAATTCTTTGCTACGACCTTTAAAAATACGTTTTAAATACATTGAACGGTTCGGATCATCGAGATTCGATCGAAATCTATGATGTCTGTATTTTTACAGGTTCTGTTAAGGCTTATTAGCAGGAGTATATACGAAAGTGTTGAGCGTCTTTGCATGGACAAAGTGAGAAGCTTCAATTTGCATAAACCATGGCCAAAGAAGAGGGAATAAAAGCTGATTAGCCAAACAGTCGAACTGATTTTTTTTATTTTGTACTTCGGAGATATGATTGGGAAGCGTCATCGGAAATGGACAGAGAAGAATCTCAAATAAATTAAAATCATTGGTCAAACTTTCTGTTTTTTTTTTTTTTATTGACTGAAATTTGTGCCCCGACCTTTCCATGTGATTCATAAATTTGTCTCTTTCAAAGTTTAATTTTTTTTTTAAAAAAACACTCTTATAAAATTATAAAAATTCTCCCCGGTTGTCATGTTTATAAGGGGGTGTTGCACTAACAAAAAACTGTTTTTTTCAAACACCGAGACAGATCATTCTTTTACAACACATCACATAAAAAACCGTGAAAAACCAGTTAATTCAAAAAATTGGGTTGGTGGAACACCCCCTAATTATATACATTATCTCACTTGTTACATGTTCGTTGTCATACACCTTATTAGTTCTATCATATTTAATAGATATATGTGATTAGAATATGCTTAGAAGCATGTGTAATAAACAAGTTGTACGAACAGGAATATGAGCTAACGGTTACAAGCATATACTGATTCACATGACCCTTATTTTAGCTTGACTTTAAATTCAGATCCCACATGTGGTGACTTTTGAATTGATACTCTTTTATTTATGTTTTTATTCTTATTTATTTCTAGCTTCCTATCCTGTAGTGTCCTAATCTTTGAAAAAAGGATATAATTAGGTCGATGGATGGTACGCCACAAGAATTTTTTTTTTTTCAAAAGACTCGGGAAACAAACAGTAGCCGACGGCCAAGATTGTTTGGTATCACAACATCATAATTTGGAATCAATTTCAATCGTAGCCCCCAAGTAAGGATGCATGGCTAGGTAGGCAGGGCCGAACGCGTATTTGAATTTCTAAAAAATCTCCTTCCGCTAGAGAGAATTTCTTTCGAAGTCTACAAATTATATAGTTTCGCCCTCTCTCTAAAGTTTGACATGTGGTGCAAATGGTTTTTATCAAGTATTTGTCGCTCCATGAAGTTAAAATCATGTGCTCACTCTTACCTAACATCCAACATGAAATCATGACTACCCTGACTGCAAGGGTTGGTCAAGTGGTCTTGTCTCGGACCATAGAGATTTGCTCCCTCCTTAGCTCTCACGTTCAATTTCCCTTAGCAGCAACTCTTTGAGCTACCTCAGTCTCATGCATAAGCGTATGAAACGGCTGTGGAATGGGCTGTAGGGATTACTCAAATGTGAGCAAGCTAGCCCAGTACACCTTGCATTATCAGAAAAAAGAAAAAGAAACCATGACTACGTGGGTCATTAAGCATCACATATTGATATTTCCTGTTTCTTTAGAGATCCTAGTGTTGTGCTGGACATCTTTTTGAACGCGCACATTGATGCCATGATGGATCTGTCCAGTCTTATATGTTTCAATAATAACATCTTTAATACTTTTGAAATACTTGGGATACAGATATACGGATACAAATGTATTTCTAAACGTTGAATATTGTGTGTTTGGTATTGTTTTTTGCTTTATGAATAGAGCAGTTAAATTAAGTAGAAAAGCTGCTCCTCTTTTGCCAGTGTCATAATTTGGCACAGTGGTATTAACATATCCTCTTCAATACTAAGCTAAAGCCAACTATACCTCTTTTTCAAATTTTACGTTTATTGTTCAATGTGGACTAAAATTATAATCTAAACAAATTATTCCACTACTGTTACTTTTTAATCGTAAAAACATATATGACACCACTTGACGATTAGGCCTAGGACACCTAAATACCTTGGGCCGACCCTAAGTACGGATCAAGTCTTCACCTTAATTTGGAACTCCTGAGTTGCCGGTGACCAAAGCATATATACATAGCTGATAGCTCGTGCACATATTATTAAACAATTTTAATGGGCTGAAATTAATGACGAATGACAAAAAAAAAAAAATTATGAGATGGCAGGAGTAAAAAAATAAAGCTGATATGCAACTCAATGAATTGTACTCGTGGAACAGCATACTAGCTCGTTTTCCTAAATACAAAGACCCTCAAACGTCCCTTGATGTACTCTTATCAAGTTTTCTCAATAGTAATATTTTCTTCACCGGTAAATAAATACCAACAACAAAAAAAAAAACATAGCTATTACATGCATACAACACTTCCTTTGGTAGCAAATATTGAATGCACCACAAGAATGGATTACATAACAATTGTGTTCTTTATTGTTCCTCATTGTTTACTTCCGTTAGGCATGCACTTGGCTGGTCTAATTGATATGAGCTTTCTTCATACTCCAAGCATTCAAATTTGAAATTTTTACAGTCTCTGTTCCATTATTGAAGGCATATAAATGAGCCCCTTCCTTGAGAGTCAAAGTGGGATAAACCCTAGAAGTGATACAAGCCTTCCCCTCCCCAGCAAAGCTCTCCACGATGGAGTGATCAATCTGCAGATAGTAATTAATTGTGCTTTAGAGATGCATTAAAGACGGGTTCAGATTCTCTCGGTCCAAGTTTTGGACTGGACGGGACAATCCAAATTTGGACCGCACATTAGTATCATGAATGGTTCGGATTTCATCAAACAAAATCGATTCTTAAAAATTAACTTTGGGTTGTAGGACTTGTGTAGCTGGCACTAGCTGCCCTCCCTGCAAAAGTGGTCCTGGTAGTTGACAATGAAAGATTGAACACCAGGGCACTGCCTTATGAAGTGTTTCCCAGGGATGGCAACTAGGCGGAGCTGAGACGGGTTTTGTTGTAGGCCGACCCGACCCAACCCAAAAAGTATAACACTGCCCCGCACCGAATCCCGACCTGGTAATTTGTGAGTGCTCCCGTTCGTGTCCCGGTCGGAGGTCAGGTTTACTCGCCTCGCCCCGTAAAAAATGAGAGATTTTTAATTTGAAAGCTAGAAGGAAATAGTTATTTATAAGGAGGTATTTTTGTGAAATGATTCCAGACTTAATTAAATCATTCAAGTTTTTATGGAATGTATAAGATAAATTTAAGAATTAAACTTGAGTATTATAGGTATCATATCATTTGACAATACGGAATATAATTATCACACGATATCATTTATCATAATTTCGTGTGCTTAAAATAAAAATTTGTTCTTACTTTATATAACTAGGTTGAAATCATATAGTTTTATTTTTTATATATATAAATATCTATTAAAGGTATCCAAACTGAACTCCAAAAAAGGAAATTGGGTGGGACAGGGACCCTCCCGGCCGCACAATAGATAAATAAGTATCTTTTGAAGGTATCCAAACTATACTCTAAAAAAGGAAATTGGGTGTGACAAGGGCCCTCCCGGCCGCACAATAGCTCCGCCCTTGACCATACACATAATGAGAATATTCTAACTGTTGAATGGTATGTACGAAAACTTACCAGGGTCCTCAAGGAGAGTTTGTCATGAACAGGGTCGATATCCACAAAAGCACCAAAACTGGCCTTGTCATAGTCTAGATATAATGAAGATCTGTTCATAAACAAATAGATCTGTTATTCCACAGCTAGGCCGACATCCGATAAAATTGAAACGATACAGCTAAGCCGACAAAGACAAAGAAATTATGAGAGAGAGAGAGAGAGAGACCTGCTCAAGTCATTACACATGAGCACCACATGATTTTTCTCATATTTGAAAATTCTGAAGTAGACTGCTGTGTACTCTTCCAAGCCCTTTGAAGCCAAAACCAGTAGCCCAAATGGTCCAACCCCACCCTTGACTGATGCACCCTTTTGGCTACAAAGTTCTTGTGGGTTACTTCTCATGCTTGGGTCCAGCTTTTCCACTTTGTCAAACTTTGATATTTCAAATTCAATCTCTACATCCGCCTGCCAAGAATAATCCCAAAAAATATCAAACCACTGAGAATTTTTCCTGACTACTACTCCCTCCGTCACGTTGTGTTTGTCTATTTTTAATTTTATCGTCTGATGCCTCGAATTCTTCGTTCGTGTTTTAAGAAGTAAACATCAAAAATCTAATGAGGCTCTCACTCCACCTATATCTTTTGAAATGGCACGCCAAGTCAAACTTGATTTTTTTTTTTTTTTTTAAAACTTTGGGTAAATAAAATTGTTTGAAAAGTTAAAAGAAAGGTACAATTATCATGTTTTTTTAATAACTTAGATTATCAAAAACTTATTAAAATCAAATAGCGCTGACGGATTATTATTTTTTTTTACAAAAATCCGGTTATTCAATGATATACAAATTCCAGACCTGGGTGGATGTGACACCAGAAACTTCAACTACTGAGCAAGACTTTAGCACTGTGTTTGGCACGCCAATTTTGTTCACCCGTAGCTCTTCTAATTCAGCAATTGGCCATTGCACCAGCTGTTTTCCAGATTTATCCAGCCAAATTTGCCTTGGAATTGCCTACCATTCAAATATTTGATAGCAAAATTGTCAACGCAGATCACCATTATAACAATTCAAGGAATCAATTGATTTTAACATATATAAATTTGGTACCTAGCTAACCAAACAATGGAAAATGGATAAATTAGTCGACGTACCTGAACTCCAGACCACCCCTTCATCACATCGATGGTTGCATTGGTGGACTCATTGATCCAGCCCCACAAGATCCTCCGGTTCTTCTCGCTATCGAAAAAGGTTTTCGAGGCATAAAACTTTCCATAGTCGTATCTCAACCCCGTGTCACCCTCCACGGATCCCTTATCCGGGATATAGATATCCTTTACATAGTCATACGTACCAATCGTGTAGTACTCGTGCTTAGTGTCATCCAAACTAGCCTTCATCACATGCTTTACCCCGTGCCCAATCATCGATGTCTCGATACCATTCATAGAATGACTAGAAACAGGATAAAAATCAGGGCACTCCCACATTCCTGTGTCCGCGGCTGAATGTAAAGGTTGTTTGGCTTCGGTCCACGAAATAAAATCCTTACTCCGGTATAGAATAGCCCTACCCTCGCGATTTATTTTGTTTCCAACTATTACATTCCATATCCCATCGGGGCCTATCCAAGCAGTGGTTGGGTCTCTGAATGAGCTTGCGTTGAGCATGTTGATCGAATTTGGTGCCATTACTGGATTAATTTTGGGTTGTTTGGTCCATTCAATGAGAAATGGATCTGAGAGGTTTTTGGGCATGGCTAGATTTTGGACTTGTTGCTCGAGTTTGTTTATCCCGGTGTAGAGAATGGCCGGTTTGCGCCCCGGGAGGATCGTGGCGGATCCGGACCAGCATCCGTTGATATCGGATGGGATTGATGGAAAGATGGCTGGAGGATGGGGGATCCAATTTATGAGATCCTTCGATGTCGAATGGGCCCACACTATGTTACCCCAAACTGCACCATAAGGGTTCCACTGGTAGAATAGGTGATAAATTCCTTTGTGAATCATAGGCCCTGCAACACCAAAAGATGTTGTTACATACTTTTGTGGCCTGAAAAAACAATGCCTCATGTTTGGTGAAAAGTAGATTAATTAATGAACTTACCATTAGGATCTGAGAATCAAAAGTCACCCATTTGTCCATTCCACAAGTAGAGCAATGCCATTAGGAAAAAAGAGAAAAGAGCCAAAAAGTTAGACACATGAAAGGAACAATTAAATATAAAAAATTGCAAATCAATAGAGATGTGAATCATGGGGTTGCCTCAAGGCCTGAGACCTACGGGTTTATCCCTCTAGATCTCAGATTCAAAACTCATAGGTTTCGGGATTTAATCGGGACAGCTGTCAGTAGTCGGTGGGAATGGTCCCTAGGAATTACTCGAGGTGCATGCATCACGAGTTTATCAAAAGAAAAAAGATTTGTACTAAGAAAAGAGTACCATTCATCCAGTTCTTGGGAGGCTGAAAGTGGAAAGAGGTTCTGTAAGGCTGATAGGCAGGAGGGGAGGTTGTTTGGAGTCTTGAATAGGCATGGTGAGAAGCTTCAATTTCAATAAAACCAGGGCCAAAGAGGAGGGAAAATAAGCAGATTAGCCATACAGAAGAACTGGCCATTGATTCTTTGTGAGAGGAAAATAGCAAGGATTTTGGCTTATTTCTGAAGGTCATATAGCCATATATAAATTGTGAGATTTACAGGTGAAGCATCATTGGCCAACAAGGGATGGGAAGGATTTTAAATGACCAGTAGAAGTCAACTGTCAAACTGTCTGTTCAATACTTCAATGGCTTAATTGGTATTATTATATGCACATCAGACCAATCTTTTTCATTGAAAAATAGGTTTTTGTCTAGTAATTGACGGATATTTAATTGTGCAACCATCGTTCGATGTGAAAATATAGCTAGTTGTCTCTTTCAAAATTTCCAAGAATGCAAATTAAAAATCTTGTATAAAATCATAAAGATCCTCTGTATATTCTACATGTGGTGTTTGTAACTCTATGCGAACCGCGCGTTGTGTGATCAGTTGTAATATACTTGTCTCGATTGTTATATATATTTTCGCTGTCACGTAATGAATACGGCGTTTATACCGTTGTGACAGATGGAGATTTTGGAAATGATGACATGATGACATATAAATTTCAGTCTGAATTCGAGGTAGGTTCTTACGTGAGCAAATACGCTAATATACACACATGCAGTGGCGGATCCAGGAATCCAACCCAATGGGGGCACTTTTTTGCCTGTCGTGAATCTCCTTTTTTCAGTCAATTTTGAAAATTTCCTTATTGTGGTGCATTAAGAAATCTGAATGGTCTAGATTTCCAATCCCTTTCGTCATTTTTTAGCAAAATTGGGCATTGATTTCATAAACTTCATAACTTGAACTTAAATACCACAAAGTACTTATAGGATGATGTAAAAGTCTATCAAGCAAATTCTACTCTATCTCTCCCTATTAGCTGAGTTTTGTACCATGTGGAATTTTCTATCCACCCGGGAGGATCTTTCACCTCTATTTTCCTCGTGAAATTATTAAAGTCGTACCTCTATCAGTACTCCTAGCTTACTCAATTTTCCAATTTTACCAAGTCCTACACCCGATAACCCCAATAATACGGAAACGGGGATGATGCGTTGCACTAACTGCTGCACTATGTGCGCAATGCAACAATCTAGCCATCCAAAAGTGCTTTCAATGGTCCAAATTTAAAAAGAAAACTCTTTCTGCTCCGCACCGTGTAACACATTTAGTGTACTGCAGGGTCCTCGGGTTCTAACAATACACCAAAGTTTTTTTTATAACTCAGTATTTCTAGACTAGTTTACGTACACTCCGAGTAATTCATGGCGATACAATCTCACCGTCAAAAAGTGCACTAAAAGCTTATATATTTTTTTGCATATAATTTGAATTTTTCTTAATATAGTTACAATGTATCATTCGGAGAAGCCCATGTCAATGAAAATTTATTTAAATTTTTAAGAAAGCGCGCACGTAGATCATATACCTCAATAAAACAGACTAAAGTAGGAGGGGTTCAAGCATGTGCTGGCTAGTTGGTTCTCAACTATTTTATATAAAAAAATCGAGGGGGTTGAGGGGTAGGCTAAGTAATGCGCGTAGCAGCAATAGGAGAGTATTACACTCTTCGAAGCTCTCTCAATGTATTTGCTTTCCCTACTATAATGTTTTCATTCTTGAGAATGAGATCTTCTTTGCCGTTCAAAGATTATAACGAGAAAAAATGATGAAGACAAAAGTAAACGAGGAAGAGAGAGATACGCCCAAACAAAGAAAACATATTGTTAAACCTCAGCTTCGCCAACAACCCAAGTTGACAAGAAGTCATAATTATATTAGGACCATAATTTTCATTATGTGAACAGACTTGGAAGATAAATTGGGTTAATTGTCCAAATATTCATTATCTGCTTTCATAAAATGCCTTCCAATTGTGAACACATAAGCCATACGTGGTGAAGAAAAGTCTGCATTGCCCTTTTCATTCCACTGCAGAGTCAAACATTGAACAGGAATCGTGACAAAAACTCCTCTTCTTGTGATCATGTGGTGCAAATTAAACTTATCCTTTAGCTGCACAACATTTTCCAATTAGACTTATCAATTTAGTAGTTCTTACCAGAGCATTAGTCAACCATTGTGTATCTACACAAGAGAATAAAAAGAATGCAAAAAATGGTCAACCTATTGGTAATTAACAGACAAATTCAATGAAACCACATGCCCATTGTCCTTCAGATCTGCACAAAACTAGGGCAAGTGGTGCATTTATTTTGGGAATTTCAATGATCCCATTGCTCTCGCCATAAAACTTAGCCAAGTGGTGCATTTCTTTTGTGGATATTAGCTGTGTTTTGAGTCACTAATGAAAATTCAAATAAAGAAGAAGAAAAAAAAAGAGTCCTTGAAAATTGTTATTTGAGTCGCCACTTGTATAATACCTTTTTTTAATCATGGGAAAACATGTGAAAATGTTTTCATTGGGAGAAACTACAGGAGTAACTTATTATTACTCCACAAAGGTCGACATGGGAAAGGCTGAAACATATATATATGGGTGCATTGGATCGTTCGGATAAAGTCTATGGTGGCCCATAGACCTAACTTACTCCATTCGCATCAATTTCAAATGAGACTTTGTCTTGATTTTAAATGAACTCCCACTATTGAGCGATAAGATTAGTTCTCTAAGAACGGAGATGCTCGTAAATTGGTTAGACACTTCGAGATATCATTGAAAATGTCTTATTATCTGTAGATACAACAACTATTTTGAACCACCAAAAGAGCCAATCACTGGCTGAACACCCCAAACTTTTTTTTTTTTTTTTTTTGTGTGTGAATTTTATTGGTAGTAATATTACTTTAGATGTTATTTGAACACTCAGTTCATTACACTATGAACACCCACCAACTTAGATATATAAGCCATAATTGAACATGTTGGTGTAATTACCGCAGATAATAAAATATATAAATAAGCACAACGCCAGAATAGGTTGAGGCGCGGGTATCTCGCTCTCTTTAAGGAGATATAGCCTCTGCGGTGGGTAAGTTCCCAAACACCGATGCAGCAGACTACTAGCTATTCTCCCCCAGAATACAACAGCCCAACGTCAGGTTGTGTGACTCTTACACACTCTGCATAAGTGCGTGAGCCCAAAGCTCCACCAAATAAACACCTTTCTTTGCCCACTAAAAATAAGAGTAGAAAGTAATGGTAGAAATTACTTCTTTTCTACTTTATTTGATAATACTGACAAATGCCGTAGGAAAGCTTTTATAGCCACACCAAACACCTTAGCATTTAATTCATCAGGTACGAATTCATTTCACAAGCTAACGTAATTAATAATCGGTTAACTTAATTCCTAACTCTACGATATCAATGCTTTGCGTTATTCGTTAGTATTAATTAACATGCCAATGTCAATATGTAACTGCACTTCTTTTAATATGCAAATGTGACAACAGAACACATAATACGTTGGATCAAAAGAAAACCCACACTGCGAATTACGAATAAGAATAGTATATCTCGAAAACTAACTTCTCGTTAGTTCTCAAGTAAGGTGGTGCATTTAATTTGTGGAATTTCAATGGTCCCATGCCCCATTGCTCTGCATAAAACTAGGCCAAGTGGTGAATTTATTTTGTGAATATATTAGCTGTGTTTTGAGTCATTGAAAATTGTTATTTGAGTCACCAGTTTGATGATGCCATTTTTTAAATCATCTGAATACTTGTGAAAATGTTGTCATTGAAAACTGGTCATGGATTCTCTCGAAACTACTTACTAGGACCATCCTAGATTGGTCTTTATTTGGTTGGATTTGTAAACATAACTTATTCACCTCTTTGGTGTAGCTCTCTGTCTCATTTTTAATCTAATACAATTTCCGAATTACCCAAAAAAAAAAATATATTACTCTTTAATATCGACACATGAGAGGCTGAAACATAGATGGATTGGATCGTTCGGATAAAGTCTAGCTATGGTGGCTCAAAAAATCAAAATTTGTTCGTTCGCACTTCAGGTTTGAAATATTTCAAGTGTTTCAAATTTTTGTGGGATAAGTGATCTGTACAAAATTTTGCTAGCTCCTACTTTAAATGAGCATCCGCTTGTGAGCGGTGAGATCAGTGATCCAATAATATTCTAGACGCGCATAAGCTGTCATTGACACTCTGAAATATCCAAAAAAAATATCTCTGACAACAACAATTTTGAACCGACATCAGAGCCTACCAAATTGGACAAGCATCTTAAGTTTTGTAGGTGAGTCATGAGTACCGTGTAACTCAAACTAGCTTTATAACTTGTGTGTATCTTTCAAGTCATAGTTTCAAATGATAGTCAACGGTTTGATCGGTCAAGAATATGAGTAATTAAGTTTTCCAATATATTGGGCAAAATAGTTATTCACCGCGGATATTATTTTTTTGAACAACACGCGGAAACATGGATAATTCATTAAATACCTAACTATTACAAATGCAGCACTGTACAAACAAAAATGATACATACACTCCCAACCACACCCCATCTGACATAGGGTGTGGGTGGTGTGGGGGCTCACATGTGGGCCTCATGTGAGCCCCACACCCCATGTGAGAGAGAGGGTGTGGTTGGGAGTGTATGTGGGGGAGTGTATGTATCAGATTCTTCCTAAATCAAAAATGCCATCTTTGCGGACACAAATCCACTGGGCTGGGTAACAAAAGCCTATACAAAGCGAAGATTTTAGATTTGTTTGGGTAAATCGTAAATGGGCCTGGAGCTCTTGGAATCCAACCCAAACCCAAATTCTCATCCAAATAAATTAAGCCCGAGATCAATTGTCTACGAAATAGAAATTCTCGACCCAAAAGAAAAGGTCGGGGACTCTGCTGTCTCTCAAAACTAGGGGTGGGAATTTCTGACACGACACGAGAACATGACCGGAACACGACACAAAATTAGCTGGTTAGGGTCAGCTATTTCTGACACGAAACACGAATATGACACGACACGATATCACGAAAAGTTAAATATGTCGGGTTAGGGTTGAGGAAATCCTGACACGAACACGAGATAACACGACACAATACGACACGAGAATTTATGAAAAGACACGATGACACGACACGAACACGACACGAAGTTAGCCGGTTTAGGGTTTAACTATTTCTGACACGAAACACGAATATGACACAACACGATAACACGAAAAACTAAACAGGTTGGGTCTAGGGTTGAGAGAATTCTGACACGAACACGAGATGACACGACCACAAACACGACACGACACGACTCGATGCCCACCCCTACTCAAAACCCCCCAAAACAGAATCAAGTCCTCTATTCCGATTTTCTATGTTCCTCTGTTTTTCATACATTTTCAAGTGTTAAATACATGTTAATTTTTGCAAAACTGAAACTTTAAAGCACCATCTAACGGCTCAAAAATTAAATTGGGCACAGGGATAGGTTTTGGACAGAGAAGACATGGTGCCCCCAAAACTACCTTTGTTTGGAGGTCTTTGGAGGTGGTTTCTTTAGATGTGTTGGTAAAATCCTGTCTGACACTAATTTGATTTATTGATTTTTTTTTTTGGGAATTCATAAAAACTATTCTACTGCTTATTATTCTAAAAATATTCAGCTGGTTATTATTCCCAAAATATTTTTTTATGTGTTCCTTCAAAAAATTAGTTTGATCTGATATCGATGGTATCCTACGAATCCTGAAGACGTTCTTACTGATTTCGAATCGAGGTCCCTTTGGGGACATCCGATAAAATTGATATCGAATCGAGCTAATTTCTTTTTTTAGAAATTTATTACAAAAACATTTTAAAAATAATGAGTTTGAATTTTTCATTTGATTATAGCAAAAAATACAGCGTCAAATGAAATTTTAGCAAAGTGAAGGGTGCAAAAACAATATCGCGAGCAGCATTTTCCCTTCCTTGTGTCGCGAAGCGGTGAAATCTCTCTCTCTCTCTCTCTCTCAATAATATTGGGGGAAGCTGGTTTCTCCAAATGGTACTATTTCTGGGTGCAGTTCGCCTTGCTCCTTTATCGTCATCCCTAATTAGTTTCACACATTCAAGGCTCCGGTTTTCTCTCTCCAAATGCTCCTTCTCTGTTTCCAGATATGGGTTTCCTCAATCCACCCGAGTTTTCCAAGCTCGGCTTCAATCACGTGAGCTCTCTCTCTCTCTCTCTCTCTCTCTCTCTCTCTCTCTCTCTCTCTCTCTCTCGTATTTTTATCATCGAATTTCTGTCCATTTCAATTAATGCTTTGATTGGTTGAGTTTTAATTGCTACCCATGCAAGAAAAAAATGGCGAAGTTTGATTAATTAATAACTTGAAAAATATTTGTTGGATGGAGTAGAAAGTGCTACATCGAGTGTGGCTTTATCGACTCATATCTAAATTAGCAGAATGGGGTTCTCAAAATGATTGTCCAGTCCGCAAAATGGAAACTTAAAAATAATTTCAACAAAATTTCTCAACTTACTAGGTATCGAGTTCTTTCAGTTTATGCAAAAAAAGTTAGAATTCATTTTGTGGACCGACAATCATTTTCGAACTGAGAGAGTAGTTACTCATGCTTTTGTTTGGTTGGGTTAGCATGGGCGAGTCCAGGATTTCTACCTAAGGAGGCCAAGAGAGACCTAGTAGAAAAGTTCTTTTCTTTCTCTTTTTTGATGACTATCTAGTAGAAAGGTTTGGTTCAATGAATGATTAGTAGATAAAAATTCACTTTAGTATGCATCTGAAAGAGTATGAAGGGGAAAAGTTGACTTAAGGATTCATATAAATTGTGCATCGGTAGTGCTGCAGGTGCATTGTCTTATGTTACTCTAAATGTACGATAATGTTAAATACGATACTTAATTGAAAATGAAAATTAACATTCTTTTTTAGCCACACTTATTTTTTAGGACAATAACTCCAAATGCTTTTAGAAAAATGAGAAATCAGGATGGGGTTGAGAGAAAGAAAAAAAAAAACAGATACTGCACAAAAGGATGAGATAGGTACGAGAATAGAAATTGAAGAGAAATATCGAAAAATCATAATAGGGTCTAAGAGAAATATTGAGAAATCATAACTAGGATCAAAAGGAATTTACCAAGTTATTGTATGGGAAACAATAACTTGTTCTAGTACTACGGAATCCTCCTATAGTCCTATGTATTGCTTTTGTTTAAAGTTCAAAAGTATGCTTTCCCTTAAATTGGATGGGCGCTTTAATGATCTTCATCCCCATATTTTTGGCTGTGCTTGCAAACATACGTGTCAAAATGGCTTGACTCTAGTTTTTTGGTTTTGTGTTAAGATGATTGTAATTTTAAGATACTATGTTTCATTCGTTGGTTAATCGGCCAGTTAGTTTCTGCTAGTATCTGATAATTTTGCGTATTTGCTTTCGAAGTGGTTAGGAATAGAAACTTTACTTTCTTGCTGTTACCTGTAATTTCATTTGCCCTTGAACTGCATGAGTTACATTGGTGACTGCTTGTGACCTGCAGAATCTGCAGATGCACAACCCGGGGTAAAAACACCGTCAGAACAACCTGAAATAATATTTTTGGGGACAGGAACTAGTGAAGGAATTCCACGTGTGAGCTGCCTTACCAATACAGAAAAGACATGTCCGGTATGTTGGCCTAACGTCTATGCTCAAGAAAATTTGCAATCACTATGTGAAAAAGGTTGAACAATACCACTTCGATAGTGTGATGTTATTTTCAAGACGATGATGTTGCTTTGAAATGGATCTCTACATTGGTTTTATTAAAGGTGTGCTCAAAAGCTGCAGAACCAGGCAATAAGAATAGGAGACTCAACACAAGCATCCTTATCCGCTATCCTAGGTCCTCTGGGAGTTGTAATATTCTTATAGATGCTGGCAAGTAAGTGAAAGATGTTTTCATAATTGATGTTTCTTATATTTTCATTTGATTGGAATTAAGATATAGAGTCAGTCATTTATTAGTCCAAGACTCTGGATGGTGGAGATAGTCAATTTGTGTGCTTCTATTTGTGGATACTACATTTGGCCGTGTCTTTTTGTTCTCTTGTTCCTTCTCTTTTCTTTGTATCCTCTCATCTTATTTGCTTTCTCTATGCTGGGTATTAAACATGCAGTGGGCATTCATGTGCTCCTGCTATAGCTTAATTTCTAGCAATTTGCTAAAATCTTCTCTTCTGATATGGGTGCAGGTTCTTCTACCATAGTGCTTTACGATGGTTCCCTACTTATGGGTAAGGCCCATTCGCATATGTCCTACCTAAGATATATAGGGTAGGAGAATACCAATCTGATTAAGTAGTCCGATATGCATATTTCCCTTGTACTCTATGTAGGGTATAAGAATAGAAATATTATATTCCAACATGTTTATTCAGTGGTTTATCTTTTACAGTATAGTGGTACCTGGAATCTGTTACCATTTTCTGAAACGAGAGTTTTTCAATCTCTTTGAGTGTGATTCTGTCAAACATAGCGGATTTCGCGATTGCCCTGGGCCCCTGGCTATTTCCTGCTTCTTGGCCAAAACATCTAATTGGTAAACTTTACTGGTTTGTACCGTAGGTACATAACACGTCCTTTAAATATAAAGGTTGTTGCAGATATTCCGGTGATTTGACGTATTTCCTTGTTTATATTTATTTGACTCAATTGGTATATCATATATGAAGCCTCAACCTTGCTGATTTCCTTGTGTTCAAAATTAACTGTGGATAGTATGTTTTAACATCTATGTTGCTCTTTCTTTTCTTTTTTTTTTGGTGCAACGGAATGATAATCTATGTTGCTCTTTCGCTAGAAACTGAAAACATACATGGTTCTCGACACCGCTTTTGAATTAGGAATATTCAATTTTGTCGCGCCTGAGTAGGAGACTGATAATATTTCAAAGACGTGTGTTGTGTCGATTATGTAGTTGAATACAGGCTCTAGGATTAGACTAGAGGTCTCTGGTACTCTAGTAGATTGTCATAACTTTTAAATATCTATTATAGCGTATTGATATTCTTGTAACTAGCTGTATTTCTATCAGGATAAGAAAAATCGACGCGGTTATTATTACCCATTCTCATGCCGATGCAATTGGAGGTCCTTGACGTCAACACCTTTTGTTGTTCATTTTTGTTGTAAGAAGTCATGAGAGTGCATTTCTTCGGCAATTGAAGAACCTAGTGATTTTGCTCTTTGTTCAGGTTTGGATGATCTTCGTGATTGGACGAACAATGTCCAGCCCCATATTCCAATTTATGTAGCACAACGTGATTTTGAGGTCCACTTTATACTTTGTTTCTCACATCAGATTAACATTTTATTTTACTATTTTTTTTATCATCTGTATGCAGGTAAAGTTTCTCTGAGTATTACAAATTACAATTTACAGCATTCAATCTCTTCTATGAATATTCCATGCATGCAGAATTTGTGGAGTCATCAGCCTTGTTATGGAACTGATTTGCTGAACTGATTCTGTAACAGAGCTTACAATATTCTGCTTGCAATTTTGCTTCCTGGTAACGGCATGCAATGCTGTTGACTGATTCATGTCCCGACTAATACATCAATCCAAAGCTAAATTCAGAAAAAGAACATGACTAGAATTATATGGCATAAATGTTTAACTCATCCTGCATGAATATGAAACAGGAAATCAGACCTGGCTATTCAATTTTTGTTATTAATAATGGCAGTTGTGAAAGTATTGTAATACTGCAAATTTCAGGTGATGAAGAAAACTCATTATTACTTGGTGGATACAAGCGTTGTAACACCTGGTGCTGCAGTCTCAGAGTTAGAGTTTGACATCATACATGAAGAGCCTTTCCTTGTGCATGGTTTAAAGGTCAGATGTCCTATATCGCATCACCATTTTAGCATCGATGAGAGTTTGTGTTTCTGTTTTAGTATCGAAGAGAGTTTGTGTTTTCGAAGTAGTTGAATGCCTTTTAAACTGAGTTGCTTTGGTAACTTAGACATTTTGCCTCAGCAAATTTGTGTCAAAGACTCAAACGTGGCTTTTCTATTTTTTGCAATAAACAGTAAAATCGATTGTGTGTATAGCTGTCGAAGATGGCTTTGCACCAGTTTTACTTGTATTAGGCTTTGTAAACCTTCTCGAAAAGCAACTCTAAGTCTTGGACGGCCAGTCGGCCAAAACCTTGTATGCTCCTCCCCTAAACTGTATTTCTGCCAGCTTTTAATAATTTTGGCAAGGACTAGGCAAATTTGACATTTAGTCCTGACTGCATGTCTTTTGCACATTAATGAATAGTATACAAAACTACTTGACCAACATTCATGATTTTGACTCAATAATTTGACATTGTGAATTGTGATTACCCGTAGAACTTTTCAATTTATATCATTCAAAATTTAGCCAAAATAGCATTTCTTCAAGTGGTACAATTTTAATTCCTTCTAGTTGGTGGTGATCAATGGGACATTGGTATTGATCCGCTATGATGTAGATTTGATTGACTTGTGTTCTGCTTTCAGTTTACTCCTTTACCAGTCTGGCATGGCCATGATTATCAATCCCTTGGTTTTCGCTTTGGTAATATCTGTTACATCAGGTAATGATTTTTAATATACTTGTATTCTGTTCAATTTTCACCAGGATGTTGAATGCCAATCCTGTTTTCGGTTTTGCAGCGATGTTAGTGATATTCCCAAAGAAACTTATCCACTCATGAGGAACTGTGAAATTCTTATCATGGTGGTTTTTGCTCCCCTCCCTCGTCATTGCTCCCTTCTTTTCATGAAAAATCAACTACGTCACTCTCTCTGCTTTTGGCTTACATGTTGAATTTTCATCAGGATGCGTTGAGGCCAGATCGATCTTCTTCAACACATTTCGGACTTCCACGTGTATGTGCTCCTTCATCTTGTTTCTTATTTTCAAGCATGCTCCTTTTCTTTCTACTACATGAGATGTTGTCATTAGATTTATCGATATCCTGTTCACTTTCTTGCCAGGCTTTGGAGGAAGTCCGCAAAATCCAACCGAAAAGAACACTTTTCACTGGTACGTTATCGTTTTTGTTTCATAGAGGGTTTATTTTCTGCCAGCGAAACTAAGTCCCTGTTTGGTTACCATTTCAACATACGGTCTGGCATAATACTTCTCATTTCTCAAAAACTCTATTTGGGAGGAAAAACACTCATCATTTCATGAGGTAGTATTAAAGTTTGAGCAGAAATGGTTTAAAGAGAATCTGAAAACAGTCTTTCTTGTGTTTTTCTGAAACATGGGTTGTCTTCGGAAAAAAAAAAACCCCTCCAAAAAGCAGGTTTCGAATGGGTTTACCAAACAAGTCTTTTTGGAAAATGAAAACAGGAAAAACAATTAGGATTAAGATTTTGAAGAAAATCCGACTCATAGGCCGAGGGCTATCATATGAATTTGCTGAGATCAGTCATTGCAATACAAGACCAAAGACAGATTTCAGATTTGATTACGGGTTTTCCATTTTCTTCTGAAGGTATGATGCATCTGATGGATCATGAAAAAGTGAATGCAGAACTCATAAAATTGATGGATACTGAGGGTCTTGATGTGCAACTCAGCTATGATGGGCTCCGCGTGCCCATAACTTTATAGCCCCTCATTTTTCTCTTTCATTCAATTTGGTCATTCTTTCTCGATTTACAATTGAACAATCTTTTGTTTAGTCTGAAGTTTCTTTTAGGGTGGATTGCTATTTCCCCAATAGATTCCTTGTGGCTAATTAATCAAAATGTATTGTTCATTGCATTTGATTATTGTAATTCCATTTTATTTGAATACTTCGAAAGTCCAATACTTCTTGTCGCAAATAGGGGATGACTACGGGTTAGGACTCAAGACATTTAGGGCCACTCTCGAATGTATGTCTCAGTTGCCCTGTTCCTAAGACACGGTCACGTGGTACTTCAGGTCTTTAAACACCACACAGTTTTGGCGATTTTTGTTATCTTTTTTGCATGTGTTCTGAAAACAACTTTAAAGGCACTAGATTCAAAATTTAAACGAGAAACGATTACCTTGAAGTATGATTAAATACTCCTCCATCCGTCCCATAATTTGGTTCATCTTTCTCTTTTTAGATGTCTCAAAATTGTTTTCCACTAATGTTTGTACTCATGTGTAAAGTGCAACCTCTTATGCATTGGAGTTTTGACACAATCAAAAACAGTTTTTGCATTATCATTACCCTTCCATTTTTGAATGTCCTAAGTTATATCATTTTCTTTTTTGCCCTTTATCTCTACATTCAAATTCAAAAAAAAAAAAAAAAAAGGACCGAAAAATGCATTGAGTCTGAAAAAGTAATCATTGCAATTCAAAAGAGAGGGTAATTTTTGAAGTTTGTACGATTTGAAAAGTAATGATTGTGTCTCCTTAAAATGTTGGACTTCCAAAGAATAACTAAAATATTTTGACCGAGTAAGTACACTTCAATTCTCTATTTTGTACTCCATAAATATACCAAATTCCCATCATGCATGAAATTCTTAGGTAATTTATTCATATCACCGGATATTAATATTCATTCAAATGTAGTTAACTGAAGGCTAAAGCCATGTTATCAAATTAATAAGCATCAAATCAATCGAGACGTGTGTATCTGTGTTTCATATCAACCAAGCTATTACCATTTAAAAAAAAAAAAACAGTCGAAATGTAGAAATAATTCGAGACGTGTATCTGTGTTTCATATCAACCAAGCTATTACCATTTTCAAAAAAGAAAAGAAAAAAAAAAAAAACAGTCGAAATGTTGAAATCAATCGAGACGTGTATCTGTGTTTTATATCAACCGAGCTATTACCATTTTTTTTATTACAAAAATGAAAAGAAAAGTCAATCGAAATGTAGAAGTAAGATGGACCAAGATCAAAGGAAAGCATAGCATGGTGAGTCAAAAGTTGGGAACTGCCATGGCTGCTATATACTAGTTGCTTCATGCCTCCTTGTTTGACTTGTTGTGTATAGGTATGGTCCTTGCTTGGGAATTGTTGTCCAAAAAGGGTCCCACGGGCAGTGGAAGGGAGAAAAGTAGTACTCCAATAAGGAGATCAGTGGGAGTTTCCCACCATACTTTATCCTTCTTGCCCCTTTAATATCTGAGTTTTTTTTTTTTTTACTTCATTTTGTTTTTTTATTTTGTTGTACTTCGGAAAACTTTTTGCTTCATGTTCTTCAATTATGACCCGGAGAATAAATATAGTGAAGAATGAAAATAATTTAGTACAGTATTATTTAATTTTTATTAGTTTTAGTTTAAGTTTAAATTATTCCAGAAAACTTCACTTTCAGTGTCGTTTGTTTTGACAAGATTTTCATTTATTTTCTAGTATTCAAATTTGAGAATATCTCTTAACTTAACTTAACAAAATGAAAATCCCTTGGGTCAAGACTAACAGCCCCGTTGGCTACCTAGGTGAGAAAAGAAAGGAAAGAAGATTGGTTTACCTTAATAAGGGGAAAAGAAAAGAAAAGATTGTTGTCTCTCACTCTATCATCCAAATACCAGTGAGAAACCAGAGTCCCTCCCTCCCATTCCGGTGACCAAACTCTCTCCGGCGACCAAATCAAAGCTTCAAAACTTAGCTTTGATCACCGATCTAGCTTCACGTTGACGAGACGAAGACAACCGTAAAAGTACGACGACGATCCGACGAGCGAGTGGACCGCACTGGTTGCCAGAAGTCAACAAGGATCTTCTCACAGAATCGCGCCACTTTTGGTAAGAAAGGAAACTGGGGTTGAAGGGGTTCTACTCTCTCACCCTCTCTCGCCTCCTGGAGCTTCCAAATGTGCATAAGAATTTATTTCCTCTCCATCTCCTTTCTTCTCTCACGGAATCGCTCATTCCAAAGGGGGTGTAATTACTCCACAAAATGGTACTTCAGGAATATTGGGGGGAAAAGGTTGGGAGTCGATTCCAGTAACAAGGAGGAGGGGAGAGGATGACAATCTTACCAGCATCGAACCAATACAATTGGGATGGTTGTTAACTGATTTTTTAACTGTGGTTATAGTTTTGGTTTTAATTTTAAAAAATTGATCGGTTCAGTTTATTTTTTTGGCTTTTTATGATAATCACACCGAAAACAAAGTAATATGAATTTTAAAAAATATGCAGTATATATAGATCTTGTTTGATAGTTTTTTATTAGCTTTATTATACAAAGTTTTTAAAATCATAAAAAAATACTATACTGTAGATTTAATGATATATGCAATTGAAAAATAACACAAATGTCAAAAGTGGACAAACCAAATGGAACAGAGAGAGTATATATTATTCGGAGATCGGTAAGGGCTTGATCACAACAATTTTGAAAAAATTGTGACAGGAAATGGTGTTTACAAAACTCTTTTGATCAAGCCGGCTCTCACCAATATCCGATTGAGTTAATTTTTGCAGGACCCCTTATTTTACTCATTTAAACAAGATCAACAGTTTTGAACATCACAGTGGGACTAAGAAATGTCAGGTGTCAAAATGTGTGTCAAAATAAGTGTTAGCGGAACCGCCCCCTACATATACACACATACAACTTTCAGTTGGGGTCAACGGTTGATTAATTTTGTCAATTTTGTTGCGAACTCTATGGTGATTTTGTCTGTGTTTAGAAGATGGATTCACTTCGTGTTGATTGCACTTCTTATTTACATTGTTCTTAATTTTTTTTTTTCATGACCCTTTCATCTAGTTGATTAAGATTTGGGTGATTAAAAATGTTGACTATAGGTTTCGGTAAAATACAGAACCGTACCAATAACCATTAATTTTGATTATGGTTTAGATAAAAGGAAAACCGCAAATTTTTCTTTGGTTCTACCAATACCGAATCGAACCACCATTAAGGCCCAGTTTTTCCGTGTATCGTTTTTTGATTTTTTTAAAAAGGAAAATTGTCGTGGCCCAGTTCTCGTGACGAACTCTACTCCCTTTCTCACCGTATCTGTATATTATTGAAGGGGGGTTTCGACGCAAATTGATTTTTCTGCACCACTGTTTTTATAAATGCACTTCAAAATTCAACTTTTAGTACTTATGTTGTGTGTAACTTTAAGCACGTCAAATTTTGGAGTGTATTTATAAGTAAGCAGGAGTAGATTGCAAATATATTATCCTTTTGCAAGAAGTATCAGGAGTGCAACAAGTCACGTTACGGAAAATTTATCAATACAACTGGTCCAACAAAAAATAGATCGCTAAATTTGAAAAGAAAAAAAAATCCTATTAGCTTAAGGGATCAATCAAAGACGTATATTGCAGTGAAAAAAACGAATTTTTTACATTCACTTTTTTTCTTTTAAAATTTATTCCCTCCAAATTACTCAACCTTTTTGGGTCATCGTTCATTTTGTAAGTAAATAATAATATATTTATGAGAGCTTTTTGGAAAAAGTTTTACACCGTTTTTTTCTTCTCAATAATATCATTAATTTAATGTATAATTTTTTTTTTAAGAGCCTAGAGATAGAGAGAGTTAGAGAAGAGTATGAGAAAAGACTCTCCTAGCCGCCTCACAGCCCCCTCCCCCACCGCCCCCTTCCACCTTCTTCCACCTCCTCCTCTCCTTTCCTCTCCTCTCCTCTAGTACTTCCCCTTTGGATTGCCGGCAACTCCTCATGGACGACCAGATCTTCTCTCCTAGAGCTATGGGCGGTTGAAATCTCGATTTTTTTACAAGGGGGGAGCCAGATCTGGGGTTTCCAGATCTGGGCTTCGACAGTTCTATTTGTTTTATTTTTTCTTATTTCTATTTTTTTTTCTTTTTATTAGTGGTTGTATTTGTTTGGATTGGTTGATTAATGCATTTTCTTTCTTCAGGCTATAAAAAAAAATGTATAATTTTTTTTAAAAAGCCACATTAAAGTATTACTATTTTTGTGTGTAAAATGCGTAGTTACCAAAGAGACCAAGTAATGTGGAATTTGCATGATTCTCGGCTGGGAAATCAAATAAAAAATCGCCACGTGGATTGTCGGGTCCCGAACGAGTCCGTCTTGACTCTGACTAGTCAGTCCCTTTCACGGGTGACATGTCTTAGATGAGTTATTATCCACTGCTTCGTGAACCACATATTCGTGCGAAGCGTACCAATCTGGACTCGTGACCTTCTTCGATTAATCTTAAGATGTCCTACGCTCGTGGTCTCAATTTTAGTATTGTGCTCGTTCTTTCAATCTTTACTCTCACGAATTTTAGTAGTTTGAGATGTGATTCAATAACTCTCTATCACACTCGTACTCTCTCGCACAAAAACACCCTCAAATTAAGTTGTTTTACATGTCAAATTATATGAAAGGAGTACCTAGTTCATGTCGCGTTCCAAATTGGAAGCAAAATCTATTTAGAGATCATATAAGCTTGTTGTGCTTTTAATCCCATCAAGTATTCTTTGAATTTCAATAAATTTATTACTAGGTTGATTCATCAAACTTAAAAGAAAAATATCGAGTACAGTGGTAGAGATATTGTGGCCGTTTCTACTCAGCTTTTTCATAGTATAGTGCATAATTTTAGTATATATTTATTTAAAAATTTATAAAATTTAAACCATTAGTAAAAAAATAAAATAAGAACAATCTTTATTTGTGCACATTGAATTGGGTGGGACCGATGATCTTGTAGTGTAGTGCCGGTTATAATGCGGTACCCGAGCCGTTGATCTTAGTAATCAACGGCTCGAATTTCATCTCGGCAATGAAAGGTTCGGATCGTGCAAGTGCCGAGATGAAATTCAAGTCATTGATTGCGTGATCAATGGTTCAGATGTCGCACTACAATCATGTAGTGCAGCAAGACACTATAGGATTCCCAATTCTGGTGGATGATATCATGCAGTAATGATACTAGGTGTCGTTAGATAATATGATAAACAACAATATTCGAAATTAATTTTTCAAGTTATAAAAATAATTTCATGAAAACTCAAATGAATGAATTTAATCTTAAAAAAATCGTATCAAAATTTTGATTTTCTCAATGCCCGGCTATTTCAATGTCCTGCTTCGCCACTGGCTGGGTACATGCTTGGCTACATGATCCTGGTTGTAGGGAAGGTTTGCCCCCTTCTGCAAATAGTAACAATTGCCTGCCTGGAGGCTTTTCGATTTCTCAATCATTTATGGTGGGACCTGATGCTTGTACATATTGCCTACCCGTGAACGCTCTTACTCACACCACGAATTATTGTCGCGCTTGGCATTATCATATTGGACGATGATACGCGTACAGAAGCTGGGGACCCGAAATTGTACCGATTGCACACGGGGATCCACTTTAATTTGGGTCCCACACGAGTGATCCGGATTGTTCATTGTTTTTAAAACATTTTTCCGAGGGGCCCCTCAAAATTTCAGCTCAATCGGACGATTGGAAGTGTTCCAACCAAAGTCTCACCATTCCAACCAAAAAAAAATTTCACGTTCATTATTTTTTTGATAACTGTACTCTTTTTTTATAACACAAAAAAGGGGTATAGTTATCAAAATAGAGATGTAGAAATCACTATACTATTTGGATTATGAGTATTGATGATTTTTAAGCTATTATCTTTAAACATTGTTATATGCATGTGTATTCTATTTTTCGGATAGAATGGACGTTTTTTGTGCTACAGCAGTACCGGTGAGAAGGTTTAAAGAGTATTTTTTTTTTAATGTGTAATCATCGTAGTACATGATACTCCTTCGTCCCAAATTGCTTAGGTTTTATGGGTATGTGTGTCATTTTTTAATTGTTTTTTATAGATTTATTTCAATATAATTATATACTATATTTTAATTTGTATAGGATGTATCTCTATTCAAATAATTTTTTTTAAGGTCATCTATATTTGTTAGTATAAATAATAGTGACGACACCATGGTCAAATGTATATCCATAATCCAAAAATCATATTGTACTACTAAATACTTTCGAGATGTATGGTTTATTTTTTACACATTCATTAAACACTTTCACAAATTCGAATTCTGAGTTTTTCAAAATCCAAAAGTCTAGAATCACAATCTAGGATCTATAATTCACCAAAATAATCAGCGCCAAACACCCCCGTTCGTATATAGGGTACGTTTGATTTTCAGATTATTTTTTAGTGAGATTGGATAAAGTGGGATTAAGGATGTAGATAGAGAGGATAAGTGGGGTCCACTGTCCACGGGATAGCAGAGGAGATTATATGAATAATGGGATTAGTTGTACCATGTTTGATTAGAATGGGATAGAGATGATGTTGATTATTTTTATTATTGAATGTTGAAGACATTATGTGTACAAAAAATTATAATCATCATAGATTGGTAGATGCACAATTAAGACAAATTTGTCTTACGATGTATTCTCCAAATTGGCCATCCATATAAATGATATCCAAACATATGGCTACCAATATCCAATTTAATTTAATTTTTTACATGATTTACATTTTACTCATCATTCACGACAAATTATACTGTTCCTATCCCAAGTACAAATTATAGAAGGGTCAAAAATTGAGATCACTATGAGGATATAGTGACTTGATCAGTCACTACGTGTACCCAAAATTCGATCCGCTTAGTCAAACATGCGCTGGACCTTCCCCTGTGGTGAGATAGTGCTTGTTCCCTGGTAACAATTTGAACTTAATTTCAAATTTTAGCTACTTTCAAAAATTGTTTGAAAATTTGGTAGTGTATTGATCATTGAAAGTTGATAATAATTAAGGAGTCGAGTTTGATCATCTTGACTTTTCACATGAAACTCTAACAAATTATCGAGATGCGTTTGATGTTCAATAAATGAAGTAATGAATAATGAAAATAAGGGCAACTTTTGAGAACATGGCATCGTATAGTGCGGCCTATCAAATTTTGATATCCAAATTCAAAACAATTACACTCGATCTTTTAACTTATTCAAAAGAATCAAAACAATTACTCCATTCTTTCAACTTGTTTTCACACTCCGTTTTCACCATCTTCACCTTTTTCCGTTCTCTACTTATGTCAACATACAACAATACTCATCTTTTCTAGGACAATGTTGTAATGGAGTGGAGTGCGAAAATCATTACCTTTTACTAAACCAAACATTTCTTAACCGAATGCACGCCTTTTTATAGGTAGGGACCTATTGTCGACACCACTGGGTACTGAAAACTTCGTCATTTAACTACGTTTTCTAGAAGAATTAAAAATCTACATTTTTCATTTTTAATTAATTTTCTGCAAATTTAAAAGGTACATGATGAGCTGGGAGAGCATGTTCGGACTTAGGGTTGAGCAAGATCGCATTTCAAAATCTAAATCATTAAGGAATAAACAAGAAAATGACAAATGACAAATGATTGTTAAATTCATTTTTTATTACCACCTCTAATCTGTTAAAGTGACACAAACTTATAGAAAATTAAATTAAGGAACAGAATACAGTGTATCTCCATTAGGACCACATCCTTAAAATAAAATTCTAATCTAATCGCAAAATGGGCATGCAATTGACTCCTGTTTTCTATAGCCTTCTGTTTTGCAATTTTTATTTTTATTTTTATTTTTACAATATAGCCTTCTGGTTTATTTTTTCATTTTTTGAATCTTGAAAAAACTCTGAACATTGTTCTGGAATATCAAAGTGTATACAAGAGTAGTTGAATCAAATGGTATCCACTGTTTATTATTGTTTTTTGTAGAGGAAAATAGTTACTCAATATTTTCGATATCAAGCGGGAGAAAACTTCAAAGAGTTACTATAACGAGATAATACATTAGTGTCGTGTGTTCCGTAATAATTAAATCAAGTCTAATATACAATATCTCACGAAATAACATCGAAGAAACAAACGAACAACGAATAACTTCTGTACGCGAAAATTAGCCATATATTGTATTCAGTAAGATTTGACCCCTTAGTCTACAAAGTAAAGAATGTACAAAGGTGAATAATTAGGTACTCCTAGACCTAGTGACCTTGATGCTTTAAGTTTGGGCAATTTGAGAGATAGGTGGTTTCCTTTCATCTCCTACTTCTTTCCAATATAAACCAACATGCAAAAATGTCAGAAATTTCAGCACTTTATATAATGTTTAGAATAATTAACCTTTTTACTGTACTCAACTGCAAAATTAAGCAGAGATGAAAACAGATTATGATTATTAACTTTTTTTTAGCCATGATCATGTCTCTAGGATCCAATCAATGGATCAATCATTCCACTGTAAAAATTTTGAAAGCTGGAAAAGGTCAATTCCATATGATGTAAAATATACAAAACAATTGACATCTCTCTCCCTTTCTTTCTCTATCTTCTTTTCCCTGATTCCATCCATATACATATCAAATTATGTTTTTCTTACTACATGCTTGCTTGCTTTTTCCACTTTACTTTAGGGGAAGGGAAAGGTAGTGCTAGTTAAAGAGGATGTTTTTTTAGCAGAAAAATATAAACAATAAAGAAAGTTGAAATTTTTGTTGGTGTGGGAAACAATACAGAGGAAAAAGACAGAAAAGTCCACCTCAGAGTGAGCCGTAGGGTTGTGGGCTTTTGCTGGTATGGTGAGGATTGCAGAGGAATCCCTTCTCATCCACATATCTCTCTCTCTCTCTCTCTCTCTCTCTCTGGTCTGTTATAACTTATCAGAGGTGGGTTTATTTTATTTGTTCATATTTGTATTCTTGTTCTTGGATTTTCTTGGTTTTAGGCAAGTTAGGTCATAGAAACATGAAGGGAGAAGAATAGTGGCAGTTTCACTTAGCTCTCTCTCTTTTGTTTCCTTTTGATTGGTGTTTTTCAAAAAACAAGAATTGTCTCTTGGGTTGATGCCAAAGAAAGAACAAACCATCAACAGCAAACTGAGCATTTGGATTCAAAGAAGAAGCTAGAATTCAGTCAGCCACTATACTTAGGTCTCTCTCTCTCTCTCTCTCTCTCTCTCTCTCTCTCTCTCTCTCTCTCTCTCTCTCTCTCTCAACAGTTTCTCTTACTTTAGCCTTTTTCTGGTTTTTGAATTTGTCTTTAATCAGATCTCAGATATCCTTATCAAACAAAAGGGCTAAAATCCATTGCTGATGATAAGAAGATGATGAAAAGTTTGTTAAGCCAACAACAAAACCAAGGTGTTGAAGAGAACATGTCAAATTTGACTTCTGCATCTGGTGAAGCAAGTGTTTCTTCTGGCAATATTAGAGCTGAATCTGGCTCTATTTACCCTCAGCAGTATTTTGCTCAAAATCAAACTCAACAAGTACTAGTAAAGAAGAAGAGAAACCTACCAGGCAACCCAGGTATATCTCAACTCCACTTTTTTTTTTTGCTTACTTTTGTCCTTTCGTAATTTCCTTTTCTTTATGGATATTATGATTTTCCTCATTTGGGTTTTGAAATTTCTTGGAGTTGAAATCAGACCTGGATGCACGCGGAGATGCGCGCTCTGCACCACGTGTGGCCGTGTCCGCTTGGCACTGAAAATTTTCTCCAGATGCACAAGTTCTTTGTCACCTAAAGGCTAAAACAACTTGACAAGCAAGTGGACTTCTCAAGTCTAACCTGTTTTGCTGATTTTCTTTTAACCCAATTTTCATTTTCCTGATTTGGGTTTTGGAATTTTTTTAGATTTCGTTCGAACCCAGATACAGAAGTGAGCGTCTGTTTGTTTTGCTGATTTTTCTTCTAGTAAATTTTCATTTTCATCATTTGGGTTTTGTTACTTTATGGGATTTGAATCAGACCCAGAAAGCTTAATTGTTTTGCTGAGATTACTTAGTATAAACTTTCATTTCCTTGGATTTTGATTCATTCCCAGATGCAAAAGTGAAACAGATAGCTTCATCACCCGAGACTCTATTTCATCTATGAGATTTATTTAACCAAAATTTCAGTTTTCCTGATTTGGGTTTTGAATTTTTGTTGGATTTTGAATCAGACCCAGATTCAGAAGTCATATCTTTATCTCCCAAGACTCTCATGGCAACCAACAGATTTATTTGCGAGATCTGTAGCAAAGGATTTCAAAGAGACCAGAATCTTCAGCTACACAGAAGAGGCCACAATTTGCCATGGAAGCTGAAGCAGAGAACAAGCAAAGAGATTATTAGGAAGAAAGTGTATGTTTGCCCAGAACCAAGTTGTGTGCATCATCACCCATCAAGAGCTCTTGGGGATTTGACAGGAATCAAGAAGCACTTTTGCAGAAAACATGGTGAGAAGAAGTGGAAATGTGACAAGTGCTCAAAGAGGTATGCAGTTCAATCCGATTGGAAAGCTCATTCGAAGACCTGTGGCACAAGGGAGTACAGATGTGACTGTGGAACCCTTTTCTCCAGGTAAATTAATGCTACTAACTTGAATACCCATTGTAGGGCAAATTTATATGTCATAAATCTTCACAGAAAAGAGAGAGGAATGATGGAATTTTGAATGAGAATTTAAGAGTGTAAACTGTGTAATTGCATTCTTTCTTTCTTTCAAAACTGCATCACAGAGCCATGCAACTACATCCAGCAATTAATGACTTGATGAGGGAGCTGAGTGAAGAGGAACAGTGGTTAAAGTGAACCAATTAATAAGAAGTCAAGGAAATTGGCTAGAAAATCTTCAAATGCAATCATCTTGAGCAAATGTGCATTAGATCTGGAGAACTTTTTACCAATAGTATTATTTGGGAAAATGATTTTCATACCCACCAATTGTTAACCGCAGTACCCCTAATAGGGTGCAAAAATCAATTTAGAGTGATTTTTGCACTCTCCAAACTGTTACTTTTGGAGAGTGCAGTAAATAATTTGGGGGTGTGAAAATTAATATGGAGTTAATTTTTGCACGCATCTGGTGCGGTTAATGATGGGTGAGAAAAATCAATTCCCATTTGACAACAAAAGAAGAATACATATATAAATTCATAAAAGAACTAAAGAAGTCTGCAAAGAAAATTAAGTATAGTCAATGGATATATTTGGGGTTTTACCAATTTAGCATTTACAGAATTTTGAACTTCATTTGAGCGTGTATGCGCGTGCGTGTGTGAGAGCGAGCAAGAAGCGTTTGAGTTTAGAAAAATATTGAGATGACAAAAAGCTGATATGGGCCATATTGTCATGTCAAAGATATATCATAGAGGGAAGCAAGCTGGAGGAAAAAGGGAATCCTTCTGAATATGTCTTAGCACCTTTTTATGATAGGTTTATCTTTTGTCTTTCTTGGTATTTGATTTTGCTTCCACTTTCTATTTTCTGGTTAATTTCAGGAGGGATAGTTTCATCACTCACAGAGCATTCTGTGATGCATTGGCAGAAGAAAGTGCAAGAACAACAATCACAGCTGGTAACCCACTACTTTCCACCCAACCTCCAATTTCCCACATAAACCCTCAAAACATTCAATTTCAACCCCAATTCCTTCACCCATTCCCAATGAAACAAGAGCAACAAAACTTCCCACCATGGCTATCTTGCCCACCACCAGCCGTAGGATCGGGTCCCGGCCCACCGCCACCACTCTTCTCCACCACACGATTAGATCACCACCAAGACTTGATCACAAACCATCAAGATTTTGAAAACCCAATTAGCCCCAACAACCCTAGCAGCCTTGGGCCCACCACCACCCCAACCCTACAACCACCCTATCACCACCAGCCAATAGCATCACCACACATGTCCGCGACTGCATTGCTGCAGAAAGCAGCCCAGATGGGGGCCACAATGGGTGGGTCCCACCAAGGCCAAGGCCATCACGTGTCTGCTGATTCCTCTGGTAATTATATGTCAACAGCAGGTTTTGGGATGAATTTGGCATCACGTGAGGAGATGGGTGGTGGGTTTTTCGTTCCTTTTGGGAACAACAACAACAGCAACAAAGCTGCGAATCTTTCTGGTACGGAGGCGGGTTCGGGTGCAGCTGCTGCTGGTGCGGGTGCAGGTGCACCTCATCCGTCTTCTTCTTTTCTTCAAGATATGATTTCACTGTCTTCTGCAAATGGGTTTGTAGGGTCTGCTTTTGATGATACATTTGGTGGTATGTTGAGTCCTAAGAAGGATTGTTCCGGTGGCGGCGGTGGCGGTGGCAATGAAGGTATGACTAGGGATTTTTTGGGTCTAAGACCATTGTCTGAGAGTGATATTCTGAGTATAGCTGGTCTTAGTACCCACGTCGGCAATCAAAACCAAACTCAGAAATCATGGCAGGGTAATTAACGTTTGTAAGAACCTTTTTTTGTTCTTTAAACTTCAGTTTTGAGCTTTTTCTTCCAAAGGGAAGAGTCTTTGAAAAACCCTAAGTAGATGATGGCTGCATGTGGTTGAATAATGTCTATTATAAATGTGGTTTAAGGCTTTAGTTTTGAGAGAGTGGGGAAGTAAATCGTCATCTATGGTTTCCAAATACTAATACTTATCCAAAGATGTTGAAAGGAAACCCAAAACCTTTTTTATTAATTTATTTTTTGTCCATTTAATACCAGCATCTTCATGATGTTATTGCATGGGTTTAATACCAGCATCTTCATGATGTTATTGCATGGGAGGTACTTAAATTCTAAGCAAGAACGATTGTTGATACTATGATTTTTGATAATATGGATTATTTCATCGTCTCCAATTTGTTTGTCTACTTTAAATCTTTCTCTTAGAGTTATATGGAAGATTGCAAATCCCAAAATGATGAAGGGTATTTTTGGAAATCTATTACATTTTAATTGGAGTAGTAATTATTTGAAACTTGGAGTCAGGACAAAAAAAATGGGGACGGAGTGACTAATGAGGTAGTATTTTAACGGTAATTGATTTCCACGCTCCTAAAATTTGCGACTTGAGGTTCCCGTAGTGAGCCAAATCACTACATCCCTGTACTAACTTCAATTTTGGGCCATTTGAAACCTTCATTTGGGATTAGAACCATTCATTTTTTTAGGAATGTCGAGCACATTATGGGTATAAAAATTATAATCTTTGGAGATTGGTACACACGTAGTTTAGACAAATTTATCTTACAATGTATTCTCCAAATGATATTGGTCATCCATATAAATGGTATCCGAACATATGTCTACCAATATCCAATTAACTTGATATTTTACAAGAATGATCTACTGAATATTTTTGACAAATTGTATGGTTTTTTTTATCCCAAATACAAATTATAGAAGGCCTACAATTGAGGTCATTACCTCGATATAGTGACTTGGGTCACTACGGGTACCCAAATCCCCTAAGTTGTTTGATCACGCTCTTTTTTTTTTTATGATGTGAATTTACAATGTTGTCCTTTCAAGTGTGAAAAAAATACACAACTGAGAGTGTGGGTATTAAATAGGGGAGTATGAAAATCACTATATGTGTATTCAAAATCTAATTTTTGGGGTCAGTCTATAACGATTTGATTGGGTCTCCCAGGACACGGTGATTCGTATATCAATGAATAATTGAGGTGCATAAGTTGGCCATTACACCTTGAGATATATGTAAAGAATTATAAATGATCTCCACTGTCTAGCAGTTGGATTACATACTGCCTCATTACATAAAGTCCAATTGTACGCATACTGTACAAAAGAATTGCTTCAAAAATGTTCATACCTAGAATGCAAGTTGGGAAATCTCTTTCACCGGCGTTCAATACTTTAGGGTGAGCTCTCCATTCTTTGGAAAGAATCTATGATTGATAATGAACAAAATTGTGTTTGATTATGTATCAATGAAAAGTTCACATACTTAAATGCGCATGCCAATCATGCTACATACATATCATTAAGAAACAACACCAAACACAACATCTTATGTGATACTGCGTGATTAGTAAAGAAAGAACAAGTATTTTGATACTATTTTACAACTACCAATTGTGTAGTGCCACATTATTGTGTGCCAAATGGGATGGGCCTTTTTCCGCAGCTATATAATACAGAAGTGACATGGAACTTTTGTGTCTTACCATTTTTAATCAAAATGATTCATATATTACACATTTCACTGTCCTCATATTTTAACTAAACTTATTTTGAACAATGTTCTATCAAAACACTTTCCTTTTGTATCTCCTGGACTAACTTAATAAGGCCCCAATTGGATGGAGGATTATTTTCAGGGGTATAAGTTATGGAGGGGTGATAAGATAAGAGAGGGTATTATTTTTGGAGGGATGACTCACATTGATGTGATGTTTATGGAAGGGGGATAAAAAAGTAGATAATTTGGATGATGTATTAAACAAGGGGATAACTTTTAACTTGGTTTGGATGTTTTATAAATACGAGGGGGTGGATGATGGAAAAATCTGTTAAATGACTTTTTTGCCCTTGTGTTGTCCCAAACCTGATTATGAGTTAAATTAATTACTCCCTCCGTCCCAATTTCTTGGTCCTTCTTTCCATTTTGGGATGTCCCAAAATATTTGTCTCACTTCTAAAAACATCCATCAATATTGGGTCACTTTCCAATTTTACCCTTAAAAAGTACTTTTTTCATCTTAATTGGCTAGTCTATTATCTTTTATTTTATAACGGTTTTTATGATTTTGAAAATTTTGTATCATAAAACTAATTGATATCTATCAAACAAGATCCATATTGAATATGTTTTGACTTTCATATAATAAATTAGGCTCACAAATTTGGGCACAGTAATATTGACTGGATTTAGGGGCAAAATAGAAAAGTCAATACAAAGTTTTCACACCCCTTAAAAACCCATTTCCCCAAAAGGGGCCAAGAAATTGGGACGGAGGGAGTATATAATTGCAAAACTTAATCTATTTAATTAATTTCAGAATATTTCAAGCTATATTAATTTATTTCATTGAAATTTAATTTTTTGTATTAATTTTATTTAAAAAAATGTTTTCAGCTCATCAAATTAAAGTACACACACAGCAACACCATTGGATCACTTGCATTGTGGTACACGTGCCACACCAAAACACTTCTTATCTTCTTCTTCTAAACACCCATCCCATGATTCCCATTCATCTCTCTCTCTGTGCATACATGCACCAATTCATCTCCTCTCTCTCTCTCTCACAACCGATCTCCTTCTCCTTCTATCCGTCTCAACATATTTTTGCTAGAACACTTGCTCATATCTCTATCTCTCTCTCTTCAACAAATCACTATTGCTCTGATCGATTTCAATCTCCAGCGGGTATAAAATCCGGATATGCTTGGAAGTGGATCCGGCGATGCTTGGAAGTTCGATGGACAGAGTATGATCAATTCCTATTGTGCTTGTGTCCAATTTACTGTTGATTTGTAGGAAGGTAAAAAAACAAAATCAATTTTCTTGTTTTTTTTTAATCGGACTGTATGAGGAATTTTAGATCTATTATTTGTTTGTTTTGTTGGAATTGATAGTTGAGAAAGGAGGGAAGAGGCTGATGGGGGATAAGGAGGGGTGAAATGGACAAAAAGCCTCCCCTCTACAGCCGGATAATTTTTGGGGGGGTTGGGAGGTGCCCAAAAATTATCCGGGAGAAGGACCCCGAAGGGGTATAACGGAAGAGGGGGTGAAGAGTTATCCGGCTGCTTCACGGTGTTGCCAAACGGTGGATTAACAGTGGGGCCCAGGGTATTGAGGGGGTGAAAACTAATCCGGGAGGCTTCTCCTCCATCCAAGCAGGGCCTAAGGGATTTAGGACACTGCCCCATGGTACCTAAGACCCTCTGTAATCACACATTGTGTGGTTTGGGTACTTGGCTAAGTTTGGACTAACTTTTAAAGAGATTATTGGCACTATCTTTTTTGTTGTTTTCTCGTAACCATTACCAGATTAAGGTCTATTGTTTATATCATATTTTTTCGTTTCGACGAGAAGAATCGAAAAAAATAAAAATATATACCAGAATTTTTTTTTAAAAAATTCCTATAAGAGGACACTCAAAAAAGGCATGGGGGATCACAAATATTGTTTTCTCTTGTTGGACTTTCGGTCGCCTTATACTATACTTTTTCTATTCATCCTTGTGGAAACGAAAAATATGATGTAAAATTTAACCGAATTTTATAAGGATTAAGAAAAAACAACCAAAAATACCGTGTCCAAAAGCCACCCAAAAAAGTTTGTCCGAACTTAACTACTTGATCTGGTTTTAGGAATCTAACTCCGCGAAACCAATGAACATGCTGCACGCGTCTCACTCTCATTATCTTATGAGTCATATTTTTTTATTGCCAATTGGGAAATGTCTGAATATACGAATATGTAATATATACATATATGATACATATGATAAAGTGAAGGGGATATACGGGCAGCGGATGGGGTGTTTACGAGGTACGAAGCATTGGATTCTCTAAGGAAAAGATTCGTGAGATGTGCATGATATACAATGTTGTAGTAGTAATATTTTAAGAGTCTTTCTAACATTCACCCACTTGACGAAAGATGTAGGATATGAATACAAAAACAAAGGAGTTCGGATTTTAATACACATCTCACAAAAAACTACTATATACTTTCACGGATATGAATGTAATTTTTTCGGATATCGATTCATATTTTACTCATTGTTCTCCGACCTAAAGGTGGAGTTTAGCATTTTTCCCTGTTTTAATTAGTGTTAATTACAAATTAAACAGAAAGAAAAAGAGAAGATGCTGTTTGACCTCTGATATGGGTGAAAGTGAGATTCATTAATCCCAAGAAAAGTACTAGTTGACGCCTCTCGCCTCTAAGGCTATCTAGCCAAGGAACAATAATGCAATAAAAGCTGGATATTCTGCTCTCTTTTTGGTTGTTTTCTGAGACACTATCAAGGCTAGATATTCGGATTCCTATGCAAGCCATTTGACTTGTCCAAAAGTTTAAAGAAGTTGAAAGCTGATTAATAATTTACAGGGATCCGAAACAGACTTTGTGGTTTAATGTGTTGAAATTAAAAGGTGAGTGATGAAACTGATGCCAAGATGAAACTTGGAGGGTCAAAATGCTGATTAATTAATTACCTTATCAAAAGCAATAGTTAATTTTGCTAGTGACTTTAGTAGTTCAGTTGTATTTTGTTCCTCTTCAGTCAATATTTGAACTTTTCTATATTTCAAACATAAGTGGAAATCTCTTTCACCGACGGTCAATAAAGGTCCATTCTTTGAAAAGAATCTATCATTGATAATGAACAAAATTGCGTATGATTCATAATTTTAAATAGCTGTATCAGTGTATCGGGAATCGACGTATCGAATGATACGTCGCGGAAATTGGATGTAGCGGTTGTGAATTTTTTAACTTTTTAGGCGTATCAGCCAATACTATACAGTACATATCTGTATCGGAGCCTTCAAATTTCAAGACAAACCGGCTGATACGGTATGTATTGGCTGATATTCAAACTATTTGATTATACATCAACGAAAAGTTCACATACTTAACGCGTGTGCCAATAATGCCACATACATAACATCAGAACACAACACCCGACACAACATTTTATTTGGCACTGCATGATTGGTAAAGGGAGAATAAACATTTTGAAATTACTTTACAACTACCAATCATGCAGTACCACATAAGATGTTGTGTTTGGTGTTGGGTTTTGATGTTGTGTTCCTAGCATTATTGTGTGCCAAATGAGATGGGCCTTTTTTCGCAGTTATACAATAGGAAAATGCTAAGTGCTCAAAAAAGTTACCCAGAAAACTACAATGAATGACTCAAGTGAATCTGAGCCACTGAGAGTTCATCTAAGCCATTCATTACAGTTTTCTGGGTACTTTCTAGGCATGTAGCACTGCTGTATACAATAAGTGACATGGAACTTTTATGTTTTTTTTTGCACAGCAACATGGAACTTTTATGTTTACACATTTCCCTGTCATCATATTTTAACTAAATAAGTAAATATTATTTTGAACAAGTTTCTACGAAAAAACACTTTCTTATGTATCTCCCAGATTGATTTATAAGAGCATATACAATAGACTCCACAAATCTATTCCTATCTCCATTTTACCCAGCCAAGCATCAAAGAGGGGCTACAACAGCCTCCACAAATAGGTTGGCAAAATACATATGTGAACAGTGCCTCCCTATATCACCCCCCTTTTAGAGAGCCACTATTCACTCCCAAATCTTTTTTAATCCTTTTTTTATTTTCTCTCTCCTCTTATGTGTGTGTGTATATATATTATATGTATTAGTTTATATTATTTAATTGGTATAGAGATCGAGAGTAATAGAGAGGATTGTTGGAGTGTTGAAGGATATGTGAGTAGGTAAAACAATATTCACCAATCTTTTTAGGAAGGAATATTTGTGTTCTCATTGTTGGAGATGCTCTAAGGGCCTTTAGAACACTGCCACGTGGTATCCAATACTCTATAATCACACATTGGGTGGTTCGAGTACTTTGCTAAATTTTACTAACTTTTTAAGAGATTATTGGCACTGTCTTTTTTGTTATTTTCTCATAACCATTGCTAGATTTGGGTCGATCGGTTATATCATATTTTTTTCTCTCGACGAAAGGAATCAAAAAAGAATAAAATTATAAACCAAAATTGAAAAAAATCCAGATAAGAAGACACTCAAAATTCCCCCACAAATATTGTTCTCTTATTGGACTTTTGGTCGCCTTATATGAACCTTTTTAAATTTTGATTTATAGTTTTATTCTTTTCCGATTCATCCTTGTGGAAACAGAACGTATGATGTAAAATTTGACTGAATCTTGTAAAAATTAAGAGAAAATAACCCAAATAAAAAAAATACCGTGCCCAAACCCCCCAAAGAAAAGTTAGTCCGAAATTAACTACTCCCTCCGTCCCATTTTAAATGCTCCCTAAGTATATCCGTGCCATTTTCAAACGTCTATATCTCTTTATTGGTAAGGTTTTCAAAGTTTTTTAAAAATTTGTGTAATAGAACTAATTGAGATCTATCAAATAAGATCCATATTGCATATAAAATACATTATAGAATAAAAACTATAGTAGTTTTAAAAAAACACGCATAACCCTAGGGAGCATTTAAATTGGGACGGAGGGAGTACTTGATTTGGTTTTAGGCATCTAAATGAGTTCGAATTTCAGTACAAATATCTTACGAATAACAATATATAATTTCACGAATATTAATACATTTTTTCGAATATCGATACATATTTTACTCATTATTCTCTGCCTTAGGGGCGGAGTTTAACATTTTTCCTATTTGAATTAGTGTAATTACAAATTTAACAGAAAGAAAAAGAGAAGATGCTGTTTGACCCCTGATACAGGTGAAAGTGATATTCATTAATCCCAAGAAAAGTACTAGTTGACGCTCTCTCCTAGCCTAGGAACAATAATGCAATAAAAGCTTGATATTCAATCCAAAAATGATATGGGGACACCTAACTTGCACTCTATATGCACACCAAGACGATGTGGCAAACAAGAAGAAGCCCAATATGTGGCCCACCTGAAATGATGGACTTCTCCTTGTCTGCTACATCATCTTTGTGTGCATGTTAAGCGTACCCATAGCATCGTTGTATTCGATCGGCTCTCTTTTTTGTTGTTTTTTGGGATGGGAATATGTAGTCTAGCATAAATGTGTGTTTTTTAGACACTATGACGGCAGGATATTCGGCTTCCTATGCAGGCCATTTGACTTGGGCATGACCCTTTTCCGTCCAAAAGCTTAAAGGAGTTGAAAGCTAATTAATAATTGGGTCCGGCTACTAACCACCCATTGGGTGTTCCAAATAAAACAATAAAGGCTGTGTTTGGTTAGATAATTTAGTTTAATTTTGATGATGTCAGTAAGTGTAATAAGTAGAGAGAGAAATGAGAAAAATGATGATGTAATCAAAACTAAAACTAAAACTAAACAGAAAAACGAACAAGGTCAAAGTAACTTGATTTGACATGTTGAGGTACTCTACTGCACATTTGCAGAGAACTTGTACTCGGTGCTTTAACCTTCTAACCACAATTACCATCTTATCCCTTTACTTTACACCCTTTTACTATTATTCAATCGGATTTGACTTTAGCTCTCCGCTCTTTGTTATTTGTTGAGCCCGGACTATTTCAATTGTTGCACACTAAATGTATACAACATTATATGAGATCCATTTCAAAACTTCATAAACAATTGGAGCTGCTAAAATTATTTAAAATTTGTTTTCTAATGATTCCTGTACAAAATCAGTTATGTCGGGTATCAATAAGAGCTTGATCGATTCTTCATCCGACTGAGTTAATTTTAAAATTATTTTAAACAAATTGACTAGCTTCGATCATTTGTGCGAGACCACGAGGTGTGCTCCACACAACGCATATACCCATGGTTTATTGGTATTTGTTATTCGGAAAAATTTGTACTTCTACATCACTTTTTAACGGGATCACATACATGTGTCATAGTCTTATTCTATTTCTTCCTTCCCTTTAACTTCTATTTTTTCTGTACCAAAATGTTACTCCCTCCGTCCAGATTTATTTGTCCCTCGTTCTATTGTAACCAAATAAAAAAACTAGTGACATATTTAAATTTGCAATAATTTTAATATGTAATATGGATCTTGTTTACACCAATTTAAAGATCTCATTGACTAATAAGTCAAGAATTGTAACAACTCCGAGTATCATTCTTCTTCAGTAACACTTCCAAATTTGATCATTCTTAGCGGCAATGCTTGGTGGAAGAGGATGAAGGATAAAATACAAGAGAAACTTAAAAATTTGAGAATTGGGGGATAGGATTAGAACTTACTACCTTGTTTGTAGGGGTGAGCAAAATAACCATAAAACCACGAGTCCGATCTGGATTGGTTTGGTTGAATGAATTTTTTGGTTTGGTTTGATCCTCTAAATTCATAGTCTGTAAGTAGTGGTTTGGTTCTTGGTTTACTACAAAATCAGACCAATCCGGTCCATGCTCACCCCTACTTGTTTGACTAGAAAATTACAGACGGGAGGAAATTGGCATTTTTTTGCTTCTTTTTGGGTTGAATTAATTCATGGTAATACAATGGGTATAATTATTGACGGTTAGTAATTTTTTGGTTTCTCTTTACACCAAAAACTTTGGGATTAATCATTTTTCTCGACGAGAAATCAAAAAAGTAAATAAATGCGGACCAAAGTTTAACAAAATCCATCTAAAATACACTAATGATAGTCCAAAAACTTAGTTTCCAAAATAAAAAAAATAGTCTTTTGTTGTTAAAATATTAATATAAACGAGGGCAAAGGAATCAAAAAATAAATGAGGGGAAATGGATAAAAAAAAAATACATTCTCCTCTGTTAGGTTGTTAACAAAATGACAGTACGCCTTAATTTTTTGGAGCAAAGTCGAGCAGGTTGAGATAAAAAATAATAATAATACTCGTTGTAAAAAAGGTGAGAAGTTTCACTCCATATTGGGGGAAAATGTATAGGGGCAATATTGTCAATTGAACTCACAATTTCCTTCACTTTAGCGCAGGAGACAGAAGGACTGTTAGTGGCATTGGAACATGGGGCTTGGGGGATGGTGCAGTGCACAAAATGCACTGCACCGTGTAGTGCACCATCCGACCGTCCATTTCGACAATGGACAGCTCGGATTTAATCCGAGCAGTGAATTGAATCCGACCTTCAATTGTTTGGATTAAATCCGAGCCGTCCATTGTCGAAATGGACGGCCGGATGATATGCACTGCACCGTGTAGTGCATTTTGTGCACTACAGGGACCCCTCGGCCGGAACATGGTGCAATGACTTCCCTGTTAAGCGCGTGAACACCACAGTGGACCACCCATTGGGTTGTTCCTAGAATTTCCCTTAATAATTTAAGGGATCCGAAATAGACTTTAGGGTTTAATGTGTTGAAATTAAAAGGCGAGCGATGAAAGTGATACCTAGACGAAACTTGGAGGGTCAAAATGCTGATTAATTAATTATACCTTATATAGAGCAATAGTTAATTTTGCGTAGTTCACTTGTATTTTGTTCCTCTTCAATCAATATTTCAACTTTTCTATATTTGAAACATAAATAAATAAGGGAATTGATATTAACACTCTCTATTTTGATATTGACAGTCTTTTTTTGTCCTTATTAGGTGAAGTTCATAAACCACTCTTATACTTTATAATTGCATTCATCCCTCACTAACAAAATAACAGACTAACCCTTTTATAAAGAGATTTTTTTTGCTGTTAAATGGAGCTTAATTATAATTGTATGGATTCATTATTGGGGTCTATTGGTGAAGTGTAGTCTTGGTATTTCATTTGTTGGTGTTAAATTTGAATATCCATATTTAGTATTTAAGTGGAGCTGTGGAGTGATGTTTAATGCCAATGGTTCCATCTGCTGGTTTATGTATGAACGTGGAATATGCAGGCATCAAATTTGTATTCAGTTGTTTGATTAGTGGAGTTCCCTCATTAGTACTAGAGATTAATGGAAGAGTTATTTTATTATTTATTTCAATAGCAAGGGATAAATGTAGTTGTAAAGTACAATGGTGATTTAGTAACTTCACCTAATAAAGACAAAAAGGAGAGTGTCAATATCAAAATGGAGAGTACTAATATTAATTCCCCTGAAAAAGGGTAGTAAGTAAAAAAAAAAAAAAAACTCCATTCGTTCCAAAATAAGTGTCTCTCTCTCTCTCTCTTTCTCTCTCTCTCTCTCTCTCTCTCTTGTCATTTTTCAAAATTAAAAAATTAAGTACTTCCATATATCGTTTTTGAAATTTTTCGTACCGAATTAAAGTGTATAAAAAATTTGAAAAACGATACTTTAATTCGGTGTAAAAAATTCAAAAAACGATACACGGAAGTACTTAATATTTTTAATCTGAAAAATAACACGACTTTTCGTAGTGAACACTTATTTGGAAATGGAGGGAGTACAATGGTTAATGGTTATGGCTTTAACATAATGTACTTCTCTCGAGGTTTTTCACTTTCACCATCAACATATTGAATCATTATATATTATTTTTCTATTGAAAATTGTCACGTGAGTACAGAGAGAGGGATTATTACAAGCAAAGGTATGATTAGTGTATGATCATATGACGACATAAAGTAATGCTTTAAGTTGAAACTTTATACATGAAAGCAACACATACATTGCCAATTCCAAGGGTACCGACCATATGAGCATCATCGGTGTACTGATCAGCGTGCGGGGCCCAGTTTTGTGTCCCACACTAATAATTTATTTGGTTCATTAATTTTACTTCCTCCATCCCAAAGTGTTAATCTCTTTCGGGTAATCACTCAAGCATTTCACTGTACTAATTGAGATTTATCAAACAAAAATCTTATTGGAGTATTATAAATAAGAAGATATAGAAAATTGTTTAAGAGGTCACGAACAGTGAAAATGGACCAGCAATTTGGAATAAATGCAATAAAATATATTATGAGTACCCTAAAAAAAATCAGTTCAATCAAATGTACCTTGTTAGTGTGTGGTCCAATGTACCAAATTTTCAATCTTAAAGACAAAAACTTGAGTGCGGGCTCGGTACAATGCGACGGTACCCAGGACGGTCCGGATTTTATAGAAAGAAATATGAGAGAGAAAAGAGAGAGCGAGAGAGAAATTTGCACCGTTCACAACACTTTTTTGACAACTGATATGTGCGCTCGAGAACCACGTCAGCTGTATTTGCACCCAAAATTTTTGTTATGTCAATTTACATAAAAAATGGTGTTTGGCATCTGTCGTCTGATTGCTTCAGAGTTCTGAGAGAGAACAAAAGTTAAAAACAGTGCAAAAAATAGAATAACCAAAGAGATTCCTCTGAACCCACACCCCACCTTGATTTTATAATCGTCACTGTTTCTTGGCCTTTTCCGGGTCCATTTGTGGCCTTTTCCGGATTCATTTGATAATTCAAACGACTCATATTGTAGAGTTGGTTGATAACATTAACCACTTAAAAAATCAGACTACTCAACTACCGATTGATATAAAATTTTGAAAGATGTTTGTCTTGAGATAATTGGATAAACAGATTCCAATTTGGCATTGTAATTTTGTTATTTTCTTGACAAATGTGTTCCGAAAACATTTTTAAAAAAACCAATCAACTTATTTTCAGAGTGACTAATTTTATTGGCAAGGTCTAAAATATGGACGGTTTTGATCATTAAAGTAGTAAGTCCAGAAAGAGCTCATAAATGGCCAACAAGACAATCCAATTTGTTAGGAAACCTTGAATTCGGCAAATTTCTTATTTGACTACTTTTAGAGTTTCTCATAAACTGAGACTTAAAATTTGCTCCTCTTGAGTCCACTAAGGTTGGGCTCCTTAATTTGAATACCGTTAAGGGGTGTTTCATGTTGGGATTCATTTTGGATATTGGGGATCCTTTTGTACAGGGGACTTGATATTAAGGTTTTTGGTTATCTCTTTGGGGTTCCAAAATTTATGGGGTTCTACCGGAGATTTGTCCTTGGATATCGTTTGTGTGTTTCATTAAGAGTTACAGATATAACTGGCTCTTTAATTTAATTCTCTTCTCATTCAGAGTAAATGTGCTCTCGTTTTTTCACCCGTGGAGTACATTCTTTCTTTGTGCTTGAGCAGAAGAACGTAAATCTTTGTACCGTTGATCATCGCTTGTAGGTTTGTACTCCCTCCGTCCGGATTTGTTGGTCCGTTTTGGGGATTTCAACTTTTTTTCCATTACTTTTTGTGTTGGTTATTTTCACATCATCAAAAGTAATTTTCCCCTACTTTACCCTTTAACTTTTGAAAATGGACAAACATTTTCGGACTTGAAAAAGTATGTTTGTGGACCAACAAATCCGGACGGAGGGAGTATTTCTTTAACTTCGTGTGCATAAAAGTCATAACACAATCCATGATGGACGGGAGAGAAGCAATAGAAGGCAATAGAAAGCAATTCAATGCAATGTTATTGGAATTTATGAAAAACAATAGAACGTAATTCAGGGAAAAAAATTGACATTGATATTTACAATGTGAAAAATGTGAGTCGGATATATCAATATCAAATTTTGACACTATTGGCACTCAACCAACAATAGAGAATTGAGCTGAATACCATACACGGGGTTGGTGTTGTCCCTTTGGGGATAGCATGGATGCTGGCCGATCACGGTTGTCCGTAGTCAGCCATAGATGGCTCAGATCACATCTTGTCCAAACAAATCTGAACAATTCACTGACGAACAGATTTGAGCCGTCCATAGTTGTCAAATTTGTGTAGGTTCAATATTTTCGCATCATTGAATGCTTGTTGAATACCTATGGGTTAATTTGCACAAGACCTGCTTTCAAAGAGTTGAAGGTCAGTACGGTTATTTTGTTTATAATCGATGCAGACAAGAGGATGTCCATACAATAACCAAAAAAATTTAATTTTTAAAAGAGTATTACAAAGCATATGGTAACACATTCAGATGGTTTCAATTGATTGCATAAATATTTAGGTATAATGTTAAAATGGTGCTGAAAGACTACCAGCTCAATGGAGATTCTGCTAAATGATACAAAGGCAGAATTCATCTTACGATATGTACCATCCTACTTGAAAAAAATGATGTTAGAGGTAAAATACCTGACAGCTACATATAAATTGCAGTGCATAAATACATCACCTTACTTTGTAATTTTTTAATAGGATAATAGTGTCAACCGGCTAAGAAAGTACATTTCTTAATATCATGATTGCCCATACATATTTATTATACCCGCTCCAAAACCTCTAGGTCATGAACAATGTACTTCTGTGATGGCATTCGTGTTAAAAGTAGATTGGTCAAAAGAATGTTTGCATATACTTACTTATTCAAAAGATTTGACTTAAAAAATTGTTAAACTTTCTTGCACCATATCCGCCCCTCCTTCCCCTCCCCCTCCATGGGTTGCACACCCTTTGGGCGAAGGGAGGGGAGGGACTAATCCCCTTTCTAGATCTGGTTTCCCCTTCCCCTTCTGCACCATATCCGCCTTCCGTTCGCCAATCGTTGGAACTTGGCGTTCCGCAGCCCTGTTGGGCGTTACGATTCGTCTGCTCCTCCTTTGCAACCTTACTGGTTCCGGCGGCTTCTTAGGCCTCCGGTAGAGGCGCGTGACCGGTTGGAGGTTTGGCTAGAGATGGGCTGCTCAGCGACGAAGGGGAGTGTATCTTTTTTCTCGTTTCTTTTGTGTTTTGTCCGGCTTTAGGCCGGTTATGTCCGGCTTTAGGCCGGTTTTTGTCCGGATTTTGTCCAGTGTGTTCCGTTGGTTTGGTCATATGCTTTCTCGTTGTATTTCTGTGACCTATTGTTGTTGGAGTGTCCGATCTGTGGACTCCCAATCTTTCCCCATGGGAATCTTTGATGAATACTATCTCTCAACTTTTGACAAAAAAAGAAAAAAAAAGAATGTTTGCATATTTTCAAAGGTAATAAATACACACGTAATGTCGTCATTGTTACAGAATGACTGCCTAATATGTCATGAATTTAATCATTATTAGGGCTAATTTGGCTAAAAAGTGGTTTTTGGTTTTTTGGTTTTTTCATTTCGTCTTTATTCAAATTTTTTTAGCATTTGTTAGTTTCACGTCAAGATTTTGTGGTTTCTGGATTCCTCTCGGCGAGACGAATCTAACAAGTATAAATTTATGGTCAAACCAAATATTTTTTTGATATTTTTTTGAATAAAGCCGAAATACTTGGATTATTGGCAAATAATCCAAGTATTTTGGCTTTATTCAAAAAAATTTAAGTTTTGACCATAATTTTATACTTGTTAGATTCGTCTCGCCGAGAGGAATCCAGAAACCACAAAATCTTGACGTGAAACTAACAAATGCTAAAAAAAATTGAATAAAGACGAAATGAAAAAACCAAAAAACCAAAAACCACTTTTTAGCCAAATTAGCCCTTAATCTTATATATGCATGAATGTCAAAGAATAACAGAAGATCAATTGGTATTCGTCACTAATATTTTATTTGTTAATTAAGGCATTCTGGATGTCATAATGACAATTTTATTTGCTTGAATAATTTTTTCTAAATGTTTGTTTATGAATGTTCACAATTTAAATAAACGCGAATTAGTTTGATAAAAATTTACATTAATCATGTGCACTTAAAATCATTCTATACATAGCACGGATTTATGCTAATAAGAAAAGTATGAGATGATCACTGAAAGTGAATGTTGTGGGCAAGACCAAGTTATCTTTTTCTTTTCTTTTTTCCACAAACCTTTGAAGTTCTGATGGGTGCTTTTCTAGCTAATTTGCACAACAATTATTAGTAATTGTGGCATTCATTTTTCTTTCTTTTTTCAAGGTCATTTGCGTGTTGGCCTGGTACCATACACGTGGCGGTACCCAACGCGCATTCCGGCCGTCCAAAAATGTGTTAGACAATTTAGATTTCCCATATCCGCCCCTTTTCTCTTTAAAATCCAGACCGTCCAATATATTTTTGAACGGCCGGAATGCACGCAGGGAGATCGCCACGTGGTTCCCAACTAGCACCCAAATTCTTCTCTATGCATAGAGCATAGTTAGTTCAATCTTTTTTGGTAGCCAGCCGAAGATGGATAAGAGGCAAGATTTCCAGAGATTCTTATTGCTTTCTATCCCGGTGGCTATGACCAGTAACCAATGACAAAAACTCAGTAGTACACGGTTTCCATTTTGCCAAAGTTACTGCAGAATCGAAAAAACGAAGCGATTTTTCGCGCATCATGCTCATAGTGTACGCGACGATGAAGAACTCCTGCGACACCTTTAAGCCAATGCTTCAATTTTTTCCTTCCTTATTTTACTTAATTACCGAATTGTATAGAAGGAACTTTTATGGACTCAAAAACTTAATTAGTAGTTTGGTTTATATTAGAACCCTAATTTCAAAAAAATATATATTACTCCATCCGTCCAAAATTGTTGCTTCTATTCCGAAATTCCAACTTCGTATGAACATGAATCTACAATTGTATCCAAAAAAGGAAAAAAAGTACAAGTTTTTTCTTTGTTAACTTTCTAAATTGTCCCTTTATTTTGGAACAGCAAAAAAAAAAAAAGAATGATCAACATTTTGGGACGGAGAGAGTATACTAAACCCCTATATAAACTAGAGTTGCAATGGCTACAACACTTTTCTTGGTATCTGGAAGATGTTATAAAGGACTAAACATAATTTTTTAGGTATTTAGCCTCTACAGCATCATCCTAAAGTTGTTTCAACATAAAGACAGGAGGTTCGGCTAAAACATTAGAACTGAAATCATGTAAATTAAAAGCATCTTTTGCAAGAAAATTCGCACTTCTATTTGCTTCCCTCTTTACACGGAAAATCTTCTGAAAAATGCCAAGTGCAAAAAAAAATTTACCCAGAAAAATGCTCAGGCTTCAAAAATGAGTGGCTACCACTCATTTTCAAGGCCTGGACATTTTTTGGATAAGTTTTATGTGCATGTAACACTCTTGATATCTTCTGCACATAGCACTGGGTCATCATGAGAGTGCTGCAATCATGTATCCACAGTTCTCAAGTACTTGACTTGTTGCATTTGGTATTGTTTACTTCGAAAGATGTTGGTCTCCCTTTATGTTAATAATCACACCTTTTTCTTTGACACACTCCTTTATATTTCTCAAAACATCAAAAAGTACATGGTAAAGCTTCAATGGAAAAATGAACGAGATAATGCTGTACTTTTTAACGAATGGGCCAGGGTAATGCTCAAAAGCCTCAAACTAGGGCACGCTTGGACAACTTGAAGGAGCAATTCTTTATATATACCCCAATCCCAATTTTCCACTTTTCCTTTTCCCGGGCCTAAAGTACAATCCCAATTCTGTAGAACAATTATCCAAGTGGACCCCGCCGACCAGTAGGGCGGTATCCGAGCCATTTACCTCGGCAATCAACTGTTCGGATTTTGTTTTGACAATGAACGACTTGGCTCTACAAACTGACGAAATGAAATCAGAACTGTTGAAAACAAATCTAACGACTCGGATGCCGCTTTACAGGAAGCGCCTTGCAGGGTCCTGTTTCCTACAAGTAGAGTCCTCGTTAAATTTTGTCCGAGTGGAAACCCCATGGTTTTTGCTAACGCCATTCGTGAGTTGGACCGTGCATTTGTTGAGATGATCTGAACCTTTATCTTGTAGGATCCACAAAGTAATATGTCCACGAAAAAAACTAACTTGATCAGATATCGATAGAAATATCAAAAATTGAATTTTATTTTACAAAATGGACGGTCTGATTCTGTCAATAACTTTTTCAATTAAACTATCCATGATTGTCTAATTCATAAATAAAAATAATAATTTTTTGATATACCTACCGATGTTAGATCAAAATGATTTTTTTTGTTTTTTTGCGTGGATATATTATTTTGCTAACCCTACAAGATACATGGTTCAAATTACCACAACAAATGCACGGTGGGACTTACAATGAGTGGCCAAAAGCATGGGGTTTCAATTCCATCCGAAAAGAATTTAAACTCATGTTAGCGATTGACCATTTTCCAGTGGTTCAATTTTATAATTTGTTAGTTTGGGAGGAAAACCTGTAACACCACCACGGAAACCCCGAGCGCGCGCGACCCGCTCTAATGGGCAGTGACAGTTTACTCATGTTTTAGATATCGGTTGGAGTTTGCTCTTTGCATCTGTTGTGGCATACTATTTGTATATAAATGGTGTTCATTGCACGGTACTTAAACTGTTTACAGTTGCCACTTACTTTCGGAACCAAGAAACTAGACAGAGATTCTATTTGGATTAGATAGGCAGGGTACAATCGATATGTGGGTCAGCTGATCTCACAGTGTTGCATTTCTGGGCGACACAATGAAGTGCTAGACGCCGTTTCTCCTTACACCAGAAACTTCAAAAACTTGCTACGATGGAAAATAAGAATGACGACTGAAATAGATTAGCCCGGAGGCCTTGTTGGCATCCCACATTGAACCCTCAGTAACTTGATTGGATTATCAAGGCTCAGATCTCAAAGGTTTTTATGTGGTTGTGGATATAAAACCCTAAGAACTAAAGTGATTTTGATGAAGTTTTATACTAGGTAGCTTTTGTGTCGTGGGGTTAGAGGGCTTTCGTAATTAGATGAGGACGATGGATATTTGGGAGATGTTATCTATATTAGTATTACAGGATGAGTTTTCGCGAGGAGGGCTCTTAGCGCAACAAGTGGCAAAGCTTGATTGGGTTTATGATAATTAATTTTATACAAAATAGTTTCCACTATTTAGCATCAATAAATTTCCCTAAAAAAAATTGTAAAAGGAGAAGAAATGAACATGTTATGATTTTGTCAAATCCAATAAACAAGAAGAAAATCCATATCTATTCCATGATTTTCGTTTCTCAAATGGAAAATTACTTCTACTCATTGTCCAAGTAATTCTAATTCCATTCAAATCCAATCTAATTAGCCATGATTTATGTTTCGCCAAAGCCAAGTAATTTTTAAACTGTCTGGGTTAGAATCCATATCTTCATTTTAGAAAAGCACAATTGTTTAGGTAATATTCTTTTCATAATTCACAAATATGTATTTATTTCCTTTCTCATTCTATTTCATATTCAACTAACTACATCTGCTCTAGGCCTTAAAACTCTACCCAATTCTCCTCAAATTAGAGAACAACTCATAGTAGGAGTTTCTCGATTTTTAGTTTATACCTTCCTTTATCATTCCTCTGTTTCCTCTTAATTTCTCTATCCATCCACTATATTGTATAGGGAGCAAACGAGAGAATGAAAGATACGTACTGAAGATGAAGAACACCTCCTCCATAGTGTTCCAGGTTCTGAGTAATTTTAGTCCGATTTGGTTGGTTAGTAACTCTTGCTTTTGTATGCCTCTTAGTACAATAGTACTAAACCACGCATCTATGAATCAACTTTCATTTTTTGGTGCATATAACAGTAGGTGTAATTGGTTCAGGTATTAGAAAAAATCCATATATTTGGGTGGATTCTACATCCTCTTTCGATTATGATTATAGCCATATGATACTATTTGTTGTTCATCTTTTGTAATTTTATTAATTTGCTCTGGGTTTGGAGAAATTTTTCAATGTTGAGCAAGTACCACGTGTCGTACCCATCGGCACATTCGAACCATTGATAACAATGTTGGATGGTTGTGATAAGGCTTTACGAGTACCATGTAAGATACCACGTGGTACCCACTTGGCACTAAAAAACTTCTCCTAAATTTGGGATTACTGCGTTCAAAATTTATATCGAGTTTTATACCAATAGTGGTGCTCTTTTTTTACTTTATGTTTTAGGTATGCGAGGATAGTTTATGCAAACCACTATCTAAGTTACACTCGGCACCAATCCATTTCTCTTACTCATTTTCAACTCCACTGGTATGATTTTCAAAAAGTCGATCTATTTGTTATTGATTACTGATTAATACTATTCTTATTTTGTTTTACACACTCAAGGCAAGAAAAATGCTACCGAGCTATATATTTTGTCATTTTTTTTAAATTTTTTCCCCCTTTTATCTTTAAATATAAATCTATGATTCAAAATACTTATGGAATGGATTTTTAGTCAACAATCCTGTGGACGGTGGGATCCACGCGGCTCGCTCTCGAAGGTTGGATGTGAAAACTAAAATGTGAGTCGCCACCCGGGGTTTAATATTTGGAAAATGTTTGGTACCCGAGAAACCGTTTTAAGAATAATTGTTGACTCTCTTGCCATTTTGGAAAAGATTTGATCTGCGAAAAAGATTCTTTTTGGATTCGGAAGCCAGGTTACGCATGGGGAAGGTTTTATTAAAAAGCACCCCGCGCGCCCGGGAGATTCCCGGTCTCTACTAAATAATTCGTGGGATTTTGTAGAAAATATTGTGTTAAAAACCTTGACAATCAAACAAGTAAATAAGGAAATGAATTGAAACCATAACAGGAATAAAATTTAAACAAAGAGGACCAAATAATAATAATAAGAAAATAAAAAAAAAAGAAAGAAAAAATGTAATAAACAGAAGAATTACAGAAGGAGAACAGAAGAACAGAGTACGAACAGGGGGGAAACAGAGTAAAATTTTTGGTTCAAATGGGAGCCGCGCGGCTCCTACTCAGGAGCCGTGCGGCCTATGCTGCAAGCCGCGCGGCTTGCGTGCAATCCATTTTTTAAAAGTTTTGTTTTGGGATCAGTGAGCCCAAATCCTGTTCGAAACTTGATTTTCTTCTTCAAATCAACCCCAAATAAGCTGTTTTTATTTAAAACAAGTCGTTTGAAATAAAACTTATTTCCAATATGGACCGTATGGTGCGTTTGTCGAGAAAAATCGCCCGGTACGGCTCCGAAAAACCGATTTTTGTTTTGAAAATGGTTTGTCGAGTTAAGATGCGGTTGTTGAAACCGTTATCAACCCGGGAATGCCCTCGGAGAGCTGCGATTTGAAAATCGAAATACGAAAACGGTTTATACCTTTCTGGAACTCGAGACAGAGGTTGAAAACTTCGGATTCTTCGGATTTGAACTCGTAGGATCAAGACCTGGTATGAATGGGAATGGTATAGAGGAAAAAGGGGGTAGGAGATGGGAAGTTTTTCGGGAAGTTTGCTGGCGGTTTCGAACGAGGATTTCGCCGGAAAATCAAACGGAAATTCTCTCGAAGTATCGTTTTTCTCTCTGTATCTGTGTGTGTTTTCTGTGAGGAGGGAGCCTCCATTTATAACCGAGATGAGAGAATAAAAATGATGATATTCGGCGGTGGCGAGATAATGATATTCCTTGAGCTGGCTTGTCAGGAATTTTCAGAGGATGACAATACTAGCCGCGCGGCTTGTATGAGGGGGCCGCACGGCTTCTATGAGGGAGCCGCGCGGCTTGTGAAGAAAAATGGGGAACCGTACGGCTTGTATGAGGGGCCGCACGGCTTGTGTGGCTAGGTTCTCAACTTCTGGGACAAGTTCCAAGCCAATTTAACCGTTTCATTCGTCATCGGGCATGCACGGGTATCCAAATATTGGTGAATGACAGGATTACTAGGGTGTTTGTGGTGACAATTTTAATTGTTAGTTTATTATTCAGAAATATTTGGTAAAATTAGATTTTTTAAATTTCGACAGATATGTTAAACAATTAGTGAATTTTGGTATGCAAATAGCTTTTGTTTTAAATTAAAATAAATTGCTTACACTTAAAAAATTTGTCATGTGCATATCACGGGTTCATAGCCATTTATACAATTGTTCTCAAAATGTATAGTTTACTTTTTAATTTGAAAATGACATAACTTTTTAGTATAAACCAAAAAAGACCAACAATTAGGATGATAAATTATTTTTGTTTTTGAAAATTAAATCAAACATATAATATATTTTGACTTCAAGATTCACATAAACTCAGTGCACTTGAATTCGTTCCGTGCATAGCACGGGTTTCCTGCTAGTTAGAGAGTAGGGGAAGATTGTATATGGGATTTCGGGATTGAATATCATGCTTCAACCCTGAACCAAAGGGCTCTCTTCAAAGGGCTTAAGGGATAGTCTAATTAAGTAAATCCGGTAAAAATCTGAAGATAATTACCTCAATCGTCATTCTTAAGAGTCCTCGTCGTGTACACTAAGTTGGGGTAACCGGATTGGAGAGTCCATGTTCGTTTGGACTCTTGCAGAAGATTTCAGGATTTCCGTCAAATCGATGTGCCGGCCGAGTAATGGATCTCACTGAGAGGATGGATCTGTCAGGCGCCAGATGCATGTGGCGGCCACGACTTGGTGCAAAGTTCGGATAAATGTTGAAGCTTAAGGGTTTGGTTGAGTGTGGGTTCGATCGGGCTGAGGTTCAAAAGGTTCATTTAGTCCACAAGGTCCATATCCTCAAATCACAGCTTATGAGATCATGCATCATCATCTGGTGTCGCCCAAGGCGGGGCTTAAAACATATGCCATGTCAAAATTTTGGGTGTCTACAAAATCGCTTGGTTCAATTATATAGTAGGATTGGTTCTGCCTACACTCAATCACTTAACTCACAATTGATAAAAACAGACAAAATTGGCAGAAAAAATTGGTTTGGTTTTCCCAAACTGTTGGTCCGGTTTGCTTTTGGGTTTTGGAAGGAAATTAAAACCGGTTCAGTTTTAGTTACGGTCAAAATAAACCGAAACATATAACAGTAACTCATAACCCTAGTAATCCATTCCCCATTGAACTCAAAACACCCATTTCCCATGATTAGATTCCGTCTTTTCCAAATTAGGTTTCATGGGCTTAAGAGACACTTGTTTTGAGTTTTTGGCTTAGTTTTCTGTTCAATTCAATCATTAAAGGTCGCAGCTTGAATTTCAATGGTATCTCAATCATGGAGGTCAAGGTGGCCGGAGCATTAGCAAAGCGGTTTACTCACACGCTTTGGTAGTATTAGTAACAAATGAGTTGGGTTAAATTTCTTTCTCGACCGAGTTATTTTATTTATTAATATGGTTTTGTTCCATTATGTTAAAAAAAATTTTGTTTGTTCTATTGAACTTTGTCATTATAAACGGGGTAAACCGAACCAAATCGAATAATCAAATTAGACTGAAACCGACGTCGTTTGATCGGGTTTTAGTTTTGAAATCCTTAACCGAATAAACCGCTATAGTTGTAAAATCAATAAAAAATCAAACTGGTTTAACCTCTTCCTCGCAAGAAGAATTGAAAAAGTAATGCCCGACTTAATTTAGTGCCAAACTCGGCTGGTATGTGACCGAGGAACTCCAACGGTCTAGTGAGAGACTTGGAAAGAAGTACAGAGTGGAGAGTTGTATGTCAAGTATATTGTGGACCTGTTACTCTGTTAGGGTTCCCATCATTGTACTTATATAGGGATCCGGTATGTACCGCACAACACCTCCCCCGGATTCCTTAGATAGGCACTCGTGACTTGGGCTACAAGTTTAGGTATGGATCGTATGTGCGGCTCGGCTGACATCACGTTTCATCATTGGCCGAGTTTGTTATCATTGCATGCACATGCAACAAGTCTCTAAATGACACGTATCCTAACTGCTCAGCCGACGTCATTATGACGTAAGAGGGGTGCAGTTATGTGCAGATGGCCAGCCACACGAGCCGAACACACCCGGTAACCGTCTCGAATGATGTCACCATGACGTGTGGATGAACTGCCTTCCGCGTTCCTCGCAAGTCATTTCGAGTTTACCCGGCTTGGATAATCCGTCCGGATCCACATTGTCTCGGTCGAGATGCCGGTTTATCTTCCTTTCTACCCAATTCTCATACCACCTTGGTACGGTCATATTGGGCTGTTGACTATCTGGCCTATTTGTTAAGAAACGAGCCCAGTTTTTTTCTGACGATTGGGCCTTTTGACCGAACCGGCCTTGACCCTTATCTCCTTTATATTTTGGCCCACGTACTACACCGAATAAACCGAACCAAATCGAAAAATCAAATTTGACTAAATTGACATCATTTGATCTGGTTTCAGTTTTGAAATCCTAAATCGAATAAACCGGTTTAGTTGTAAAATTAATCAAAAACCGTATGCATTTCACCTCTACCTCTATCTAAGAAGAATTGAAAAAGTCTATACAAACCAATTCAAATACACACAAAATCGAACTGATTTCACCTCTACCTCTATCGCAAGAAGAATTGAAAAAGTCTATACAAATCAATTCAAATTAAGCAAAAACCGAACTGATTTCACCTCTACCTCTATCGGAAGAAGAATTGAAAAAGTCTATACCAATCAAATTCAAATACACACAACAGAAAGCCCATCTGGCATCCCAATTACCAAACTCATCTTTCAAATCCGAAAATATTGCAACTAAAATCAGTTATAATCTCTTTCTCTCTCTCTTAAATCTTGCATGTCTCCACCCCCACCCATTTCTCTCCATCTCCCATTCCATTTTCAAACCTCTCAGTTTTCTTCGCATTGAGAAAACAAAGCTTCATCTCGAATCCCTCCGCCGGAAACTCAGCCGAGATATCTCCCACACACCCATAAAAACAACAATGAGCAACAATTCAATGCCCAAAAACACCACCCACGCTTGCGCAGCTTGTAAATACCAACGCAGGAAGTGCGCGCCCGACTGCGTTCTTGCCCCTTATTTCCCTCACCATCGCCAGCGCCAGTTCCTCAACGCCCATAAATTATTCGGCGTAAAAAAAATCACCAAGACCATCGAAAACCTCGACGACCCTTCTAAAAAAGACCAAGCCATGCGCACCATCGTTTACCAGTCTGACGTTCGGGCCAACGACCCCGTTGGTGGGTGTTACCGGATCATATGCGAGCTTAAGCATCAGATCGAATATAACATGGTTGAGTTAGAACTCGTTCTTCAACAACTAGCCTTGTGTCGTGCACCAGTACCGGTTTCTCATCAAGCATACGCTGAGTCGAGTCCTAATTGTCACGATGTTATCAAGCCTCGCACTGGTGTGGAAATAAATGATCCGATGAGTTATGATCATCCTCATCTTCAACAACGGCATGACGAAGAAGAATATCTTTTGCATGAGCCATCATTACAAGATGTTGTGTCATGGGGCGTGCAAGATGCCGCGGTATCTTCTTCGTTCCATGAAAAGCAAAGTTTTGTAAACGAATGCCACAATTTCAAGCCAAACGGTCTTGATAATGGTGGCAAGAGATTCAAGCACGATGGTGGCGAGAGATTCGAGATCCAGTTCGATTATGAACATGGAGAAGAAAGAATTGAAGGAGAAAGGTTTGCACCACTATCCCTCAGGCCCCGTTTCTCTTAGCAACTTTTTTTACTTTTTCTCAAAATGTCACAAAAGTCTCTCCTCACAAAAAAAACTCAAAAAGCCACAATAAAATAAACAATCTTACTTTTGTTTATAGTTAAAGAATATAAATTTAATCAAAATGTTTTGGAGACTCCATTTACGTCTCAAAATTACACAAAAAATCAGTTCATATATTCAGAATATTGGGCACAGTGACTTTTTCAATTACTCAAAAAACAGAAAACAGAGGAGTTGTATACCTGAATATCAACTCAATCAGGTTGTCCCAATTGGTTAAGGCCTCTAACTCATGTTTGAGAATCCTTACTTTCGTCGACTCAATTAGCCTTGAGGCTATTCAGTAACGAACGCAGAACCCTCGTGGGAAATGGAAAAGTTAACAGGAAAAAACACATATGATACTCTAATTGTATGATCAAGATCAAAGTCTAGGCAGTAGGAACCAAAAGAAATGCCTGACTTGAAATGAAATGAAATGAGATATCCGTATGTTTAGCTCAATCAGAACCGAAATTTCCAATCTCATTGCTAATCGAATCTATTTTTGTTCTTGTAATTGCAGCGACGAGGCCATTTCAAAGGACAACAAGGTGATAGTAAAAGATGAGATTGCCGCTTTTATAGAAAGTGCAAGCTTAGGAAATTAAGCTTCTACAACAATTTATAGCGAACAAAGCCCAACAGCATCGCACTTCTTTGCCTTTAGATTTTCGCAAAGAAAATGGACAATAGAAGCCACAACTGATCTATCTCTGCTTTTGTTGGGTATGTCTAGCATATACATTGTGCAGGGACTCGAGGTTTTTAATGGGTGTGTGTAGTCTGAAATACCCTGAGAGTTCAACACGTGTTGATAGATTATACGAAATCGACACTTCGTAGATTTGTAAATAAATTGGAAACTTGGGGAATTTTAGGATGTGAATAACAGACCTGAAGAACAGAGATATTGGGGAGACTGGAAAATGATGAGGGCCGGTACCTATGTGACCTTTGAGAGGGGAAAATGCATGTGAATTGTATCAGGGCTCGTGTATCGGTGTTAATGTATGTGAAGAATATTTTGCATGGTCAGGTCGGTGCAGAATCACGTAAAATCTCTGTTGTGATTTTCCTCTCGTAGTTGTTATGTACATGGATGTGCTTCCGTTTGCCTTCAATCTACTGTGAAAAAATTCAAGCATTTCTCTCGAACCATTTACTCAAGTTGTATGCAGAGGCTTCACAAACAGTACATGAAAACAGGAAAGTTGCAGAATGTAGGTAGAAAAAGTTCAAGAGGTTTGATAGGATACGTGAAAGATTTCCATGAAACTGTACATGAAAACAGGATCAATGGCAATTTCATGAAACAGGATCAATGAACCGTTGATCCTGCTTTTATGTACAGTTTCATGGAAATCTTTCATGTATCCTAACATTTTCGGAAGTTCAAACCTGCTAAAACGTACTAGCATTTGGCTTTAGAAACTCCTTTTCATATCCATAATTATTGTTTGTACATCTCCCGGCAGTTATTTAAGAGAAATGTCGCCAAAAGGGGAAAATGGGGAGCACTTATTAAGTATTGCGTGTCCAACATGGGTATTTTACACATCCAAAAGAGTCCGTGTAACCTAGCCCACCGGCCCTAGCCACTACCTCTGGCACCCCACACCTCCGGCCACTGCTTCCGCCGTTGACTAGTACTAATGTTCACAGGTCACAAACTAAAAGGTAATCATTACCATTTTTTTCCCAGACCGCGTAGTCGAGACCCGCATGAGCCAGCTTATAATTTGGTGGAATTAAATTTCCAAGACCCCCATTTGGCCCAATCTTCACAATGATTTTGTCATCTATCATTGCTACATAGAGACCAGAATCAACAGCCATAATCTGTACTTTGCTCGTCGCAGAGATCCCCTTGTTCCTCCTCAATTTAGAAAAATAAATAAGCTCATCTTTTAGCCCCCAGAAGAACAAATGATCGTAAAACTGCAAAACAGAGTAACCAAATCTCAGAATTGACAAAATAACGAAAAAGCATATTCACCATAAAATCGTGAATCGAAATTCCCTTCTTTTGAGCTCTCAATTTGAGCCATAATTTCTAGGTTACGGGAGAAACACTGTGGCGTAACCAAGAATAACAAGCAGTGAGGGCACAATGAAATCACAAACTCAAGAATTTTTTTGGGTATTAGATGATATGGCAATACAAACTTTTTTCTTATTGAAAACACCAGTAAAAAGCAACATATTCATCAACCGATATTAGAATTCAAAACCTTTCCATAAAAAATAATAACAAAACTACCATAGTCATGAGCCAAGGGGGCTTTCGTTTCATGCCATTGGGCCCGCCCAAAGGATGGGTGAGGGTTTCGGGCCTACGTTCTGCTGACTTCCCACATCGGGAAGTTTGGGTTTGTGTGTGTATTTAAAAAAGTCTTTTTTCCCTCACTAGTCAGTAATTGCCAAGTTGAGTGAGTTAAGTAGAATCACCCTCTTGCTAAAAAAAATATGAATGAAAGTTATCTAAGCACGTCTTTACAATAGACAAGGGCGAGTTTCAAAAACATCCCAAACTACAAGAATTCATGAGAGCAAGGAGCTAAATCCACCGTTGGGAAACGTACATATATGCGTTTAGGTATTGTATATACAAAAGAGATAAAACTATTTACGTACTGTATATGCACAAGAGATAAAACTATTTACGGATGTGGAGCAAACACATATGTTGCAATAATCTGAACTGTTCATCTTGTAGGGCCTGCAAAATATTGTATCCATGCAAATAATCAACTTGAACGGACATCGATAATAGATATGTCAAAAGTTGAATATTGGTTTAAAAAACAGACGGTCTAGATTCTGTCAATAGTATGTTTTCTACATCAAAAATCAACTTTTGACATACCTATCGATATTTGATTCAAGCTGATTTTTTGTCTAGATAAATTATTTCGTGGACCCTAAAAAATGAACGGTTCAAATTATTGCAATGATCGCACCGCTGGGAGCGCCACATCGGTAAATATGTTTATCTCATACAAAAATTTGGCACGTATCAATAAACATGTGTTAAATGATGATCATATGGTTCAGTGGATAAGATGCATTTTTATAATGCAGCAATGCGTATATAGGATGAAGTCAGTGACTTACTATGGATGGAGTTCCAGGATGAGTGAGGATGTAAACATATCCTTGCATGACTTTAGCACTTGGGAATGGCCAAATCTTCTGTGATTCTGAGTCATGATTATCGATAAATGTCACGGCATTCTGAGGCAAAACTCCAATCATTCCCGACGGGTTTCCATTCGAGTCCTTCAATTTGGACCACTGCCCAGCTTCAAAACAGCATGGAGAACCCCTTTTGTTGTGAAATCAAACGCAGTGACGACCCCGCCGGCGGCTTGAACCCATTGAACCAACTGATTACGGTGCTCGTCCGTGTTAGTAGTAGGTGTCTTTCCGTCTGGACCGTACGTAAAAAACTTCCAATACTCTCCAACGGCGAAACCGGGTGAAGTGTTTGCCATGTAGATTTTGGTGATACTTGGCGAACACCCGGTGGCCATATCAAAACGCCATCCGTCGAATCCAATTTCAGTCTTGAGCCAGTTCATCCATTCCGATAAATCCTTCAGCACCGTTGGATTGAGGTGGTCAATGTTGGGAGCAAATCGAAAGTCCTCTCCAGTGTCTGGATTCCCCGTGGCATCAGAACAATTGGCGTCGCCTTTGCAAATGAATGATGGCCCCCAATCTAGGCGGCCATCGGCAGTTCCTCCCTCATAGTTGCATGATCCGCCATTCTCAGCAGGGCCTCTTTGGTTTATTACTATGTCAGCAATACATTTGATCCCCTTGTCGTTAAAAGCCTTAACCAATTTCTTTAATTGCTCCTGATTTCCATATTTTGATGCATTGAGATCATACAACTTTTCCGGTATATACCCTGGAATCACTTCTACAACAATGGACAAAGATAACACTTCAAAATTTAAAATGATCTCAGTTTTTCTTGAAGCGTAATAAACGAATGCAGCATCGGATATTTATCTCAGTTTACTACAAATACCGTGATGATAAATTGATTTGATCTCAGTTACTATTAGAAAACTATGATTGTAATGTAACTTTTTTTTGGTAATTTGTACGGACACTCCTCAACTTTGACCGATTTTAAAAGACACCCCCTCTACTTCATTTGTAGATACTTATATCCTCTTAACTTTGGACCAAAGCGAGAATCCTAACTCTGTTAACGGAATTGGTAAAAAGACAAAAGGGCCCATGTCGTTTATTTATGTTAACTTCCAAACGGAAAACGGAAAACGTGGTAACCTGGATAGAACCGGCTCATACACAAATCTGATGAACCCTGGGCTTTAGGCCCACCAAAAAACCAAAAATTTTAGGGCCCCCAATTAGTTAGGACCCCTATATATATACACACTAAGCCTAATACAATTTTTGTATAACCCATCCATACAAAAAATGGCCCAATTTGAATTTAGGGCCCAAATTCATGCGGTGCCCCTCCATTACTCTCACAGTCTCACTTCTGCAACGAAAAAGGTAAAGGAAAAGATAAACAAGGAGTCCTTACTCCTTTCGACCGTGGAAGAAGCAATTGTTGGAGAGAAGATATGGTGAAGATGCTTGATTATGAAGACTTAATTTGTACGTTTGCCGCTAAAAGTGCGAGACGACAAATGTTCAAATGATAGATTTGAAATATTGTAGCGGTTGTATATGTTTGTATTACTATAGGTTTGCATTTGTAATGGTAAATCTTTTGTAATAGTTTTTATAAAGATTCTTTATTGGCCAATTTTTGTATGCAAAATATACAGTGGGCCTCGTTTAATAAGTTCGATTTAGGCTTCTGAAATGAATGAGCCGGCTCTGATTACTTGTGCTTGTCTGTACCCTGGTAGGGAAGAGATCGACCTTGGAGTAGAAATTCAACTTGTTGTTGAAACTCAGCTTCTTAATCAAGTCGGAGAGCACCCCCAACGCCTCGGCGACGATGCAGAAAGCCATTTCGGCAAAGGTGAAACGGTTCTTGTGGGGGTGGAGGAGGAACGCGAGGCAGCAACAGTGTTTCTTAATGAGCTCGAGGTTCTTGTGCTTGTTGTTGTTGTTTATTTGGAGGAGGGCATAGTGGTCTAGTTGGTTGTTGATATGTTTCTTGGAAGCACGATGAGGAACTGGTCGGGGCTATCAAGCAAAGGGTCAGTTTCTCGGCGATGCCGATGAAGGTGCCCAATGCTCTACGTGTTCCATTTCCCACCAAAAAGGGTGCCTAGGTGCTCCAGGTCGTCGTTTTGGTGTGCCAAGGTGCCACATCGACGTTTTCCATTTGAAAGTCAACGGAAACAAACGGCATGGGCCTAATTGATGAAAATGTGTCAAGTTTGGAGGTTTAATTAACATTTAGTTGAGTTTGGAGGCTTATGGGACATTGCGGTCAAAGTTTAGAGGCTTTTTGGGACTTTTCCCATTTTTTATCTCAGTTTTTGTACTTTAAACACGGCCAAAAACTGTGATTGTAAGGACTCATATAAACACAATTTTAAAGGAAAACCGAGATTTAAAACCGTAATCATCTTTCAATTACATTTTATACCCATGATTTAAAGCAACAGACTTAAGATCTTACCTAGAAAGACCACGCTTTTGGGAGCCTGATTAAAGACAAACTATCATGACTAATAACCGTGATCTTTATGTGATTTTGTAGTAGGAGAGGCGGATAAGTTAATCACTGGTCGCATTTATCATATCTGTCTCGTTTTTTTTATCATCATCATCTTCTTCAACGTACTTCTTTAAATCTTTTTTTTTTTTTCCTTTTTGGGTGTGATGACTTGAAATCCGGCCCAATATACTGATTTTTGCTTCTCATTTCTCTCCACCTTCTACTTCGATGTTAGCTGACTGTGTGTGCAAAAGGTTTGGTAACTAAAGCAACAACAGAACTCAGAACTCAAAAATTTGAGTTCGGTCTCGAAAACATAGTGATATCTTAATAAAGTCAAGGGAAAGGCTAAAATACACACTCCCTAAAGCCAAATGTATCACCAAATTTCTTTGTTACATAATCAAGAATGGATATTCGGGAAAAATATCTAGACTCAGGGATGGAGCCAGGAAGAGGCCAGTAGGGGCGATCGCGCCCTGCAAAGAAAAAAAAAACCTCTAGTGTTATACAGAAAAAAAATTTCCTATGAATTATATAAGTTCATCCCTATAAAATATTTTGAAAAAAAAAATAATTTACCCTGCGTAGTGAAATTCCTAGCTTCATCCCTGATAAGGCTTTCGGACAGTTTTTTTATGTCGAGCACCATGGAACCCACACCCACTACTATATTGAGGGGGTGTATCGTGTATGTATATGTGTTCCGAAGGTGTGGATGGTGCGCAAATGTTTTTCCCTACGTAACCACGAATTCATAATTAATGAAATTTTTACAATGAGACAAATTTATATCCCGCAACAATGGTTGCAATTCTATCGGATGAGTGAGTGAGAAACCCTAGACACATACAATAACATCATATAAAAATTTCAGAATTTTCCAATCCCGGCAGCTATTTTTAAATAGATAACAATCAGGCTCGAAGCTCACTATATATTTAATAAAAACAAATATTTCTCCAACTTCAAACTGAAATCTGTTATTTCACGAAAATAATTGAGGTACGTGGCTTATATTGAAAGCCCCATGTTCCTAGTTTCTAATAAATCAAGTGGAACATAATTTCGAGTTTCCTAGGCTAAGATATAGACAGTTCTGTAAAGTGCAGCAATGATGTATGTATTCAGTTTCACCTAACAGTAGATTGGTAAAATATGTTTGGTAATTTTTTATCTTGGATTTAACTTCTAAAATTTTAACACAAGATCTATGACATATATATAGGTACGTCGTCTGTTAAAATTACATAAAATAACAAGCTCAGGAACTATGTCAGAAGAATTCTCCAAAGACATGGTAGATTACTAGATTTATGTCTATTCAGAGTAGTGAACCTCTTAACTATCTTTATCACGAATTTCTAGAAAACGAAACCACAATCTTTTCTTTCTTGTGTAATAAACATAGTTTAATTGTATAAGATTTACATGAATCATGAATTTGAGATTAAAGTCAATAATTCCTCTTAACTACCTTTAATTGTTTTTAAACTCCTTGTTATTGAGTGACTGTCCATTAGATTCGCAACTAACGCAACGTCGACATACGTACGGATCTCACTTCAGAGCAAAGCTTGCATATATAATAGAAATAACACTACGCACATAATTTTAAAACACAACTCCGGATACAACTGTGTCTGGGATCATGTGATGCACATGAGTCCACATGCATCAAGCGGTTCCGACACATTTAAAGGGATGATCAATTACTGACGCAGCTAGAAACGTGAACAAGAACAATGATCACCTCCACGAATAAGAAACAACTCTTCTACAATCTAATAACCCGCAGATTAATAAAATTACAGGAAAAAGAGATACTCTCTCTTGTGAAAAAACTCAACATATTAATCAACTCCCTTGCTCTAAGGCTTACATCAATTATTTATAATAGCCGCAACCCTAAAACTAAAAAGGGAATAAAATTACTAGATAGCAACCCTAATTCTTGTAAAACAAGGAAACATAAAATAGGAAACCTCAATCAGAAGAAACTAGGAAACAAAATACTTCTAGAATATTTTGACTAAATTATAACATATTAAATAAAAATACTAAATGTAAATCAATATAAATAAAATATGGTTTTTCTTGAAATCCACCCTGCATCAGACTCCCCTTGTTGAAAAAACTAGTCCTCGAGTTTTCATTGCTTGAAGTAACTTGATAAAACGTTTCTTGTCGGCATCAATTTTATACTTCAAATTAATTTTTTCGAACCTGAACTTTGAAAATTCTTCAAAAAGTAAGGGAACGATTTCCTTCCAAATTCCGCCTAGGTGAGCAAACCATATATTCTTGCTTATGGAGTCTTCGATGAATTCCCAAAACGGATCAACAAATTCATTAGCACTCTTGTCAATTGCACCATCTTCAAGCTTTTTATAAGAATCAAATCCAATTGATTCTTCTAAATCTTTTTCTAACAACGCCAACGTAGAAACCACTTTTTCTTGCAACTCTTCTTGATTTTCTGTAATTTTCTCCACCAGTTCTTCGTCAAAAACTGGTGGCTTACTCCAATCCACTACTGACCGGATCTGGAATATTATTTGTAGTAAAAGGTCACTAAATGGTAGCCTCCGTTGTCCTCTCCCTTGGCTGATGGTTGCCCGTCAAAGGTTTGGTGATAGAAACGTCATCCGATACCTCCTTCTCTTTCGGAAGCCGAGGTATAACAAGACGACGGCGAGGTGGATTTGCTTGACCAAAATCCTAGACCTAAATTGATGGGTTGCCCCAAGCGTAGGGCTGAGACCGGTGTAGCATAATACCCGATAAGACCGGAATCGAATCCACAGAGACGGCGGAGAGTGCTTAACTAAAAACTCGGGTTGTGACCTTTGAAACGGCTCTTAGGTAGCCACCCTTTGTGATTTGATGGGAAATTAACTAAACTAGAGTAAAACTGGTTTGATTAAACTGTTTAAAAGAAGATACGGTCGTAGGGTTCATAACACCAGTGACCTGGCCCAGACAGTTCCGCTCCGTTTGGTGTTCTAAAAACGTTTGATTTTAGAGAGAAAAAGGTACCCCGAAAGATGCGAATCCTCGTGGTCGCCGTTTACCCATGTACAACGAAGAACAAGTTTTGGTCCCCCGTTCCCCGCGTTACATGGGCTCCGACAATGCCCGGATACGTCTGACGGAAGCTCTTTAATAACCTAAAATTGCTTTTTCCTTTGTTAATTTAGAAAATAGGAGCAGAACGAATCCAGCCCTGGCCACGGCATGTTAATCACCCCGCGACCATACCTAATGAACTACTCACTCATATTGAACAGAACAGACAAGAAAATTCTGAAACAAAACATGCTATTAAACTTGAATATGAATTAAAACAAAGATTCGAATCTCAGAACACGGACAAACTCCCGCGAACTGAGATTAATGTAAATAAACAGAAACGTTACCGAAGCAATACTTAAATCTCCAATGAAACTGCAAAACTTCAATGAAAGTAATCCCGGAAAGTAGAATCTCTAATACTGAAAAACAGCTGCTAAAAAGAAGAGAAAACAAAGTGAAAATCGAACCCTAATTCTGCCTCAAAACGAGGTATTTATCTCCTCTCAAAGTCAAAACACGTGGCAAAGTCAAACGGCCCATTTAAGGCCCTCGGTATCGATACAGGAGAAGTCCTGTATCGATACCCGTTGCTTCTGTTCGCTCAATGTCGCCTGGGTATCGATACAGGACAATCCCTGTATCGATACCGACTCCTCTAAAATGCTTTTGGCTTGTTTGCTCGTCCTCGCTTGGGTCCCACATGTCCCCAACACGCCCGACCGCCATGTGTCCACTTTACGCGCTCTTTCCGACCTGTTCCCTACAAAACAACCAAAAACAAGAAAAAGCAAAGACAACACCGCATCAAGTGGAAAATGGAATAAATCGCGCCTCTAACGCGCTAATTTGCCCTACTTAGGCGCTTATATCTTGAGATATTGCGCGCCTATCAGGATTCCCCCCAACAGTTAGGGCAGCAATCTGGTCGGCTAGGGCAATCACGTCCGACACATGCTGTTCTAATTGCTGGAACCGTGCCTCTAGTTGTGCTTCTCGCGCGGCATCATCGACGTCAACTTGTCGATCATGACGATATCTTCGTGCCATGATCAATCAGGAATCGAGCCTAAGCTCTGATACCAACTGACGCAGCTAGAAACGTGAACAAGAACAAAGATCACCCCCACGAATAAGAAACAACTCTTCTACAATCTAATAACCTGCAGATTAATAGAATTATAGGAAAATGAGATACTCTCTCTTGTGAAAAAACTCAACATATTAATCAACTCCCTTGCCCTAAGGCTTACATCAATTATTTATACTAGCCTCAACCCTAAAACTAAAAAGGAAATAAAATTACTAGCTAGCAACCCTAATTCTTGTAAAACAAGGAAACATAAAATAGGAAACCTCAATCAGAAGAAACTAGGAAACAAAATACTTCTAGAATATTTTGACTAAATTATAACATATTAAATAAAAATACTAAATGTAAATCAATATAAATAAAATATAGCTTTTCTTGAAATCCACCCTGCATCAGTTATCTTGTGGATGCTCCGCAAGATAATGAGAGGGTGGAGGTAGCCACACATGGGTAATCCCAACACTAACCAAATCTGGAACTTGGTCGATGAGCCAGTTGTACCATCCTCCTTCCTTACTGCTTGAAGCCCAATTAAACCCCTAGTAATCACAATACAGAAATTACTTAATTTCAACATATACATACATATCATATGGCCAATACATAATTGCATAAATGCACACACACAAACACACACACACAGATAAACGTTGTACACACAAAGAGAAGAACATTGTACTGGTGATTGGGGCACCTGAAATAACAAGGCAAGAGTTGTGAGTGTGGGGAAGAAAGAGAGGTACAGACAGAGAAGAGAAAGAGAAGAAACAGTTGCCATTATTCTCCTCTTGGTGTAATTTTCCGAGTATGAAAATACATGTACATAGGTAGGTAGAAATCCACATGTATATATAGATAATACATTTGGTAGAAGCGTCAAGACTTGAAGAATTGAAGTCTTCTAGAAGGAGATCACTGTGGCAAGTCCCCCTCTCATTGTTTGTTGGTCTCTGGGCCTAACCCCCTCTCTCTCTCTCTCTCTCCGGCTCAATTTGATAATCCACTACGAAACTACGTGTAATTTTCAAACTCGAAAATAATGTACTTACAAAAATAATTATTTCTATCAATAAGGATCTTTGTTCGATAGATTTCATTGAGAACTTTAATATGGTGCAAAAAAAAATCAAAAATTATTTTGAAAAATATATATTTTTTAGTTTGAAAATTCCACATAATTTCGTAGTGGACTATCAAATTGTGACGGAGGGAGTACTACACTAGTGACTTATGAAACTAATATTGCCAAGTGAAACTGGATTCTCGCTGCTGCAGGTAACCATCGGGCCACTTAGCAAAAAATTCAAAACATTTGGCATTTTTAAAGGGAAATATTGACATTTTTAAAGGAAAATACAAGGAAGTTTTGCAATCAAACAAAAAACATTTGACATTTGTAAAGGGAAAGACAAGGAACTTTTGCAATCAAACATAAAAACCAAAAAAAATAGTGAAACATCACTAATTTTTAAAAGTTCTAATTTCGTACAGAAAATTCAAAAAAATCAACTCCTGCCTCCTGCCCAACCACCACCCCACCTCCGATTGACCGCTTCCGGCTACCCAAAAAAATAGTGAAATTTCACTAATTTTTAAAAGTCTTAATTTCGTACAAAAAAATTAAAAAAATCAACTCCTACCTCTAGCCGACCACCACACCACCGACGGCCGACCACTTCCGACGGCTCAAAAAATTAGTGAGATTTCACTAATTTTTAAAAGTTCTAATTTCGTACAAAAATTCAAAAAACCAACTCCTACCTCCAGCCGACCACCACTCCACCTCCAACGGACCACTTCCGACAGCCCAAAAAATTAGTGAAATTTCACTAATTTTTTAAAATTCTAATTTTGTATAGAAAATTCAAAAAATCGACCAACTAGATAACTACCAACTCTTTAAACTAGTGAAAGCTTACTGTGGTACGTAAAATGATAAAAAAAAAAAAAAATTATGAAATCTCACTGATAAAAAAGTTAGTGAAATCTCAATAATCAATTAGTTAGTGAAATCTCACTGATCCTAAAACTTCATGCCCATGGCGTTCAGCAGGACTTTAGTTGGACGATTATTCAACACTTCTCGAAACTATTTAATCATATACCATTCATTATCCAGTTTTTAATCAAAGCCAACTGTGGTCCGTAAAATGATAAAGTTTTTTATGAAATCTCACTCTTAAAACTTGACACCCATGGCGTTCAGCAGAACCATAGTTTGACGATTATTCAACACTTCAAAAACATGGAACCCAACTCTAACAAATTGCCGCATTTTGTCCTTGTTGGTCGTCGTCCAAGCTCTAATTCCACATGATCCTTCCAATCTTGCTCCCGATCTAGGAGATCGATGTAGATTCTCTAGTCGCGCCCGATTTACCAGTCAGCGGTGGTGGCACCTAAGCTCCGGTCATTTCCTTAAGGAGAGATGCTTTTGGAAAAACTACTAGTTATGGACATTGGAAGGAATTACTGTATGGGAGGGATTTGCCCAAGTTTGGGAAAGAAAGAGGGATTTGCCCAAAGTAAAGCAAGAGTGTGTTAAATCAATATTAAAAACAATGTCATTTATGCTTAATTGCAAAAGTTTATTGTCATTCCCTTCAAAAAGGCAAAATATACTGCATTTATAACTAATTTTGCCTCCTAAGAAATTCACTTGAATGTATGGATACATTGGTAAAAGAATATGGAACCAAAAGCTTCAAGACACAAGAATTGAAGTCAGGACAAAGACTCCACTTTCCTAAGAAGGGCATTCACGGACTTGAATTTTCTCCAAACGTATATGGTGGTCTACTGTGTTGTGTGAAAGCGTTAATAATCACAGAAAACGGTGTAATTTATGCTAAGACCAACATATTCATAGGGACGCAAAATATACCCATTAAAGACCCCTAATTTATTTTTGTTATGTCCATTTATCGTATTATTTGAAGTTTGATACTCGTTTTCACCAAAATTAACTGACTCAAGTGGGCTAAATCGAGGAGTTAAAAGTGAAGAGTCAAACAGAGGAGACCGAACCTACAGGGGATAGGGCATCTCTAGTACACTATCTAAAAGAGTACCCCAAAGTGTCCTACCTAGCTAACTAAGAAAAACACAAAAAATGCTTTCTAGAGCGCAAAAATTGCCTCTCTAAAATCCTAGGTGGCACCACTTACTCCCAAAAGTGCCCCAAGTCACTACCTAAATTTGGAGAAACACTTAAGGGGGAGAGAGAGATAATGAATATATGTAGGTAGCTCATTAAAGTACATTCCTGCTTAGCAAGCTAAGTTCTTAGTTTATAAAATAGGGCCCCACATTTGCTCAAGTGTAGACTTTAGCAAACATTTTTTAGATAATGCACTAGAGATGCTATTAAATCCCTAGCTGAGGGAAATTTGGAGCATGTTCTTACACGTGGTTTGCGTCTTGCTCATGAAGGAATTGCGACCCATGGCTGTAGTTCTTGATTGGTATTCAAAAGAAAAAGGAAAAGTTAGCAAAAATATTACTTGAACGATTTTGGATTTAACCACTGTTCTTCGAAATAATAGTTAATTTCCTATTTTACAAAATTTTTAGGACGAAAAACGACCCTATGACATTCATCTTGATCATACAGCTCATCAGAGAAAATTCAACCTAAGTGTCATATACTCAAGATATCCAGTGATTACACCCAGTTGATATTTCGATGAAACCATTTTGAACTCTTCTATCTTCCCGGATTTCTCCTCATAATTTGAAATTCAAAAATCGAAGATTTGGTCTCGAAAACATTGTGAATATCTTAATAAAAGTATAAAACCAATTATATCACCAAATTTCTTTGTTACAGTCAGGAATGGATATTTAGGAAATAGGTGAAACTAAGCTACCTCATTGCCTATTCAGTATCCCTCTTGATGTCCTTTATTGAGTTTAATAAAAAAATTCTTTTTGCCCAAAAAAGAAAAAAAACTGAGCTACCGTATTTGGTTGAATCTTTGGGATGATCGACTACTTGAGCTGTGGTTAATTTTCCCCCAAAGTTGTTCCAGGCATGGACGAACACAAATAGAGATAAGGAGAGTCAGTTGACCCGACAAGATTATAATTTCATACAAACATGTACATTTATATATATTTTTGGATATCGGTAACTTTGCCCAAGACCTTATAATCAATTCTCTAGATCTTACCGCAAGTAACATTAAATAGTTACAACTTTACCCAAATGATTCACCGAACCTCCCCCGTTCTTTTCCTTTTTTTTATTTTATTGTCCCACCACTTTTTAACACACATTCTCTTGATCTCATGCGAAAAAGTGACCAGACACAGAATATAATTTATTTTTTTTTGTCTCACTATTTTTTAACTCTCTCTCTCTCTCACTCTCTCACACACACACACACACCATTTTCGAATTAAAAAATACAGCAAACTGGGCTAAGGTTCAACAGGAGGAGCCCAAAAAGGCATCTAGCCCAGCCTAAGTTTCCGTAAATTGAGGAGCAGGCGCGGCTCCAATGTATTTCCTGCGAGGTCAAGCGACTTTGCTGGGTTCAAAAAATGCACTGGAAAAAAAATAAAAACTTAGATATAAATTAAATTTTCTCTAGTATTGTCAGCGCTGGGTTGTTTGTCAAGCGACCTCGCTATATATTTTTGTCAGCAGTGGATGAAAATTCTGAAGCCACCCCTGTTGAGGTGGACACTAATAATCCCTATGTCCGGATTTGTTTGTCTCTCGTTCATTGTAACCAGATAAAAAACTATTGGTATATTTAAATTGGTAATAAATTTTATATCCAATGTGAATCTTGTTTAATATATTTCAATTAGTTCTATAAGACAATATTTTTAAAATTACACAAAATATGATAGTAAATTACAAGATATAATCATTTAAAAGTGGCACGAACTCTCAAAATAAACTAACAAATCCAGACAGAGAAAATACATATTCTTTTAGAGTTTAAGGTCGATACGCTACGCGCATACACCGTGCTGTCTCTTCTGTAGTTTTTTATGCCATGTGCGTGCAAATCTCTCATTTTCATACAATGGATTTATCTTGACCAATACATACATGATTTTCTTTTAGGCCTGGTTTGTGTAAATTTAAAAAACTGGTTTTTTGGTTTTTTTAGTTTTGTCCTTATTCAATTTTTTTTTGCATTTGTTAGTTTTCGGTCTATTTTTTGTGGTTTCTTAGTTTGTCTCGACGAGAGGAATCTAAGAAGTATAAAATTTGGATGTCACATTCGTCTTTATTCACAAAACTTTAAGTTTGACTAATAATTTTATATTTTTTAGTCTTTCTCGGATTAGGTCTAATATTAGGAGTGATATCTACTTTCCAATCCATGTCACTGTGGCGTGCCCCTGCCCCTCCTACTCTTGCATGTCACTCCTGGCTGCCCGTCTCTGGGCCTTGTCCTCTCTCTTTCCCCTCAATAGTACGACACTAGTGACTTGTCAATAATATTGCCAAGTGAAACTGGGGCCCATTGGAAAAATGATTCTTCAATTTCTCACTGCATACAACCGTGAATTCTATGTTGTGAATGAGCATCATGATGTGTTCTGGTACCATGGTAGTCTCATAATTCTACATTTTTCTATCCCTTGGCATAGCCGATCACATACGGCTGTAATCGGCCTAACACCTATGTTGTCTCCGAAGGAACAGCACCACCCCAAATTCATGCCGGAAACAAAATTCTAGTATCATAGTATCCTCCATCTTTGTGCTTAATTAATGCACCCTAAGAATAAAGCATACACATATCCGCATAATGGGAAAAAAAAATTATTTGTTTATTTTTTTAAAAAATATACAAAGAAATTTATTAGATGCGATAACCTTATCTCTTTTTTTTTTTTTTTTCTTTTTACGAAAAAACACTATAGAGATAAGTTTATCTATTGATTCGTTTTTATGAGATATAGGAACTAAAATACATAGATGGAGTAGTATTTTCTGTTGATTTATTTGATATAAAAAATAAATTTGTAGGTTTCCGATATAACGGAGGATCAAGTAAGGGATTCCTTACTTTGCTACGGGGCGGACCTCCCCTCTCTTGGCCATATATTTTGATGATCCAAACCGTTCAATGTGTTTAAAACATGTTTTTAAGAGTCGCAAGGAATCAACAAAAAATGACCGGGAAGTGCTTGATCGGGACAGTTTTTCATAAATATGTATATATAAAAAGGATTTTGCTAACCTCCGTCCTTTAGGTGAAGGGTAATATGCATATAGTGACAAATAAGTCCTGATATCAATACGCATTTCAAGGATTTAAATTGAAAATGAAGTGCGGTTTCACTAAGAGGATTTTTGGGTTTTTTGTTAATTTTCGTCCATTTCGAGAAAGGTCATTCTCATCGTATATATCAACTAAAAAGTCCAATCAGCCAAAAAAAAATATCAAAAGTTAGTGGAAAGGGCCATCAGAGTTATTGGATAAGTAAAGTACGATGACCTAATAGAAGAATTTGTTTCAAAAATGCAATGAGAAGTTGGTTTCCTTGAATTGGATCATGCTAATCATAAATCACTATAACCGGGGTCACATTTTGATGTTAATTTTTTTATGTAATTCAAGCTAAAACCACACAATGTAACCTTGATTTTTTTTTTTTTTTACTTTTATATCTTTTTATATGTATGACTTAATAGTAAGTGGGCAACCAAGTCGAGGGTCGGGCTTGGGCAACCCAAACAACGGGGCCGGTCCTGACCAAAAAGATGAAATCGATCAAAATATTTTGGAGACTCCGTTTACAACTCAAAATTGCACAAAAAAATCAGTTCACATATTCGGAAAATGACTTTTTGAATTCTCTTAATTAGAGCAATTGTTGCTCCAAAAACAGAGGAGTTGTATACCTGAATATCAACTCAATCAGGTTGTCCCTATTGGTTAAGGCCTATAACTCATGTTTGAGAATCTTTACTTTCGTCGACTCAATTAGCCTTGAGGCTATTCAGTAACGAACGCAGAACCCTCGTGGGAAATGGATAAGTTAGTAGGAAAAAACACTTATATGATACTACTCTAATTGTATGGTCAAGATCAAAGTCTTGGCAGTAGGAACCAAAAGAAATGCCTGACTAGAAATGAAATGAAATGAAATATCCGTATGTTTAGCTCAGTCAGAACTCAGAACCGAAATTTCCAATAGCATTGCTAATCGAATCTATTTTTGTTCTTGTAATTGCAGCGACGAGGCCATTTCAAAAGACAACAAGGTGATAGTAAAAGATGAGATTGCCACGTTCATAGAAAAAGCAAGCTTAGCAAATTAAGCTTCTACAACAATTTATAGCGAACCAAGCCCAAACAGCATCGCTCTTCTTTGCCTATAGATTTTCGCAAAGAAAATATGGACAATAGAAGCCACACCTGATCTCTCTGTCTCTCTCTCCTTTTGTTGGGTATGTATTGTATATACATTGTGCAGGGACTCGGCGGATTTTATGGGGTGAGGAGTCCGAAATACCCTGAGAGTCCAACACGTGTCGATAGATTATACGAAATCAACACTATGTAGATTTTTTTAATAAATTGGAAACTGAGGGAATTTTAGGATGTGAATAATAGACTTGAAGAATATAGAGATGTTGGGAAGACAGGAAAATGTCAAGGCCTGGTTTTTATGTGACTTTTGAGAGGGGAAAATGTGAATTGTATCCGGGCTCGTGTATTGGTGTTGATGTGTGAAGAATATTTCGCATGGTCAGGTTAGTGTAGAATCACGTAAATCTCTATTGTGATTTTCCTCTCATAGTTGTGTTGGAAAAAATAGTTTGATCAAGTGATGTTGTGTGTTATATATAGAGTGGAACCTACAAATCAAATTAAACGGGTCCAAGTGCGAACGCGTTCACCTCTGAGAGGAGATTTAAATGTACAATTACTTGTTCAAAAGTATTTATAAGTTTAATGATTGATTGACTCGTATGGTTGCTACTTGAAGAGTTCGGCTCGGGCTTGGACGTGCAGCATTTAGAAAAAGAATTTTATCTATTTCCTAACGAATGGGTGTGTGTCATTTCGGACCAAACCGTTTACGTTTGGCTGAACTGATGCATGTGCGCATTGGGAAGCGGGGACCCCGTATTGCCCCAAAGTATTACAGGGTTGTAGTCCTCCAATCACAGTCACCCATTTGGCAATCAACGGTCCGGATTATCTTCACGTAAAAACAAGTATTTATATTTAGAACAATCCGGACTATTGTTACCGAACTGACGGTTGTGATTGGAGACTACAACCTTGTAGTGCTGTGTGGATTCAGTCATGACCCTTGGATAATTAGTGGCATTCCACCCATTTGGAACAGGTGCTTATGTTCCTACATAAAGCAATTCCGTTTCTGGCATTATTAGAATAATCAATTCTGCAAATCACACATCCAATATACTTCTCATTTTTTTTTTTAAAGAGAGTTCAACCACAAGTTTGTGACTTTGGGTTCGCTTGTTGAGTAGATTGGAGTGCTTCTTCCGCTCATGGGTAATCGTTATATTTTGAAAATATTCGTTTGAGTAACCCGTGAGCACTAGCGTGGAGGACGAATTTGCTTTAAGGAGATAGTAACCAATACTAGCCTCAATGCCAACGGAAATTGGCCCACTACGCTTTCTAATCCTTTTGAACAGTTTGTGTTTGTCTTGTTTATTTGCAATCTGTAGATTTCAGAATTTTATGAACCTCGGTTCCAACAAGTTGTTGTTGTGTACGTGGATGTGCTTCCGTTCGCCTTCAATATAATGCGAAAAAATCACAACGTTTCTCTCGAACCATTTCCTCAAGTTGTATGCCAGTTGCAACAAATCTATGGAAAGGGGAGATGAGTCTAAGTTTGATGTTGATGACGACCGTTTCTCGGAGCCAGATTCGATTGGGTGCAGATCTGATGATTCTCTTTCCAACTGTGACTCATTGATGGGCGATTCGAGAGAGGATATTGATTCATTTGAGGATGTTGCAGCTACGAGACAACTGGATAACACTATGGAATATGTTGTTGAGGTAGCAAATACTGAAGATGGGGGCTAATAGAAAGTCTGAGGAGTCGATATCCCATTCTGTTGCAAAGCAAATCCCTATTCAAGCAGCAATCAAAGGGATAAAAGGAAAAAGAAACAGGAAGAGCATAAACAAAATTCTAGGGTACAATAGAGTAAAATTTGGTGAAAACAAGGGAAATGGAAACAAAAAGAAGTGTGTGGTGTTAAGGTCAGCGGTGACATCTGCTGCTCTATTTGCATCTATTTCTTCAGGGGATATAAACAACAAGAACAGAATTCTTTAGATGAAGCTCAAGCAATATGGGCAGTAAACAAGATTTTTGGGCTTGGCTATGATGATGATGAAAATGCGGTCATTAGCAAGATTGCTGAGATGGAAGCCCTTAATAAGGCAAGGGCTGATGATCTCTAATTCTCCCCTTTGTTTTGTTTGTTTTAGGTTGTTGCTTCAGGCGAGTTGTGGTCTTTGTTCTTGTTGGCTTTCGGTTTGTGAGGGTTTTTGCTTTTGAGTAGTGTGTTTCTTTTTGGGAGGTTTAGGTGCTCTTTGGGGCTTAGGTTTTCGTTTTGATTGTTTGGTTGTCTTCTTATCAACCATTCAATCTTTTAGCTCTCGAGAGGCTTTTTTGTCTTTCTCTTGCCCCGTTTAATCTTGTATCTTCGATATTTGATTGATAAAATCTTTTTTGCCGTGCAAAAAAAAAAAATTGCAAAGGTTTGACAAACAGTACATGAAAACAGGAAAGTTGCAGAATGTAGGTATGAGAATTTCAAACCTGCTAAAATGTATTAGCATTTGGCTTTTGAAACTCCTTTTCATTTCCATAATTATTGTTCATACATCTCCCGACAGTTATTTAAGAGGAACATCGCCCAAAGGGGTAAATGGGGAGCACTTATTAATGGGCCATGTTAAATACTAACCTTAGCCATACTTAATTTTCATGCATTTTTTTCCCAAACTGCGTAGTCTTCACCCGAGTGAGCCAGCTTATAATCTGGTGGAATTAAATTTCCAAGATCTCCATTTGGCCCAATCTTCACAATGATTTTTTCATCTATCATTGCTACATAGAGACCAGAATCAGCAGCCATAATCTTCACTTTGCTCGTTGCAGAGATTCCCTTGTTCCTCCTCAATGTTGAAAAATAAATCAGTTCATCTTTCAGCCCCCAATCGAAGAAATGATCGTAAAACTGCATAACAAAGTAACTAAATCTCAGAATAACGGATAAGAAAATCTAACATAAAATCGTGAATCGAAATTCTAGTTTACGGGGGGAAAACTAGGATGATGAAGTCAGGGAATTACTATGGATGGATTTCCAGGATGAGTGAGGATGTAAACATATCCTTGCATGACTTTACCACTTGGGAATGGCCAAATCTTCTGTGATTCCGTGTCATGATTATCAATGAATGTCACGGCATTCTGAGGCAAAACTCCAATCATTCCCGATGGGTTTCCATTCGAGTCCTTCAATTTGGACCACAGCCCAGCTTGAAAAACAGCATGGAGAACCCCTTTTGTTGTGATATCAAACGCGGTGACAACCCCACCCGCTCCTTGAACCCATTGAACCAACTGATTACGATGCTCGTCCGTGTTAGGTGTCTTTCCGTCTGGACCGTACGTAAAATCCTTCCAATACTCTCCAACGGCAAAACCGGGTGAAGTGTTTGCCATGTAGATTTTGGTGATACTTGGCGAATACCCGGTAGCCATATCAAAACGCCATCCGTCGAATCCAATTTCAGTCTTGAGCCAGTTCATCCATTCCGATAAATCCTTTTGCACGGTTGGATTGAGGTGGTCGACGTCGGGAGCAAGTGGAAAGGGTTCTCCTGTGTCTTGACTCCCCGTCGCATCAGAGCAATTGGTGTCGCCTTTGCAAACGAATGACGGCCCCCAATCTAGGCGGCTGTCGGCAGTTCCTCCCTCAAAGTTGCACGATCTACCATTCTCAACAGGGCCTCTGTGGTTTATAACTATGTCAGCGATACATTTGATCCCCTTGTCGCTCAAAGCCTTAATCAATGTCTTTAATTGTTCCTGATTTCCATATCTTGATGCATCGAGATCATACAACCTTCCCGGTATGTACCCTGAAAGGAGAGACAGATAAGTTAAACACATGTCACATTTATTGTATCTGTCTCGTTTTCTTTATCATCATCGTCTTCCAACATACTGTTTTTAAATAGATAACCCGACATATAGAAACATCATATCAAAATTGCAGAATTTTCCGATCCCGGTAGCTATTTTTAAATAGATAACAATCAGACTCGAATCTTGCTGCATATTTTATAAAAACAGATTTTTGGCCAACTTCTTCAAACTGAAATCAGTTTTTCCACGAAAATAATTGAGGTACGTGACTTATATATTTTGAAATCCCCATGTTTGTAGTTTCTAAATAAACCAAGTGGAGCATAATTTCGAGTTTCCTAGGCTGAGATATAGCCGTTTCCGTGAAGTGCGGCAGTTCTGATTGCATCCGGTTTCATCTAACAACAGATTGTTAAATATTTTTGGTAATTTATGTCCTTCGATTTTAATTCTGAAATTTTAACGCAAAATCTATGACATATAGGGACGTCGTCTGTAAAAATTACAAAAAAATAACAAGTTCGGGAACCATGTTGATTAGAATAATTCTCAAAAGACGTGGTAATTTTTGTCTATTTAGAGTAGTGAATCTCTTAACTGTCTTTATCACGAATTTCTAGAAAACGTAACCATAAACTTTTCTTTTCATGTTATTAAATGAGAGACGTTTCTAACTTCTGATTAGATTCACAACTAAAGCAACAACACACGGATTTCACTTCAGAGCAAGGCATGCATAATTGAAATAGCAATATTACACAAACAACTTTAAACACAACTGTGTCGGGAATCGTGCGATGCACATGGGTCCACATGCATCGAGCGGTTCCGAACACATTTAAAGGGATGATCAGTTACCTTGTGGATGCTGCGCAAGAGAATGAGAGGGTGGAGGTAGCCAAACATGGGTAATCCCAGCACTTGCCAAGTCTGGAACTTTGGTGATGAGCCAGTTGTACCATCCTCCTTCCTTACTGCTTGATGCCCAATTAAACCCCTAGTAACCACAATACAGAAATGACTTAATTTCAACATATATACATATCATATGGCCAATACATAACTACATAAACGCGCGCGCACAAACACACAGATGAACATTGTAATGGTGATTGGGGCACCTGAAATAACACGGCAGGAGTTGTGAGTGTGGGGAAGAAAAAGAGGTAGAGACAGAGAAGAGAAAGAGAAGAAACAGTTGCCATTATTCTCTTCTTGGTGTAGTTTTCCGGGTATGAAAATACATGTATATAAATTCATTGGTAAAAGAATGCAATCAAAAGCTTCAAGACTTAAAGAATTAAAGTCAGCAAAAGACAAAGACTCCAACTTTCTAAGAAGCAGTCCACTTGATTTAGCGTACCCTCTGTAAATGGTTGGTTGTCAAAAAAAGGGCACTCGCTGACTTGAATTTTCTCCGGACTTTGGTGGCCTACCGATAGGTGCGCAAAATTTTCCATTAATGGCATTTATCAGATTATAATCTTGCCCAAGACCCTATACATGCTATTCTCTTAGACCTTATCCCAAGTAAAATGAAATATTTACAACTTTGCCCAAATAATTCACCGAATCTCTCTTTATCTTTTCCTTTTTGTGGTTCCGCCACTTTTTAAAACATGCATTCTCTCTCTCTCTCATGTGAAAAAGAGGAGCACATTCACAGTGCATAATTTTCTTTTCGTGGTCCCACTATTTTTTTAACTCAGTCTCTCTCTCTTGCAATTTTCGAATTAAAAAAAAAATACTACAAATTGGGCTAAGGTCCAAAAAAATGAGCCTAAAAAGGCATTTAACTAAGGTTAAGTTTCCGTAAATTGAGAAGGACATAGTAGTTTAGAGTCCGAAGTCCATACACTACACACGCGCATCTCTCTTGCTATCTCTCTTTTTTCTCCCACGTGTACGCAAATCTCTCTGTGCCCGTGCCCCTCTCACTCTGGCATGCCCCGATTAATTCAGGGGTACCGACCATACACAGACGGTGCAAATGGGTGATTTTGGATCGAGCTCTTAGGGCCGTCCGATTTCATCGATTCGCGCGTGGGGCCCTCGGAATTTGATTTGGAGATGAATGAACGGCTCGGATTGACCATTTGAGACCCACAAGGAGATTTCGGCGCCGTCTATGCGTGGTCGGTATCCACCGGTCGGTACCAATACCAAGGTTCGGCATGTCCCTCACTCACTGTTTGTCCATCTCTGGGCCTACCTCTCTCTCTCCCTCTCAATAGTACTACACCAGTGACTTGTCAAATTAATATTGCCAAGATGGAACTGGGGCCCATTGGAAAAATGATTCTTCAATTTCTCGTTTCTGCAGTCCTGAATTCTAAGAAATCCACATTTGAATATAGATACATTGCTGAAAGAATGCAACCAGAAGCTTCAAGACTTGAGAATAGAAGTCAACAAAGGACAAAGACTCCACTTTTCTAAGAAGAACATCGCATAATTCAGCATCCCTACTGTAAATGTCGGACTGTTAAAAAAGCGCACTCACTGACTTGGATTTTCTCCAAACGTGTATGGTGGTCTACTGATACGGGCACAAAATGTACTCATTAGCGACCCCTAATTTGTTCTTGTTACGTTCATTTATCGTATTATTTAAAATTTGATACTCGTTTTCATCGTTTCAGGGCTTGCGGAGTAATTAAGTGACTCACTTAGCTAAATTGAGGAGTTAAAAATGAAAAGTCAGAGGGGACCTAACTTAGAGCAAGAGCAGCAGCCATGCTACTCCTCTCTTTTTCGGTGAAATAGAGAAGAAAAGCTCATATTTGGAGCTGCAGCAGCTTCTCTACTGCCTTCGGTAGAGTTCCTCCATGAACAGTACCACGCTACTTCTACCGAAGCACTGTTCACGAGCAACTGATTATTTTATCATTTCTCCCACAGGTCTCTCTCTCCTCACCTGCTTCGCCCCCTCCTTCTTCAACCCTTCATGACTGGGTTTTCTTCCGATGGACGGCGACTGGGTTTTCTTTAGATCGACGGCGACTGGGTTTTCATCCGTTCAACGGCGGCTGGCTCTGTTCCCGATCGAAGGCAACAAATCGACGACGTGACTGGGTTTGTTCACTCCCTCCTCCTTCAACCCTTTGTTGATGGGTTTATTGTAGCTTTTTTCCCAATCGATACATGATATATGTATGTATATATGAGAGATCTGGAATGCGGAAGAAGAAGAAGAAAGAAGGAAAGAGAAAGGGGAAAAATATTATTTTAAGAGAGTATAGGTAAAATAGAGGATTTGGTGGAGTTTTGACAGAAATCCTGTCACGCTAAAATGAAATTAGGCACTGTTCAGTAGCAAAAATGGCTATTTGCTGCTGCACTTGCTCTTACAGTGGATAAAGAAAGAGAGGTGCACTAAATTAAATTCCTAGCTGAGGAAAATTTGGAGCATGAAACCTATATGTTCTTGCACGTGGTTTTATTTTCGCATCCGTATATGTTCTGACTCCATGGTCGGCTAAATCATTCGACCGGGGTAACCAGTGCAGGCTCAAAAGTTTGGAGGGCCTGAAGCAAATTTATTAGGACCCTCTATATATTGCTTAAATAGGGCCCTCTATATATTGCATAAATAGTTTATTAACGCAGAGTATTTATTAAAAAAAAATATTATTACAAAAGATTTACCATTACAGAAATTTAAATATACTTATGCAAAAATAAATGATTGTTACAATACTTTAAGATCTATCTTTTGAACATTAATCATTTCACAGTTTTAGCTGTCAAGGTACTAAGTAAGTAAATCTTTAAAATTTGGCTTATTTACCGTATCCTTCTCAATAGACAATAAAGCAAATCCATTTAGTCTTTCTAGAGACATTGTTGACCGGAAATAAGTTTTGATCAATTTTAACTTTGAAAATCTTCTTATGTGATTGTACTGGATATATATGAGGGTCTTAAATATTTGGGCCTATTTTAATGTATAGCATGCTTAAACAAAAAATAATTGTAACTACTAAATATAAAGGGCCTTAAAATGTTGGGGCCCCTCTTTTTTACAATTTTTTGTGGCATATACAAACCATTGTACATGGTCCACACCTGGGGAACAAAAAAGGATAAACATGACAAATACCTAAACACGGGGTTCCAACTATTACATTACATAGGGGTGTACACGGTCCGGATCGGATCGGATTGGCATGAATCCAATCCTAATCCGCGAGTCACGGTTTTTAGAAAATCCAATCCGTGTCCGGACCAAAAGTCTCACGGTCCGGTTCCAATCCGATCCGCGAGTCACGGATCGGTTCCGGTTTTATCCACGGATTACATGTCAAAATAAGTAACAAACAGTTTAATTAAAATAAAATCCTAAAAATCCAAAATAGAAAAAAAAAAAAAAAAAAAAAAGACCTTAGATGAAGCACGTGACGGAGCCACAACTAGGGCCTAAACAAACACTAGTAAAAGCATATAGCTTAGTTCAGTTACATAGTGGAATATAAACAAAAGCAGTTTAATATAAAAAAATAGTGAACAACTACTAAATTCATCAAAGTCCAATACAAATGCAAGACAATGGAATACACGAAAGTCCAATACAAATTGACAATATTTATAGGAGATAACAGTATTACTCTATATCAAATTGACTATTTATAAAAAGTGATAAAATTATTTATGTATTCATACATATATATTTTTAAATTTTTTTATATATAATAAAAATCTCACGGTCCGGATCGGTTAATCCACGGTTTCAAAATCAAAATCCATGTCCGGACCGCGAGTCACGGTTTATTATTTTTTGAATCCGTGTCCGGACCATTAATCCACGGTTAAAATCCAAAACGTACGGATCGGTTCGGTCCAGAACGGATTCACGGTTCACCGGTTTTTTTGTGCAGCCCTAACATTACATCCCACACACACCTAAGACACATTTACACACACGGACACACCTCCAATTACCACACCAAGCCAGGCCGCAATCTCTGGTAGTGTTTGGTTTGAATTTTGGATTTTGGTAATGATTAGAGGGAGAAATCGGGATAATAATTAAAACTAGGGGTTAATGATTAGAGAGAGATAGAGACAAAAATGAAAATAATATTTAAAAATAGGGATAATGATTGGATAATAATTGAGAAAACTGGGTCTTGAAATCCAAAGCGAACAAGGGTTTTAAGTCTTCAAACATAAAAGATTGTCTTCCTAAACACCACCATTGCAAGTAGAACCCAACTTGCAACAAGATACATCTTCATCTTCTTCCCTCTAGCCTTAGCTCTTGTAATCTCCATCTCTAGTCTGTTCATCTTTCTAAGAAGCCCAGGAATGATCTGAACAAACCTTCGACACATGGGGGGATCCACCCAAGCAAATTCATCGCAATCAGTTTTTGGGCACGAGATAAACCTCCTACCTGAGTTCTTATCAATCCAAGAGGTCTGAATCACCTTCTCATTTCAGCATATGATGCAGAACTTGTCATTAGGGGTGAAAATCGGTCGGTTCAGTTCGGTTTAAGGGTGTTCGGGACTGAACCAATCGGTTCAGGGTGATTTTGCTGGGAACCGATCCCGACCGAAAAAAATAATGGACCGATCGGTTCGGTTCGGTCTGACAAAAATTCCAGGAAACCGAACCGAGATGTATTTCGGTTTTTTCGGTTCAGTTTTTTCGGTTTTTTTCCTGGCTGGACCGACCGAACACCGAACCGAATTTTTGGTTTTTTGGTCGGTTCGGGTACCATCGGTTTTATTTTCACCCCTACTTGTCATCATCTTTTGGGCAAGATTCATCAGTGTCGGAGCTGCTATACATGGTGGATTTGGAGGAGAGAAAGAGAAGTCGGGGTTCAGGCTGTTAATGGAGGAGAGAGAGGGAGAGAAAATGGGGTGCCAGAAACTTTGGTTAGAGAGAGAGAGAGAGAGAGAAATCCAGGGGAGAACTGGTATTTATAAATGGAAGGAATAGAGGGAAGTTTTTAGAGTTGGTTCATTTTCCCTCTAAAAATTAGTGAGTCATCTTCGTTTTAAGATATGTCATTCTATTTTTGTACATGTCATCCACTTCTAGACACGTTAACACCTAACCAAGGCCACATCAGCGGTTTCTGTTTCCCATTTGATAGAAGTAGACGGTGGGGGGTGATTCCAATAACGGAGGCGAAGTTTGGGTGTTCAATTGAGTGTAAAGTTTTGGGGAGTTTTTGAAATTTTCCCAAAATAGTTTGATCAAGTGATATTGTGTATCATATATAGAATGGAACCTACACGTCAAATTAAATGGGTCCAAGTGGGAATGCATTCACCTCCGAGAGTAGATTTAAATGGTGCATTTAAATGATTGATTGACTCATATGGTTGCAACTTGAAGGGTTCGGCTCAAGCTTGGGCACGTGGCATTTAGAAAAAGAGAAAACATTATTTCCACCGCTGGCGGAAACAAATATTTCTTCCAAATCAATCATAGCGGTCTGTGTGATTGTGTAGTCAATGTGATTGTGTAGTACACAATCACACGGACTGCTGTGATTGATTTGGAGGAAACATTTGTTTCCACCGCCGGCGGAAATAACTTGTTCTCTTTGAAAAACTATTTTATACTTTTCGTACCGAATGGGTGTGTGACCAAACCGTTTACTTTTGGCCGAACTGATGCATGTGTGCATTGAGTCATGACCCTTGGATGATTAGTGGCTTTCCACCCATTTGGAACAGGTGCTTATTTGCCTATATAAAGCAATCCCGTTTCTGGCATTATAGGAATAATCAATTCTGCAAATCACACATACAATACACTTGGCATTTTTTTTTTTTTTTGAATGAGAGTTCAACCACTAGTTTGCGTTCACTTATTGAGTACATTGGAGTGCTTCTTTTGCTCATCCGAGTAACCCGTGAGCACCAGTGTGGAGGACGAATTTACTTTAAGGGCATATTTTTTACCAATACTAATCTCGATTGCCAATTTTTCCTAATGTTTTTAAACAGTTTGTGTTTGTTTTGTTTATTAATTTGCAATCTGCAGATTTCAGAATTTTATGTATATACCTCAGTTCCAATAAGATGTGTACGTGGATGTGCTTCTGTTTGCCTTCAATATACTGCGAAAAAAAAGCCCAACGTTTCTCTCGAACCATTTCCTCGATCAAGTTGTATGCAAAGGCTTCACAAGCAGTACATGAAAACAGGAAAGTTGAAGAATGTGGGTAGGATAAGTTCAAACCTGCTAAAATGTGCTAGCGTTTGGCTTTTGAAACTCCTTTTTATATCCATAATTATTGTTCATACATCTCCCAGCAATTATTTAATTAAGAGGAACATCGTCCAAAGGGGTAAATGGGGAGCACTTATTAATGTGCCATGTTAAATACTAACCTTAGCCATACTTAATTTTTTCATGCATTTTTTTCCCAAACTGCGTAGTCTTCACCCGAGTGAGCCAGCTTATAATCTGGTGGAATTAAATTTCCAAGACCTCCATTTGGCCCAATCTTCACAATGATTTTTTCATCTATCATTGCTACATAGAGACCAGAATCAGCAGCCATAATCTTCACTTTGCTCGTCGCAGAGATTCCCTTGTTCCTCCTCAATGTTGAAAAATAAATCAGTTCATCTTTCAGCCCCCAATCGAAGAAATGATCGTAAAACTGCATTACAAAGTAACCAAATCTCAGAATAACGGATAAGAATATCTAGCATAAAATCGATAATCGAAATTCTAGTTTACGGGGGGGAAACTAGGATGATGAAGTCAGGGAATTACTATGGATGGATTTCCAGGATGAGTGAGGATGTAAACATATCCTTGCATGACTTTGCCACTTGGGAATGGCCAAATCTTCTGTGATTCCGTGTCATGATTATCAATGAATGTCACGGCATTCTGAGGCAAAACTCCAATCATTCCCGATGGGTTTCCATTCGAGTCCTTCAATTTAGACCACAGCCCAGCTTGAAAAACAGCATGCAGAACCCCTTTTGTTGTGATATCAAACGCGGTGACAACCCCACCCGCTCCTTGAACCCATTGGACCAACTGATTACGATGCTCGTCCGTGTTAGGTGTCTTTCCGTCTGGACCGTACGTAAAATCCTTCCAATACTCTCCAACGGCAAAACCGGGTGAAGTGTTTGCCATGTAGATTTTGGTGATACTTGGCGAATACCCGGTGGCCATATCAAAACGCCATCCGTCGAATCCAATTTCAGTCTTGAGCCAGTTCATCCATTCCGATAAATCCTTTTGCACGGTTGGATTGAGGTGGTCGACGTCGGGAGCAAGTCGAAAGTCCTCTCCCGTGTCTGGATTCCCCGTGGCATCGGAGCAATTGGCGTCGCCTTTGCAAATGAATGATGGACCCCAGTCCAGGCGGCCATCGGCAGTTCCTCCCTCAAAGTTGCACGATCTACCATTCTCCACAGGGCCTCTGTGGTTTATAACTATGTCAGCGATACATTTGATCCCCTTGTCGCTCAAAGCCTTAATCAATGTCTTTAATTGTTCCTGAGTTCCATATCTTGATGCATCGAGATCATACAACCTTCCCGGTATATACCCTGAAAGGAGAGACGGATAAGTTAAACACAGGTCACATTTATCGTATCGTCTCATTTTTTTTTTATCATCATCATCTTCCTAACATACTTTTTTTTCCTTTTTGGGTGTGATGACTCGAAATCCGGCCCAACATATTGATTTAATTAATGTTTGTTACATCAAACATTAAGCTAATATCATAATTGGTTCTCACTTTTCACCACCTTCTACCTTGATGTTAGCAACAACAGAACTCAGAACTCAAAAATTTGAGATCGGTCTCGAAAACATAGTGATATCTTAATAAAGCGAATTGTATCACCAAATTTCTTTCTTACAGTCAAGAATGGATATTCAGGAAAAATATCTAGGCTTCAAGGCTTTTTGCCAGTTTTGTAAGTGCAGCACCATGGAACCCACCACACTAGTGAGGGGGTGTGTGTATCTGTGTTCTGAAAGTTTGGACCGTGCGCAAATTTTTTTCCCTACGTAGCAATGAATTCATCATTAATGAAAATTTTCCATTGAGACAAATTTATATCTCGAGTTAACGGTTAAACTTAATAAGAAAACCCTAGACACATACAAAAACATCATATCAAAATTCTAGAATTTTCTGATCCCGGTAGCTATTTTTAAATAGATAACAATCAGACTCGAAGCTCGTTGTATACTTGTATATTTCATAAAAACAAATTTTTGGCCAACTCCAAACTAAAACCTGTTATTTCACGGACATACCCGGACTTTTAAGTCCATGTTACCAACTGAGAGACGTTTTTAAGTTCTTGTAACTGACTATCTGTCTATTAGACTCGCAAGTCGCAACTAAAGCAACAACATACAGATTTCACTTCAAAGCAAGGCATGCATAATTGAAATAGCAACATTACGCAAACAACTTTAAACACAACTGTGTCGGGAATCGTGCGACATACATGGGTCCACATGCATCGAGCGGTTCCGGACACATTTAAAGGGATGATCAGTTACCTTGTGGATGTTGCGCAAGAGAATGAGAGGGTGGAGGTAGCCAAACATGGGTAATCCCAGCACTAGCCAAGTCTGGAACTTTGGTGATGAGCCAGTTGTACCATCCTCCTTCCTTACTGCTTGATGCCCAATTAAACCCCTAGTAACCACAATGCAGAAATAACTTAATTTCAACATATATACATATCATATGGCCAATACATAACTACATAAACGCGCACGCACAAACACACAGATGAACATTGTAATGGTGATTGGGGCACCTGAAATAACACGGCAGGAGTTGTGAGTGTGGGGAAGAAAAAGAGGTAGAGACAGAGAAGAGAAAGAGAAGAAACAGTTGCCATTATTCTCTTCTTGGTGTAGTTTTCTGGGTATGAAAATACATGTACACAGGTTGGTACAAATCCACATGTATATATAGATACATGTGGTAAAAGAATGCAATCAAAAGCTTTCAAGATTTAAGAATTGAAGTCAACAAAAGACAAAGACTCCACTTTTCTAAGAAGCAGTTCACATGATTCAACGTACGCTCTGCAAATGCTTGGTTGTCGAAAAAAAGGGCACTCACTGGAATTTTCTCGTGACGTGTATGGTGGGTAGGGCTGCAAACGAGCCGAGCTTTAGATTGTTCAAGTTCGTTCATTAAGTTTTAAGCGAACTCGAGCCGAGCTCGAACTCCACGAAAATTTGACGAACCGAGCTTTCCTAGGTTTGAGTTGAACTCGAACTTGTTCACGAGTCTTAAAAAAAGAAAAAATATTAGTAGATATTTATGCTTCTATACATGTCTAGAACTATTGATAAAATTTTCATTTTGTACTTAAATAAGTTCATAGATATACAAAATTATAAAAACATATTAAAATTTAAGTGTATAGTACTTTTAAAGATGAGCCCAGCCGAGATGAGCTTTATAGTGTTCGAGCTCGGCTCGATAAGTAAACGAGTCGAAAAATCGAACTTGAGCACGGCTCGGCCAATAGTACTACACTAGTGACTTGTCAAACTAATATTGGCAAGTGAGACTGGGGCCCAATGGAAAAATGATTCTTCAATTTCTCGTTTCTGCATGCAATTGCAGCCATGAATTCTAAGAATTCTAAGAAATCCACATGTGTTTATAGATATAGATACATTCGTACAAGAATGCACTATTCAGCGGTGAATAAGTTTTTTCTTTTTTTTGTGGTTCCACTATTTTTTAACACTCTCTCTCCCTCTGTCCCTCTCTCGCTTGCTTGATCACTCGTGCAATTTTTAGATTAAAAAATATTGCAAATTGGGCTACAGTCCTGGAGCCCAAACCAGCCTAAGTTTCCGTAAATTAAGGACATTAATACAAATTCTTTTAGAGTCTCCGGTCCATACGCTACGCGTGCATCTCTCTTGCCGTCTCTCTTATGGTTTTTTCTCCCATGTGCTCGCAAATCTCTCACACATCAGTGTGCCGTGCCGCCGTGCCCCTCTCACTGTGGAATATATCCCACTGTTTTGTCCGTCTCTAGGGCTTCTACTCTCTCTCTCTCTCTCAAATCTCAGTAGTACTACACTAATGACTTATCAAACTAATATTGCCAAGTGAAACTGGGGCCAGTTGGAAAAATGGTTCTTCAATTTCTCGATTCTGCCGGCAATTGCAGCCATGAATTCTACACTTCTAAGAAATCCACATGTGTTTGTAGAAGAATGCAACCAGAAGCTTCAAGACTTGAGAATTGAAGTCGACAAAGGACAAAGACTCCACTTTTCTAAGAAGCACATGGCAATGATTCAGCATCCCTACTGTAAATGTCTGACTGTTAAAAAAGGGCACTCACTGACTTGAATTTTCTTCAAACGTACATGGTGGTCTACTGAATAGGGGGGGCGGGGGGGGGGCAAAATGTACTCATTAGCAGCCTCTAATTTATTCTTGTTGCGTCCATTTATCGTATTATTTGAAGTTTGATATTTGTTTTTATCGTATTATTAGAGCTCGCAGACTACTACAATTGCTCCAAAAATCAACTCTATCGGATATTGTTAAATGTCTCAGCCAAACACAAATAACTTGAAAAAAATGGGTTCAACGGTTTTCATCCAGTGTTTCAAGACATGTGTTCCAATTTTTTTCAACTTATATGTGTTCCAATGAGGCACTTAACGATATCCAATCAAGTTAATTTTTGGTACACTTGTAGTAATCGACGAGCTCTATGTGGTGGACGTCTCCGATCGTCATAACGATGCTGGCGCGGTGCCGAAATCAGCTGCGCAGCACCCCTTGTTTCGGTGGAGGAAGAAAGAGAGTTGCACTAAATCAAATTCCTAGCTGAGGAAAATTTGGAGCATGAAACCTATATGTTCTTGCATGTGGTTTTATTTTCGCATCCGTATGTGTTTTGATTCCAGAATAATGTTATGGGTACACCACTTGTGCACCTTAAATGCATACCACCCTGATGTGGCAAATGAGGAGAAGTCCAATGTGGGGCTCACCTAAAAAATGGACTTCTCATTTGCCACATCAAGGTAGTGTGCATTTGGGGTGCACAAATGGTGTACTCATATCATTTTCCTTTGACTCCATGGTCGGTTAAATCATTTGACCGGGGTAACCAGTGCAGGCTCAAAAGTTCGGGAACCTGAACCGAACTTCTTAAATAGGATCGAGCTATATATTGCATAAATAGTTGATTAATGTAGAGTATTTATTATAAGAAAAAAAAAATCATTACAGAAGATTTACCATTACAAAAATTTAAATATACTTATGCAAAAATAAACGACTGTTACAGTACTTTAAGATTTATCTTTTGAACATTAATCTTCTCGTAGTTTTAGCTATCGAGATACTAATTAAATGTTCAAAATTAGGCTTATTTACCGTATCTTTCTCAATAGACAATAAAGCAAATCTATTTAGTCTTTCTTGAGACATTGTTGACCAGAGTCCAGAGACAAGTTTTGATCAATTTTAACTTTGAAAATCTTCTTATGCAATTGTACTAGATATACATGAGGGTCTTAAGCCTATTTTAATGTAGGGCGGGCTTAAACAAAAAATAACTGTAACTATTCTATATAAGGGGCCCTCTTTTTTTATAATTTTCCGAGGGACCAAAGCGGCAGCTTCTTCAGCTTATGCTCTAAGCCGGCCCGAGGGGTAACAAGGAAACTCTCTCCATAATATAATTGTCTTTAGTAAGGTTTTCAGATCATAATAGTACTTCTTGAATTCTTTTCTTCGACACGAATCAATAATTCACAAAAAAAAAAAATGGCGCAAAACTAACAAAGGCGGATTTTTTCAATAAAAGACAAAAAAATAATCCACAAGGATTACCGCGATCAATTCTGGTGCTTCTAGCATCGCAAGTGTTATTGTTTAAGCCATAACAACTGTCGCCTGTCGGAACAATGAATCAATAGCATAACTTCTCAACAATTATCAAAACTTGAAAGCGTTTGTCGACTGAATCAGTAACCCATGTCGTCGAGATTTGGCATGCGATTTGCAAGAGGGTTTTTCTCTCCTTGAAGGTCAACAACAGTAGCTTCCGTAGTTGTCAGTAACAACGAGACACTACAAACCAACCCCAAGTTTGATTTTAGCGTATTGAAGGATCAAAGAAACGAACAATAAATGTCATGTTAGAATATCGTATGATCTCACCTGGCGGCGTCTACTAAAGCTGTTCTGATTACTTTGAGAGGATCAATAATTCCAGCCGTCACCATGTTAACGTACTGGCCTGGTTCAACGTGACAACCAACAAATATGCATAAACTAGGTCAAACTTGGATTGAAAGAACCCATGTCTAGCTTAGGAAGCAAATGTAATAAGATTACGGCTGCTTCAGAAGCTTTCGGTTGGCCAAAGCTCAGTTGAAGTTAACAGAACCATGATTAGTAAGTGATATCTACAGGAACTAACCTTTGGCAGCATCGAAACCCAAACTAAGATCATCTTGCTCCAAAAGCTTTCCAACGACCAGAGAACCATCACCACCAGCGTTTGATACTATAGTAAAAGTAGGTGCCTGCAAACCAATATCCAATGTAATGATAACATGAAATTGCAAATAATCATTCTCAGAGAATTTCTGCTGGAAGTTTCAAAGATGAAACCTTTAAAGCATTCTCGATTATTTGGATCCCTCTCTTCTGGTCTTCATTTGCCGTTTGAAGGTTCTTCAAAACTTTGGTGGCATACAAGAGAGCAACCCCACCGCCTATCAAAAACAGCCGTGTTGTGATCATAGTAATGAAGAATGAAATGTATTCTTTGACTTTCGAAACTGTATATAAAAACTTGCCTGGAACAATTCCCTCTTCCACTGCTGCTCTTGTGGCATTTAAAGCATCTGTAACTCTATCTTTCCTTTCTCCAACATCTGCCTCGCTGGATCCCCCAACCTGAAAGAAGATGAAGACTTGCAATGTAGGTAGTAAAAGATATGCGATTACCGTCTTCAACAAGCTAAGAATATTTACCTTGAAAACAGCAACACCGCCAGATAGTTTCGACAACCGCTCCTGTGCTTTCTCTTTGTCAAACATAGCAGTGCTCTTCTCAATGGCGGCCCTTAACTGTTGAACATTTAAAATTGTCACATTTACATTCTTCCGTGTACTTTCATCAGAAAAAGGAAATAAACCAAATTTCTTCAGAGTCTCAAGTCCTAATCAGGTAATGACATCTCATGTCTCGATTTTATTCAGAGCAGGGCGCTCATGAATTATTGAAACCACTTATTAACTGCAAAGCATTGACAGAGATTTCAGATCATAACGTGCAAATTCTAGAAATCTCATGGAGCAATCGACAGAATAAATGTCACTATTCAACGCTCTAATTAAATGTCAAAAAAAGACATCTCCCATTACGTAGAAGTTCAAATACCACACAACCTGTTAATACCCCCATATGCAATACAGGTACTATATAAAGGCACTTTCACTTCCAATAGACAACTCCAATGTTGGTGTTAATTAGTTTTCAACCTTAATCCCTGGGACCACAAATAACACCTGTGCAACTCTCCAATACTAGGACTGGAAAACAATTCCCAGAGAAATGAAAACAAAACTGGGAAACTCAAAACCAAAGACCTCTATAAATCAGCATATCGTCTCAAGACTCAGATACCTGCTCACATCTTTCTTCAATTGTCTTCTTTTCCCCAGCCCCATGTAGAATTATAGTGTCATCAAGAGAAACAGTGACCTGCTCCAAGCGTATCAACTCTTTCAGTGCTCAGAAAACAATGCATGTAAGTGCATATAAATCCTGATCACACTAACCTTTTTAGCATTACCAAGCATATCAACTTGAACTTTGTCAAGATTTAAGCTGCGTTCTTCAGTAATAACCTGAAAAATAAATAATGAGTCCCATGTTCTAAGCATGTAAATTAATAAAACTGGGTTTTTAAGAAACTTGAGCTACCTCTCCCCCAGTGAGAACAGCAAGGTCATCTAAATTAGCTCTTCTGTTTTCACCAAAACCAGGAGCTTTAATGGCACAAACCTAAGGAAATTGGTCCGCAAGTAAATAGCTCATGAATAAACGATGGCTGTTGAGAACAAATATTTATCAAGAGTAAACTTTTTGATAGTATGCAAGAACGTTGGCTTTCAAATCAAAACCAACCCATTACCTTAAGCCCAGCTCGATGCTTGTTTATAATAAGCATAGCCAGTGCATCACTCTCCACATCCTCAGCAACAATAAGCAGGGGTCGGTGTATCTGTTGATCAAGGAAACAGAGACTGGAATTAATAAGTTCCTCCATAACCGCAAGACTTGGCCCCCACCTCACGTGGAGGACCCTTCCAGAAAAGGTTGAATACCTCTACAGCCAGCTCCAATATTCTGACAAGGGAGTTCATGTCTGAAATTTTCTTGTCATGGATAAGGATGAGGGGATTTTCCAGTTCCTGTCTACATGGAAATTGGAATTGATATTGAGAAAACGGAACTGCTAGGGCCACATAAAAAAAGATTCAATTAAATGGAAACTGGTTGTGCACGAAATGACTGTGACCAATTATGTGTGTGTCCACAAAAAGGGGCTAGAACATCTGCAAACAGCTGCTAAATCTTTCTACAAGGATTGATCAGCAAATGCTTCAAATTTTTACGACCTTGTTTTAGTAGAGAATGGCGTATTCCACTACGGGCAAAATAATCATATAAAACATCATTTAGAAGATCATTAAATAGCTGCACATACACATTTCTGGGTCTTCTGATCAGTAACAAAATAAGGAGATATGTAACCCCTGCCTAGCTTCATCCCCTCCACAACATCCAATTCATCATCTAAAGTAATTCCATCCTGCGTAATTTTGCAAGTCAGGATGCAGGCAAAGTTAAATAACACTGGTTGGTTGACCATTAAATAGTAGAAGATTTGATTTTATTGTCTCACAGCAATAGTGATGACTCCGTCTTTCCCAACTTTCTCCATTGCTCGTGCTATCAGTTCCCCAATTTCACGTTCACCATTAGCAGAAATAGTGGCCACCTAACTTGGATGACAAGTCAGAGTAGAACAAGAACATCAGCGCACAAGAGCAGCAGAAAACATGTTATCAACAATCCGCAGACCACAAGCACTGATGAGCAAAAAAACTAAAGAAAACACAAGCAGCAGTTAGTTATGAGTCACCAAGTGACCTACCAATTGTTCCAGAATCTCCAAAATGTTTTCACCAGGAATAGGAATATTTACCGAAAACAGAAAGGCCAGACAAAAGCCTCTAGCCAACCTAAACTCGAGAAAGTGATTGCTAGCAAAAAGTAAAACACACACTTCATGGCACCTTGGATCACCAACAAATTTTGTTCCTATAAAATATCAACCTTGTTCTGCTCCAAAGATGAGAGCGTAAGACAACGTATTTATTCAGTTGACTTATACTTATCAAATGCAGATAGAATCCAGTTTTTCCATTCGTAAATTTCTTACTTGCACTATTTCTTCTGGTGTGCTTATCATCAGAGCTTTGTTCTTCAAGTCAGCTATAACAGCATTAACTGCCATATTAATACCCGTACGTAAATCCATCACATTTACACCAGCTGCCACCGACTTGCAACCTTCCATGAATATTGCCTGTGTCAGGACTGTGGCACAAGTAGTACCTGCAGCCGTGTAAAATACATTACCTAAGATGAGGAGTTCTCATTAAACACACCAGAGCTAAGTAAGTAGTTAATGACCACACTGTAACGGCCATTCACCACAAATCAATGCCCAATCAAACGGCATTGATGAGATAATACCAGCAATATCCTCCAGCAAGGCTTATTAAGAGTACTGGAAAATAAAGAGGCATTCCTTTGGTGCCTTTCACATTCAAGTATACATTACAATATATATATATATATATATATATATAAAAAGGGGTGGTCCGCACCAAATTTTGGTTAAGGGATCCCTTATTAGATCATTATTCTATATATATATATATATATATATATAAATGGACAAATAAATCGAAACTCGAAAGTAATGGGTAAATGTGCCATCTTTCTTAATACCGTTAAGAAAGTCGAAATGTATATCCTTGCCTCCTTGGTATCTGGAAACCAAGGAAATCTACAAACTTAGGATTGTCTCACAAGGCAATCATCATCCACTCCTTATTACTATTAAATGGGCCTGATCAAACTTGAGTCACTTGACGCATGCAATGCCTATGTAAGCAGCAGCACTTAAGGAAGTCTATTAGGGCCACCAGCCACCAACAAGGTATCTAGGGTCATACAGCTCGACCAATAGAACACAAGTTTGCTCCAGTTTTCTTATCCCTCTAAGGGAGTCTTGCCCTGGTTCTTCTCAGAGATGGACTATTTTTCCTGAAGGATGCATCATACCCCAAATGCATCCATACATGAGAAGCATGTCTAAGCGTTTCACAATCTACAACTTATCTCCATTAAGTTGACATTTCCCTATTAGTGATGTTTTAATCCAAAGACAAGTTGCCATTTAGTCCTCATCCCAACTTAGGCACCGGGTAAGGGAAATAACTATGAGCAATTAGCTAGTCTGCATGGCCTGACGGCCCTGACCCCTTATGAATAAAAGGTCCCCATGTGATTCTCCAGGTAACACATTGCGCATCATCAAACCTTAACAGCACTAGCTCTCTATCTCATATTATTCTAGACTTAACCCATCTAGGTCTCACTATTGGATCCATGAGCTCCACCTAATAAAATAACAAACAAGAGGGGGAAAGGACAAGAAATAAAAGAAAAGACGATGAAGAAGAAGAAGCAAATGATTATTAAGCATTTTTGCAAATGCAAGCCAAAACACTAATTTGCCTCGAGAGATATGGATCAGAGAACATTAGCAGCAACCACTTTGGAAACATTAATTGAAAACGAGGTAAAAGGTGACTACTTTTTCTATTTGACTATGGACTGTTTCTTTTTCCTAATTTATTACACTTTAAAAAAAAAATCAGTTACAATAGTAAATAGTCCTATTATTATGATATATTTCTATTTCTAAAATCAAGAAACAATTTCTAATAAAGTACCCTTTTGATGTTTGTATTTTTGCATGCAGATTGAATATTCTCATGACAGTAAAGAAGTAATACGAGAATAATTACCATCTCCAGCTGCAGAATTAGTTGCACTAGCAACCTGCTTTACAAGGTTGGCACCAATATTTTTAGCTTTTTCCTCAAATTCTATGCTTTTGGCCACAGTAACACCATCCTTTGTGACCTTAGGATCTCCGTGTTTTTTCTCAATAATTACATTACGACCCTGTGTGGAAAGCAACAAGGTGTTTCAGTTAGCTTTGGAATTTGAGGCTTTTGTGTTTTATGAGATCACTTAACTCCATTTGAGTAATAATTTCAAACCTCCAATAACCGGTAACTTAAAAACTATTATGAGATCACTTAACCCTGTGTTTTTAACTGTTTAGCATTTTTTTTTTTTTTTTGCAAGCACAGCCCACATCAGCAGAATTAATTTGCATATCAAACAAACAAAACAGTCCACTGGTGCAAATGGGATCAATCAAAACCACATCTCAACTAGAAGAATGCGTGATTGAAACATTTCAATGTTGCAGATTATGGTCAGGCTTACTTCTTGATAAATGAAGACATTTATGCTCAACCATCATATAAAGTGTTTTGGCGGTGAAAAAAAAAAACTTCCCAGCCATTTGGGCGTGTCTCAATTACCATCCATTTCACATTTTGGTGAAGGACAGGGATTAAGCGTTTTGGGGCCAAGCTAAACTGGTGTTAAGTGTAACTGTAATTACCAACAAAGCAAAGGAGTTTATAGTCTAATTACCTTTGGCCCCATGGTGACCTTAACAGCCTCTGCAAGCTCATTAACACCCTGTAGCATAGCCGCTCGAGCCCCGGTACCAAAACTGATATCCTTAGCCACATAATTCCTGTCTTGTAAAATCCTACTTTGTACCTTCCAAACCAAATAATAATAAAAAAAATCACCATACCGGAAACGTCAACAAAATCAAATCTTTAAACAGAAACGTAGTACAAATTCAATCAAGTTCATATCTAATCTAATTCGATTGAAATGATGCTTAGTTGGAAAGAAAGTAGCAAGTAATCGAGATTGGGAAGAAGTCTCACTAGTTTTCTGGAAGCAGAGGACCTGTGTAGATGTGGCAAATGATTCAGTCGTTAATGGAACATGTGAGCCTATGCATGCATACTTATTGTATGAAAATGGAAAAACAAATGAAATGTGTGCGTGTGTTGAGGAGATACCTGATGGATGAAGCTAGGGCAGAACCAAATCGATACATTGTAGCAATATCCAGAAGCTGGGAGAGAGTGATAGCAGGATGGGGATTCTCAGTTGGCTGGATCGAGGAGAGAGAGAGAGAGAGAGAGAGACGCTATGCTGTAATGGGGTTTTTAGGAATGTTTAGGGTTTAAGGCTTAAACCTTCGGATATGCGGTGCCGGTAACTAATTAGTCAGCGTTTTAAACGATAAAAGGTCAGCCCCCGATATCCTAACCTTTTTTTTGTCTTTTTTTTCCTTTTTTTTTTTTTTTTTTTTTTTTGTGTTTATTCGTTTCGTCTAAGTTTTATACTAGAGTTTTATTATCTGTCTGGGCGAGAAAAGTCTAACATTTAAAAATTATGGCCAAAGGCAAGATTAAATCACTAAGAAGTAAAGACGAAAAAATACCAAATAACTGTCTTTTTTCTCCTAAAATGTCGTCTTATATAAACTTTTTTCAATTTCGGTCCACATTTTTGTCATTTTCTAATTCGTCTCGTCGAAAGAAATAATTAATCCTAAAAAAAAGACTAGAACCTAAACAAAATATAAAAAATACTGAAAAAAAATCATTAGACAAAAAGTTTAGAATAGTACTAGAACCTTAGATGTTAACCGTAATCTATTTTTATTGCATGAGTTTGCCCTTATACAGCTCTGGGACTAGTGGTAAGTTTGGTTCTGTTCGTTTGTCAAGGAGCAAATAACTCAAATCATAAATCATGTAGATAAAGGGGATGTTTGGGAGCCTCATTTTTAGCTTTTCATTTTTTTATTTTTTGGCTTTTTAGATTATGGACAGAATGTATTTTGAATTTGATAAAATTGTTTGGGAGAAATGTGTAGAACGCATTTTAAAACAGGAATAGTATTTGGGAGATATGTGCAGAATGTATTCTGTAGGTCTTTTTATTAATCAAAATGAAAAAAGTGAAAATGAGAAGTTAAAAAGCTTCTCTCAACCTATTTTTCACTTCTGCTCTAGATTGTGCATTTTGCAGAACTCATTATGGGAGTTTCTCCCAAAACATCCAAAATGAAAAAATGAGAATGGAAAAATGGGAAAAATTTGTCTCCCAAACAAGCTCAAAGTCGGCTTTAAAGTGGGCTGGACTATGTCTAGGAGCAGCAATGGGCTGGCCTGCGAGCTGTGTGACAGTTGAAAGAAAAAGAAAGCGAGGTGTGTGATGATAAAGTGGGCTGGACTCTGTCTTGGAGCAGAGCAACGATAAGCCCAGTACTAATTTTGTTTGAGAAGCTCTCCGGTCCACATGATTTTCCGAGTGCGATTTTGTTCACCTTTTTTGAAAGAAGGCCAACATTACGTTCCCTCTTATTGATTGAAATGGTGTAGGTCTTGCCCCTGCAATACGCTATTTGTAAGGATGAGATCATTTTTTTTTATGAAATTCACACTATCTCAACCAATAAGAGGAAGGGTAACATTAGCTCTCTTTAAAAGAAGGTGAACAAAATTAAATTCCATTTCCATCATCCAATTAGGAGTAAAATTTTGTTTTCATATGACACGTCAATCACAATTTACAATCTTATCATATCATAAAGCTCGACGGTACTAACAAAGGAATCCACTTAAAATACAAAGATAATAAACTAACGTGCACCCCGGCTAACAAGATAGACAAATTATTCCTATATCAAAATAAGATAACTATTTCTTCTATGAAAACAAAATCAGATATTGTGGAGCAGAACCAACACACAAAGTTCAATCAATGGAGCCAGTCAAAGCCCTGGTTACATATCAATGCATAAACAATAGATTCCAACCCAAAACTTTGAAAGTCCTAAACGAAACAAATGTAAACAAAAAAAGGGAATTACGAAAAAAATCAAAAAGTTCCTTGTCAGCCTAGTAAGACAACAAAAAAAACAAAAAAAAACACATACTTTAATGTACGAGTATTTTTTTTACTTTCTCATACACTTTTACATATTCCTATACACTTTCCATACATTCTCATACACTTTTTAAGCCTTATAATCAGCCCATTGGGTGGATTTTAAAATTTTCCATAATAATAATAAAGCAAGGAAATTGATATTCGCGCTCCCTTTTTTTATGCAGACACTCCAAGCTACAGTGGTTTTCCAAAACTACCCTTTTGCAAGTTCCATGATTTACTTCAGGCACTCCAAAAAAACTTTACTCTTCTTCTTTGCCTCCTCTCGACAAAAGAAGAAAAAAGGAGGAAGACGAGAAAGAAGGGAAGACGGCGGCGACAAAAGAAGGGAAGCAACAATAACATCAACGACCCAATTTCAAGCCTTTTTTTTTTTTATAGTATTGTTTAAAGCCTTTGTTCATAGTTCATCTAAAGTAATATTGATTAGATCCCGAAAACATATACCTCTTTATTAGACGAACTTAAAAACAGCGGTCACAAATGCCACCCGACCACCGGAGAAGGCTCACACGCTTAAGATCTGGCCTTACGTATCTTCCAGTAAACAGACTACTGAACAGAGTCCATAGAGAATCAAATTTTACTCCTCCTCAGATCGAACCAGCTGATCGAAAATTGATCAAGAAACCCAGAAAAGAGAATTACCTTTCCTTTTCGGTTCTTGTTGGTCGCTAAAAAATGCAAGATCTAAGCACTGCCCCGTGTAACCCTGTCCAAGAGGATCCCAATGCACCTATCCCGGTCACCATCCGACCACTGGATTAGCGGCATGCATGGCCTCAATTTGGTCCCGTCAAATCCACTCACTAGAACAGTAGCTGCTTTTCGTGGAAGTTTCCTCCTGCTTTGTCTTGGTTTTAATGGGTTTCCATGAAAAAGATCCATTATTTATTATGTATGTGATTAAAATCTGTTTAAAGAGTTAGTGCATACCTAATACTAGCATAAAACCCGTGCTATGCACGGGCAATATTGAAGGAAAAAAAATGAGAGAAAAATTTTAATAACATATTTCATTCTTGCAATATATTCAAATGTTTCATATAGGTGTCATGAATAATATTTGGCTATTAGGTGAGTTTTCTCACATTCCATTTCAGAGCTTAAATTTGACAAATAAGTTGTACATTTACTTGGAAAAACATATATACCATCTGTAAAGTGAATTCCTACGAGACATTTTTATTGGTTCTTATGAGTTATTTTGTAGGTTACTGTGAAGTCTAAGTACTTGCCTCTACCTAAAAGCACGACGCAAATATATTCCTTACCATTTGATACTCTCACAAATAAACCTGACTTCTCTCAAAATTTATTTATTAGCCAGAGCTTCGGGACCCATGCATCTAACCAAGTGTAGTAAATGAATTTAAGAAAAATGGAGCCATTCGAATAACCAATCAAATTAACTCACATATATTGTTGGGTTCACCCAAAGTTGATCTCATTCCTTAATTTAAGATTAAAAGAATTGCATCACCTCCTATAGAGAACGACAAAGGAAAAAAGAATAAAAACAGAATACATACTGAAAACAAAAATTACTTAATTAAGACATGTCATGAACTCAACACAATCAATAAATATTGGAATTCCAGAAACAAAAAAAAATTCAACAGATGATGAACACTATATATATAATCAACTTACAACGGCAATGGAGCATCTAGAAGGAAAAAAAGTTTTTGTCCACAATCCACCTCCTTTGGCTAATAATCCGGATTATGGATTATTGGATTATTCATTTTGTCTTTATTCAATTTTTTTTTGCATTTGTTAGTTTTGCATCAAGATTTTGTGGTTTCTGGATTCCTCTCGACGAGAGGAATCTAACAAGTACTAAATTATGGTCAAACCAAATATTTTTTTGAATAAAGCCGAAATACTTGGATTATTGGCCAATAATCCAAGTATTTCGGCTTTATTCAAAAAAATTTGAGTTTTGACCATAATTTTGTACTTGTTAGATTCGTTTCGTCAAGAGGAATCCAGAAACCACAAAATCTTGACGCAAAACTAACAAATGCAAAAAAAAATTTAATAAAGACAAAATGAATAATCCAATAATCCAGAATCTGGATTATTAGCCAAAGCAGAAATAGTAGTTGCTTAGAGATGGTAATGTTTGGAGTGGCAATGGAGCTACACAGATCACTATATATTTAATCGTCAACTGGGTTATCTTAAGAAAAATTATTGAACTCACGTAAAGCGACAAAAATGAAGTAATAAAAACATTAAACTATCAAGATATAAGTTTAACCTTCATACAGAGCAGGAAACGTGAGCTACATATTTCCTCATTCCCAACGTACATAGAGTTGTTGTGGTAATAAAATTCTATATAAAAACTTTTAGGGTTTATGTATGGAAGAAAATATGAAAAAATCCTTCCTTGTCAAAATCATTCCATAACAATAGAAGTAAACTCAATTACATTTTGTATTGCTCTATTGATTCCATATAAATCAGACATTTAAAATATTTGTTTTCTTCGTTATGCTGGTATGCAATAATGGAATGAAAATATACTAAAACTTTCCTTCTCATGGTTGTATTGGTATTAGAGAATGTAACAATTCCCTGGAAAACCATGCCGTTTAGAAAATAATACTATTACGAACTTTTCTCATATCTCATAAAATAAAATTAAAAGTGTAAAGAATAGGGGACACTTGTCGCATCCACGTTCCTCCTCACCAGAAGTCATCCTGCAATAATATATAAGATAAGAATTGGAGATTTTCAATCTAGCATAGATATTGTGGATGCAATCTGGCATAGATGCATTGGATTCCAGATTTTTGTTTGATTTTGGTTCATTTTTCTGTTTGGAGTGCCTTGTTAAATGAGAAAATAATTTGGGAGTAGAGTGCCTCCAGTAATTTTATATCTTGAAAATGGTAGTTTTGTAACTTCCTTAAATTTTGGAATGTCTGCATAAAAAAAGGAGCCCAAAATCAACTCTCATAAAGCAATTGAGTTTCTAATTCCATTTATCTGTGGAATTCTACCCACCTCCTGATACAGCCAAATTGCCAGATTGGCTAATTGTTGACAAAGAAGAATTTATTCGTCATTATTAGCTCACCTTGCCAGGTGGGACGTGTTTGTTTCAAGTACAACAAAATGCTCCACAGATTTTTTCTTTCTGTTTCTTTTCCCTGTCTTAATTATTCACCAATTATTGATCCACGCTTATCAGGCAATCTATGATTAGCTAGATTCAATACAATACTGCATTTTTAAATTACTCCCTCCGTTCCAAAAATATAATTCCTCGTTCCATTCTAACCGGATAAAAAATCAATCATATGTAATATAGATCTTGTTTGATAGATCTCGATTAAATCTAAAATAAAAAAATTTTAGAATCATCTAAAATATTATAGATTATAAGACATATTACATTAAAAAATTATACGAACTCTCAAAAGGGATTACAATATATTTTTTGGAACGGAGGGAGTACTAATTAAATATGCAATTCTTAAGAAGTTCTGTTTTGTGCGCTAATCGCTATCAGAGTGCAGAGCGTGTCGGTAGGCTTAAATGAGTTTCCGTCATCATGATTTGAATCGTTTTAATTGGTTGAGATTTGTGAATGATCTCACTTGAATTTGTGGAGCAAAGGAAAATAATTACCGACGGTGGTTGTCATTATCGAATGTTCCTCACACGAACTGAACCCTGCTCATGGTACTTGTTGAAAGCGAGAAAACGAGTTTCCAACGTTTCCCCAAACACACGGAAAATCTTTTCATGGGAAATACTAGTTGTAATCATTTGGAAAATCCCAACCGACGAAAACTGGCACCGACAGCCTTGACTTTAAGTCTCGGTGAATTTGTTCTCCATGTCATGTAATTGATCACGGTTCGATTTTTGATGTCATACTGTAAAAAATTAATTTCTTATTAATTTTCTAGTGGCGGAGTCGATAGCTTGTCATTGACCGGACTGAAAAGAAGATTAGTCGAGGTCATAGTTTTAAATACGGGTATCAGTCACAGTATCGATGTATCAGAAATCGGCGTATTGAATGATACGTCGCGGGAATCAAGTGTAGTGGCTGTGAATTTTTAATTTTTTGGACGTATCGGCTAATACGTTACGGTACGTATCCATATCAGAGCCTCTGAATCCCAAGACGAACTAGCAAATAAGATACATATCAGCCGATATTCAAAACTGGCACCAGCATGAATGATTTATGTTTCAATCGCACTTCATCATATTAGGTATTACTGTATTAGCAAGCAACCACTTGGTCCACTCATAAGAGCATCCCCATCAGCCTTTGTATTTTGGCCAAATGGTTATTTTGTTGAGTCCAAGTGAAAAAAACACCCCAAAATCAGCATCAACAAATATTTGGCTAATTTGCCAAAGTTATATTTTTGTGTTAGGATCGAATCACACACGCACACGATATACGAGTATAAACAGTAAAAGAATTGACACAGAGATATACGTGGTTCCCCAAAACCGGGTACGTCCACGGGAGCACACAGAATAGTTGTTTATTGATGATCACACCTAGGGTTTTACAATAGAGAGTATCTATATGTGGCTACAACTCCTATTCCAACCTAACTCAACATTATAGCCTGAATACCTATAATGCCCTTGTAACACCGTTCACCGACTGTTTTAAGCCACCCGGTATCGATACAGGGATTTCACTGTATCGATACCCAGACATTCTGTTCGCCCATAGATGCCTCGGTATCGATACAGGGAAACTCCTGTATCGATACCGACTCCATCAAACTGCCTCCCAACTTGCTTATCGATACCGGGAACTTTTCAGTGCCTCTCATACACACCATATGAGCCACAAGTTCCAACACTGTATTGATACCCAGACATTCTGTTCGCCCATAGATGCCTCGGTATCGATACAGGGAAACTCCTGTATCGATACCGACTCCATCAAACTGCCTCCCAACTTGCTTATCGATACCGGGAACTTCTCAGTGCCTCTCATACACACCATATGAGCCACAAGTTCCAACAATCTCCACCTTGGCGAATATCCTCGCCCATTCAGAAGATAACCATAACGATCCAACAAGTTTTGGGAGGACGCCTCCTTTCTAGCATCTGGAGACATTAACCAAGTCCAAGCAATGCTTGAACTTGTCCGCGGTCACAGTCTTTGTCAACATGTCAGCTGCATTCTCAGAAGTGTGCACCTTTTCCAACACCACATCACCCATAGCAATTAACTCTCTCACCTTGTGAAATCTCACGTCAATATGCTTGGTCCTCGCATGATACACTTGATGCTTTGCCAAATAAATGGCACTCTGACTATCACAATACAGATGCACTCCACCTTGATCTATGCCCAACTCCTTCACAAAACCCTTTAACCACAACGCTTCTTTCCCAGCCTCAGTCACTGCTATGTACTCAGACTCAGTAGTAGATAGAGCCACTAGAGGTTGTACCATGGATCTCCAACAAATTGGTCCACCCACCAAAGTAAACACATACCCTGTCGTAGACCTCCTGTCATCCAACCCTCCAGCATAATCCGCATCTACATACCCCACAACTGAAATCTGATCCCTTTGCCTAGCAAACATAATCCCATGATCTGCAGTACCTCTCAAGTATCTGAATATCCACTTGACCGATTTCCAGTGCTCTCTGCCTGGATTTGCCATGTACTTGCTCACTGTGCTGACTGCATGTGCCAAATCGGGTCTTGTACATACCATCGCATACATCAAGCAACCAACTGCACTCGCATAAGGCACGTTTGACATATCCTGAATCTCTTCAGCAGACTCCGGACACTGTGCTGTAGACAACCTGAAGTGACCCGCCAACGGGGTGCTGACTTGTTTAGCATTTGCCATACTAAACCTCTCCAACACTTTCCCCACGTAATCCTTCTGGGACAACCACAGCTTACCAGCTGACCTATCCCTGCGAATCTCCATCCCAAGTATTTTCCTAGCAGCACCCAAATCCTTCATGTCAAACTCCTTTCCCAACAGGGCTTTCAACCTGTTGACTTCAACCATACTTTTCGCAGCAATAAGCATATCATCCACATAAAGTAGCAGAAAAATATAGGAGCCATCATCAAGACTCTTAACATAAACACAACAATCATACTCACAGCGTGTGAACCCAATCTGGATCATGAACGAATCAAACCTCTTATACCATTGTCTCGGAGACTACTTCAGCCCATATAGCGACTTTTTCAACCTACAGACCAGGTTCTCAGTCTCTGGCTGCTTGAACCCCTCAGGCTGCTCTATGAATATAACTTCCTCCAAATCACCATGGAGAAAAGCTGTTTTCACATCCAGCTGCTCTAACTCCAGATCATAGCTAGCCACCAATGCCAAGATAATCCTGATTGAAGTATGCCTCACCACTGGAGAAAATACCTCATCATAATCAATCCCCTTCCTCTGTGAGTACCCCTTTGCAACTAATCGAGCCTTGAACCTCTCCTTTTCCTTTTCTGACACAGCCGCTTTCTTCCTGTATACCCATTTGCATCCCACTGTCTTCTTTCCCTCAGGCAATTCTATCAACTCCCAAGTCTTATTCTTTTTCAATGATTCCATCTCCTCCACCATGGCTTCCATCCATCTGTCCCTTTCAGGACTAATGATAGCATCCTGAAAAGTAGACGGATCCCCACTAGTGGTTGACAGTGCATATGAAACCATATCCTCAAACCCATACCTCTCCGGTGGTTTGATAGTGCGTCTAGGTCTCCCTGTGGCTATACTTTCCTGTTGCTGCTGCTTCTGTTGTTGCTGCTCAACCTGTCCCACTGGCGGTGGATTGCCAGTGTCACAACTTTCCAGCTCAATCTGTACATCCTGCTGTTGTTTGCTGGTGACCTCTCTAGCCTCGGTTTTCTGAACCCCCTGATGTGCTTTGACCATAGAAGCTTCATCAAATACCACATCCCTACTGATCACCATTTTCTTTGATTCCGGATCCCACAGCTTGTACCCCTTCACACCTTTCTCATACCCAAAAAAGATGCACTGTTTGGACTTTGCATCAAGCTTTGACCTCTCATCACCTGGAACATGAACATAGGCTGGACAACCAAAGATCTTCATACCTGATTAATCTACCTCTTTCTCTGTCCATACCTCCTGTGCTGCCTTACTACCCAGAGCAGTACTCGGCGACCTGTTTATAATAAAAACTGCCATACTCACTGCTTCTGCCCAGAAATTCTTCGGAAGCCCTGCATTCAATCTGATACACCGTGCCCTCTCTGCTATAGTTCTGTTCATTCTCTCTGCCACCCCATTCTGCTGTGGTGTCTTCCTAACAGTCCAGTGCCGCTGAATCCCATGCTTCTCACAAAACTTCAGAAAAGGCCCATACTTGTACTCTTTCCCATTATCTGTTCTGAGGCATTTAATTCGTCTCCCTGTTTGATTTTCCACTTCAGCTTTCCACACTCGGAATTTTTCAAAAACCTTAGACTTGTGCCGCATGAAGTACACCCAAACTTTCCTCGAAAAATCATCGATAAAGGTCACAAAATACAGAGATCCCGCTTTCGAAGCTACCCTCACTGGCCCCCAAACATCAGAATGCACGGAGTCAAGTATTCCCTTAGTTCTGTTCACTGCATGCCTAAACTGCACCTTACACTGTTTTCCCAGAACACAGAACTTGCAGAAATCAAGTTTGCACGATTTCACCCCTTTCAACAGATTCCTTTTATGTAATTCCAGCATCCCACGTTCCCCCATATGTCCCAACCGCATATGCCACAACAAGGTATCATCAGTATCCTCAGCTGTAGTGGCAGCAGCTCCACCTACAACTGTACTCCCTATCAAACGATAGATATTCCCACCAACCTTAGAAGCTTTCATAATAACCAGAGCACCCTTTGTTACCCTCATGACTCCACCACTTGCTTTATACTCACAACCATTAGAGTCTAAGATTCCCAACGAAATCAGATTCTTTTGTTAAACCTAGAACATGCCTAACATCACCAAGAGTTCTCACAACACCATCAGACATCCTAATCTTTATTGTGCCTATTCCAATGACATTACATGTTGCATCATTACCCATCAAAACAGTACCACAATTCACTGACCTGTACGTGTCGAACCACTCCCTGTTAGGCGACATGTGAAAAGAACATGCTGAGTCCAGAATCCAAGAATCTGCCCCGTGCTCTGCGTTCGTTGAAACCGACAACATATCACCATCACAATCATCCGATGACTCCTCCACAACGTTTGCAGATTTCGATGGTCCAGCTTTCTTCCAGGTTCCCTTTCCCCCATTCTTCTTCCTGTACGGACAGTCTTTCTTGAAGTGTCCTATTTCGTGACACTTGTAACACTTTAACTCCTTTGGCTCGGGAGTCCTACCCCTTGACTTAGACTTCCCACGCGCTCCTGTTCTTCCCCTTTCCGATTTTCTGCCACGTTCCTCTCCCCCTTTTGCCACCAGCCCTTCACCCGAAATACCCTCGGTCTGTTGCTTGCGTTGATTGTACGCAAGCAGGGCTGCCGTGACTTCCTCCAATTCTAGGGTTTCTTTCCCCCAGAGTAAGGTTGTAACGAGATTCTCCATAGAACTCGGTAAAGAACACAGCAACATCAGCGCCTGGTCTTCCTCGTCGAAAGTCACTTCAATCCTTAACAGATCACTAATAATCTGATTGAACGTATTAATATGTTGAATAAGGTCGGAACCCTCGATCATCTTTAACCCAAACAGTTTCTGCTTCAAAAACAGTTTATTCGTCAACGACTTTGACATATACCTGCTCTCCAGTTTCGTCCAAACCCCAGCCGGCGATTCATCACCAATCACGTGATACATAACATCGTCTGCGAGACACAGACGAATCGTACTCACCGCCTTCATCTGGAGTTCTTCCCAGTCGTCATCCGACATGGTCTCTGGTTTCTTCTTCAACGCCTTCACCAATCCCTGCTGCACCAACAAATCCTTTACCCTCTGTTGCCATAGTCCGAAATTCCCAGTCCCGTCGAACTTCATCACATCGAACTTTGTAACAGACGAACTCGAAGCCATCGTTCTTCGCGTGTTCAATCAGACCCGAGCTCTGATACCACTTTGTTAGGATCGAATCACACACGCACACGAAATACGAGTATAAACAGTAAAAGAATTGACACAGAGATATACGTGGTTCCCCAAAACCGGGTACATCCACGGGAGCACACAGAATAGTTGTTTATTGATGATCACACCTAGGGTTTTACAATAGAGAGTATCTATATGTGGCTATAACTCCTATTCCAACCCTAACTCAACATTATAGCCTGAATACCTATAATGCCCTTGTAACACCGTTCACCGACTGTTTTAAGCCACCCGGTATCGATACAGGGATTTCACTGTATCGATACCCAGACATTCTGTTCGCCCATAGATGCCTCGGTATCGATATAGGGAAACTCCTGTATCGATACCGACTCCATCAAACTGCCTCCCAACTTGCTTATCGATACCGGGAACTTCTCAGTGCCTCTCATACACACCATATGAGCCACAAGTTCCAACATTTTGCTACAGTAACTCGGTATTTGGGTAACATCACTGTTCATGGGTTAGCCTTTTGTTTTTTTTTTTTTTTCCCCGCATGCGTCAGAATGGGCAGAAGAGAGAGAGAGGGAGGGGGGCGGGGTTAACATGTGGCTAGCCTTTGTTGGGAGGGGCAGGGACTTTAAACGCACGGACCATAAAATTTTAGGGCACGGACCACAAAATTTTAGCGCATGAACCACAAAATTTTAGGCGAAATTTTTTTTAATAGATTTGAGGGGGAATAGTTTAATATAGTAAAGTTTGGATAGAGAGTCTGATTTTTTGAGTTTTTGATAAATTGACTTGCTAAATTGTAAAAGATGTTTTTGTGGTTAAATTTGGTATTTTTTTTTGTTGAGTCTGACGAGAATGCCCTAAGGTTGACGTGGGTCATACTCTTCAAATTGGGGACAAAATAATCACACGCTGTAGTGTTTTAAATTTTGAGAAGTGACATTAGTGGAGCTCGTCCTGCTAGAATTTGACAACGGCCTTTTAGCAATTACCAAAGTTTTGGCCAATTATTTGGCTACAACTTAAAAAGTGACAACTGCCTTTTAGCAATTACCAAAGTCCAATTATTTGGCTACAACTTAAAAAGTACACTCAAAATGTAAAAGCATTGACCACAGTTTGGCTTTGAGAGTAATGATTTCTACTATCTTGCCATCTTTGTACGAACTAGCTTACGCATATCTTAACTAATGTTTGAAAAATTTATATAGAATCGGGCGAAGGTCAAAACAAAGATTTATATAGGCGGATCCTGCCTACAATATTTCAACAGAATATACTTTGATTTGAGCGGATGGAGGAAGGTTTGACATTTCTTTTATCAAGTGCAGTGTAGCTTAACTTTTTTCTCCTTAATCCAGTTTTCCTTTTTGTCATTTCGATTTGGTGCTTCCAAAATAACTAACCGCAATCCAAAAAGGGAATGTCAAAACCATTCCCTCTATGGACTTGTGGTACTTCCCTAATGTGGTTAATAATTTGGAGAGTATCGAAACCACCGTCCTTAAACTAGGGGTGCACAAGAAAACTGATATAACCGCCAAACTGATCTGATCCGACCGAATCGGTCTATTTGGTTAGGTTCTACAGTTCATTGGTCTGGTTATGGTTCTAAAAAACTAAAGAACCGGTAATTATGGTTCAGTTACTGATTCTCAATTTAAAAACCACGGTTAGAACCGGACCGGACCGTATAGTGTTGATATTACAAAATTATTTATCTTGATTTGATATTTTTTTTCCCTAGTAATGTATTCTTTTATGTCTATTTAGAATGAAAATTTATTTTGTTAAGAAGTTTTTAATACATTATTGTATAATCTAGTAATACCAAATTACCAATTTCAATTTTTTTTTGTTCCACCTTAATTTCACGATTGCAACTCAAAGGAAAACCCAATTCTATTATTCTTTAATATGCTTGCTAATTTTTTCTTCCTTTCCTATTTTCTTTACAATATCTCTTAATCTCTTCCAACCTTAAAATTATTTAACGGGCTACATTCTTAGTTGCTCTCTCTCTCTCACGTGTTATGATAAAGTGTTCCTCAATCGGATAGAACCGGAACCGAACCAAAACCGGTCCGGTCTTACTGTTTGGATCTGGACAGGTTCTATATGTGTATTGGTTAGGTTTTGGTTTTTAATTTTCTAGAACCGGTCGGAATGGTCCGGTTAGTAGATTTCTAGGGAACCGGTCCAATCCGGACCGTGTGCACCCCTACCTAAAACAAGGTGGAGTTTCATTAAAAACCAAAGAAATTACCAAAACTTAAATTGGGAGTTGCCTCTTCTCCATTTTTTTATCTTCTTTGAACTGGACTGTTCTCCAATTGTTTATTGACACAACTCGAACCCTTGAACTGTGGATCTCAAAACATTATTTATCAACTTTCAAAAATATGAACGTTCCATATATCCAAAAAGAGAGGTTTGATAGAATACACGAAAGTTTTCCGTGAAAGTACGTGAAAACAGGATTAATGGTTCATATTCATTTTTTCAACATTCTTAACCGTCGATCCTATTTTCATGTACACTTTCATGGAAATCTTTCATGTATCAGAACATTTCTGCCAAAAAAAAGAAGACACAAATGTACAGAAACCACCTTCATTTACAAACACATCTAAAACTTGAATCACCAAAAAAAACGTATCAATTACAACAACATAATGAGAGAAAAATAATAATAAACGTATCAATCACAACAATATAGGAAGAAAAAGAAAAAGTGAAAGAAGAATGAAACAAATTTGAAGTATCAATCCACACAAAGGGTTTCAAATCGCGGTATCAAGAAACGTAACTTTATCAGTGATGCTGCAGTGTATCGGTCAATATCTTGACAACATCGACCGATACGCAAGTAAATCGCAGTATCGAAAATCCAAAATCTCGTTACTTCGCCATTACTCAAAACCCTGCTCCAGCAATGCCCTTTCAGAAGGTCCATTTCCAGATCTTGATTCTCATATCCACCTTACACTTAGACCCCGATAACGTCGCGGAAGCCGGTACCACCCGCACCACCTCCGCCACCGCAGCCGGAGCCGGCGCGGGTGAAGCCACAGCCACTGTCTTTTCAGTTGGCAGACCAGCCTTAATCCCACTACATCTAACCCTAACTTTAACCTTCTTAGTCTTCACCCCTCCCATCTTCACACTAATCTTCGTATCCAACTCAACCATCAAATTCAACCCATTCTTAGTGTTCTTCAGATCCGACTGCAGCGACCCACCCGACGTCGCATCCACACTCTCATCAACCGCCGTTACCACCGACGTCATAACCGTCGTGTTCTTCGTACCCAGTTGGAAACCTGGAAGCGACCCGGATCCGACCGAGACGCCGTCGTCGAACAGGGATATTGTGACGGGGTCGTAGAAGAAGATGAGTTTCTTGTTGGGGTTATTGGCGGCGATGGTGAGGTTGAATTTGGTGTTGAGGGTGTTCGAAGTGTAGTTGAATTGGGAGATTTGGAGGGAGGAGACGGAGAAGGAGGCGCGCTGGGGTCTGTAGAAGACCCAGATGACGGCGGCGGAGATGGCGGCGAGGAGGAGGATGAGGAAGATGAGGAGAGTGGTCCATAGGCAGCAGCGGCTGCGGCCGGAGCGGCGAGGGGGTTGGGGGCGGTAGCCGGCGGGGCGGTAGAGTTGGGATTTGGTGGGGAAAGGACGGTTTGCGGTGGTGGTGTTGGTGGTGGTGGGGAGTGGGGTGGTGGTGGTTTTGGGTTTGTTGGCAGGGTAGACTTTGTCTGTCATGGTTGTATGTACGATCTCGGGGCTAATAATTAGGAGAGGTGGCTTTTGGCTGTGTGGATTTGTATTTTTATTTATGGAGGCGGGGGTGATTGGTGGAGGAGAGAGAGAGAGAGAGAGAGAGAGAGAGAGAGAGAGAGAGAGAGAGAGATGGGAATGGGGAGGAGGGAGAAAGATAGCTACGGGGTAACTACTGCTGAACATAAAGAAGCTTATATTACAGCTTGGTGGTGTTAATTTAGTAGTGTGAGAAACACGTTCTTTGGGAGAAGGTAGAGACATTGCAACTTCTCTCTCAACACACAGATGTTTCCACCCTACCTACTCTCTCTCTCTCTCTCTCTCTCTTATTCGACGGTAATAGGTGTTCGGACCAGTTTACGTACACTTTGACTAGTTTTCTCTCTAGTACTGTCAAAGCCGGATGCGCAGGTGCTGCGCAAAATCACAATCGTCCATTGCTTGGATGGATGACCCAAATTTCAACCAAACTATTTGCTCGAAGAGTGGGGGCCTGTGCAGGCTGTGCATAGTAGGTGCTGCGCAGAATCACAACCTTTCGCTGTTTGGATGGATGGCCCAAATTTCAAACAAACTTAACTATTCGCGTGAATAGTTTATTTTCAATCCGAACAGTTGAAAACACTTGTGGACGGCTACGATTCTGCGCAGCACCTTCTATGCAAAGGCTGCACAGCAGGCCCCACTATTTGCGCGAATAGTTTGTTTGAAATTTGGGTCATCCATCCAAGCAACGGACAGCTGTGATTCTGCGCAGCACCTGCTGTGCACAGGCTGCACAACATGCCCTCCGCGTCCGTCAAAGGCAGGCTATCCACACTGAAATTAATGGATTCACAAGAGATTTCTCTCTTACGGCTTGGCCCCAAGAAGTTGCTAAGTGATTGCAGCCTTGCAAAACTACCTTCTCTGGGCTATGTATGGGACTTGACATTGGCTGATTTAGAAATAGGTCAAACCGATTAGTTACTACTCCTATATATTCATGTTTTACATTATGGAGAACAAGTATGACAATTACTTGTAGCATAAGGTTTATAGTACCTATCAATAACCGTAATAACTTCGTAAGGTCAAAACGTAGATTAATAGTCATCGATGTGCAAGTCAAATCCAATCAAGCTTAATTTACAAACTTAACAGTCACGATTAACCCACAAAGGAGTATGTTTAAGTTCATTTGATTACGTCAAAATTAGGATTGAAAATGAGAGAAAGTGAGAGAAAGTAGACATTAAAATGAAAAGTTTCGTAAGAATTTTGCAATATAATAACTCTAATTACTAGTTTATCCATACCATACGATATGGATTATGATAGGAGGGTAAAAACTATGAAATAATGAGAAAGTCCCACAAGAAAATAATTTTTTTCCTTATGTTTAGCAAAAGATATGTAACCATACCTAAGAAAATAACTCTCTACCACTTCCTCCAATTTTTCAATCGAACACTATAAACTTGTTGCTTTCTCTCTTTTTGTCTTTCTCACTCTACTCAGATGTAAATTGGGTCCGAATCAAATACCTGGAGGCGTTCCAGAAATTTACTTATAATAAAAAGTCAGTGAAAGTGGAATGATGTATTCTGTGAGAATGATCTGTCTCGTAAAGTGTAATAAGTTAATTTAGCCAATAAATCAGTTTATTGGAACAAGAAGTAATGGAAGTCAAAATGCAATTCTTCAATAATTTTTTTCCTTATGTTTTTTTTTTTTGTCATTCGTTAATCCTAATCTACTTTATCCTAGGGGAGTTGGGGAGGGGGATGGGTGCTTATGGGAATCGAACCATGCCCATGTGCATGGGAGTATAAGGGAGGCACAAACTGCACTCCACTCCACTTGCAAAATGCAACGTAGGTTCGGATGGGAAAAAGGTAAGTGACCGCACTTTGTTACATTTATTATATTATGCCCGGAGCAATTAATTGAGGAGGTAGAAGTCAAAATGTAATTCACTTGGATTAGTTTTTTTCCTTATTAAAAAAAATAGTATTTTTTAGTTTTAAATCGATTTTTATGGATTATTAATTCGTCGAGGCATCTAAAAGGTAAAAATTATTAACCAAACTTAATTTTTTTGTGAATAAAGGCAAATAATCCACAAAAAAGAGACAGAAATTAATAAATGCGAAACTTTTTGGAATATTGACAAAAAAAAAACTCCAAATGTGCAAAAACACCACCACTTTGTTTTTTCGGTTTATTTATATGATAAAGCCTATTATTTCTTTGAAAATAATCTACTTATGAGCTTGTGAGCGAAAAGGAATAATTAAAATACGCAAAGTTAAATTAGAGACACCATTACAAGCTAATGTAAGTAGACTCAACGGTCGATATGGAGTAATTCGCTTTTTTAAGGACACTTAAGCTAGAATCTCTTTTTCTTTATTATTATTATTTTTTTTGTAAAAATACTAAGGAATTATATTTTTATTTTTATAATCAGATGTCCTACTAATTTGCGCGAACATTGGTCAATTCTGAAGTCCTAAAATTAACGACTGGATAAATCCTCCAGCAGTCCAAAGATTATAATGTTTGGCCTCCGTTAAATTCAAACATGCAAGTTTTTCATGTGCACTTGACCAAACTCCTTACGGTTTGCGTTCGCAAATTATTCAAATGGAGAGCAACTCAACACCAGTCACAACCTTTCTCTCTGTAGATAATGAAAAAAACTAATCTCTCTCACTCTCTCTGTGGATTTCTTCAATCACCAATCATTGACCCGGGATAAAAAAATTCAGAGAACCAGCAAATTTTAATCCTTTCTTTCTGTTTAGATTAAGTTTATTAATACATTTTCAATCTGGCAACAGAGGTGATAACTAAATTTTAAACCGCTAACTAAAACCTCGTTTGGAGAAAATTTTGGATGCAAATAGGGTGCAACACACGTGGTGCCCGAGCGCGCATTTCGGCCGTCCGGGCTGCCAAAATTTCTCCCTCCTTCTCTCCTCTCTCTGTGTCTAAATTCCAGACCGTCTAAAACATTTTTGGAAGGCCAAGATGCGCGACGAGTACCACACCCAAGTTTTTCTCCCTGGTTTATTGGATTCTGTCCCCTCCAAGAAGTTTTCTTCCTTATATTGTTTTAGATGACCTACACTTACAAGATTTCTTTTTTATTTGGTAAGTCACTTGCAGGTTACTTCCCCCAATTAATAATGTTTGTTACTATATATTTCTTTTGCCATTTTCACTTCTCGATCTTCCAATTATTTTCTTAGGAATAATAATAATCATCATTTTCACTTAAACGGATTGAAGGAATAAACAATTACTCCATAGTTTTTCTTTTTTATAACTTAGATATCCGAGCCAGCTTACAAACACCTCAACTAATTTTAAGAGTTCAAATAGCTCTGAGCATCGGTTCGGAAGTCATTAACCTTTTGGAAACTATAAAGGATTAAAGTAATGAACCTATGCCATATTGGTAAGAATCCTGATACATACACACCCCCACATACACTCCCAACCACACTCTCTCTCACATGGGGTGTGGGGCTCACATGAGGCCCACATGTGAGCCCCACACCCCATGTGAGAGAGGGTGTGGTTGGGAGTGTATGTGAGGGAGTGTATGTATCATTTTTGTATTGGTAAGGCACACATAGATGCCTTTTGACCAACTCCTATAGGAGCTCCGGTATTTGAATACTTGGCCACTTGTGTTAGGGTTTAATAATGTCTCTCTATTTGTTTTAAGTTTCTCTCCCATATCCACATTTAATTTTTGTATACTTGATCTTCATAGTTATCAGGCTTCATTGTAATATGAGAGAAGTTATGTTGGGGCTATTTCTTTCGGACTCGGAGGCCTGTAGTGAGCAATTACAACCGTCCGTTCGGCAATCAACGGTTCGGATTAAATAGAAGTTAATAAAGGAAGTCATTTCACAACTAATGCAAGTTTTACGATGCGACAATACTTTATAAGTAAAATTATGTAATGCATTTGTCGACATTTTATTGTAACAACCATATTAATTTGAATTTCTCCAACCACAAAATTTATAGAGTTTCAATGTCTTGTTAATTGATTATATCCTTCACTAGTTCACTCCCCTTTGAGACTGCTATTCCAAGACTTGGACGCCGGTGCCTCTCTAGTGGATTATACGTATCGACAAATAAGTCGGGTTGAAACCGCGTGCAACACTCTTTATTAGTTCATATACATATAACGATTAAATTTCTGATCAGGGTTAGATGAGTTCAAATTAAGCTTAACAAATAGCGGTGTTCGACACTAAGGTATTGATCATACGAATAACCCTTAGTAAAGAGTGGCACCGCAACTGGGAGAGATCGAGGTGGATTGTCACATGCTGATTGTTGTTTAAGCCTTAAGGCGCCAAAAATGAGTGACCATATCGCATTAATAAAATATCTTTAAGCATGTGATTGGATCATTGATTTTGTTTAAGTGAAAATCTTTGATTTCCTACTTGACATTTTCATTTATTTATGTTTATTTTCCCTATAGAAATCCTTGCAAGATCTCAACACAGCAAAGGAATGTCGACCCAACCCAATCCATAGCCATTGGGCCCAAAGTGAAAAGCCCACTAATCTATTGAGCAGGAAAGAGGATCAATGAAGTTCTTTATAAATGAGCCACCAGCCAACCAACCCAAGTAGTACTAATTGAATCTTCTTAATTATATGGACCAACTCAAGTAGTACTAAATTGAATCTTCTTAATTATTTGGTACCATTTACTGGTTGAATTTTCTTAATTCTATGGTACCATTTATTTCAACATCTTCTGACCTTGTTGATTAAAATAAAAAGGATAGTGATTTCCACACTTCTTTTTTTGATAAGTGCACATTTTTTTTTCTCTTTTAGTGAAAGTACTTATAAAAAAAAGGTGCAGTATTTATCAAAAGAAGAAGGGTGGAAAACATTTCCCAATAAAAACATGCATATTTTGAGGCATTTGCCCTTATTAGGTGAATGTGTGAAGCAAAATTTATGTAGGGTAACTAGGTTTCAATCTCAACTGTGTTCAATTATATAGTACATCCCGACTCGTCATTTTATTTATCACTCTCCTTGTTCAATTCGCTATTTACCTTTACAAATATTGCCTCTGTCTCGATTTCTTTGTCTAATTTCGACATACGTGTCTTTCGAAAAATTGTCTATGTCTAACCATCTATACTGTTTTTAATAACTTTAGAAACTGTGTAAAAGAACTATTGAGATCTATATATAAAGCATGATCTTATATTGCATATAGGAAACATTATAAATTGAAACATCTAGACAATGTTTTAAAGAATCCGAAATAGTGAAATTGGACAAATAATTTGGGACGAATAGAGAAATTGCCTTTCATATAACATAGCCATGATTTTCAGCACCATATAAAGTAGGGTTGGTTTAGGGTTCAAACTCATGTGATTTTGGCCAAACTTTGCCTGATTTTTCTTGGATGTTGCCATGTTGGTTAATGAATGGAGGAAAGGGGTCACTATAGAGCATAGAAAAAGGGATATACTTATGACAAAGTTGGTGGATTTATTCCAAAAACCCTTTTCTTATCTCAATCTTTTCCTTTCATCACTTAGCATTACCACTCACTTTTGCATTTGTCAAATGGTTAAGGCACCCCCACAAACATGTACACTCACAAGTCACAAGTAAAGATAAAAGTTGGATAATTAATTGGGGGAGGAGAATTTGACCAAACTCAAAAAGGGGGAGGGAGAGTTGGCTTTGATCAACAATTTTCTCCACCAAAGCATGACTTAACTTTTGTGTCAAAGGAGAAGGCCAAGTCCACCGACACAAATGGTGGATTGGTGGGAACACTAAAGAGAGTGGTGGTGGGGACTTTTCTGCCAAACATGAGGCTACGTCACCAGTATCACTGTGGTGTCCAACTCTTTACATTCCAAAACAACCAACCACCAAACCGACTGGGGTTGTGGATAGTGGGGCCACAAGAAGTGTATATATAACCGGATAATGAAAAATAATTGTTGTACTTGTACCTCATTTGCTAAAATTTAGTAAATGTTAATTTTATCAGATGGAAAACTCAGAATTCAATGTCTCAAGGGACCGTCACTCTTTTAAAATTTAGTATGGTGAGATTCATATATTTTGTTTCCGACTGCACCACGTTAAAAAAAAAGACTAGAGTGCGAGGTGGTGATGTCGTGGTACCCAAGAACACTGAATAATCTCTATGAAATTTACATACTTTTGGCTCGAACCCACTATGTGGAAAAAAGGACTATGGCACCACGGGTCCACGTAGCGGTGCCATAGTATCCAGGACTATGGGCGGACACACATAGAGGCAAGAGGGGTTAATTAATCCCACTGGATTGAAATTTCTTACAAACATGTACATATATTTTTTGAAATTTTTATAATTTTGCCTCAATACCTTATACTGTATTCGCTAGATCTTGCCCCAAGTCATATGAAATATTTACAACATTACCCAAATGATTCATTGAATCTCCCCTAATCTTTTCTTTTTTGGTGGTCTCACCATTTTTAACTCACACTCTCTCAAGCGAAAAAGCGGAGCACAGCCTCAACATATAATTTTCTTTTCTTGTGGTCGCACTATTTTTTTTGCTCCCCTCTTTCTCTTTCACTCTCTCTGCTCCAAGTAATATGATATTCAAATTTTTTCTTGTATAGATTATATATCTCTTTTACTTTAGTATTATAATGTACATCTGTCTCATTTTGACAATCCCCTACGAAAAGACATGCAATTTTCAAAAAATATATATTTTGATGCGAAGAAATTAACTCGAAAAATCATGTACGTAAATACTTTAGTATACGTCCACCCCTGCCCAGAACTGCTCTGAATAATCTCTCCGGGATGAGAGTGCCTCATAAAAGTGGAGTAAGCTTTGGAGCAATAATGGTCTTACGTATACGACTCTTACCCGTCATTTAAAATTACACCAGCAGGGTTGTATTTGGGGTGCTTCCAATATTCTGATTTTAGCATGTGGGGAACAAATATGGCTAAACAACAAGGGAGATGTATCCACATCTACTTCTAAAATTATGCAAACACCCCCTTCATTTCAAGGCAGAGACGCATCCATACTTTTAGCTGTAAAAAACTCTTGCTTTCATTTCTGAAATAGGTGAAAACCCCAAGCAACCAATTGTTCAATTGTTTCATCTAGATACCTCAAGAAGAAGTAAAAAAGTCATGCTTAAAAAGTCACAACAATCATACTTACATACGTTTTTCCATAAACCCTTAATACAACAAGGACACCTTACATATATCTGGCGACATCATCTTTTTTTACTTTTGGTAAATAAATATGCATGAATATCTTATTTTACTGCTTTGGTCACATTGGTTGGTGTAAATTATTTTTCCATTTCCTTTGTTGGTAAACCAACAATTGGGGAAAGAAGTAGTTATATTGGGTTCTTTTTATGTTTGTGTGGCCAAGGCGAGGCTACTATAAAAAAATTTCCCTCTGTGCAGAGGTGAGGTGAGCATATGGCTGTGTGAAAGAGGGAAAGCCGGCGAAAGGGTGATCATTTATTCTTTCCAACTAGGTGAAATGTCTCTCATTCTCCAAGCAAAAACTTTCAACTTAAAAATTGGTCAAGATTACGTAAGATAACTAAGATAATCACCCTCGATTTTGGTTGCTTATTATATGCTTCAATGTACTTATCTAGGGCTACCATTTTTATTTACTGCTTGGCTGGAGTTTTTTGGGGTTTTTTTTAAAGAGTGGTGTGAAGTACAAAGATACTTTCTTGGAAAAAAATTGTACATCATAGTGAAATGTTTGTAATGCTAGGTTGAACTATTGGAGTTAGAATTCTCATTAACTATTATGAGTATCATTATTGCAGCAACTTCACTTATTTGCCATCTCCATGTCTTGCAAGGCCATTGATTTTGAAAACATGAATTGTTTTCATTTTGAAAAGATTCATGAATTGTTTTCATTTTGAATTTATCTTTTCAAGAGAGGAAGATTCATAGTAAGAGACTTTGACAATGTGTGGATTTTTTTTACCATATTAATGGTCTAAAAATATACTTTTCCTTTCAAATTTCTAAAAGCGAATAATCACTTAGATATGTGAAGGTTCTTTCGCGCATGGAGTCCGGGTAAAGCCAATTTATTTGGGTAGTGTCTTTAAGCACGGACAGATACGGACAATTTCTAGTGTTAGTACATTACGAAAAGTCATGGTATTTACGAATCACAAATAATATAATATTTCGTGTTTATTTTAAAAAAATTCTCGTACCAATTAAAAGAGCTTATTTACATCTTTATTTGGTGAAATAAAAACTAAGAAATTAGGTGCAAAAATATTTTTTTTTTTCATTTAATGTTTTGATACGATGACTTTTGATAGAGAACTAGTTGGAGACTTGGAGTAATATTATAGGAAGAAGTGGCTTCTATAATACGAGTACGTGCATGACTCTTGAAACAGCACAGGTCAAAAAGTTTGACTAATCTTGATTGCAAAATCAAACATCCACGTCACCATGCCATTCGTCAATCCAGTAATAATTTTGCAAAATTTAATTAGAGTTTAAATTAATCATAGTGTTACAGTAAAATAAATCCAAAAAATACTCAATTTTTTCCTCAGCTTCAACCAAAATATGATTGATCCTTGAATACTTTTAGACCAACTCTCTCTCTCTCTCTCTCTCTCCACCCTTCCCCTTTCAAAGTGTCTGCAAGTATCGTTCCAATTTTATCAGATGTCCCCGAAGGGACAGTGTCTACAAGTATACTTTATTGCTTTCTTCTGCTTGATCAGTTTTAGCAAAACTATTAGTCACTCATGTCCACTGAAACTATTCCATTAGAACGACCAAAGCTCTGTAAATTTCAGAGCTCTCTGTCAAGAAAAGAACCAAACATGTGCTCCTCTTCCCACCTACCCTTTTCTTTCTTGTGTTTTCTGCACACTGCATTCCCCTTTCTTCACTCGTACTCTTTTTGGGTCTCCTCTTCTTGTGTGATCTAAAGCCCACCACACCCATGTTTTACTTCGGTATAATTTTCCCAATTCGTCTTGTTTTCTGCTCAATTTTGCTTGTGTGGAATTGTTTGGTGACAAATGAAAGATCTTGAGGCTTGATCTTGCTCTGTTGGGGGGAGATGGGGATTCCTTTGATCCTGATTCTCATACTTGTCTGCACTTTTTCAGTTTGTGGATCTGAAGGTAATGCCAACTTTGTTTCCCATTGTGTTAGTTAAGGTTTTTTCGTACTATAAATGTTTGAATTTTGCTTGCTCCATCTAGTTTATATATTTTCTCCATGTGGGTATTGGTGAATTTTGAATTTGGAGTAAAATTATATTTATAGGATATCAAAATTGAGTTATCCTCTTGATAGCTCCATATAGTTTCTTGATAACTCCTTGTGGGTATCCATGAATATTGATTTAGGGATAAAATGAGGATTTAGGATCTTAGAACTGAATTCTTGGTTTCTTGCTCCATTTAGTTTCTTGATCAACTCCATGTAGGTATTCATGAATCTTGATTTCGGAGCACTTTTAGGATTTGAGATCTCAATATTAATCTCCTGTGCCTAACAGTTGAGTGACCGGATGGTGTTTTCTTTTTGTAATGCGGAACTGATCCCACCATCCAGAGGGATGTGTTAATCGGAGGAATATGTAAATCAATGGGTAATAGTTGTATGCCCAAACGTTAACTTTAGGGCCCCGGATTTAGTCGAGGAGCGCGCAAGTTGGCCTGGATATCCATTATCAAAAGAATAGTTGTTTAGTTCATGGCTGGTATTCAATGGGCAATTTCAAGAAATTGGTTCAGTTGAGAATATGCATTTGAACTAAGATAACTCCACTATCAACGTGGGAAGTCATGTAAAACCAGGAGACCAAATTGCACTGCAAGTGGAGCCATCTAAGTTGGATTTACTATTTCAAGAATAGAACCCTTGATATGTTCTTTTAGCATAATCTCCACTTACTTCCACTTTTACACAACACATAGGCAACATACTTAGTTGTTACAGTCAACTCGTATGAGCATTAGATTTCAAAATGGTAACTATTTGATCTACCTTGCAGGCTTTGATATACCTTCACTTGCAGCAGTTTCAGTGTTTCTCCATTTAAATCTTGGAACATCTGACCTCAGCTCTCATGTGACTACCGGACAAAGTCGGAGATTTCTTCTAAATGGTAATTGTTTCCAGTGACTAAAAATTGTGTATAATGCATCATGCCTTTATTGTAATTGGAATTGATTTGAGAATGGTACTTCTCGCCTTATCCTCATTTTCTAAGCGCCCGAATACCCATTACAGACATGTTTCGCTTATTAATATCTGATCTGATTGGTCCAAATAACTGCCACACCCCATTATCTATCCTACATCGACTTCTGCAGGCTTTGGCTGGAAAAGACACGAAATTCTATCTCCTTCACCAAACGAAGCATTTCACAATTCATCGCGTATGCACATTTCTCCAACTGAAGGTACCTTGACAATTGTAATGGAGAAATTCTTTTGTTCCACTCACTTTAAAGATGAGAAACAAATCTCAAATCAATCCATCAATATCACCAGTCTGGTCTTATTTCTTTTGCAGACCCTGCTCAGCACAGCGCTTCGAAGCACTCTAAGAAAGCATTTTCCCCTTCAACGTCATCTTTCAAACATCCTGCAAAAAAGTCAGTGCATGGATCTGCACCTTCCCCTTCAATCTCATTTTATAAGCATCACCACAGAAAGAACAAGATCATTAACTTAACCCCCGGACCATCTGATCAGCTTCCTTCATCCGCTTATACCCACCATGGTAAGATATCAATTTACTTAGAAATTTAAAGTCGCTAAACCATTTTCCCCTTTTAACTCATTCTTACCAAGGTGCAGGCCCTTCAATCTCCCCTTTGCATTCTCCCTCTCCTTCGGCATCAAGGTGGAGTTCTCCTGCACAGGCGCCATCACCAGCAACCATATCAAGCGAATTTGGAAGTATGGGAAGCCTCTTCATTTCTTATTTCCCGTTAATTTATATTTGGAACCTATATTTCATTTACAGTAGACACGGATACAGACTGCACGCTAATCACTTTTTTGGTTGTTGTTTTTGAAGTGCCTATTCCTGCGCCCACGGTATCTCCTCTTAGCTCTTCTATTATAAAGAAGGCAACTCCACCGCCCTCGCCACTTATGGCTTTACCACCTCCCCCTCCTAATGAAGGTACATACGTGTTATTTTCAATCCTGCAATGTGACTAGAATTACTATTAGTCTATAAGTTTTTTGAGTAACTTCATATGATTCTATGACTATAGATAGTAACTATTTGTTTTGTCCTATGTGCAGAATGCACATCACTGTCATGCACGGAGCCGTTGACATATACAGCTCCTGGATCACCCTGTGGTTGCGTGTGGCCAATTCAAGTCAGATTACGCCTCACTGTTCCCATTTACACGTTCTTCCCTCTGGTTTCAGAACTGGCCAACGAAATTGCATCCGGTGTTTTACTGAACCGAAGTCAAGTTCGTGTTATGGGAGCAAATGCAGCCAGCCAGCAGCAAGAGAAAACCATAGTCCTAATCAACTTGGTACCATCAACAGAAAATTTTAATGAATCTACCGCCTTGTTGATCTACAATAATTTCTGGCGCAAACAGGTTCCCATAAGTACTTCACTCTTTGGTGCCTATGAAGTGATATACATTCACTATCCAGGTTATGCATCAATCTTCAGATCCTAGGGTTGCTTTTTGATAACTTCAAGGAAGAGTTTTGAAGTCCATCTCACTTCCAAATTTAACAACTAAAGCAGTATGTGACATTTATCTTGGAAACTATTGGAAGTCAAAGCACAGTTTTTTAGGTTGGAAGCTCAATCATTTACTAAATTTACGTGCTCCACGGTTATTATATTTATTTAAGCTGGCACTTTCCTTTTGTCAACCTTGTAAAATCTTCCAAATGTGCTATTGGGATTTAATGTCCTTAAGATGTAATTCTTCAGTTCTTTCTTGCTGCTTTCACATAGTGTTTTGATTCTTTACTGTGATGTATATCTTGTGTTCAAAGTTTGCTGCTGAGACTCTTAAACATCTCCAGGTCTTCCACCTTCTCCTCCTTTGGTGCCTTCTACTATAGATGATCAACCATATCGTGGACATGGCAATGAAGGAATGCCAATAAAACCTTTAGGCGTTGATGTGCCAAGGAAAAAGAAGGAAGGGTCTCGTGGAAGCACGGTTGCTGTAATTGTTCTATCGTCTGTCACAGCTTTTGTTGTGTGCACGGCAGCTATTTGGCTTTTGCTGTTCAAATTTGGCTGCGTTCATCAACGTGAAAAACCTTCACACTTTTTGATATCTTCTCACGGAAAGCCATCAGGTAATATCGTTCTAGTAAAATTATAAAATTCCCCATCAAAGAATGTGTGAACTTCACAGAGATGCAAATCCCGTGACAATTGATGTTGTTCTTTTCCTTTATAAGATTGCGATTAACACACTTACAGATTTTTTATTAGATCTTGTTTCTCAATTTCATCTTGTATCTTATTTCCTACTCCTTTACTTGTTGCTTTATTATCACAGTTAGCCTGATCTAGAAAGCCAGAGTGGTCTTGATTTGGTTTATGCAGATTCCACTTCTAGGTATTAACAAAACTCATATTCTGCAGCGACTACCAGATCATTGACATTTGAAAGCAGACCGAGTTCGGCATCAATGTCCTTTAGTTCTAGCTTGTTTCCATATACAGGAACTGCCAAGATTTTTAGCCTAATTGATATAAAGAGAGCCACGGAGAATTTTGATGATTCAAGAATACTGGGGGAAGGTGGTTTTGGACTTGTCTACAGTGGCACTCTTGACGATGGAAGGAAAGTAGCTGTGAAGGTTCTCAAGAGAGACGATCATCAAGGCAGCCGCGAGTTCTTGGCTGAAGTCGAGATGCTTAGTCGCTTGCACCATAGAAACTTAGTCAAATTACTCGGAATATGCACGGAGGACCAGACTCGCTGCCTTATCTATGAACTAGTTCCCAACGGAAGTGTGGAATCCCATTTACATGGTACGTACCTAACGAACTTTGTAGACAATGGTAGTGTTTGGTTCACTGGAATGATCAGTAATGAAATGACCCTTCACCTAAATGCGGTGAATGATGATTACCACTGTAGTTTACATTCGGTCATCTTATGGCGAACCAAAGATGGGAATGGGAATTCCAAGGGAATCACCATTCGATTCCAGTCTTCATTTCAGTGAAACATTACCTAAGAGACCTTCGCAGTTATTTGTTCAAAGACGGGGTCTAGCATACTGAAACATAAATGTAGCTACTCTCCATCTTCCTTTCTTACTTAATCATGTGAAAAGATCATCTGGGAGTGTTATCGTTTCCTGTGCTTTAATAGATAAGGAAGCAGCTCCTCTTAATTGGGGTGCTCGAATGAAGATTGCCCTTGGAGCGGCTAGGGGTTTGGCTTATCTGCATGAAGATTCTAGCCCCCGTGTTATACACAGAGACTTCAAATCCAGCAACATCTTGTTAGAACAGGATTTTACACCTAAAGTCTCAGATTTTGGATTGGCTAGAACAGCACTGGATGAGGAAAATAAACACATCTCAACACATGTTATGGGCACTTTTGGGTAAGAACTCTTAGTTTACTCGACATATTGCTTTCATTGGTACTCCGACACCACCCACTATAATTGTTAATAGTAACAAAAGTAGGTTACAGTAATGATTTTGAAATAGATTTCTCATGCCAAATGTTGTGCGTTTCTGTGATTCTTTCATTTCAGACTATAACCCACCATTTGGCTCATAATCAAAAAATGACAGTCAGTCAGTCACATCATTCTGGACACATTGTTTGCAGATCATTTTCCATGATGATAATCATCGTGGTTTTGGTGGCAACGGCTGCATAACAAGCAACTGCCATGATTAAGTTTTGGAGTCCTGAGTGATTGCACAGCAAATCAGTCACCAAAAAAATTCCCAATGATAAAACTACAGTAGCAAAAACCAACAATGAATGTGCTATGATGTTGTTTTCCTATTCTCTTAGAAACCTTATTGTCCCGTGAACTTTCTTCTCTGCAGCTACTTAGCTCCAGAATACGCAATGACCGGTCACCTTCTTGTGAAAAGTGATGTTTACAGCTACGGTGTTGTTCTCCTTGAGCTCCTAAGTGGACGAAAGCCTGTGGACCTGTCCCAACCACCAGGTCAAGAAAACCTCGTCACTTGGGCTCGTCCGCTCCTCTCATCCAAAGAGGGCTTAGAAAAAATCATCGACCCTTCTCTAAAACCCAACGTCCCCTTTGACAGTGTTGCCAAGGTGGCAGCAATTGCATCAATGTGTGTGCAACCCGAGGTATCACATCGTCCTTTCATGGGAGAAGTTGTTCAGGCCTTGAAGCTTGTTTGCAATGAGTTTGATGAGACGAAAGATCCCATATCAAGAAGTTGTAGCCACGAGGACCTTTCCATTGATGTGGATAATAAAGTTAGTGGTAAGGTTTCGGGTGAACTTGTAGAAGTTTCTAGAACTGGTTACCCAATTGCGGGTTATGATTCTATATTTGATTCAGAAATAGCATTGCCGGGTGCGTTTTATGGAGAGGAGTTTGGGTCTTTTAGGAGGCACGCTAATTCTGCGCCTCTGAGAATGGGAAGAGGAAGGAGGTTCTGGCAAAGATTGAGAGGGTTATCTAATGGAAGCATGAGTGAACATGGATTTTCGCTGAAGTTATGGGGTTGAACGACATTAGAATGAAGCAGTTGGTATGAATTTGGAACTAGCCATTGATGGACAGTTGATGAGTTTTTAGCAGATTTATGTGGTTTGAAACCAACCATCAGTTTTGTCATGGGTGTGAAGCATTTGCCAAAAAGGAGGTATTTGTACAGACAATCCTTTGTTGCTGTCTTCAGTTATTGATCAATGTCTTGTTATTTTGACAGTATTTATTTAGAAGTTATAAATATTAAAAAAAAAAAAAAAAACTTTGGAGCCTTTGTGAACTCTTAAATCCTATTTATGCACTGAAAATGTATATGAAGCATACTTCAGATTTAACCAAGTGCTTCATCAATCTTCTTGTGGTATTTATTGTAATTTCTATGATAGTTGGGATCCATTTGTGCGATAGGACACGAGCATCAGATTAAATTAGTCAATGCATCCGATATGTAATCTTCTCACTAAGAGTCCCATCAAACAAACGGACCTTGAAAGAACTGTTATACCCTCTCTCTTTCCAAACAAAATATAGTCAGGTCATTTGGCAAGGGAAAAATCAATAACTAGAATGCCTAGATGCAAATAACAAGTTTTTTGAGTGAAAAGTTCCATAGCAGAGCTGACTTCACACAAATGTTAAATAGCTACGACTAAATATAGTGGCCAAACCAGAGCGCGAAAAACGCTGTTTGTTTGTGGGCAAGCCCATCTCTACGTATTAACTGCTTGCTAAGAATTAAAACAACAAAAACCACCTTCCCAGTTTTACAAACACATGACATTCCCCTCCTCCTCTGTCTTCTACTTGGCCTCAAACTTCATATACCAGCTGATCTTCCAAGTCTTCCTCTCAATATCTTCACTCCCATGTACCTGCAGAATTCCACATCACAAAACCCATCACTCCATCGACAAGAGGAAAAAAAAGACATCAAAGAAGAATGATCTATCCGAAAAATTCGATATTACCTGCCCATCATCATTATAGTAGCCTGAGGATTAGTCCCGGGAGTTTCAGTGAATGTCGATCCATCAATAACCCGGAGCCTATGGACCCCAAGAACTCTATAATCATGGCTCACAACCTTCCCCACATGGCACCCTCCATGGTAATGCCATATAGTGATGACAGTGTCCTTACAAAACTGCTCCACAGACTTTGTATCATTGGTGTGTTTGGGTATGAGGTTAAGATTAGCCTTGACGCTCATGTTAAGAAGCTTTTCGTCCGTTTGTTTGTTGAACTGGGTGAGGTTCCTGAAGTGTTTGGAGCTAACAAGCTTCTCCACCATCCGGATTCCGTCAACACAGCGTTGGAGATCATAGGGGTGGCTAAAATAGTTGAAGGTGACGGATGGGTTATCGTCTACATTGGTGTTGATTAGGTTGAGGTCTCCCTTTGAAATCGGATTGGCAATTTTCTCTAGAATGAAACCTCCCATGAATGCTTCATGTGGTAGGTCCTTCTTGCTTTTGGTGTAGGCTTGTATTGCTTCTCTGGTCCTTTGCTTTGGGGGAATGGTGGAGAGCTGCCCAATCTGGAAAGCAAAATAACATATACCTACATATTAACCATTTATTCTTCCCACCACAGATTTCAGACATAAACTGAGATTAAGTTGGTTTTTAAGTCGATGTATTGTGAGAAAATGACCTATCTCGTAAAGCCCAATACGTCAGTTTTGAGTTTAAGCCAGGAATTGGAACAACCCTATTCTGGCATTGTAATGAAAATTCGGGAAGCTTCACTAGATCATTCATCATAGAATTACACAGAAACAGTGCCATTTCTTCCCCAACTCATAACTAGGACTACTGCAGACCTGTTTGATACATAGCAGATCAAGCTATTTGATCATCTAACAGTATTTTTAGTGACTCTCCATGGTTGCCGGATTCGACCTGAAAGGCCCATGGTCATCCGAAACATCCCATCAAGCAAGACCTACCTCTTTGCTATAACCCAAGGCATCTTTGAGCCAAACTCTACCGTTTAGGCCCTTACTTTGTGTTTTTACAGCTGTTACATGTTTACTAGATCCAAATAAACCTGTTTTGACCTTTAACTTTCACAGAATGTTTCCTTAAGCAAGTAAGAGAATTCTGTTCAAATGGTCTCAGCAAATGTTAAGCAACTAACCTCAGCTGATAAGATTCCATGATGGCACTGAATGCTATCCTGTGACTGCCCAAATCCACTGCTAGCCTCAATGTACACGCCCTTCTTAGTAATCCCAACAATCTGTATCAACGACTGCTCCACCGGTCTATTAGATGGAATGAACACCGTGTTAAGTGGGTTGTCAGACATCCCTTTTCCGACAAACTCATTGTCGAGCACCACTGATATGTTCAACTTCTTAAGATCAGCCTTTGGGCCAATGCCGCTTAGTAGAAGCATTTGGGGGCTGCCAATTGCTCCACTGGAGACTATTATTTCACTCCCTCGCCTCTTAGAAATATATGCCCGGTGTTGGTTCCCTTGTTTGTCTTTGAATATGACTCCAACTGCCCTTGGTTTCTTTCCTGCAAGCGAGATGACCAACTTATTAGAGCTGGTTTGAACAGAAACGTGTATAAAACACAGTTTAGCACTACTAAACATACCTTCTGTGTCAAAAACGATCTTTTGAACCGTGGCATGAACCAGAACATTGAGTTTCTCAGGATTCGCAGAAGCAAGAAGCTCAGCAGCAGTGTGACGGCGACCATACTCGTCAAAAATGGTTCCACCAACCTTAGTGCCATACAAGTGATCATAGGTGAAGCCATTAAAAGGCGAGACCCCAACTTCCAATAGACCGTCCCTAACAGCTCTCTGCCAGGGCACAAGGTTTGGCTGATGAACAATCTGCTTCTCAATCCATGGGTACGACTCGTTCACCAGTTTAGCATCCCAGCCTGTTCTCCTAACATAGCTGCAACAGAACAAGAATTCTCATCATCGTCGAGCCAAGCGATCATCTGGTTAGTATCCCAATCTAACTGCAGTTACCAATGGAGTATTTTCTAATCTTCCATAAGTTAAGTTTAACGCGAAATGGTTAGCAAACAAATCTGTTTATTCTGTATTTTGCTTGTTTACATACTTGCTTTCCTATCTACTTACTCCCTCCGTCACGAAATAATTGAATACAACTACCAATAAGTGAAATATGGCTGATTATTTTGGGACGGAGGGAGTATTTAATACAAATAAGCAAATAAACTCTTGGATTCTACTGAATACAACTAGCAATAAGTGGGATTGTTGTTTCAACCTGGTTTATTTGTTCCATGAAATACTTTTAACTGGATGGAACCCATGATTAGCGTATTTCCCTATTTTCTGTTACTACTTAGGGTGGAGACCAAAGTCCACCGTCCACCAGCGGTGGCCCATCTAAACTTTTTTTTGGACTGACTCCACCAAAGTTGATAGCACTTAGGAAATTTTGAACCCGAACCTAGGAAGGAGCAAAACACCCGGTCCTAGGCTACTAGGAAGTAAGGATAAAAAACAAAAAATAAAAAGCTACTACAAGGAAGCAAACGAAATTTAGTGAGGACCACACCTAGCATATAACCCAAGTACAATAAGAGAGATATGGATTGACATTATTCTTGTACGATGCTACTATGTCACATGCACCATAGGGCCACAATGTATTAAACCTTCATCATCACAAAACCCATCTTGGCCATTGACATTTGTTATGTCATTGGATATGGATAATTAATGACTTGTACCAAACAGACAGAAAAGAATCCAGAAGCTAGCATTTTTGCTAGTTGGTGGTGTGATGATGACTCGTACGTTGATAATTGAACACCCCCAATTAGTGCAACGGGATGTGTCTAGTCCTTATTTATCTATCTCTCGACTCGAAATGAGGCTCATGTAAGCAGTTTAGCTACCATTCTTCTAGGGGTTCTTTTTTTTTTTCTTTTTTCTTTTTTTCTGAACGAAAAGCCAAAATTGCCCCCACATTATGTAAGGAAACTTAGGCAATTCTGCCATTTTTCTCTTTTTGAAATTCTATTTCTATATCAATTTATAGTCAATCAACTTGAACTCATGAAGGAAATTAAATAACAATATTTGAGAGAGAAAAAAGCCGTTAATTTGAAAAGTCATTTTGAATTATTCACTTAAATTTTTGATAAATCACTTTTCGCTTTCAATAATTCATGGAAGAATGAAACGGGAAAAACCCTACGACCGCAATAACAAGGAAAAAAAACTCATGAAAGAAAATATGGGTCCTCACCATACCACCAGGGCCGGCCCAGGCACAAGTCCCACAAGGCCTGGGCCTAGGGCACTCAAAAAATGGCTGATTTTTGGGGCACTCCAACATTTTTTACAAATGGGCTAGACTAGGACTCTTTTTTTACCCAAATAAAGAAAAAAAAAATTATTATTTACAAAATAGCCCAAACCATTGTGGTCCAATCTAAATAAAAAGGTCCAAAGATAAGTTAAAAAAAAAAAAGGCCCAACATGGATTTTGTTTGTAAAATTCATGTTGAATGTATCCCGAAATCAAAATCTGTATTGTATCCTAGCAAAAGCTTTTTTTTTTAATTGAAAAATGATTAGTTAATTGAAGGATGATTATGTGATTGATTAATTAAAGAAAAATTAGAATGCTTCAATTTCTCTCAAAATCCGGAAAGAGGAAAAAAAATTAATTTTCATAGTTGTGGGTTTATTGTTTCTTACTAATTTGACTTATGGATTTGTCATATGTCGAAGAGTTTTATACTCTTTGAACTTGTCTCAATCGATTCCATTTTTTTAATGTAATAACTTCATTTTTTGATGCCATAATAATGGAATTTTCATTGCAAATGAATTCATTTTTCGATGCCATGATAAAATGACTTGGTAGAAGAGGTGAATTATACAAGTGTAATTGATACTTTTGCTTCTAAAAACGCAACACGAATAATATTTAAGTGATAATCGTGCGTTATATATGTATTTGAAGACTTTGTGTTTTGACTATTTTGTTACTATATAATGATTAGTAGAACTTTATAGTATCTTAGCTTTGTTGTATTGTGATTGTTACTGGAAAAAAAATTTAAGTATTATACTCTTAGGGCACATTTTTTAGGCTAGGCCTAGGGCACTCCAAAACCTTGGGCCGGCCTTGCATACCACTCATCAATGGCTCAATGCATGCCGTTCTTCAACTCATCGTTACTCTAGATGGTGAAGATGTTATTGATTACGAACCAATATTGGATTATTCACACATAGGGATGGAAAAAAAAATGCAGTCCTACTAACCTTAGTAGTACTACTTTTTTCCAATCCTAGTTCATGCCAAACATCCAATGAACAAACATCACTCGTGAAATAGATAGAAATTGATGAATAATAAATTTCGAACCGCAATTGCAATTATAAGAACAATGGGGGGTAGTTGGTAGTTACCTCTAATACTTAATATGAATCCCGATGTCATAATGGATGACCTTAAAACGAACGAACAACAAGGACCCACACTTCAACATACGAATTTTATGGACCAAAATGTCTTAGGTTTCCAATGGACGGTGGACCACACAATCGCACATGATTCTACACGAATTTTATGTATCAAAAACTTGTCTTGTTTACCGACCCTATTTATGACCTTGGAAAAAAAAAAAGAGTCTCCGTTTGTTTCACTCAATGGATTTTTAGATAATTAAATCCTTACGTACATCTAAACTAATCCGAGAGGAGGGAATTTTATAGCCCGAGAGGCTTCAGTTAATGGAACAAGGAACATGAAAATTCTGGTACAGAGGAATCCGTCCGGGCCATCCCTGAATTTTTGGGGCCTAAAGGTAAGCTTTAAAGTTGGGCCTTCCATACTTTATGAGCACAAAAAATATACAGTAAATCAATCTAAAAAAGATAAAACGTAAAATAAGGTTGGTAAGATTAAATTTTCGAAAATACAGTGATCCTTACAACTTACAAGTACGTAAACCATCTGGCTTTAAGTCAGTTAGTAGTGAAAAAATAGAGATCAAGACGAGTATGACACTCTGTATTTAATATAGATTTCGTCCCCACTACGATGCTTACGATTAGCGTTAGACCTCTATCTTCCCGCACTACTTGATCTGAATTCCCAAAAACAGCACGACAATTGGAGAACCTGGCAAACTGTTTTGTTTTCGTACTTTCTTAGGAAAAGACTCCGACTCAACAAAAAGTTTTACAGAATTCAACCCATAAAATGAATCGGAACATACTAATTGGTGACTCAACAAATACTTATCGGGGAGGAGAGATACATCTGTTCACACAGCTATTTTCCAACAATGTATAGAGATAGAGAAGGTGGAGAGGAGGTACCTTGTGCTAGCTCTAGTGTAGAATCCAGCATTGATGCAAGATCCACCACCCAAAACCCTAGCCCTAGAATTAAACACCCCATCCGTGGAAATAAAAGTTTGTGCAGCTGATTCCGGCGAAGTATCCGCCAGAGATATATGGAAATTCTTCATATGGGATACATTGAAATTGGCAAAAGGGACACCTCCTCTTTCCAACACTAAAACACTGAAGTTTCGAGAGAGGGTGGCCGCCAAAGGGCAACCGGCTGTGCCACCTCCCACTATTATGTAGTCGTAGGCCTTGCGGCCGCTGCCACTTGACGAGGCGGAGGCGGAGGAGGAGGAGAATGTGCTTGCTTCCTTGATGAATGGGTAATTGTTTTCCCAGTTCTGCCTACCTGCATTGCATAACAAATGAGCTGTTGGCCGGACGGTTGTGCAGTGGAACTTAATAAACCAAAGAAATTTGAAGGCAGAGATAAAAAAATATGTCATTTGAATATAAGGTACTTTGTGACCACAGCTGGCGAAAAATAAATAAATCTTGAAACTCGAAAGTTTTTCTGTCGTTAACAGCTGGGCTGAAATTAGTTGATATACGCATAAGTTGGCCAGGACACACGAATATGGAAAAAATAAGGCAATGTGTATTGTGCCATCTAGACCACATCACATTTGGCCACCAGCATTACTGAAAAATGCTGAAAAGAAAAAAAGACACTTCTTATTTGGACCATGAAAGAAGGTTAAATGTGCACAAGACAATTTTGCTTCATTTGATGCCTATAGCTTTATGCTCACTAGGAAAAATGTGTCTGACTTACCCCTTCAACTCTCTTAGGTAGAAGTGTGTGTGTGAGAGAGAGAGAGAGAGAGATGAGGAAGAAGAAGAAGAAGAAGAAAGAAAGAGAGAAAAATACTAAGAAAATGGAAAATGAGGGAAAAAGGAAGAAAATCAAAGAAAAGTCCATCTCAGAAAAGAATTGTCAAGAAAATTTTGCCTTGCATATTGTGTATGGCTTTGAAGTGCGAACTTGATGCAGCGGTAAAGCTGCCCCTTTGTAGCGCATGTAAGTTATGGGTTTGATTCTCAGAATCAACCTCTCTGTTTGTAAAAATAAGACTGTTTGCAAAGATAAGACTACGTATATCAATCATTCTCTGGGATGCTCTCTTTTATATATATTCTGTATGGCTTTATAATATTTTTGTGAGAGAGAGAGAGAGATGCATGTGAAGAGTGAGGAAAAAGGGTTAGGGAGCAGTAGTAAACCTTGACAGAAAGTGAGTGCGTTGATCCACACTAGTAAACTAAGAAAGAGCAGGAGATTCTTCACTGCCACTGCCTCAACCCAAGCCATTGAGATCTAGAGAGAGAGACTTGAGTACAGAGAGAGAGAGAGAGAGAGTGAGAGAGAGTATGATGAATATCTCAGAAGCAACAGTTGCCTGCCTTCACCTCCTCTCCCTCTCCTTTGAGCTGGCTCTCTGTGGTTGGCCTTGTTCTTTGTGTTTGCCACTTACACACATTTATATATACATACATATATATCCTCGTTAATATTCCTGAAAAATCATTTTATAACAACTCATAAAAGAAAAAACAAAAGGGTTTCAGAGTCTTCAGACTCGGGATCATCTCCGATTCAAGTTTTGCTCAGAAATTGTTACACGTAAGAGTCAAGAGTTTTTAACAAATCTAAATAATTAGTTGCAACAAATGAACGGTTCGGATTTAAACTGTTCCATTCGGTCCAAAATAAAAACCAGTGAGGAAAAGATTCAAGAGGTAGTAGGAGAAAAAGAACAGACGACATTTAATGGTGAAATGAATGGCACAGTTGGAGAAGCTTTAATGACCATCCGACCCTCATTCATCCTTCCATCTCATCACGTACGTGGACAGCTCACATAACCCCTGCAATTACAAAGGGCAGAGTTGTCCAGGTGTACTAATATGAACACCTTAATTCGATTTAACAAAAACATAATCACCGATTTTTTTTCTGCGATTATAGTTATTTTTTGTCTCAAAACATAATCAACTGCTATGAATTTTTTTTTGATACTCTTATATATTCATGAGTTCATATTGGAGCTAGGGTATAGTCCTATAAATTCTTTCAACATGCATGTGACAAAAAGACCCGGGGTGCTAGAGAGCACACTTGAAGATCGGCCTTAGTGTGCAGCATTAAGGTTATCGGATGTGTTTTTTAATGGTTCGGATTTTACTTCGGTAATGGACGGCTCGGATCAACAAAGTGCCGTGATGAAATTCGAGCCGTTGAAAACACATCTGATGGCCCTGATGCCGCACACCAAGACCGATCTCCAGGGAGTGCTCTACAAAAGTACTTTATATAATCGAGTATCTCCTATTGCCCCGAATAACTATCATGCTCTCGCTCGAGCAACTGACATTGGGGGATTATGGTTACTTATTTAGAATGGGATTATGTTCTTGATTTGAATTGGTTATAAGATAAATATTATATATCTATAGCCATTATGAAGTTGGGGTAAAAGTAGTTTCTTCTATCATACTCTCCTTGTTTTGATTTGTTTGTCTACTTTTTGACTTATCTATATCCCAAAATATTTGTTCATTTTAAGAGCATCCTCATCAGGGGAAGAAAATCCCCCTGATCGATAATTGTTGAGTCAAAGCCAAAAAGTCCCCCACATCAGCCTCAACAAATGCATGAACAATTTAAAAAGTTAAAACTTTGCTACAGTGACTCAATATTCCGAGCAAGTCACTGTTCACAAGCTACGGAATTTTTAATAATTCTATCCCCACATTCCGTACCTAGGTGGACAAGAATGCACATCCGGAGAGAGTAATATTTTAACAAAACATTTTTTTTTTTTTCAAACTTGAGGGGAATAGTAAAGTTTGGATAGAGAGTATGACTTTGTGAATTTTTGGATAAGTGACTTGCTAATTTATAAAAGGTGTTTTTGAGGTCAAATTTGGTGTTTTTTTTTTGTTTGTTGAGGCTGATAAGGATGCCCTAAGTTTGACTCTTGGAAGTTCCATTTATGCCCTTTCCTTTTTAACTACAAAAATACGAAGTTAGAGTACAATAATATGCGTTGAAAAGAGTGCACTCTTATTTAAGGAATTTTTGGAAACTCAATGTCGTTTCATAGTAATCATTATGCTCCCTTAATTAGTCGGGATCCTAAAACTAGATAAATAAGTTGGGACGGAGGGAGTAACAAAAAAAAGACCAAGACTTTGGACTTAGAGATTGCTCATTTTTAAGTTATAAGATTCATTTCTTCTAAATAATCGGGTTCTCTCTGACTCATAGCTTCTCTCTCCAAGGAACAAACCCTAGCCACATTCTCTCTTCATTCCTCCTCCCTCCCCCTAGGGTTTTCATCACCCTCATGCGGTGACGGGAGGAGAGGCTTTACTCTTGATGGGTGTTTTCCTTCCACCCAAGTGATGATCGTTTTTCTCATTTTCAATAACCCCTCCTTTCCAGTGAGGGTTTTCTCTCTTGATCTTAGATCTAAGAGTTTCTTTGTGTTTTCCCCTCTTTTTCAATTTCTACTGACTTTTCATGCATCATCAAGGTGTTGTTTCAAGTTCTGTCAATGGTGGTGGTGGTCCTTTAACGAAGCAAGGCGGTGGCAATAATGGTCCGATGACAAATCAGATTAGTTGGATGCTAGCCATGGACGTGATTATTAAGGATACCCAACGCCTCAAGTTTGTATTGTTTGATCAGTGTGAGTTTTTTTTTTTTTTTTTTCGTGTGTATGACTGCAAATGAGGTGACCCATTTTGTGGTGATGAGGAGTAGTAATGGTGTAAGTGTTTCTACTTGTGAAGGCTACCCTCCCTTGTGGCTTTCTCGTCCTTCAATTTAGGACGAGTGCTATTTCACTACAAAAAAACCAAGATCTAGTAACGGTTTTTTTAGTAACGGTTGGACAAACCGTTGGTAGAAATGGGTTATAGTAACGGTTTTAGAACCATTACTAGAAACAGGACTTTAGTGACGGTTTTTGTTGAACCGTTAGTATATTAATATACTCTAGTAACGGTTCCAAACCAACCGTTACTAGATGATTTCTCTTGTATTTTTGTTCTCTATCAATGAAGCTTCTATCACTTGGACAAAAAAAAAAAAAAAAGGATGTATAAGGTTTAAAATTAAATCTCTCAGGTCCTATCCACTCATTTGGGGCGGAACTTTTCCCCGATTTTAATTCAGCTATTACGGACACCCGAATTATAAAATAAGAAAAAGAAGAAGAAGAGAAAATATGCATGTATGCCTACATACTAATACAACTATTATATTACAAGACAACCCATGTGACAATTTGGCATGACAGTGCTCCACATGAAATATATTTCAACGTATAAATGAATTAAATATTTGGCATTGCCACTACCATAACGTGTTTGACAGATTTTTAATTGATCCAGTTCTAGCTGGAGAGATGATCTTCATCTCCATATCTATAACATTTTAACATTCTATGAAAAGGTGATTATATAATAATATGTTTAATTTGTCACATTTATTAACCAGGATATTAATGCTGTACATTTTGAATCATGAATTTCTAGAGGGATTTACCAATGGAAAAATAACAAAAGAAAAGAAACAAATTCAGTTTTAATTTTTTTTTCCGCAATGTCATGATTATTTTCTTACTTTGCTCTCCGCAAAATTATTAACAAGTCAAAAGAACGAACTACAAGTGCGGATCCCACTTCCCTATCTCATAGGTCTCCGATTCTTGTAGTACATACGTACTGGAGTATAATTAACAATCTCCTTTTCTTTCCTTAATTGTTTCCCAATTTCATCTTATACATGTAACACCTATCGTACAAATGATGTTCAAAATGGTTTTATAGCTTGTACTTCTACATTGCACATTAAACACATGATAAGAAAATAAGGTCACATCAACATTAATTGAGTGAATCAAACAGTCAAACCCAAGAGGGCCCTTCTAAAGGATGGAGCCAACGTTTGCGGGCACTATCAAACTTAAAAGCTTTCGACTCTTCCGCAATAAATATAAGATATGGTTGCCTCCCCCACCGATTGGTTATCTAAAGTTGATGTGGATGGCTCCGGAGGCAAGTATAGGGGTATGTTTTGGAATTTTTTTTTTTTTTTTTGGTACTTCGGAAATGCATTACGAGATTAAGCAAGAGTTACAAACTGCATCAGAGGTGCGGGAGAGTTGGTACCGAAACAACAAGAATAAATAAGTCTTAAACTAAACAACGTAGCTTCTTGGAATAAACAGAAGGCAGCTAGTCAAGAAATTGGTGTAGGTTGAGGCTGTCTCTGATCATGTACTCCCTGATGCCCAAGGGAGGGGAGTTTGCCACCACCAGGTCTTCCATCTGCTCTGCTCCAGACCTTGCGAGGAAGTCCGCACATTCATTTGCTCCACGGTAGATATGGGTGAGGTTGCTCCTAGTGCGTTCCAGTAGATATTTCCCATCATTAATTATATTGCTGTGAGGGTGAGTTGTGTTTGCACCTTCATTGAACAGAGTCACCGCCGTTTGTAAATCAGATTCAATCTGGACGTTGTATAGGCCCTGCTCCAATATAATAGTTAATTCCCTGTATATGCTCCATAGCTCTGTCTCCAAACTTGAGGACGCCATCATTCTTCCAAAGTATCCCAGTTCCCACTCCTCTCTTTCATTTCTGAATATTCCTCCAAATCCTGCTTTTCCAGATGATTCATACCAGCAGCCGTTTGTATTCAATTTGAAATTTCCTGCATTTGGAGCATACCAGAGTGTCATTCGGTTTTTAGCAGGGCCAGAGATCAGGGGGGATTTGAAAGCTTCCACGATTTCGAGAGCGTATGTGCTTAAAATTCTGGAACTTACTTCAGGAATCATGTCCATGTTATCAAAGCTTTTTCTATTTCTATCCTTCCAGATTTGCCACAAAATGGCACAAAAAAGTATGTTCCAGGGAATTACTTGTGTTATGCGTATAGTTTTACTCCTTTTCAAGTTGTGAGAAATCCAGTCAATTGTGGAGCTTTCAAATCCTTCTCTCATGGCTCTGCCCATACGGATTATTTTTGTCTTTGTTTAAAAAAATCTTAGTTTCGGATATAGTTTTTGTACTTTTCATATTCCTTTCGTTGAGACGAACGAATAATCTAAAAAGAACTGAATAAAAACAAAAAAAAATGATCCAAATAGATTATTAAGTCAAACTAGGAACCCGGTGTCCTGCTGTCTCCCTGGTCGGCAGGGCCTGCCAAGCCCATCTAGCACCGTTCGTTTCGACATTCAATGGTCCGGATTAAAAATAAAACTCTTCCATCGAAGAGAAGACTTTTCCACAGAAGAGTTTTACTTTTAAACCGGATCATCCAAAACACTTTTGAACGGTGTGGAATGGGACAGCAGAGCCTCGCCTTTTGGAAAATAGAAGTCGATGCAGCCTACGTTAGGGGTGTAACTTATCCCCGCAGCTTGTACAATTTGTACCCTTAATTCTTTATTTTTATTTTTTTTTATCCTGTACCCTTAATTTATTCACGCACGGCTCCTGTTTTTTCACTCCCTTAATTGAATCGTATCCCTAATCTTATGGTTCAATATTCAATTAACAGATTTTCTGTTGTAATTAATCCAGCATTTAATGGAACAATTAAAACTTCCTCAAGAGAAGTAATGAGGAGCAGCTATGCTACCAGTTTTGGAAGGGAAGTACAACAGTAACCAGCTGGGAGGTTAGTTGGCAATTAATTCCTACTATTTTTATAATTTGTAGGCCTAGTGTGGAAATTAATTAACATAAGGGTAAGGTACAACTAATTTAGTGAATAAAATTTTTACCATTTTAATCTAATTAGAGGACTAATATTGATTTCCGCATACCATTTTTTTATAAACGCACTTCATTTTTTTTAGTGAAATTTTAATGTGTAAATTTTTCACTGAAAGGCAAGAAATATAATGTATATGAAAATCATTTTCCCTCGGAAAACTAGTTTATAATGATCACTGGCGACTCTAGCTCATTGAGAGTGGGGTCAGCCGACCCCACGGGAAGGAAAAAATATATATTACTTGTATATTAAATTTTATTTTAAATTCATAAATGAACTCCCTAAATTTGGTGGTGACACCACTGGATAACTCCTAAAAGTTTATAAAAGTTACGTCTTTGTGTGGCTTGTTTGAATCCTAGTCACTCATTTAATTTGTTCTTTAGATAAGGAAAAGGTTGATCTGTCTTGCTAGGTTGAGCTTTAAATGTGATTTTTGTTAGAACAAGATTTCAATTACCGTATATAATATTTTTCTTAGATAATGTTTATGAATGATCTCACGCTTCCAAACTCTTGAAGTCGCTACTGATAATGATCTCTATGTGCAGAGTGCTGCTGCTTCTTTTTTTTTCGATGGATTCTCTGAGTGAATCAAAAGGTGAAGTTATTGCCTGTCCATTCTCAGATTCAAGAAAGGAAATTCAAGTGTTAAGACACCCAGCCCGAAAAGCTAGTTCACTACACAAGTTCACTTTTCAAACTTTTGCAACAAAAAAGACCAAAACGAATGATGGTGAGTTGGTGCTCTCATAATGATAAAAATTTAAGACACCCAGCCCGAAAAGCTAGTTCGGTTGATTGGTGGGTTATTTATCATCTAATTGATCCGGATTAGAATATTGTGGTTCCGCAAGAAAAATATTTTCTTATAAATTCCCCCGGCATAGATGTCCTTTTACCCGACCGGAGAGGGGACTAGTCACCTCTTACCGTCAACCAAAACAAAAAAGACACCCACCTTCCAAAATCTACAACAAAAAAAAAAGGTTTATAAGAACAAAAATGATTTGGAGGTGATGATAGTGGTTAATTTGGTCCCCACACATCTCATAAAATTGCAAGACCCCGGCCCCCACCAAAAATCTGCAAAACGAAAGAAAAAATAGTTAATAATGGCACTACTTTGATAATGCTTTTAATTTTAGCACAACAACTTTGTTTCTTCTTCTTTTTCTCAAATTGTTTTCTTTCTATTTTTCCATACATATTAAAGAACCAGCTGATCAGGGACGGAGTCAGGATTTTACCTTTGTGATGGCGAACATATATAATTAAAAAATAAAAAGACAAACTGCATTATGAGGATGAAAGATTAAAAAAAATCTAGTGGTGGCGAGTCTACATAATTTGGGGATAAAAATTTATTTTCTATATAATAATTATTGCATATTTTAAAACCTTGTGGTGGCCGCCGCCACCACTTGTCCCCCCTTGGCTCCATCCTTGCAGCTGATATACACTGTCCCATTGTGTAGACATTTGCACATACAAATAAAAAAAAACTACCCATCTATATTTTTTGGTACATAAAACTACCCATCTATATGTGTAGCTGAAACTACTTATTTTTTGTTCACGATCATTTTTTTATTCATACTTTCTTTTTTAATTTGATACGTGTGAACTCACATTATTACCCTCTTATTTTTTTAATGTTTTTTCCATGAAAAGGTGATTTTATAATCTTCTGAAGAAAATACAAATAGCAGAAAATAGAGTGCAAAAATCAATTTCCATAACTGAAACGGTTAGGTGAAGTCGATTTAAAGCAGTGAATCTCACAGGTATTGTTCCAAAGAGTTCAATTTACCAGTTATTAGCAATTTCACTGAGGACCACTACTTTTTTCTCTCTTTTTTTGTAGTATTAGGACTTGTGGCTTATATGGAAAGGTACCGAGAAGTTCTAAGTCGCATGTGGCCCATCACGAGTTCAACTAATTGGGCTGTGCCGTAGGCCCAATGGTTTGGGGGGTACCGTATTATTAGGGTTGTAATAGAGTACATGTACAAATAGTCTCTATTGTAAAAATCCTGGACGACCTAATCAACTAACAGACTCGCTCTCACTCCTGTAGAGGTACCCGGTTTTGGAGAACCACGTAAATCTTGTTGTCAATTCCTTTACTGTTCTTATTCCTATATTGTGTGTGTGATTGTTTACGCTTGCAGGTAGAACTGGGTGCTATCTATAAAATGAAATTTCACAGGGTAAGGACTAAGGAGTAAGGACCATACATCGCTGCACTAGCATTTACCTCTGCTTACACACTGCGTGCATGTTTGTACACTGCCATACAGGTGATAAAATGAAATTTCACAGGGTAAGAACTAAGGAGTAAGGACCATACATCGCTGCACTAGCATTTACCTCTGCTTACACACTGCGTGCATGTTTGTACACTGCCATACAGGTGATAAAATAGTTACTCAAAAAGATGTTTTTGCCCTTTATCTAGCTGGAAAAACAGTTTCCCTCTGTCCCAAAAAGATAGTTCGGCCCACAAAATAAGACCTTAAAAATGATTTATTTTTGCGAAAAATAAATTGAAAGAACTTATCATTATATTGTAACTTGCGGAAATTTTGTTAAATAATTTATTTTTAAATTCTCATTTTGCTGACCAGACAAATTTTTGAGACAGAGGTAGGTAATAGTATCCCAAAAAAAAATTATTGTGCGCCATACCCATTAACTGCTCTCACCTTCCATGCAATATTACTAGCTCGGACACTCTGTTGGTGGCCAGAGAGCCACTAGTTCTGATCAGTTCAGTCCAATGCAATATGTACAAATAGAAATTTATTTGCACCCTAAATTATCATATGTACGATATGGATAGAAAGTTGATAATTGTAGTAAAACTATTATTATTATTATGGGTAGGACATTTTGCAGAATCTTACACTTGAAAATATTACAATATGGACACGTGTTGTGTTTCGAAAGTTGAATGAAGTTATGTATTGTACTCAACTGAAAGTCAAAAAGAAATTATATGAACTTTTGGGGTATTTTTGTCATTTTATATGATATTTTTTAAACATTGGTTTAGATTTTGTGTTTCGATCTCGTCGAGTAGAACGATGCAATGCAAACATTATAGCTAAATTTACTAAAAACTAAGAGACATAACCAAAAAAACTTGGCCAAGTTCTTATTTTCTGTAAAGGGCCACCTTAGGCTCTCCGTTATAACATATTTAATCAACCAAACAAAACATCTTCGATGTTTGTGGGCTCCACATTTACCGTCTAGTAACCACGTGCAACCAACAGGTTCAGATACACCTTTGTCCAAATTTGGGCACTTCTCTTTTTATCTGCTAGCATTGCTTGCTGATAGTAGTATTTGTTTGTTGAAGCCCGAAGGTCGACTTTTTAACATATTATGACATATTTAATGTTGTGGGAAAATTCAATCATGGAGCCAATATGTGGAATTTCAACAAACTCATGTTTCTTCAAATTTATCACTGAAAACTTTGGTGACAATTCCAATTGAAAAACCTTGTCGTGGTAGCTAAAGATGTTACTATAATAACACACCAAGTAATCTGAGCAGTGTTTCAATTTTCTGGCCAACTTGGAATGGTGGAACTTGATTCTCCTGACGGCAAATTGAAAACTCAAACCAACCAGAGTCTTCAATTTTTGACTAGTTGTCCAAATGTTCAATAAGGTAGAAAAGTGATCCGCAATCGCTCAGCACGACGTGACTGTGTGCCCACCCGCCTTCCATTAGTAGACCATATGCTACCTAGTAGATTATGGTCTACTCAAATGCTAAGCTTCTTACGCACACGCGGTCCAAATTAATCATTGGTTAATTATTCAATGGTGTGCATAAATTATGCATGCTGCCTCATGCTTTCTCACCTATGTATACAGCTTGTCCTTTCCATGTGAGAAAATTATTTCTTGCAAGTGAATGATCATGGATGGTGTAATTTACTATAGCCGGCCGGAAAGTGACACTATTATTATGAGGGAGGGACCCGTGTGGGAAAAGGGATACAAAAGTAAAAGAAAAACATCAAGATAAATACAATCGAAAATGTTAGGCAACGTGAAAAGTTTTCTCAAAATGGTCCAGGAGAGAAATGGGAATCTGGACCATTGATTTCTCTTTCTTGAACCATTTCGAAGAAACTTGTTATGTTTTCTACTACTCGGATACAAAAGAACAGAATTTTAAATATGTAAGATATCACACCTGATCAGCAGCTCCGATTTGAATTGCCTCCATAAGGATTTGCACCGGAGAGGTGTGATCGATATGTCTTTGATGGTGAACATAGGATCTATTGCTTGCTCCAATACCATATTAAATTGTTAACCACCATTCCATTATTTATATCCTTAATATGCCCCCCGAAGATTTGCCCCATTGTTTGTGCCTTAGGCACACCTGGTGGTTTCGTTGCTCGTTGTGAACCCTACAAAGTGCCCGTGCCTAAAGGCACTTCCCTAATAATTTAACTGCACAACCTAATCTTACAGCCTCGCCCCACTCGTGCCTAAAGGCACTTCACCAGGGCTCCAAGAAATTTTGATACAGCAGGAATCCAATTACACAAACAACACAATTAGGCCAGATTCCATCCCATTCAGTAATGGACTGGAAGCAAGGAAGAATAATATTTAAGTCGTGTATTGATTCAATGAAGGATTATGCCTTGGCAAAAAAGAAAAAATTGGTTTTTTGGTTTTTTCATTGTCTTTATTCCAAAAAAAAATTGCATTTGTTAGTTTTGCGTCAAATTTTCGTGGTTTATGGATTCGTCTCGACGAGAGGAATCCAAAGAGTATAAAATTATGGTCGAAACTAATTTTTTTTTAATAAAGCCAAAATTAAACCAATAAACTGGTTTATTTTCAGCTTTATTCAAAAAAATATTACTTTTAACCCTAATTTTATACTCTTTGGATTCGTCTCGTCGAGACAAATCCGTAAACCACAAAAACTTGACGTAAAACTAACAAATGCAAAAAAAAAATTGAATAAAGACAACGAAAAAACCAAAAAACCAGTTTTTCTCTTTTTTGCCAAAGCATTAGTGAACCATCAAGACCTAAAGTTCCTTGCGGAAATACTCCGTAGCACACAAACCAACAAAAACTCAAAACCCAATGCACTACAATTGCACAAAAAACAAAATCAACATGAAACAATTACGCCAAACAAAACCCATTAAGTCGCACTTGCAATGTCCAAAGACAATAATTTCCCTCAATTGAGGATGAATTCTATTAAGCAATACCAAAGTGCAGCTGATAGGAATTCACCATTAGGGTTTTTTTATGCAGAATAGAAGATGATTAATGTATCTTAGTAAAATACAAATGGCCCACTAATGTCAAAATAAATATATGCTAAATACAAAAGAACACGGACAACGCAAAAAACCACGATAGGTAACAGGATAAAGCAACCTTTCAACTCATCCCATAAACCAAAAACCAAGTAGGACACATGATAACTGAAACTAAGAAAACCTAAGCGGTTGGGGGCCTATTACAACAAACGGCAGCCCCGGTATTACGGCACCTAACACAAAAACCAATGCCTTCAAAATCTTGTTCCTCGCTATTTAGAGTTAAATGGATAAACCATACGCGATTAGCATCATCCCACATTGGAGGAAGCAGAAAGCAGCAGAGCAGCAAACCAAAGAATATCAATTGGTGTGATAAGTTTACTTCACTTTTTCATGCCTCGAGGGACTCGTGTATTCAGTCCCATTTTCGGACCATGTTACCTCGGATGAAGCAGTAGATGATACTACATCGCCATTATTGTTTGATCCGCTCTGAAAGCTGGTTGCTGCTACTGGACGGTTCCTCTGAGGTTCCGGAGCTGCAGGCTTTTGTCCCTCCTCTGCTAGTTTTCTGAGAAGGTTCATGACAGTGGGGAGGAACTTGGTAGACAATGAGAGAAGCCCAGGAAGCTGAAAACACATATACGACAATCAACTATCAAAACCAAACATACACCAAGCAGGCAAAACCTGGTCCGAGGAAAGTACAACATGACTGCCTTAATTTTCTATTTGGGCCAAACAAAACAAAAATTAAGTCCAAACCTAAGAATACAAGTTTTTATTCCTTGTTCATTTCGATAAGTTGCTTTTACAACCGCGGGTAAGATATCATAAAATAAAACAAGAGAGCTTGAAACTCACTGCGCCATTTCGGAATTCACCAGAGATGTCAAGCTGGACCCATAGGGCTTTTACAAGTAGAAAAGCAACAAAAATTACACCAAGATACAAAGGATTTCTGCCCATGACGAAAGAAAAAAAACAGTTAGGTAAAGCGGTAAATAAAAGGAACCCAGAAAATAAAGCTAACAAAATTAAATTCACAAGGATAGGGAGAACAAGTACCTCAAAAGTGTCATGAATTCATTGAACCCGAGGACTACCAAGGCAAGAATTGCCCACGGAGGTGGCAACCAGTTATTCTGGCGCTTGCTAGCTTCCTGAAAATGCAACCCAGGAAATCAAAAAAAATCTAGACCTTAAAAATAGTAAGGCAATACTGTGCATGAACTACGAACAGTGCAATTGGTCTTTGTACAGGTGGTGGTCAAAATACACATATTCCGTATTCTTTCAAAGCTCAATAAATCCATGAAAAATCCATTAGACACGATAGACTCCAGCTGAGGTATAGGTGTAACAGCTTGAGGACATTTTAAACGGTTAGGGAGAAGGGTGACAACAGCCAAACACAAAAACCACCATAATTGGCCATCTAGTACATGTTTACAGCAATAAGCAACAGGACATGGAGCTTAACAGAACATATATTGTAACTTTATAATGCACACAAATTGCATAACTTAATTGATTTTCTTTTCTTTTCTTTTCTCTTCTCTTCTCTTCTCTTCTTTTCTTTTCATCTACACACAGCCCCAAATCATGCTTCGATTAATTGGAGCATAAAATATTCCTTATGCATCTCGCTTTCTCATTTATGTATATCTAGTCATTTCCATGTGAGAAAATTTCTTGCAAGTGAATGATGGATGGTAGTAGCTATAGCCGGGAAATAAGCATTATAGCGGATGGACCAATTCGGGGAAAGGGAAAACAAAAATAAAAGAAGACATCAAGATACAAAAGCGCAGAATTTTAAATAAGTAAGAAATCATGCCTGAGCAGCAATGGCTTGAGTGACAGTGTATTCTGTCTCCATTTTGAATTGCCTCCATAAAGATTTGCACTGGACAGGTGTGATCAATGTCTTTGATGGTGAAACCTGGTCGCCAAGCATACAAAGAGAAACTCATACAACACAATCAAGAAAGAGTCCTTTACGGTAAAGAGGATAGGTTTTCAAGAATGTCCGCTAGGTCTGCAAAAAAATTAGGTTCATATGTGGTTTGTGTTTACCTCTGCAACTGCATATTCACCCACTTGTGTGGAAATAAGAGGAAAGAATCGTGAACAAGAAAGAAGTACTCTTAAATTGCCTCTTTCGTTGACATTGAGTAATACGACAATTCAAATATGCAGAATATGAGTTTGGATCATGATCAACCTAGGAATCAGTGAACATAGCAATGTTTAAATAATTCCCGTTGTCTAAAGCTACACAGATCACGCAATACAGATTGCATGGTTCTAGAAGATTTATGCTGGAACAATATATACAATTGATAGCATCAGGCATTTTCTAACAAAACAGAAATTGTTACCCTATAATAACTTGACAAAATCAACACCAGAGAATTAAAACAATTCATATAGTCACCTCTTCCCAAGAGCTTGAGGCCAGGCGATCATCTGATGTGATGCTCTTATTGGTAACAGCACCACTTCTATTATCCACCAATGCCACGACTAGGGTCTTTTCAATGTTATCAGCATCGTCATCCAGACGGATTGCAGCCATAACAGCAAGCAACTTCAAAGACTACAAATGAAACAATTACGAAGATAAAAAAAAAATTAAGATCCAAATTTAACTTGGAACTGTAATTTCACCAAATGTAAATGAATTAAGATAGCACGCATCATACTGATGAGCGAGCCATCTTGGTGATTGCTCGAATGTCTTCCTTCCCAGTCCAAACCCGCGGCATTGAATCAGAATCCTGACTAAATAACGTTGCAAACCTGTGGGTGATGTCGTGTCAGTTTAAATGTTAAAACAACTGAATCAATCCAGTGCCAGAAAAGTTAATTTCATAATGTGTTACAAGGACACAATACCTATCCTTCATACGGATCAGAACTCTTGCAGCTTCTTCTTTAGCCTTCGACTCAACCACTCCTCTTGCATAATCCTCCAAACTCGCAAGCATCTTGTCCTTCGTTTGTTCCTCCATTTCGAAAGAAGAAAGTGCTACAGAGAACCCAGAGACAGCTGATTCGGTCTCGCGTCGGAAAAGCTTCCTTATTGCCGGCCACGTATCGTCACCAGCTCCATCTAAAAGAGCTTCAACAGGTCCTGATAATGCGTCGTTCAATTTTTTCTGCAAATGAAGTATCATCAGTTTCTAATGACAAGGATAAGTTTTTGACCATAGATATAAGCTGCTTTGCCATTTGCTAGTATAACTAGCCTCTGTGAACTAGAACAATAACTAACATGAAAAGCCCTTGTCTACTGCTAATCATAATAATACGCAACTTGTAATAATGACCACATAATCGCTATATAATTCCACGTCTGGTAAAACCCTCTCCTGATGAAAAAATTAAATCCAATTTCCAAATCATATGCACTATATTTACCTAACTGATTCAAGGAACACGTAGCCCATATGATTTTTTATCTACATATTTCTTCACATGTTGGGACACTCTCTAGATTAAGAAAACAATTAGAAGACTAAACTTAAAGAAATACCTCATATAGGTTGGTAACTTCAGATAGCTTGGCAGCACGAACTGCGGCAACATGAGCATCTATATCACGCTGGAGTTTCTCACGCACTTTCGATGAGTCCCAGTTTCCTTGTTGAATAACAACATCTGGGAAAGTTATTTGGTTAGTACAGAACATACTGTTTCAGGCACATTCAAGACACCATACCAGATAAGTCCTTATGAAAACTTTCATGGGAGAAATTTTTCACAGCAGTTAATGTCCAATGAAAACAACATAAAACATCAGCGATGCAGAAAGTGTTGAAACATCAAAAGTTCAAATTGAAAGGTTGTAGGAAATAATCTTTGCATACCTTGGAAATGACCTAAAATGATGTTTCTACTTTAGCGTATGCATCAAGAACTGTAGAAGAAACTACATTTTTCATTTCAGTGCAATCTGCCAAGTACGAGAACCATAGAAATGCTACAATAGCAATCAACCTCTCTACTTAAAACAACCAGACTTCAATTATCTCCATCATAAATTCTATAATGACTCAAAATTAAATGAGAACTTCATACAAGAAAAATTGGTTTTGTGCTATACAATAAGTTTCAGTATGAAAAAGTTTGTCAATGAAATCCACTTTTCCCAAACAGCATAAGTTTTTTTTTTGTTTTTTTTTTTTATCGGCCCCAATTAGCAGAAGTTGCAGAAAAATTGTTAAAGGGGGCATACAAAAGCATTAAGGCAAACATAGCATAATATAAACAACCATAGAACGGATGCTGCTATACAGAAGTAAACAAAGTTACAAATTTTCATTTAACATACCTGCACATTGTTCATCAAACTGAGTCATAAAAATCTTGACACAACTATGAGCAGCCACAGAAAATCCTTCCCCTCCATTTAAAGCTTTATCAAATGCTTCTTTGAATTTATCTAGAGTTCCTGATCGTATGTGTCCCAACATAGATTGGTAGGCCGGTTGGACAAGCTAAGAAATCATAACAATAAAAGCAATGAGGAAGAGAACATAATTGGCTAAGCCGTACAGAAAATATTAGAACATAGTGAGACTTCCCAATGACCTCATGAGCTATTGATATCAAGAGCCTCAGGAACGAGACGCTCAGGTTATTGAGGCATCTCTCATCATACTACAGGAGGTGGTCTTCAACTAAATACCAAAAGTTCCAAAAGGAAATGGTATAGAAAGGGAAGTTCCGAAAGGAAGTGGTAAAGAAAGGCAACTCGTATAGACGACAGGGATGAACCAGTCCTAGTGCATATTTGCTGATTAATCAATGTTCTCAAAGTGGCCATTTTTCTTCTTTATGCTACAATTCAAAATGATATAGGTCCCATAGTATTAAAGGTCAAGTATCTTGACAGTGGGATAATCTATAATTTGACAAGTCGGATGGCTTATTAAATGATTTCTCCATACTTAATTGCTGATGCAAACGAATTCTAACCAGATGCCAGGTATATGATTCTGATATTTCCAACATCAATGCAACAATAGATGGTATAGAAATCCAAAATTCTAGAGATAGTGCCATAAGGAGGCGTTACTTGCAGCAATTTCTCCTCCAATTGTTTCCGCTTTGTTGTTCTAACACCATCATCAAAATATGTAGCCTCCATATCATACCTGAAAAGAATAAACAAAGGTGCATTGCTCGACTTTGTGATAGACATCTCTTGAAGAAAGATAGAAACCATCAGAACAAAATTTCAAATGATAAAACGTCTCAACATATTGCACTACCTTCTAAGCAAAGAAAGGAGTTAGGACAAAAATGTACCAAAATAACAAAAGGAGAGAGAGAGAGAGAGAGAGTAATCCAAATCCCCCATAGCAACACCAAGCCACATGTATTCGTGAAGTTTGTTGTACAATATATAAGTAATTGCTTGAGGTGCTTAATGATGTAAAGCAAGCTGGTACATTCCAGGACCATAAGAACACAACTACAAAGACACCAGAACAAACTACACTTCACTTGGCGTTTCCAGATTATTTCTAAGGGCTCTTTTGCTGGAGAGCTTAAACAGGGGTGATAGCCCCACCCATACTTAAGCTTAAATAGGGGTTAAAACCCTACCCCTCACATTTATTAACCACGTTCATACATTTGAGTCCATCAGTCAGCAGCTTCATTTCCCCCCGAGATATACCATTAACATATTTTAGAAAGAACAATTCCACATACATTAACCATCATATTTTTGCAGCCTAGTCTGCGATACGCATTCCCCCAATTACATTGGGCTGAAGTCTCTTTTACCAATTTGCTAAAAACTTCAGGAAAAAAATGTCGTCGTAAACACGTGTAAAGCCTAAAACTGAGAAACACAAAACACCAGGCAACCATGTGCATATAAGGCAATGATCTACAACAAGCTCTCTAGCAAATATTGCGCCAGAGGATATGTACATACTCTGACAGACAAGTGTGAAGAATTGAAGTAAGCTTTTTCCCAAAGCCTGATACTGGTCCAGTTTGTATGGCCTCATCCAATTCACACCACTCCTGCAAAAATATTAAATCATGTACGGTATTTAAACTAGAATAAATAAAGGGTGATTCTATTAACAACCCCACATTTTCTCCATGTAACCCACAAAAAACTCCTTCATTTTCATTACTGTGTAAAGACCAAAATGCCCCCACCGCCATATGTAAACTTTTTCAACATATCGATGTTGAAACTTTTCACTTTAACCAAAATTATGCAAGACAAAGTTCAGTAATAAATTGTCGACTTAAGTTATTTTTTTCATCATCATAATACCGAATTCTACGCATTACATCAATATTTGCATTCCGAAAACGAATACCTGAGAAATTCACATGTTTGATTTCACAAATTTCAACATTAAGAAGCTGAAAATATGGTTACATTTCGACATGTTATTGTCGAAAACAATAATATTTTATCCACATGTATTTAGTTCGACATTCGAAAGTTGAATATAGACATAAATTTCGACATGAGGTTGTTGAAAAAAGACAAGGTCCAATTTTTGAAAATTCGACCTTCAATATAAATCGACATGTGGTTGTCGAAAATGGGTGTATATTTCGACATTCAAAGTATGAAAACTGGTCGCGATGGTTAAGGGTAGTTTGGGTAGTTTAGGTGTATTTTGTGGGTTGTATGGAGTAAATTGGTGTGAGGGAATTTTAGGTGTGGATTAGATGAAGAAAATGGGTTACATGGAGAAAATGAGGGGTTGTTAATAGAATCACCCTAAATAAACATAGAGGGGAAAGGGAAATGACAATGAACAAAAACCTTAATATAGATAGAAAGAAAAGCAGGTACCTCATTCGCAACAAAAGAAGCAAGCTTTTCATTGGCAATTTCTTCACAACGTACTGTAGCCACCATAACCTACAGTACTAACAGCAGTAAAGAACACAATATCCAGACAACCAAGAGTCATTTTCCTAGAGAATTTTTTTGTGCCGTTACCTTGTGGGCAGGAAGGTCAAGGTCCTTGTTATCCTTAATGACTTTCCAGATCTGTTGTGAACTAAAAGAGAACCCTGAAGCGGGAACAACACCCCGCCTATCTCCAGCAAGTCCACCAGGTGCTATAGAATGGAAAAATCGCTGTCTTAAACTAGCCACCTTCATTTTGCAAAACATAAACAACCACACTTAGTCAGCCCACTAACCCTGAAATTACAGACTACATACTTGAATAATAAACCTGTAGACACAGCCAACAGAATACAATCCCGCAATATGGCATTCGGGAAAAAGGCGGCCATAATCTAATTTATGTAATGTGGATTATCATGAATAAAAAGGTTACAGAGATCAGGAAAAGGAAATCATCACACTCAAAGTTGATAGTGAAGAGATTTGAACTGAGATCATCTTCCAAAAAGAAAAAGAAGAATAGAAAGAGATTCTTGAAATAACATACAGCTGGAATATCAAGTTAAACATTATTCTACACCGGTCTAGCTACCAGAGTCTACACCGACGTACCTGCTCTTTAAATTGTTCTTCTTTCTCTTCGTAACTAGAAAGAGCTACAACTTCAACCTGGCAATATTACAAAAGATGAGCCTTTATGCATGCGCATAGCCACTCATTTTCGAGCAGCATACCAAAGTGACTGCACTCATTTTTTTGGTAGATTAAAGGCTTCTTACATTAAAAAATTCACTCAGGGGAGTTTCCTTGTGAGCTTGTGGCTTCGGAACGGAGTCCCATATCTGCATCCAAGGAATAGATACAGATTGGAATCATTGGATAACATGGGAATACAATGACAGAAAAAGAGAAAACAAAATACCTTCTGAATATCTTCCCTCAAAACAGGTTCTAAGTTTTCCAGAGGCGTCTGCAATCAACCAAAAGAATCCTCAAGTTTCAGTTCAACCAAAAAAGCTTTAGATCAAGAGATTCGTTGGTACGAAATGCCCATGATTTGTACCTAGAGTAGGTACATGAAACAATAAGAAAGGAACATACCCTTGTTTTATCACGTATTACGAACATCAAAGTAGTTTTGCGTGGACTAAATAACCGCATCATGACCTGTACAAATACCATGAACTTTAGATAAGTTCATCTTTACTATTTGAAATAATTGGTTGCATAGTGCAGGTACAAAAAATACCTGGAATACAGTTTTCAGAAGTGGTTTATTTGCGGCCTGCTCACGGCCAATGTCATGACACCACCTATATAGCATAATATTCAGAAAAATTAATTATAATCAACTGCGCCATATCCTCATAAGATCATTAAAATAACTTGGACACACTCCGTAGGAAACCCCTTGCTTGAGCTAAATAAAAGCAAACTTACATATTAATAAGCACTATATCTGAAACAGCAAGGGCGAAAAGGGCACTCTGCTTTTCGAAGGCAGTATCATCCTGCAAGTATACAACAGAAAACTAAATCAGGGAGAGAAATGACCAGTGATCCCAAGCCATTGACGGATATGAAATGTATATAAGACGCCTAACACAAATTGCAAGCAAAACCATAAATCTCAAATGGTTCTGAACAGACTTTCGGCAAATTACTCATGTATAAACCTTAACGCGAACTGTATAAGCGAAAAACAATCAATTTGCTAGTAATAGACATAATAAATATGGTCAAGCATTGCTACACACACGTGCAGTTGTATATACATTTCTGTAATACGCATCCAGCGCAAGAAAACCTTCAGTAATGAGTTCATTTACAGGGCAAGACAATGGTAATAGGAAATTGACACTAAAAACCATATAGCCATATGAAGCCATAGTAGCTGACGAAAGGTTTTGGAAAAACACCTCTCCTCGTTCCCTTCCATCAGTTCCCTCCAAATCCATTACGAGAGTGCAAGGTTCAATACCAGCACAGTGAGCCATCCAGATACCTTTAGTAGTTTGAGACCTAGAGAGAGAGAGAGAGAGATCTTGTTAGCTTGCTGCAGTCAGTTAAAAAAGACTCAATATGAGAGCTCTGCGAGTACATGCCTTCCCTTAGAAAAATCCATCTCCCTAAAGTTGGTCCCAAACAGATGATTTAGTAGGGTGCTCTTCCCTGTAGAATCACAAAAAGTACCATTGGATGAAGAAATAGCATACCTATTGTGAGATAATTTACATGGCATGTCCCCGGAGGTATGCTGAAGAAAGAAATGAAGCATGTCCCCAGAGGCAGGAGTAAGAAAGAAATGAATGGTCTAGAGGTGGTTGGAAGTTGGAACCCCAATCCATAGACAAGCAATCACTAGTATCGATTGATCGATCAGCAGAAGAAGGAATAGAATCACTTAAGAGGAACAAAATAAACTATGTCGTACATCATCTTCTTCATGATATTAACTGTATATTTGAACCGGGTTACAAAATGCAAAATACAATAGTGTCTAGTCAACAATTACCCTAACTGAATGCTTCATGGTTAAACAAATAACTAAACATTTTGTGGAGAAGTAACTCATACCACTACTTTGTGGTCCCATGATGGAGACTACAGCATAGGAAAGCCCGCATTCAGCCAATTTCACCTTCTTCATAAAACTGTCCATGCCAGCAACATTGAAAGTACCATCCCCTTCTATGAGGTGAGTGGAACAACATACAGAATCCTTGTCTGAAAAAGGTAATTAACATTAGCAGGAAAACATATATTATGACTCACTGATAAATAGACAATTAAACATTATTCATTTCTAATCCACAAAGCGTATACAACTAGTCACTTCCTTACAAAATGAAATTCATAAGAGGTACAGCAACATTTATGTCAACATCAAGTCATCACCTTTTAACAAACTACAGACTAAACAAAATCGTCCCGTACAACAAAATTAATTCCCTGTCCAATTCCATCTGGAAATTACTAGTTGCCGCAAACCAATGCCATAGTTCAAAGCTATCTGGTTTGCAAAAACAGAAAATCTCCTCAGCTGGACACAGCTGAAGTGTTCAACACTGTTTGGAGGATAATTTCAATGAAAATTGAATCCCAATCATAACATGGCCAAGCTTCAAACAACCATTTTCCCTTGACTTCAAAGAATTAATAGGCAATCAAATGCAATGGCAGTCTGTTATGATCAGAACAACATGCATAAGCACCTATTAGCATATTACGAAACCAGCAATCAATCAGGCCAATGGAAAGGTTTTCTCTCATTGGAAGGAACAACATACAGCATACCACCCAAAACTCTCAATCTTTTTTGTTTGAACTCACAATCAATCTGTTCAAATGGTAAAAACACATCCCCCACCCGACCCCCCGCATTGCCGGTGTTCTGGAAGCAAGCTCCGCCTTGCTGGTGTAGAAGCAAACTCTACAAACTGAATGGTTCAAATCACAATGATACAATCTCGGTGGAGTATACCGAGGCACAAAACACCCCTGTAGTGCATTAATGCTACCGGGACCACTTGTCCTCTACATAAAACATACTTCGACTGGATCCCAATTCCACAAAATTAAATCCAATGGCAGCGCCAGAAAATTAAAGGAAACCATAAAGATTGAAGCTTTAGAAACAACTCAATGTTAATAACTAACAGTTACGGAAAAACCAAAGAAAACGCATATAATAGTTAACAGCTTTTCCGTTATCCGAATTAAAACCCTAATAACGATACAATGATTGATTTCCAAATGGATAAAAACCAGATCAATCAATCAGTTCTCCAACCCAATGATTGCGATGTCAATTAAAACGAAATTCGAAGATGAGATTGTAGATCAGAAGGATCAGAAACTCATATATTGCAAAAGTTAAAGATTACCTACCCATTTGTGAGATTTGATGTGCAGATAGTGGTAGCTGAAGAGGGGTCTGAAACGGCGATCGGATCGAAGAAGATTATCCAAAGTAGGATGTTCTTGAATGGAATGGAGCAAAATAGGTCTCTTATTTCTGCTCTTTAAAAGTGGGCTTGACTGTCCGACGATTGAAAAAGGGCACCAAAATGAAAATGAGAAAAAGTTGCCAACAGTAAGAGGAATAATGGAATATAACGAAAAACAGAAAAGAACGAGGAGTAATAATATTGCGGGTAGGGCCTATTTTGTTTCGTGATAGTAGCAATCTAAAAATTGGAAATTTATAAAATCAGGTTACACACTTTCGTTAAGATTTAAAAAATATACTACTAAAATGTGTAAGAAGTGTATTAAAAAAAATACACTGAAGTGTGTCTGTGTTTTTTTTTTTTTTTTTGCCTTTTTTCTTTGTTATTGTCAGCCAATAGAATGACCCTTATATTTTCGGATCCGGGAATCCCATAGTGTGGCACCCGAGCTATTGACCTCGGTAATTAACAGCTCAGATTTCATCTCGACAATAAATAACTCGGATCGCGCAATAAATGGCTTGGATGTTGCACTGCAACCCTTTAGTGCGGCACCACACTATCCTCAATTCCTTCATTTTTCGGTGGATGAATAAAATTGTAATTTGCGTATAGTATGCACTCTACAAAATTATCTTAAATTCTTAACACCTATGTCCGACAGTACAAAGAAGTAAACAATATTTGGACCTAGAAAAATAGTAGGAGTAACTAAATTTTTATTATGAATCAGTGTGGACATGTTGCGAACTTAATCCTATGAATTCAAGATGGATTTGAGTAATTTTTTGTCCATACTTTCGGATAGAATTAAATGTAAATGGAGTATTACATAGTACTTGTGGAACATTTTTTATGAATTCAAACCAATGTGTGTTATATTACCATTTGTGCCCAATATATTTTAGCTTTGTCCATAAAAGAATATATTTTGCCTAACCCCCATTATAATAACAAGAACAATACTTTTTGTTGATAGTACTAATAAAGTTGTAAAACTATAATAAAAACAAAACCCCCTTCTCTGTAAAGTAGGTTGTTTAAAATTATTGAGTCGCCTTTGTTTTTGTATTAATTCGATTCAAGTCCTCCAATGGAAATATAGAATTTTTCAAAGTCTAACAGGTTGGCCGGTGGTAAAGGCCTGGGTTTTTAAGGGGTGTGCTTCCTTCTTCTAAGATGTTCAAAATCTCTCTTAGATTTTTTTTTTTTCTTTAATGACAGAGGAACAATCTTACAGCTAGGCCTTTTGAATCCGACTGCATAACCCAAATTTCCGGGGAAACTAGTGTAACCACACCGTCACGACCCCCACTTACGTTCAGGGTACTCACCCAACAGGGAATCGAACTCTAGACATTGAGGAGTTTCCCCAAGGCTGGCATCCACCGGCACCACTGGGGCAATTCCTAGGTGTTTAATTAATCTCTGTTACATTTTATCTACTCTTTTGTGGACAATCTACACAGAAACTCTATTCCGACCTTAATTAGACTCTCCACAAGTAAATGATGTTAACAGACTTCAGAATTAATCAATGTATGCATGAGTTGGCCCGTATACACTTATCGAAACGAAAGTATAGAAATTTGATTTGAGATGCAAAGAGATAAAATACATACTAGATCTATAGCTTATTTAGGTGGGAATTATGAAATGGAAATTGTTGGTTGTCTACTTTCTGCACCGACTTGGCGACTTCCACGGGACCCACTAACCGCCCATGTAATCTTTCTGCCTAAAAGAGCACGCCAGAACGGCGTCGGATGAGTCGTATCACACGCACCAATAGGTGCCGTGCTAAAGTGGATTGCAAGAGATTCGATGTGGATCCACATAGGAATGAGTACCATACAGCAGTACTCCTATAAAAGTTCCAAAATCAGGATATTAAAAAACTCAGTTAAAAAAAAAAAATATATATATATATATATACGGGGATTTTCCTATCCGGACCCCCGGATTGAAGGAAAATCCCTTTTTTTTTGTGTTGCAAAATGTTTTGGGAAAATCCCAGCCGTCCAATGTGTTCAAAAGGTGTTTTCCAAGGTCCACGCGGGAAATCTTCAAAAATAAATACCGGGAAGGGCTTGATCCAAGCAGTTTTCGCAAAAACTGTAAATATAAAGTTTTTGCGAAAACTGCTTGGATCAAGCCCTTCCTGATATTTTTTTTTGAAGATTTTCCGCATAGACCCTTGAAAACACCTTCTGAACACATTGGACGGATCGGATCGTCAAAAAAATGCTCGGATCACGGAGGTCCGGAAGTCCGGAGTCCGGACTAGAAGTGGAACCTATATATATATATATTAAAACTTCTCTCGAAATAAATTATGGTCTAGTTCACTCTTATGAAAGTGATTCTCAAAATATTATGTGAATCTTTTTTTTGAACAGAAAATATTATGTGAATCTAAACAACGTAAATTTCTTGTATTTACCCAAAAAAAACGTAAATTTCTTGTGAAACATTTTTTTTGATCTCCATATTAGAAACGTAATCTTAAGAGGTTCCGTTCAGTTGTCGAAAATATTGTGTAAGAAATATTTTTTCGGAAAAAATAAAGTGAAATGAATTATAGCTAGTCCAATAATTTTTGCAAAATGATTTCAGCCATAGCCCATTTTTTGGCAATAAATGGTGGCGTTTTGCCAAAAAATGAAATCATTGGTGCAATAGTGCAATGTTATGTTTTCACAAATTCCCTTTGTGGTAGTATTTTTTTTTTCAATTAACTTTCATCAGTTGTCCAATAGTGCAACACCATTTGAAATTGTTTGTTGGGTTGATAATGTGGCAAGAATTCGGAAATCATTCTTGGGCAAAATAAAAGGCCGAAGTAAAAAATGACACCATTGGAGCACCAAATTTTGCAATGTTGCCACTTGTGCTATATACATCGCACCAATATTCATTCCCCTTTCCAACTCATTTTCGGCTGATCAAAAACCAAAATCCATTCCCCTCATTATTAACGCCATAATTAGGTTTTCTCTCCAAAGATTGCATCATTCAAAAGAAAGTGTTATATATATATATATATTAACCTGGGCATTGTTGTAAGTTTCTTTCTTTCTAGCTTCCTCCTGAGTTATCAATAATTATTGGACTAAAGTAAGTTCTCGCTGTTTTCTTTAAATGACTTAGTCTTTGGCTTTTCATTTTTTTTTAAAGAACACAATATAGACTTTCTTGGCAAATAGTAGAAAACAACCCACATTGTGGGACAAATACATTTTCTAATTATTCAAAAGACTTAGCTTCACATTAGAAAGAGCGTTTTGACATAAAATCTAGACAAGAGTGCGTATGCAGCCATCTGATGCATATGGCATCCCGTATTGGATGGTTATTGACACTATAGTGGGCCGAAGGGCCTGGTCCTTGAGGGCCCAATCAATTGTTAACTCAGCTAATCTATCCACGTGGGGCAGATCGACCGAACTGGACCATACACCTGGTTCCATGGTTTGGGTTCATCTGCTACGTCATCAGGACCAGAGTTGGCTCCTACCACCTGGGCTGAACCGGACAGCTTAGACATCACCAAATTTGGTCATGGCTGGTATGACCCGTATGACTCATGGAAGGCAGCTCAAGGCGTGTGCGTGTAACTGTCCTTATCCTATTCATCAGGGCTAACGTCAGCCGAATGGTTATTGTATGTGCTAGGCACAAGAGTACTTGGATGACAAGACACGAGAACACTATATAAAGTATAGGTATCAACTTGAAAAGGGTATGCCCTCTTCACAACCCTAAAACTCCCTCTGTACTTTCCTACCACCGCCTTTCCCTCACTTAATCATCGGAGTGCCTTCTCAATCGAACTCCGACCAGTTAAGGCACTAACAGCAGATGCTACCTATGCAGGATAGGCGACTATATTGCCACCCTTCATCGTTCAGGATCAGAGGTTAGGTTAAAGTTCACTCTCATGGTCAGCAACCCCACAAACACATATGTCTCCAGATTGTTTGTGGGTCTCTATGTTGTATAATGTGTAAAACCTTTTCTTCTAAAATTTCTTTAAGTTCACGGTTTTGGTCATTATCCAAGATCTCTCACGAAATAAGTGAAAGAACTCCATGTTATAGTGGCTAAAAGTTTTTTTACTATTTAGCAAAAGTTCATGTTTTTTGTCATCTCCCGTAATCTAAACTTAAAGTTTAACTTGCGGACCTTTTTTCATGGCTGCTTTTTTTATGCTCACTCCATCGATAGGGAGAACTACCTCCAATTATGGAAGACAATTCCAGAGGGTTTGTTGCTGCATCTCAAGAATGTTAAAATATATGGCTTCCAAAGAGCACGCTTGGAAGTTGAGCTTCTACAGTTTTTGCTCAAGAATGCCAAAGTGCTAGAGAATATGACGTATCTGAGAAGACGCAAGCACAACCGCAGAAGAGGAGAGAAGATGAGATCTGTGAGTTGGATGCCTTTAACGCAACTTGAATGAAGAACAACCCACAAGCCCAACGTACACCAACGCGTGTGCAACAAATACCCAATTGAAAAGTTAAATTTACCCCACAACTTTGAAGGTAAAGTCCATGAAGAGAATGGCTCAATTGGAAAAATGGGAACAAAAGTTGGGGGACGTTAAAATTGGACTTAAGCTTCTTATGGTTTTAGGTTTTTAGATAAAGTTTCTGTTAAAAAAAAATTTACTAACTAACAAGGCACGTGAATACTATACTTAGCACTAACTAATTACAGGAAGCGGTTACACAAGTTGGAGTACAGTTGTCAAGAGACTTTGTTGACTCTAGGTTGACTGAATTAGAATCACCTGCACTTGCCAATTTCATGTTTTACACGAAGAAAGCAAATACTTGCAACTTCTCTTTCACTTCTTCCCATACATCCAAAAGGTTCAAAAAATCTACTCCCATTTTGGTAGAATGGGAAACCAAAACCTTAGAAACAGAAGAAGAGAGATGATCAAACAGCAAGATCAGAACGAAGCTCAAACCCTAGAAATGCAAAAAGAACAAATCAGTAAGTTACCAGAATCGCTACTCATCCATATCCTCTCACTATTGCCCTCCACCAAGAAGTCATACGAACAGGTACTCTCTCCAAACGCTAGCTACACCTCTGGACTTTCGTCCCTAACTTGTTTTTCACCGCTGATCTATCATCACTCGACGAGTTGTGCTAAAGGTTCGTTTCTAACGTTAATAGAACCCTAGCTAAGTCCCGTGTTTCGAAGATTGAGAAATTCTCCGTCCCACTCATTCCTTACTTAACCTCGATTGCATCCGACGTGGATCCATGGATTCATTTCGCGACAGCAAACAACGTAGATCATCTTACCCTCGGTTTCATCAATATGAATGATGACGACGATGATGGTCATGATGTTTACATTTTACCCCATCATTTATACACAAATTTCTCGTTGAAGATATTGGAATTGGAGAATTGTTGCTTTGTTGACACCGTAGGCCTAATTAGATGGAAATCACTCAAGAGCTTATGTTTGAAAGATATAAAGCTGAGTAATGCTGTGATGATGGAGGGAATATTGCTAGAGGTGAAAGCATTGATGTGGACGCTGCCATGGGACCCTCAACTTCGCCGATTTGAAAAATTCGATTTGATTTTTTTTGGAGTCGCCACCCGGGTTTGCGGAAAATAACCCGAGAAACAATTTTTTTGAAAAATTGTGACTTCTGTGCCATTATTTTGGAAAAGACTCTGAGACTGATCATTTTAGAAAATATCTGGGTTCGGAGCCAGGTTACGAGAGGGGAAGGGTTTTACGGGCACCCCTCTCGCCCGATATAAAATCGGTCTCTACTTTAACATTCGTGGGATTTTGCAAAATATTTTACAATGAAATTTTATTCACATAATAAGATACATAAATGATGATGTAAAACAATAAAATATAACATAATAACTTTAAACAATAAAATGTAACAAAAACAACGTAAAATCGAAATCACTTAAATAAATTCTAATTTTAAAGAACTGGGGCACCCTAAATAAAGGGAACTAGGGTGCCCTAGTTAAATTAATTTCTAAAATTCATTTTCCCCCTTTTTTTATTCTGACATTTTTGAAAAACAATTTTTGAAGTGTTTTCTTTTTTTAATGAAAATCATGTTTTGAGTGGGAAGATTATTATTCTTTTCAGAAAGAAGAATGTTTTAAAAGAAGTTATTTAAAATTTTGGGGAAAATAAATTATAGAAACTGTAAATTTATTTAAGTGACTGAAAAATGATAATTTTTTACCCTATTTTCATTGGAAAAAGAATTTAACTTTTTAAAACAAAAAAAATACCCAAAAATAGTGAACTGGGGCACCCTAATTTGGGCATAACTAGGGCGCCCTAGTTGATTAATATTCAGCAAATTTCGCAATAATTTGATAAAAATAATTTTCATTCCTCATTTGACACATTTCCAGTATATTTTACTGGGATGTGAAGTTGAGGAATTTTCCCACAGGATTCAACTTGAATTTTACCTTGAAATTTGATCTTTGGAATGCACCTTTTGGACTTGTTATCAAATGATGGACAGACCGTGGATATTTGCAAGTTGTATAGCCTTGTTAAGGTACTGAATCAACTTGATATCACATTAGCTGAAGGTTTTTGGAAATATGTTTGGGATTATAATGAAGTTTTGGAGTATTTTTGGTAGATTTTTGGTATAGAAATGGCTGAAATTTTTGAAGAAGGTAATGGGAGGATTATAACAATAGAAGTGAAGTGAGAGTGCAACAAGAGAGTGAAAATTAGGATGGTGATGAGGGTGGGTTGTAGCAATAACTGAAGAAGAGAATATGATACTAAGAGAAGGTGTGCTAATAATAGCAAGAGAGGAGAGTAACAGTGGTTGTGGAGGAGTAGAATAATAGCAAGAGAAAATGGAGTAGTCTGTGTGTGGGAAATTTACGTGCATGAGCCTATTTATAGGCTTAGAAAGGACAATTAGGGCGCCTTGGTTGAGAGAGACAACTCCCCTGGTCTCTCGCTGAGCTGCAAGAGCAGAGAAGACACCATGATGTTATCCTCCTGCAGGTTGACTCATGCTTTTGTGGAACTGGGGCTCCCTAGTTAGAGGGGAATTAGGGCGCCTTAGTTGCTAAGAAGTAGGGGGTCTTGGTTTGCTTGAACTAGGGCGCCCTAGTTTAAGTGATTTGGGGTGCCTTGGTTTCATGCTGAACTAAGGTGCCTTAGTTCATGCTAAACTAAGGTGCCTTAGTTAAAGATTTTGGGTGAAGAATTTTTTGCAAGTGCATTCCAGGATCATTTTCATGGTTTAATTGTTGATTCATCCTCATCATCGGGAAAGCCAACGGGCCACAATCCGAGTTTTTGAGTAGCGCAAATTGGGGTGTCTACAATTGCCTTCTCGAAAGTTTACAATTCAACAATGGAGAGGGCAAAACCTCTAGCAATATTCCCTCCATCACAGCATTACTCAGCTTTATATCTTTCAAACATAAGCTCTTGAGTGATTTCCATCTAATTAGGCCTATGGTGTCAACAAAGCAACAATTCTCCAATTCCAATATCTTCAACGAGAAATTTGTGTATAAATGATGGGGTAAAATGTAAACATCATGACCATCATCGTTGTCATCATTCATAATGATGAAACCGAGGGCAAGATGATCTACGTTGTTTGTTGTCGCGAAATGAATCCATGGATCCACGTTGGCTGCAATCGAGGTTACGTAAGGAATGAGCGGGATGGAGAATTTCTCAATCTTCGAAACACGGGACTTAGCTAGGGTTCTATTAACGTTAGAAACGAACCTTTAGCACAACTCGTCAAGTGATGATAGATCAATGGTGGAAAGCAAGTTAGGGACGAAAGTCCAGAGGTGTAGCGTGTTTAGAGAGAGTACCTGTTCGTATGACTTCTTGGTGGAGGGCAATAGTGAGAGGATATGGATGAGTAACGATTCTGGTAACTTACTGATTCGATCTTCTTCCATTTCTAGGGTTTGAGCTTCGTTCTGATCTTGCTGTTTGATCATCTCTCTTCTTCTGTTTCTAGAGTTTGGTTTCCCATTCTACCAAAATAGGAGTAGATTTTTTGAACCTTTTGGATGTATGGGAAGAAGTGAAAGAGAAGCTGCTAGTATTTGTTTTCTTCGTGTAAAACATGAAATTGGCAAGTGCAGGTGATTCTAATTCAGTCAACCTAGAGTCAACAAAGTCTCTTGACAGTTGTACTCCAACTTGTGTAACCACTTCCTGTAATTACTTAGTGCTAAGTAGAGTATTCACATGTTTTGTTAGTTTTTTTTTTTTTTAACAGAAACTTTATCTAAAAACCTAAAACCATAAGAAGCTTAAGGGTGAGTTCTCCAATGGATTTTATCAAGATTTTGATAAAATCAACCCCTTGATTTTATCCATTCATGAAGACATTTGATAAAATTTGTAAATTTTTTAGATTTTTGAATGCAAAAATTCACAGATTTTATCACATGTCTCCACGAATAGATAAAATCAGGAGGTTGATTTTATCAAATGTTGATAAAATCCATTGGAGAACTCAACCTAAGTCCAATTTTAACGTCCCCCAACTTTTGTTCCCATTTTTCCAATTGAGCCATTCTCTTCATGGACTTTACATTCAAAGTTGTGGGGTAAATTTGACTTTTCAATTGGGTATTTGTTGCACACGCTTTGGTGTACGTTGGGCTTGTGGGTTGTTCTTCATTCAAGTTGCGTTAAAGGCATCCAACTCACAGATCTTATCTTCTCTCCTCTTCTGCAGTTGTGCTTGCGTCTCGTCAGACACGTTGTATGAGAGAGGAAGATTTCTCCCGTTAATGAATGCCGATGGGATATTTTCTATTGTGTATTCTTTTGAGATCTCTCGAGTAAATGCAGATGGAGGTTAGGGAGATATTAACATTTCGTTCCTTTTGCTTATTTGGTTTCTATTGCTCTTCTTCCTAGGGTTTCGCGGTGCTCTGGTAGCTAGGTGTGTCACGACCCAAATCCAGCGAAATTGAACATCGTGACCAGCCAGTGAGTCTATCTCACCCAAGGCCTCTATCAACCCTTTTCTTTTTTTTTTTCCTTTTTCTCTAATCAAACAAAAATAGATTTAAGATCTGGTATATGCGAAAACTATCATAAATTATTAGAGTCATTTATTCATTATGCTTACGGCAACATGGGCTACATTTTTCCCGTAATTATTACTTGACTACAAGCTTAATAATATAGGTACTCAACCCATGCTTCTAATTCCGGTTACCTGAAAAGGAAAAGATTTCATCAACATAAGCCACTACTTGTATGAGATTATGAATTATTAGAGTTACATGATCTACCATGGAATTTTTTAAAAAACTTTTCGTTAATGAATCATAAGTCATGGAACCAATTTTTCATGGCTTCAACTGTAACCAAAATCATAGCATGATTAGTTTTTCATTGCCTCATCTATAACCAAAATTCGTAATAAGCTTGTATATAACATAACATGCCATAAAAATATATGATATACCATCCGACGATTACTGCCAACTATGAAGGAGCGACCCCCAATGCGAATAATGTGAATTGATCAATTCAGTTGGACATCTGGTTGTGCCCCTTTCCATTCCGCCCTTATAACACTGTTCCCACTGGTATCTTTAACGTCCCCCAGATTCAGGGACATCGTCCGGATGTATCGTTAATACTATCTTCATAAATTGTGTAAAACGTCATAATTCCATGGTATGGTTGCTACAAAAGAATTTCATATGTTAAAATAAACATTTTAATAAGCTAAAACATAAATTTTACGAAAAACTCATGTAATAGGGATAATTCATAACTCACCTTTTTGCGTTCGAAATCTACTTACGATCAATTACTCCGAAGAACTTGTTCCTAAACATAAAATATTCATCTTTTGTTACTACCAAAATTAGGCTAAAGTTATACCAGCTAACTAACGAGTTGTAACTGTACGTGAAATTCATAAATTGCATCATTTCAACCATTCATCTCTCTCTCTCTCTCTCTCTCTCTCTCTCTCTCTCTCTCTCTCTCTCTTATTACTCTATATGACATTATTCATTAACTTAAGCAAATACTACATGTGTTCAAATTACTAAAACGAGTCTAAAATCTGGAGCTCGGGTTCGGTCCAACTTCAAAACGAGTCGAGTCGAGTCACTAGCTTCGTGAGAAGCATGGTTCCTTTTCAGTTGTAAATTAATCACAACAAATTAAAGGGGTAAACTATGATTAATTTTCTAAATCTGTGAATTGATTTCATCACAAATTGTTTTGACTAATCTTACTTCCCAAAACTCTAAGTCTTCGTTTGTTAATTAATCAATCCAAAAATGTATTTGTTAGAAATTGCACCAATATTCGAACGTGGTACAGTAGTCTAGGTGTAATTCTTGTTTTTGATAAGCTAGAAATTTGAACCTACCTACTGTAAAACAGAGATGTGAGTCCGCGTGTGTGAATTAAAAGGAGAAAATAACAAAAACTAGTGCAAGTGTGTATGTGTGCATATCTCGGCAGTGAGGAGGCACTCACCTCCTGCAATTCTTTTCTTCTTTGTTCCTCTTTTTGTTCCCTTGCTCCTCTTTTCTTTCTTTTATGTTTGTATGTGTGGTGTGTGGTATACATGATAGGCGCGCAATGTCATAGATATAAGCGCCTAAGTAGGGCGAATTAGCGCGTTAGAGGCGCGATTTATTCCATTTTCCACTTGATGCGGTGTTGTCTCTTGTTTTTGGTGTTTGTGTTTGTTTTGTAGGAAACAGGTCGGAAAGAGCGCGTAAAGTGGACACATGGCGGTCGGGCATGTTGGGAACCGGTGGGACCCAAGTGAGGACGACCAAACAAGCTTGGAAGGCAGTTTAAGGGTGTCGGTATCGATACAGGGATTGTCCTGTATCGATACCCGTGTACCAATACGCGAACAGAAGCTATGGGTATCGATACAGGACTTCTCCTGTATCGATACCGAGGGCCTTAAATCTGCCGTTTGACTTTGCCACGTGTTTTGACTTTGAGGGGAGATAAATACTCCGATTTTAGGTCAAATTAGGGTTCCCAACTTTGTTTTGTTCTTCTTCCGTTTGAGGAGCCGACTTCCTTTGGAGATTTTCCTTTCAAGTTTTCAAGCTTTGTTCAATTACTCGCATTCCGGTAACTCGTTATTAATTCCCGTTCTTTAATAAAGTTATTCTTTGGTACTTGTTTATTTCGTATCTTTTGTTTATTTCGTATTCAGAAGCATGTTTCAATCTAGGGTTTTCTTCGCTTATTGCGTAAGCATGAGTGAGTAGTCGCATCGAGTGCGGCTGCGGGGCGAGGGCGCCCACGTTGAGTCTAAACAATATTTCACCTCGGGGTCGAATTAAATCAATTTTCATGCAATTTTGGGAACTAGAAACTTCTCTAACGAACAACCCAAGCATTACCGAAATTCGAGTGCGCACGGAATCTGGTGACAGGTGGTGCGCATTCGTTAGAAATTCTTTCTTGTATTCTAAAATCAGTAAAAAGGATTAATTGTGGCCCGAGTAAGTATTGTTTAGGCCAGGCGTGGACGCTGGGTTCCCACAGCTGTGCTCTCCTTATTAATTCGCATTCGAACAGTTAAATTAGTTCAGTAGTTAATTAATTAATTTCATAAAATCACAAAGGGTGGCTACCTAAGAGCCGTTTCAAAGTTCACAACCCGAGTTTTTAGTTAAGCACTCTCCGCCGTCTCTGTGGATTCGATTCCGGTCTTACCGGGTATTATGCTACACCGGTCTCAGCCCTACGCTTGGGGCAACCCATTAATTTAGGTCTAGGATTTGGTCAAGCAATACACATGGGGTTTGAGAGCCTATTTATACTTGGGCTAATGGCTTCCAGAACTATCTAATGTAATCCCAGTGAATCTTCCCCAATATCACTAATTAAGACTAAAGTTCATGAATGTCCCGAATTTTCCGCTACCATATCCAATGAATCTTTTAGCGTATTAATTCCATGTGATTCATCCTATAATAAGGTGCCAACTCGCCACCTTCCGGAGACCCCATGTTTGGGCCCCAAGTTTCTAATAATGGGGCGCCACCTCGCCTATATTCGACAAGCTCTTTGCTTGGGTCCCAAGGCGAGTCGCCTCGTGGCGACTCCTGCCGTATTCTCGTGTCCCAACGGTGCTAGTAGGGCTGAAATAACATCTTAAAATGTTCCTAAAAAAAGTGACACATACCAAAAAAAATACGCTATTTATTTTGTAGGCTTTAAGTCACACAAAAATATACTTCTTAATCCTAACGGAAAGCGGGTCACTAATATTAAACCCCGTGTTATAATTATTTTTATCATCTTATTTGTTATTAAAAGTCGGGTGTTACATCCTCCCCACCTTAAAAAGTTTGGTCCTCCAAACTTGATGAAACTACGAAATTAAATATAGTGCAACCATACCTTATTTGAAAAGTTCCGGATAGCGTGCTCTCATGTCATCTTCTTTTTTCCCACGTAGCTCCTCGACCAAAATCGTTATTGTATCAGACTTTTACTAGTGGAATTATTTTATTTCGAATCTCGCTTTTCCTCACAATCCATGATCCTAATTGGTCACTCCACGTAGGTCTGATTCTCCTTTAGTTCTATTGGCGGTGATGCTAATACGTGTGACAAATTTGACACGGAGGGCTTTAGCATTGATACGTGAAAAATATAGTGAATGTTAACGGGCTCGTGAGCCAAAGCTAATTGGTAAGTCACCAGTGCTACCCTTTCTATGATCTCGAACGGTCCAATGTATCGAGGGTTTAGTTTCAATGTGGGGCCACCCTCCATACATATTACCCCATAATATCTTATCCCCCCTCCATATATAATACTCCTAAAAATAATACCCTATCCAATCGGGCCCTTAGTCCTAGATAAACTCTAAAAGTATGAACAATGTGATGTCATTTTCATCTTCAATTTCCTTTTTTTTACTCCCTCCATTCCAAATTGCTAATCACTTTTGGGAATTTTAACTTTTTGAACAAAGATGTAATAAGTGCATTCAATAAAAGTATTCACATTAAACAGCTTCTTTAATTTCCAACAATACCCTTATATTTCAACTTTTGAATGAAATAATTGTTGTTGACAAGCAATTTAAAATGGTGGAAGTAGTAATTTTGTATTTCATTTTTTTTATAAATATACTCTAGAATTTACTCTCTCCGTCATGCATGTTGTTTGCTATGTACTCCATCCCTTCCGTCTTATTTTATTTGTTCCCTACAATTATGAGTGCCTTTTTTGAACTCTTATATTGTTTAATCTATAATGTATATTATATACAATATGGATCTTATTTGATATATCTCAATTAATTCTATTAAACTAAATATTCAAAAAATTAAAAACATCATAAATAAAAGGATAAAGGCGTTTAAAAATGGCACAAATATTCATAGGGAGCAAATAAAATGGGACTGGGGGGAATATGAAATTTCCTAACATTGTCCCTTATTCTTTACTCCTTTTGAAGCTATTTTTAATCATGTAGGAAGGTTAGTTTGTAAAAATATTTACATATATTTCATCCGTTGACTTTCAAACATAGCAAATAATTTGAGGCATTCCAAAATAAAATGCCAAGCAAACAAAAATGGGACAGAGGGATTGTCTCTTTTAGTGTTTAAAATTACACACGACATAAGCACTAAAATACAATTTTTTTATTATAGTTATACGAAGATATAGTGAAAAAAATCATTTTTAACCAAAAATCCTTTTATTTTTTTGGTCAAGCCATGCATCTTCGTCTGTTAATTTTTATTTTCCTGTTTTTTCTTCGTGTATTTACATGCTTCAAAAATATCTCTGCTTTGTACTTTTTTTACTTTGTAACAAAAAAAAAAGGGAACTAATTTATTCTTTTATAGCCTTTCAAAAAAAAAAATTGTTCTTTTGTACTTAACTGTTAATTGATTTCTCAATCCTTATTCCTCACCTTAATTTTTAGTTATGTCTTAATTTTGAAAATACAAAAAGTAAAATAGGCAAGACATAAAGTTATAAGATAAAAAGTTATGATGTATATCGAAGATAATCTATACCTTCCACAAATGTGTCGCCATCCAATATTTCTCTCTTATCCCTCCTATTTTACCCCACTTTTTTTTTTTGTTTCAAAAGAGGATTTCAATTTTGTAACTTAGACTCGACATATAGAATCTGATTTTTTATACACGAAGTATAAAAATACCAACTCATTCACTTTTGAAATGTTCTTTTTTAAGAAAAAGGCGAGTAATAAATTTTTTGAAGTTTTTTGCACCAAATTAAAGAACTCAAATAGATATTTAATTTGGTATAAAGAAAGGACACTAAAAAAACTCAAAAGAACTTGCTAAGAAAGATTAAATTTTTTTCAAACTTTATTGTTTGAAGTCTTTCTACATGCACCTTAGATTATCTTATATAGTATTGCAGAATGACTTTTCGTGAGGAGAGTCACGGTTGCGACAAGTGGCAGGAACGTGGATGTGACACGTGGCACCAGCAAAAATCAAGAATAGAATTTCTAAGATGAACTTACCTTATATGAAGAAAGTATTATAATTGGTACAGATATAGAATTGTAAAATTTAAAATGGAAATAAGCAATATATGCTTCAGACAATAAACACACTTTTTCATACCAAAAAAAAGAAAGAAATATTGACAAATTAATATATAGGAGAATTCACCGATCAAATTTAAGATTACTGAAGATATTCATCGATCAAACATTCGTCAATTTGAATTGTCAACACCAATTGATTTGGTATGGTGAATATTTGATAATTAGACCTCCCTCTCCATCGGCATTTTCCCTTTTCAAAAGAACAATGGAATATTGTTGCCTTATAAAATCATATCTAACAAAAAAAATATAAAGGGACGAATTATTTGTATTTCCTTATCAATGGACAGTAAAAGGAAAAGATAAAATACTAATCACAACTAGCCTGGCAATTAGAACTATTTACCTACTATAATTTCCGTATTAATGGGTTGTAAAAGGAAAATGAATGCATTAGTTATGTCATGAATGAAAGTTTTGAATTTCTTTCCTTCCCCATACTTTCTCCCTCCCAGTTTCCAAACTACCAGTTTGAAGTTTTAACCTATAAAGGTTGAGTTTGTGGGTGGATTCTGCGTAGGAACAAAACTGTCGAATTATATATGATCTTTCATTTTTTTTTTTATTGCATCGTTATGCATGCGATCTCTTACAATCTTTTCTTTTTCTTTTTGTAGGTTTTTACGGGATCGAGAACTGCTACCTATGCGAGTCATTGGTATCAATCTACATTTTTACAACACAAAATAATTAGTGATATGATTTACTTTTATTTTGATGGCATAGTTATATGGTCTTATTACGAATTTACGATCGCGCTTTTAACATTTTGTACATTTTCGGTGATCAACAAGGGTCAAGGGCTACCATGCGACTAAAGTCAAGGATGCAACAATACTTCCAACTTGACAAGCTTCATTTTACACAAACATAATTTCTTATCGACGTGAACAAGATGTTGGCGACAATATAAGAATTTTGTGCGGTCAATTATTTTCCTTTACTGATTAGGTTTTTCATATTTTCATCTTTTATGAAACACAAGATAAACAAAACGTGTCATAGAGAGCTACTTTCATCTCTTTTTTTCCATTACATCTTTTTTTATGGCCCGATGCCATGCATTTGGCTTTGTTGGGGGTAAAAGTAAGCTATCAAGATTCAAGATCATTTTGTGTGTTGGATTGTATAGCTTTTACGTTTGTGAGGTCATTATCACTATCATATTCTGTAAACATAGCATTATTAGCAATTTAAAATATACAGCTATCACAAAAATTCATGAGATCTGTGGAAAATCATTAAAATTAAATGGTCAAAAAGATTGGAGCATAAATAAAAATGTTCAACCTATGTCTTATTGTCTTTGTTAAATCTAATCCTTAATTGCATATAATGTCCCAACTTAGAAGGGTTTTTTTTTTTTTTGAAAGAGTGCAAAATTAACTTCGAACTTACGGAGAAAATTTCAATGCCCTTGGGGCACTGCCACGTTATACCCCAAACCCCCTTACCACCACACATTTGACTTGGGGTGTTAGACAATTATGTGTGTCTCACCTTAATATGTGGTGGAACTTATGACATTTGCTTTAGCCTTTGATTTTTGTCGATCTACTATTATTGTTTAATTATTACAGTGGGATACATAATATTTTTCCTTTTTTGTTGACCAATTTGATTAATGAAAATACGATGAGTGTTAGAATGATGAACCATACTATGGAGAACAACTTTAAAAAAAGACAAGGGGTTCCTGTAGTGCATGTATGCACTATAGTGTTGTAATACACAATCCTAGCCGTCCAATCCAAAATCCATAAAACGCGAACATTTTTATTTTTTGGGTATATACAAGACCTCTGATAATACACAATAGTTATTAAATCTTGGTGACTTTCTAACCGAGTTCATTTTTTTCACTGCATACCTTTTTTTATGATTGTCACTCATCACTAGGAAAAATCTTTAATTGAAATTGGATTGTTGAAATTAGTATGAGAAATTTACACTATACAATCGCAATTTGCCTTTAAGTTCAGTGAATATATCTTTGGATTGATTCACTTCAAAGAGCTTTTGTCTTTTTTGATCAATTTCTTTTTTATTTTTTTATTCCTAGCGCTCTATTTTGTTGGATTTTGTAGTTTTGCATGAAACCTCTTAAGTTTTTGTTTCATTTATGTAAACTATCACACTTCTAATTCATTTTTTAGTTTACATTAGGAACATTATAAATCATCTTTGACCTAACTCATTTTGTATGAATTGAGAACACAAACCCAAACTGATAATTATTACTTAAAGCTTAAAGACACTCTTACCTACGTACATCACTTGATCCTATTCCAAACTATTCAGACATTCTATAATGATCAATCTCGACTAAAAGGACAACAAAATTAAGTCGAGGCTATCTGGTCTTCGAAATAACTACATTTGAAAATTTAAAAATTTAAAAGCATTCCATATGTACATCGATTGCACTACATAAGATATTATAAAAATGTCTAGGTGATCTGGTAAATTTATGAGGTGTAGGATTTTCTATTTTAGTTAACTATTTATGTAAAAAGCACTTCAATTTAAGGAAAATTATAGGAGCACACCACTCCACCACACCACCAACCACAGCATGGCCAGCCTACGTGGCACTGCATGATTGGTGATGAGAGAATAAACACTTTACTTTAAACATCCAATATCATGTAGTGCATGGACTACTTGAGTAAAATTCTTACGGTAGGCACTTTGATTCTTTTTTATTTTGGTAGATATAAATATTAATTGAGCTCTAGCTAACACGGTTTTTTTGTAGTTATATGACTTGTGACGAATGTTTCATCACTTGTGCATAGCACGGATTTTTCTGCTAGTAATGTCATATGTCACGTTTACTCTATTAGGACGATTACTACATTATGTTTCATTAATTTGCCATGTTAATTTTTTGTTCTTTAACATCCCACGCCCGCGGGCCTCTCACTAGTGCTTTAGAAAGCAGATGTTTCACAAGCTCTATTTTGATGCTTTATGGTTTTTGCTTTTGGTATAATTCCGGCGCAACAAACACCCAATTCATGTGAAGGGACGTTTTTCAAAATAAATTATTCAGTTATATATTTTTATTCCTGAAAGTGCATTCCTGGAGTGATCTTTGTGGTAATTTGTTGACTCCTACCGCCTGGACTGAACCAGACGGCTCGAACATCACCAGATTCGGTCATGGCTGGTATGACCCATGTGACTCATGTAAGGCAACTTGAGGCATGTGCATCTAACTGTGCTTGTCCTATTCATTAGGGCTGACATCAGCAAAGTACAGTACAGGTATCAATCCGAACCCAGAAATGTTAGGTACCCGGAAATTTGGTACCCAAAAATGACCCAAACACACACAAGTGTGTGTGGAGCACACACACTTGTGTGTGTTTGGGTCATTTTTGGGTACCAAATTTCCGGGTATGTAGTGTTGCCGATCCGAACCAGTACGCCCTCTTCTCAACCCTAAACTCCCTTTGTACTTTCCTTTCCACTGCCTTTCTCTCACTTAACCGTTGGAGTGCCTTCCCGATTGAACTCCGACCAGTCAAGGCACTAACAATGGGTGCTACCTGTGCAGGACGTACAGGCAACTATCTAGCCATCCTTCACCTTTCAGGATCAGATAGGGTTAAGGTTCACTTCCAGCAACCCCACTTATACATGTGTCTCCACGTCTTTGTCTAAAATATTTTTCATAAATGAACATGTGCTGGTGTATCCAACTAGATTACTTTTTAGAAACACGAAACAGCAAAATAAAGAAATTAAGGAGGACGGTACCAAACTTGAATTGTTAAGTATCAACATTGAGGCACCTTGTAGATGTTTGCGATGGGAGACCACATTCATTTTATTTACTCGATGCAAATGAAAGAAAAAGTATAGTTCAACATTGACCCATCTAAGCCACAACCTTTTGAAGGTTTACAAGCTTTGTATTTTGCTGGCTTTTCTAACCATTGGACCAAGCCATTTTTTGCACATGAGTTTATATATATATATAATATAAAGTAAAAGGCAAACTGACTTTTGAAATTCTACGTATAGACGTTGTTATTTTATCTAAGAAATTCGTTTGTTTGACGACATTAATATATAGCGAGGATATACAATTTTCCGGAATATATTGTAACATTTAACTAATCGCGGGCAGTGAAATTAATAAAGTTAATTGTACAGTATATTTCACATTGCATGGCATTGTATCCGATGAGCATTTAATATGTCTCCTAAAATGTCAACCAAACACCTAATATGTGTTTCTTTTGAATATATAGTCTAATCCATTAATGCTTATATCCGATCAAATAAATTGGCCTATGTAGCGGCCGGGTTCATAAGGGTCAGCAGAGGCCCCACACCACACATTAAAAGAGCAAAAGGGTCACTCTCTCAGAATCTATAAAGTGAATGCAGATCAATCTATCTCACCCTCGTCGAACATGTGGTGCTCTCGGCTTTCGATATGGATGTCCAGGTTTGGACGAATATCGATTTATATGAGATTCGCCGAGCCCCGAGATGTCATGGTCGTGACACTCCCGGCTTGGCCCTCGGATGGCCCTCGGACGGTTCTCAGGGGCTCCGCCCACCACCCGAGGGGTCGAGCACCCCACTTGACCGAGTCGGTTGATGTCGGTCATGTGGGGGCTCGGAGACACAAGGAATGTCGATATATAGTGTGTCTAGCACGCTACACATATCACGATGGATCATTTAATGCGGCAGTCACCTACCCTGCCACCGCCGCCTGTAGAGTCACGTGGGTGGTGGGGAATGTCTCGAGGTGAATTGACCCTTCAAACCCGCATGACTTGACGTCAATCGAAGTGCGACGTCTGCAGCAGGGATTGAGGTCACATCAGCTGTCACTCCTCGGACGGGTGGCAGGCGCATGAGGGGCACCGAGCGCGTAGTAATTAAGCACGCCCTCTCAGCCTATAAATGCCCAACCTCAACTACCACAAGGGGCATCCCTCTCTCTTCATTCAATACCCTCATAACTCTACTTCTCTCTTTAAGTTTTTGACACATTTCTCTTCCTCCGGTGACTGACTTTACCATCGGAGTACCTTCCCGGACCACCACCGTCCGGGCTAGGCACTAACTAGGTTGCTCACTTTTGCAGGTCACCTTTTTCGACGGGCGGCTAGGGTTCAGGCGAGGTTCAGCCATTCCATCACCATTCACCACATACCAGAAGATCCAAAGAGCTCACTCCGGTGAGAAGCACCCCCACAGCCTAAAAGGTTCAATAATTCATGTACTTCCTTGGTTGTTTCATAAAAGTTGTTAGCTAGTCAAGCGAACTACTTACGGAGGCTAGAGTTAGCTCAATAAAAGTGGCTGGAATATAGGTACTTTTTGCGGGGACTCTAAGTCACAGAATGCGTGAGCATGATCCTCAAAATTGTCTTTAAAAAATATTTGAAGTAATCAAAAATTGCGAGAGCGAGAATTAAGAACATGAATGTTTTGGGGAGTGATAGGCCAAACATACCTAATGGAAGAGTCACAACCCATCAACGCACCCCTTCGTGCCAGCTTGTTTGGCATAAAAACATATGTCTTGACAAACTTTAATCTTATGGCTACTCATGCGAAATAGGCCGGTTGAAACCTCAAGATAAACTGGCTTGGAAATTGGAATTGCCCTTTCTGCGAGTTGTGTTTGTTAGAACTTATGACTCATATGGAGAGATACCAAGAAGTTCTAAGCAAGGCCAATTGCGAAGCGGAACGGAAATACAAGAGTATTTATAAACCAAGGCTAGGGTTACACAAAGCAACCCTAACCCTTGGGTCCTAGCCCATCCGGTCCACACGGATTGGATTCCAACAGTGTCTTTAATTTGCAGGCTTGACATGAGAGATTAGAATCGTTTCTTCTCCAACTCCTTATAGGACGAATTTGGGAAGTTGTTTCTTCACATGGGAGTGGGAACTCCAGACACGACTCGTTCATACGATAAGAAGTTACAGGGTTTGAGTCAGCCGCATTTTTATACAAACACAAATATGACATGACCTGGATTAGTTTTGATTCTTTTGAATTTCCTAATCAGTAGAAAATTTGATTTTCCAAAATCATGTTTGATTAACTTGCATAAGAAAATATCCATGTAATTATTTAAAGGCATGGCACACAGATTACTATTATATAACCTAGTACATTTTTTTTTTCCAATATCAAAACCAACTCTGAATATTGAATACCCTAATCATTAATGTGTTTCCTTGCTAAAAAAATCTAAAATTAATTAAAATTATTTGAGGTAATTGTGGCTTGAGGAAATTTTCAATTTCATGAATTTGTTATGCATGGTTAACTTTTTTTTTTTAATTGAATTTATCAGTTATGTGATTGTGATGTTGAAATGTCCTCGTTTTGTAATAATTACGAATCTTAACAGTGTCAACTTGAACATGACTCGATTTTAAGAAAATCATGTTTGTGTTGAGATATTTTACATGTTTATGGTAACATGTAATTTAACAGAAATTCAAAACGTCACTCACATTTGATAGCCCGTCCACTGTATGACATCATACATTTCGGATTTTATATACTCACTCATTTGTCAGAAACAAAACCAAATTCACACGCTATTATTATAGCAGTACTTATACTTGGATTCCAAAGTGTCTATAACTTGGACTTTTTTTAGCATTGCCACCTAGTAGACTCTGTCAATCAAATTCTAATCCGCTTCTGCAAACTTTCTTCCTCACTCAGCTAAAGAACTAAAGTATATAACTGAATACTAATTAAACTCGACCAATAAATCAAATAATAAAGGTGAAAACAAATCTATAACAGAATTTAGAGCAAACTCATGATGTTTACCCAAAGCTTAGTACAGCTTTTAAAAAAGGGATGGTTTTCCTGGACAGTCACGGGAATAAACTTTTTTCCACTCCGTTTGTTAGAACTTGTGGCTCATATGGAGAGGTACCGAGAAGTTCTAGGAAGGGCAAGGAGCGGAGCGAGGGAATAGAGTAGGCGTGTATAAATAGTTAAATACTCGCTCAACCTGTCTCTTTGCAAAAACATGATTGCCTATTGTTTTTTCATCTTTGTTTTGTGCCATAAGGCCCTGATTGGATGCGGGATACGTTTTGGTGGGATAAGATAGTAAGGGGGATAAGATAGTAAGGGGTATTATTTAGTAAAGGTGGACCCACAGTGATGTGACATTTATGAAGGGTGAATTAAATAGTATGTGGTTTGGATGAATTTGTGATAAAATTGGGTAGATGATGTAAAAACTTGACAAATGACTTATTTGCCCTTGAACAGTCATATTAGATTTTATGATAACAAAATACATAAACACAATAATAATTAAATTAATTATACTTTTTAATAAATAATTCCTTTTATTAGTTATATCTAAAATTAAAATATTCAGTTATTATTTTTTTATTATTCATTTCAATAATATTTCGAAGTTTAATTTTTTGTTTTTTTTTCTTTCTAGTTATACGTGTTTAATAATAACTAATTAGTAATTTTTATGTTATTCCCCAACAATGTCAAATTCTAAAGTATAAAAATATATATTTTTTTTTTGTATCAAGTTAAAGATCTCAATTTGTAGTTTAATTTGGTGCAAAAAAAAGTAAAAAAATTAATGTGAAAATACTTTATTTTTTGATCCGAAGGATATTGCAAAGCAAGCCAACAATGTCAAATTCTAAAGTATAAAAATTTTCACATTTTTTTGTATCAAATTAAAGATCTCAATTAGTATTTTAATTTGGTGCAAAAAAAATTAAAAATTATGCACAAAAGTACTTCATTTTTTTATCCGAAGGAAATCGCAAGAGTTCGTAAAGCATTTAAAATTCCATTCGGTTTCTTTTTAAAAACAGTAAAAAAAAAAAAACTGGGGGTAAGGGAAGGGTATGGGAGTAATTTCGAAAGGATATGAGGGGGTATAAATTAGTAATGGGGGGTTGTTATTAATTAGTGAGGGGGAAGGGGTATAAAGGGGGTGGGGGTATTAAGTTATCCGGGTTCCAAATTTTTGCCAAACCAAGGATAAAACTGTGGGACCAGGATAAGGGAAGGGGGTATAACTTAATATCCCCTCTAATGCAGCAGCCAATCGGGCCCTAACGTTAGTACTCTATATTGCAAGGAATGCAAAGAACACTTGTGGGGATGATCTCAAACCAAATTGATCAAATGATAATATGATGTACATATATACTCTACAAATGATCCTTTTTATATTTACTGTGGGTAATCATATTGTATTGGGCCGAACCAGATTGTCCCGTAAGAGCATCATTATCAGCTGCAAAAAACAAAAAACAAGAACACACCAAATTTAACTCTAAAAGCACATTTTATAATTTAGCAAGTCATTTATCCAAAAACTCGCAAAATCAGACTCTCTATCTAAACTTTACTATATTAAACTATTCCCCTCAAGTCTATAAAAAAATAAATAAATAAACTTTTTCCCTAAAAAACTATTCCCCTCCAGTAAGTACTACCGTTTCCTATTCTCCTCCCCTCTCTCTCTCTCTCTCTCTCTCTCTCTCTCTCTCTCTTCTGTTCCCACAAAACTCGGAAAAGCAAAGGAAAGAAACAATAAAAAAAGAATGGTTAGTGAACAGTGCCTACTCAAATTTGAGTAGGTACTGTAGCAAAAATAATTTGGTGAGGGAGAATAGGGAGCCTGATTTTTTTTGAGGTTTTAGGGGGGGTTGGCTTATTATTATTATTATTATTATTATTTTTTTATCAAACTCAGAGTTTTTGATTACTCAAAAACCGCCCAAAGGGCTACAAACGCCGAACCGGAGCCCATCGAAAGGTAGAAAACCCCCGATAAACGGGTTATCCATGTGGTTCGGATGAGCACAAACCGAATACAGAAAACAACCACCCCGAAAAGCAGTACCAAACAACCACCCTCAAAGGGGGCAACGATTCCACACAGGGAATAGAAGAAAAGAAACAAAACAGAAAAACAAAGAAACTGAAAAATCTAGCCAGATCCATAACCATCTTCAAACCCATCAACGATCACCATCAACATCAAGAGGGGTGAAAAACGGCAGCGGTAATATGACCTGCCTACACCGCCCACACCCCAAAGCAAACCAACAACAGCACCGTGATTTGAAAAAAGAACGACGTAGATGGAGCTGAATTGAAAAACCTCCCCGGAGAATAAACCAAAGTCGCCACCGCCGGAGAGAGGTTTGCCGAACTCCGCCGCACCAGATCCGGCATCTTTATTCGGTTTAGAAGCAAACCCGAGCACCCTTAAAACCAGACCAGTCCCAAAATAACTCCAAACTCGGCCAAGAAGAAGTAAGAGTTTTGGATCTGTGGCGTGAAGGTGAGATGGAAATGGATGAAATTGGTGGAGAGGGCCAGAGCAAAAGAGAACAGTGTGGAGAGGAGAGAGGGTGAGAAAGGTGTGTCGTCCTAGAGAGGGGTGAGGGAGGGGTGGAGGAGAAGGAGGCGGCTGCCCCCCCTCCCCCCAGGAAAACCCTAACTGTTGGATCCTAGAGAGAAGGAGGAGAGAATATTTTTAGAGAGAGACGTAAGAAGTGTTAATTCAAAATGCTGGGTTGGCTTCTTATATTAGCTTAAAAGCTATTTTAGGTAACCTGATGAGGATGCTCTAAAGCCCAATCGTATCACTACCCATAATGTGGTTCAACCATTGGTCGGGATTGAACCATTGAGCCGAACGTAGTACTAGGACCGGGTCCTCTTATTTTGGGTCAAGCGATCAAATACATTGTCATCTTGATCCGCCGACTGGGTCTGAACCATACCAACTGGTCATCATCCGATTTGGATCCGACTGGTATGATCCGCGTGACTTTTAGGAGGTAGTTCAAGCATGTAAACATAATAGTAACAATCGATACGTCACATGTGATGTTGCTTAAAGCGATTTCCATGAGTGCTGAGCGCGAGGATTCTTGGAAGGTAAAGGCTCTATATAAAGTACTAAGCCCTAAAGAGGTACACCGTTTCTAGCAACCTTAAAGGCTTTGTACATTCCTACCATGCCCATACTCTCACTTAACTATCGAAGTGTCTTTCCAGTCGATTCTACCGGTTAGACCCTAGCGATGGATGTTCTTTGTGCAGATCAGACTCAGGAGATTAGTCTTAACTAGTTAAGTAGAGTTCACTCCGGTAGTTTCACAACCACATTACATTTCTAGTTTTTTCCATCAAATTTTTTAGATAAAAAAGAGAGAGAAAAATATAACATACAGATCAAAATTGATAAGAATTGGGCTGAAATGAGAAGCAATAAATACTTGACCATGAGGTCGTATGTTCGAATCCCATAGAGGTTAGTCATCTCAAACCTTAAGACCACCGAGACTTATCTCTGATTGTTATCTTCAAGGCCCAGGCTTAATTGAAGTACGAATAAGTTGGCCCGTACATCTTTTATGAAAAAAAAAAATAATAGTCCTACTTGGGCTAATCGCATGGTGTAGTGTAGACTGTAGAGTAAGATTGGCGTGGCCATAGGTATAAGGAAGATTATATTTACAACCCATTTTCCTTCAATACAACCCATGCAAAATAAATGCCAAAACTTTCCTCGCGAAAAACCATTTAGCCCCTCAAATTACTTCATACCAACTCACTCCACTTTTTCCCAATTGCTAATACCAACCCAGTGCATCTTCTTCCTCCTTCATCAGCTCCATCGTTTTCTCACTCTTCTCCCACCCACGTCAAAAAAATCTCTCCTCCTCCTCCAGCCATTAATCCCCATTGTCCTCTCTTGCCCCTCATCTCTCCTCTCTCTCAATGGAGAACCTTATTGAATCAATGGAGAGATCTTCTCCCTCCCTAGATTTGGGAGAAGAGCTCCACAGAGTATTTGAGCAATTTACAACTCCAAATCCACCAATGGATGCACAAATATACATACCAAGAATAACCCGGACATGAAGATTTTCGAGCAAAAAACGACCCAAGAGTAACCCATTGTTTTTTCGATTTCTTAGTCGTTGTTCGTTCGAAACGGTACACACAGTTCCGAAAATCGCAATACAATTCGCTAGTTAATACCCGAAATTTACCTATAAAACCGGGAGTTTATATCCGAAATTGGTGATGGTAATTAACATCCGCAATATTGGCCATAATTCAGTAGTTTGTATCCGAATTATGTGTTTAGTTTCGGGAGTAACTATCCGAAATGTGTCAAAACCAGACTAGTAAAATAGCGGCGATTTCTTCGACTGGTTCGATGGAGAAGGCGATGGCCGAGGTCAAACGGAGGGAGGAGGGAAGAGAAAAGGGTTTTGAGAGTTTTGAGTGTTGAAATTTGGGAGGAAAACAACAAGGGGTAATTTGGAAAATGTGGCGGGTTATATGAAGCAAAAATAAAAATTTGCCACATCAGCAGGGTTGTATTTAGCAAAAGGTTTGTACGGAGTAAAAAAAGGTTGTAAATAGAATCACCCGGTATAATTTCTCGTCCTTTTCCCCTCGGCTGACGGTCCTCGTTTCTTGTTCAGCTCTTTTCTTCCTCTCCCCGTAACGCTCTCTCTCGCTCTCTCTTTCTCTCTCTCTCCGTGGAAGCGATGATGGGGAGCAGCAACTCAACGGCGGCAACCACTCTCTTCTTCTCTCTCCTCCTTCTCCTAATCTCATCTTCCAACTCCTTCTACCTCCCCGGCGTCGCCCCTCGCGATTTTCAACGGGTACGTTTCTATCACTCTCTCTCTCCGCCGTCGTTCAATTAAGCGATCTATTTTCACTTGACGAACTTTATTTCTTTTGATATATCAATCCGAATTGCTTATATCCGCTGCTTCAGTATTCTTTGACTTTGGTATTCTGTTTTGGATCTCTCTCTAGAGTTCGCGAAGTTCGATTGCTACTCGCGTCCACAGTAGATCTCTTTCTTTGTTGGCACTCAATTGGATCTAGGGTTTTGTTTTTGAATTTTACGTTCGATTATTCTTGCTGGTTACGAATTACCTCGGTTTCACTTTCATGGTATGACCTATTCATCACTCTAGCTATCGGCTTGTAACTTGAGATGTCACATAATGTGAGTGCGTGAGCGTGAAAGCGTCTTTTAAAAATTTCCCAAATTATTAACATTCGCGACAGCAAGGATTGACAACAAGGATTAAGAGCGGGAGAGCAGAGGAGGGCCCTATTATAGGGACTAAGTGCATGACTCTTGACTGATGGTCCTCAATTAGTTGTCTATGTTATAGGAGAATTAGGAAATGGGTGCAGGGATCGTTCTGCATCATTCATATAAGGGGGGATACTGTTAAAGAGTGTTTGGTATTTGGGAAGATGGGTAGGCATAGAAATGTGTTATAGTCTGAGGTGGCATGAATTCCCCAAAAGATTTCTTCTCGTTGTAATGTTGTCTGCAGTCGCATACATGGGTATTTTTCTTTTAAGTGGGTGGGGGAAGGAAATTAGTAGAATTTTAAGGGAGTAGTTGTAAACTGGTAGTATTTTTAGATTTTGAAGAGGTCTAAGTATGACAAATGATTATTCGGAGGGGTCTAATCTATTTTTTTGTGCTTACTGAAAAATATATGGGTCAAATGGGAATCCATCAAAAATTGGGGGCACTAAAATGGAACTCCGACCGCAAATCAATTTGCGGGGACTGTATGCCCCACCAGTTCCCCCCCTGTGTCTGCCACTCTGCCTTCAAACTTGAATTTTTCTTGTCAGTAAATCTTTGTTTTGTTTCTTTTTCTGCTGATTGTTTAATTTTTGTTAGAGAAATGCCATCAATAACAGCAATGTTGTGGAACTTCCTTTTTGGTTTTTGTTCTAATCTCTTGTAAGTGATTGTTGTTTGTCTCATTTTTGTTCATCCTTATATTTTATCAGGGTTATCCCCTTCAAGTTAAAGTGAACAAGCTGTCATCGACAAAGACACAACTGCCATATGACTACTATTTCTTGAATTACTGTAAACCTACGAAAATCATGAACAGTGCTGAAAATTTAGGGGAGGTTCTTCGAGGCGACCGCATTGAGAATTCTGTCTATAATGTGAGCATCTTCTTATATTCCCTTCTGTTAACTAATCGTTGCTAAACACACACTTAGATGTTACTCTTATCTCCTGTGTTGCTTTGAAGTATACGATCTAAGTTTTCAATTTGTGTTGCAGTTTAGTATGAGGGAGGAGCAGCCATGCAAAGTAGCTTGTCATCGTAAGCTTGATGCTGAATCAGCCAAGAATTTCAAAGAAAAAATTGATGATGAATATAGAGTTAACATGTATGCTTAAATTAGTGCCCCTTCACTTTTGTTCAATTATAAATATTTTACTGTTTCCATTTATTGTCAACCCTTTTAGACCATTAGCAGTCCAACTTATTTACGCAGGATAGTGGTGTACTTTTTTTAAGTCATGGTTGTCGTGTAATGATCTCTGTAGTACTACTTTCCCTTTGGCAACATATACTTCCACGAGTTCCATGCAAGCTGTAGACTTGACATAGTTCTCTGCTCATTGTTGAAACTGAAATTTCTGTTTTCTTTTTAAACTGAATTTTCTGAGATGGACGTACAGGATTCTAGATAACCTTCCAGTTGCTGTTCTGAGGCAAAGGAGAGATGGTAGTCAGTTACCCACTTATGAACATGGTTTCCGTGTAGGGTTCAAAGGAAATTATGCAGGCGTAAGTTTCGTTAGACAGTACTTTTTAGTGTTTTTCATTGTGTTCTTGTGTAGTTTGATTGTATTTTTTTTCTTTGGTTTTCCAGAGCAAAGAGGAGAAATATTTTATTAATAACCACTTGAGCTTTAAAGTCAAGTATCACAAGGATCCCGAGACTGATTCTTCCAGGATTGTTACCTTTGAGGTTACTCCTAACAGGTTACTGTTTTCTACTTGGACTTTATTTTTGGTCAGTTTTTACTTTCCTTTTCTCAGTATATTTTCATGGGGTTGGCTGTGCATGCCTATCTGCTTGGCAAATAGGTTAGCGAGGAAATTACCTTTTCAACTTATGAAAACTTATTGAATACAAATTGACTTTACCAATATACAAAAAAAATGGGAACATTTCCCTTCACTTCTTCAAACTGATGATGATTAAGAATCAAGATCCTAGCTGGAGATGGTTCTATCTTGATTCTTGACCTCTATTTGTTTCAGCAATTTTAGGTGAATATGCGAAGATACTTGTATGTATTGTGAGAACCTTTTTTTTTTTTTTCCAAAAAGAAGAATCATAAGCCCTAGAGGCTTCCTCGTAGGGATTGGTGATTGGCCTTGCCACATCAAACATATTGTGAACATAGGAGACTTTTTTGTTATACGATGTGAGGTACTCTTGTCTGTTAGGGGATTCTGGACTTTCATCATCTGCTAGCAGAATAATCTTGTGTGTTTTCTGTTTTGTTGTTTTCGTGTTTTAGTTTATTCATGACTTACAGGTCGTTATAACCTGTATGTTGTGCTCGTATCCAGGATATAATATAAAAGGCGAGGTTTTCATGCCAACAGGCTTATTTCTGTTGTCTGACTCTTTGTGTTCCTTTCTTCTGTTCGTATATCTGAGCAGTATTAATCATGAGTACAAAGATTGGGATGAGAAGAATCCTCAGTTGACAACATGCAACCAGAACACCAAAAACATAATGCAAGGTAGCACTGTTCCACAGGAAGTTGAAACTGATAAGGAGGTTGTTTTTACCTATGATGTTTCTTTTGAGGTACTCTCTCATTTAGCTCTCGACCTGTCTTATTCTTGTATATGTGCAATTCGTAAATTGCTTTTGTCATAATTATTACATTTTCCCCCTTCAGGAAAGTGACGTCAAATGGGCCTCACGTTGGGACACTTACCTTCTCATGAATGATGACCAAATACATTGGTTCTCCATCATAAACTCTCTGATGATTGTCCTCTTTCTTTCTGGCATGGTTGCCATGATTATGATGAGAACTCTATACAGAGATATCACAAACTACAATCAGTTGGAAACACAGGATGAAGCTCAGGAAGAAACAGGATGGAAACTTCTCCATGGAGATGTTTTTAGGGCACCAATTAATTCTGGTCTACTCTGCGTCTATGTTGGGACAGGTGTTCAAGTCTTTGCAATGACACTTGTCACCATGATATTCGCCGTACTCGGTTTCTTATCGCCTTCTAACCGAGGTGGACTTATGACTGCCATGGTTCTCTTATGGGTGTTCATGGGCTTATTTGCGGGTTATGCCTCTGCACGTCTTTACAAAATGTTTAAGGGCCACGAGTGGAAGAGGAATACTCTAAAAACGGCTGTTATGTTCCCTGGTATCCTTTTTGCCATCTTCTTTGTGCTGAACGCTCTAATCTGGGGAGAGAAGTCTTCCGGAGCCGTGCCATTTGGGACCATGTTTGCTCTCGTGTGCTTATGGTTCGGCATATCTGTACCCTTGGTGTTTGTGGGGAGTTACTTGGGTTTTAAAAAAGCGGCGATTGAAGACCCAGTCAAGACAAACAAAATCCCGAGGCAGATACCAGAACAGGCCTGGTACATGAAACCGGCATTCTCCATACTGATTGGGGGCATTCTCCCATTTGGGGCTGTTTTCATTGAGCTGTTCTTCATTCTGACATCCATATGGCTGAACCAGTTCTATTACATCTTTGGGTTCCTTTTCATAGTTTTTGTCATCCTTTTGATCACGTGTGCTGAGATTACGATCGTGCTATGCTATTTCCAACTGTGCAGTGAAGACTACAACTGGTGGTGGAGGGCTTATCTGACTGCTGGTTCTTCTGCTATGTACCTTTTCCTTTACTCTATCTTTTACTTTTTCACTAAGTTGGAGATCACAAAGCTGGTTTCGGGTATTCTGTACTTTGGGTATATGTTGATCGGCTCATATGCCTTCTTTGTCTTGACGGGCACTATTGGGTTCTATGCTTGCTTCTGGTTTGTGCGAAAGATTTACTCTTCGGTGAAGATAGACTGAGGTAAATTTGGGTTCAAATTTCGGGTACAAAAGTAGACATAATGAAATGGGGAACTACATGTAATTGACGCTCAGAAAGGGAAGCAAAATGAAGGATCATCACTTTTCCTACCTCTTTGAAACCCTTTTTCTTTCGAAGCTGATGGTAGTTTAGGGCTCAGCTTGTATGTTATCTCTGTCATTTTGCTTACAACAGTATCAGTTGTTAAGAACTGCACTTTCAGTAATTGCTAGAGGATTAGTTTTTGTAGACTTGCATGATACATTTATCAACACCAGTGCAATCCAGAATCAATACCCTTACCTCATCAGAATCTGATTATATGCTTAATTCTTGCCTGAACTTAATCTAAAGGTGTTAAGCCACTTAAATGTCAGTCTTTGTAAATTAATCGAGGCCTCGTTCCCCTTAACTTATTTGTTTGACTTTTGCACTTTCTTGGTTGTCTTTATTCGAGTTTCGGTCATAATTTGGTAGTTTTTTATTCCTTCTCATCAAGACGAATTCAGGAACCTAAAAAGTTTGACGCAAAACTAACAAATGTGATTTTTTTTTTTTGAATAAAGACAAACCAAAAAGTGAGGATAATCAATGATAAAGAGAAAATGGGTAATGACATTTCTTCCTAAAAAAGAAATCTCCACTCTGGCCCGGCCCTATATTCAGACACAAAAAAAAAGGGAGTGATGGTTTGTCCTCGGATACATTACAAACAGGTAACCAAACTTTATCAATGTACAGGCAATTTGAGACAAATACCTTGACAAAGATGTATGACCTACCTAACATGGAGAAATTTTAGCTACCAAAAAGTTGCTAGGTACCTTCCCCGGATTGAGACATAAGAAGGCAATGAGGTACATGTGGAATATGCAAGGAGAAAAAAGGTCATTGGTTAATTAGGGTTTCCCCTACAAAACAATGGTACCACATTTCCAAGATGAAAAATGCCAAGTACCCAGAATGGTTACCCAAAAATTACCTAAAAACTGAAATCAGTGGCTTAGATTCACTTGAATTCGAGCAACTGATTTAAGCCACTGATTTCCGCTTCTGGGCAGTTACTCAAGTGAATCTGAGCTACTGATTTCAGTTTCTCGCTAGTTTTCTGGTAACTACTCTAGGTAACTAGCACCGCTGCTATTCCAAGATATTGGACAAACTCTCAGGTCTAATTCAATCGATCAAATGTCTCTCTGCTGCTGGCCTTCCAAAAGATCGGTCACATTAGCATGGACACATTGCCTGCTTTTTTCTTCCAATGATTTACCATGTATCATCAACTAAGAAAATCCCAACCTCAACGAAAGAACTTCAGATCAAAGGTACAGGATAAAGAAAGGTAGAAGGAATAAAGCAAGAATTCCAGCAAATCTCTTGTATGCTTGGAGTGACGCGAGCCTGACCCTTTTATTTTCTGTCAATTACTATAAATTATTGACCAATCGAAACAAAATAGTATATCGTATCAATTAGCAATAATTAGCAACACGAAATTATATCAGAAGATGGAAAACATATCCAAGTTCACCACAAGCGGAACCGTTTCTGCTGGGTAAAACCCTGAAAGGGAAACAAAAGTCGCGCACCACATTGCCATTACATTGCCACTCGAAAAGCAAACTACCAAAGCACAGGCAGCAGTAAAAATCCTCCAACGGGTGCACGATTCCGGGGCTTGGGCATAATTTGTTATTAGTGAACCCATAAGGAGTAAGGTTAGGAAGAAAGACTTGTCATTAGCCCGAGCATGTTCTAGGTTTCCCGTTTTTCTGCCTGCAAGTGTGATATCAGAGTTATTGACAATCCATGCCAACGAGAGCTATAAACATTTCAACAAAAAGGAACTAACCAGAACGAATCCTTCTTTTCTCGTGCTAATAGTTCTTCGAATGAAATAGTATCTTCAAACTCAGAATCTGTACTTTCTGTCAGCTCACCAGATTTGGCTTGTAGTTCCATGCATGCACCGATTTCAAGCATCTGCAGTACAAGACAGTGAGAGAGATTAGAGCTCATACACATCTTTGTCAAGCGATGACCAAAAACTTAATTCACAAACAGCAAATCTATATCGTAAGGATCACCTATAAATGAGCTATTTGACACATCTGGAGTTATGCACAAGACCTTCAAAACCCTACCTTTGATACCATGGTAAAACATCGTCACCAAATCAATTGACAGCTAGTTGAGAGGCTGCTCAAGAACATTTATAATTTTGTTTTGAAGGTATTGTTCGACTGATGGGGCACGCAATTAACAGTCCGAAGTCTAAACTATGGCCTCATAAGTTCATATGGAAAAGGAGAGATGTTGGGTATAGAACAATAAAGCAAGACATAAATAAGAACTCTACTTCAAATTTTCGATTTCTATTCTACCATCGAAATAAAGACAAAAGCAAAGTTTCTTGAAGTTTCAATATTCCTGTTTGCTTATCAAGGTTATTCCATTGGTCCTTGTTTTGGTGTTTTGGTGTTGGTTCTTCAATGAATTAGCTTACAGAAGAGGGAGGGAAACTTTTGCAATCAGCATCCTTGAAGGCTAGAAAGAACAGCACATTGAGATCAGACCTATCAAACCCGTGTTTGTTTTCCACATTACCAGCCAGAGAACGTCTAGTAAGGGTCTTTTGAATTGGGTAGATGACAAGTATTACCTTCTTATATGCCGGTGAGAGCTTGAGTTGTTTCTGGAGCCAGTTATATACAAATGCATCCTCTTCTAATCTCTTTTGTTCTAATTCTAACTTGTATATCTGCAGAAACAAAAGAATCGAATTACATACAGAAAAACATTGCAACATGCTAGTATCAGAGGACAAATATCTAGAAACTAGTAATCCACCGTTACCAACCTGTTGACGGAGACGGTCAAATGAAGACCTATCTGCCTTAAAAAGTAGAGCCTTAGTAATTGTGAACTTGCGCTGTATAATGTCAGACCTATTTGGACACGCACAAAAAAGCGAACAGCACCATAAATCACTTGTATATTTCTTTGGAAAACTTGTACATAATTTCATGCGTAAAATTGAAAATTTAACTGGGCGTGGGATACAAGAAACTAGTATTTTCTAAATAAACTTTGAAAAGTATTAAGTCAGACCAGAGAGCTAATGCAAGGAGGAAAACAAAAAAAACATTTCCGAGAAATTGTATGACATACTTGTGCTGTAGCTCACTCCTTGCTTCAATCAAGCAATTAACAAATTGTCCAACCTGCATCAGGCAAAGCATGAATAAGTATATATCTGTATCTTTTAAGATAGGTTCAATAAAATCTTCTAAAATTAATATTCCATCGTCAATCTGCAAAAGACAAATGCAGTTGGGCATCGATACACAGTATGAATAAATTCAAAACCACGCGAGAACTTTCCGTAGCGCAGCCCGACCAGTTTCCAAAACAACTCCAGGTGGTGCTTCCACATTTGGACTACGTCTATATTTCACACCATCTCACAAGTTCAAAAAATTTGAAGATAGTTCTTCACGTAATATTGTAGGCTGTAGTTTGATTCGTGATACAAACCATACTACGGAAAACGAAGGAAAAGAAACATTCCGCTCGCGTTCCAAACAATTTATTCAATCAAACGTACAATACCAGATCCAACAGATAGGAAACATCATAGGCACTAAATATTTCTGATCGCAAAGTTAAGTTTAAAGTAAATACATTAGCAGTGTGAGTTTCAGGTGCTCACAGTTCAATTCCACGAACTAGTGGCACGAAGATTGAGTTTACAAGACTACTAGAGCAAGATGGACAATGTTTCTTAAGGGTAAGCTTCTCACAGCAGCACTGCAATTCTAAGGTGACTGGGAAGCAAAACAAAGCAAATTTCAGTGTGATGATAAGGTGGATCGGATTTCAGAGGACATCAACAAACAAGAGATGGAGAAAGTCCATGAAGGAAAACTTGAATATAGCACTCAGGTCCACAAAGCGCATAAGAAGGTCAATGAAGGAACCCTTTCTGAAGAATACTCTACCGTATTAGGAATTGGGATCGACCAACATAAGGGATTTGAAAGTTGCGAGGACCCATGATGCAATACTGAATTCCGAAAGCTTAGGTAGACAAATTCCCTACAGACAAGGTGGCTAGAATTTTGTTCATTTTCAAGGGACCATGTGAACTACAAACTCAAACCTAATACTGCCATTAAAGGTTGAATCAAGGGTGGCCAGAAGCCTGATCAAAAAAAAAAAAAAAAAGGGTGGCCAGAAAGCTTCTTTTTACTGATGGTATTGTTACAAGATGTTGGGCATTGGGCAACCCCAAAAGCTGGCCCATGAAGTGAGGGTGCCCTCACGCTTATGCATTTCATGTTACTTTGGTACCCAAGCGATGTGGGACCTCTCTTCACACCCTCCTTCACGCGCAGCATGCTCACTTGGCAGCACTTGCCGCTTGCAGGGCAAAGACATACACCCTACCCATCTTTGGTACCCAACTCTGATACCATGTTACATGGTTGAATAGGCAAGAAGCTTGCTTTCAGTATAACTCTACGAGTGTGTTTGGTGGGATGGAATGGACATTGGAATGGAATTGCCATTCCAATCAAATTCCATTCCAATGTTTGGTTTGTCAAAAATTTAAGGAATCGTCATTCCAAATGGAATTCTTATTCCCTCAAATAAAGGAATAGTTATTCCATTAGAAAAGGCAAGGAATCATCATTCCATTCCTCTTTAATTTATTGATGCCACCCCAAATTGCTACCACTACACCAACTTTCACTATCGCCCCTCCAAAATTCACTATTTCCACTCCAAATTTACTATTGTCACTCCAAATTTACTATTGCCACTCCAATTTTGGAACTCATTCCTAAGCATAACCAAACATGGGAATGGAATAGTTATTCCTATCTCATTCCATTCCCATTCTATTCCAATCTCCATTCCATTCCTACCTCCACTCCATTCCATTCCAATAAACCAAACACAACCTACGTGGTTCAGAGGCTAAGAAAAAGACCCTCCTATATCTTCCAATAAGTATCACTTGAAATGGTATTCCTCCGACATGATTGTCCAAAATAACTGTCTCAACTCTTGCAAAACAAAGCAATACTAATGCATTAGCATGAAGTATGTATTGCAGGCGGACCAACAACAAGGGAATTCTAATGCCATCATATTTAGGGGCATTAGTTTTCCAAAGATACTTCGGATTTATGTACAAGTTACCCATCTCGGGGAGTATTCACAATACAAGATAGGCATGCAGCATTCGAACATTGAGTGGCTTCTAGCGTCGAGCTTTCCCTGGCTGTTCGCCTGCCTGCAACACATACTTCATGCTAATGGCAATTAGTATTGCTATGTTATGCGAGAGCCGAGACAGTTATTGGTCGACGATCATGTTGGAGAAATACCATTTCAAGTGATTCTTAAACTCGTTGGAAGATATAGGAGGCTATTTTGCTCATCCCCTGAACACGTAGAGTCATACTGATTTTGCAAGAGGACGTCATGAGTTTTTTTTTTTTTTTTTATCAGCGAGGACATCATATGAGTAGTAGTAGGTTGTAATTATGTTTTAGTTTTATGTCAGTAGTTGTGATACTACTTTATTTCTTTTTGCTGTTGGGAAACCACAGAATTAAGAACAGAGAGGGTGGTAAAATGTTTCTACTTATATTCTGGTTCTGTCAAAATAATAATAATTGTGCATTGTAATCCTAACATGCCTTTATATTGGCTACAAAACTTGGTGACCAAGAAACCTAAACTAAAAAAGGAAATATGGATAACAAAGAAACATAAACTAACTGGGAAACATGAATTCAAACCTAGCCTAAACAGGAAACATATTATTGAAACTTAGAATACACGGTAACATGCATAATATTTCCTAACAGGGTCTTGCTAACGGGTGCAATGTACAAAAAAGTACACTTGTGGGTCCCACTTGTACTTTGAAGTACACAAGTGTACTTTTTGGTACCCTTAACGGGTGCAATGTTAAGTGTACTTCAAAGAACAAGTGGGACCCACAAGTGTACTTTGTTGTACCCTTAACGGGTGCAATGTTGCACACTTTAGCATTTCCCTTCCTAACATTATTCTAACAGGCATCCTGTCTCTAGTCCACTGTCAAACATGTGATGTGCATGCCACGAGTGAAGTTCCACATGAAAAAACCAAAGGACATTGTACCTTTTTTGAGGAGCCAAAGGACATACATATTCCTGATCAAAAAAAGAAAGGACAGGACCTACATATGCCATTTCTATTGGATATCTATGACGTGCTAATTCAGCATTTAAAAGAGTGGGTCAGGCCAGCAACAACTGATTCTACTCATCTTCAAATTCTTTTATTTGAGCACCTTCTTTTTAAGTCTCTCATAGACTAGAAACTTGCGACAACGACTATATAACTAACAGACATTAGAATTTGAAGGTTAACCCAAGCTCGTAATGAGATTCCAATCTTAATGATTTCCCAAAATTTTCTATTGATGTCATACTTCTGCATTAGACAAAATCCATATGGCACTTTTTTGTTTATTTTTCCATAGACTCCGAATTTGCAAAACGGACTTTCTAACTAACACACATTAGAATTTAAAGGTCAACCCAAGCACATTATGAGATTCCAATATATTAATGACTTCCCAAAATATTCTATTGATGTTATACTTCTGCATTAGACAAAATCCATAAGGAACATTCTTGTTTATTTCTTCGTAGACTCCGAATTTGCAGCAAGGTCTTTCTAAATTGTAACTAACAAACATTATAATTTAAAGGTCAACCTCAGCTCAGAATGCGATTTTCCATCTTAATGACATCCCACAATATTATATTGCAGTTACCTCAGCATTAGACAAAAACCATATAACATATTCGCATAACTACTAACTAGTACACATTATTAGCTCTGCTATGGACCCTAGATGATTCCATTTCAGTATGAAGTCACCAAAAATGCACATTTATAAACTTCTTTCGGCTTCTAAGATAGTAGAGGTAAAATCACCAAAGGGTGCAACAGTATAAGAGACATACTTTTTCACGTGGGGTTGGTTTACAGGTAAGACTGATATTGATCAACCTCTTTATACAGACACAAAATGAATGGCACTAACCATAAGCTTGATTAACCCGAAGAATAACACATTACATTCAAAACCTCAACAGACTAAACAGGTTTGTTATAGAAATAGATTGAACACTAAACATACACAAGTCTGTAAGCTGAACTACAAGAAATGCTCAAGACACCGAAAGTACGAGTCCGTGACACTCAAAATAAAAGCTGATTGAAGAGGAATTTGTGATGTAGAGGATCAATGCTTGGTGAGAGTTAAAACAAATTGTAGGCCAAAACTAACACTAAACTATGACAATGACTTATGATAGCTCGAATAAAACTGTAATACAGGAAATTGCATTGTTTCCGTGTCTGTACTCCGTACATGATAGAGTACTCGAGTGAGGCTTGCTATGTGAGCATATATACATGAAGCAACAATGAATCTCATGCAGTACAAGAAGTAACTACAACTTCAACACTTGAATCCATGACCATAGCGTAACAGACATGACTCAAAGTTGCCAAATTATGAAAAGCATTTGGTAGGTCACACAGACAGAATTTCTAAAACCGTTCCACTAAAATTCTTGTTGCTCCCCTAATCAACATAACCATTGTGGCTCACAGTGGTTCTTTAGGAATTATGTAAACTGTTATTGCTCAAGAACACAAGTCCTCCACTGTCAAATTAGCTCTGTAACTAAAATGATGAGAATACCTGGAAAACAATAACTAAAGGAAGGATGTGTCCATGAGATTACATTGAGCATATGAGATTACAAAAAAACCTCCCGAAAGATTTCCACCAATGTAAAAACATATCCATCTAGGGCAATGCATTTTTATTTCAATGCTGTCTAACTTAATAAATGGATGTAATACTCAAGTTTGACAAGTGGATTTAACCCCTCATGTTAGTTTATGGATTCCTACGATTCTCCATGTCCATCTTCTAACTCAAAGGCCTTATTTTGCTCACCATGTGCTCTTACATTAGAAGCATTGCCTGCTGGCTGCTGTTGATTACCAAATCAAATGGAGCCTCAAGTCCCAATCGATTGGGGTCAGCTAAATGAATCCATTTCCTCTAATGAGCTTTGTTGAGGGAATCATGTTGGTGATATACAAACCGTAGATCCTTTGTAGCTACTGCAATTCAGAGCCATCTACCGTAAACATATTACAACTACTAACTACCACTAACATGTCCAAACCACCTCATTCTATTTGCTCTCATCTTTTCTTCTACCGGAGCTGCTCCTAGCAATCTACGAAAGATTTCGTTCCTAATTCTATCCAGCGTCTTAGGACTCCTACCAGACACCCATCGCAAAATTTTCATTCCAGATCCAATCATCTTACTCGCATGTGGTCTTTTAATAGCCCAAGACTCTGTGTCGTATAACATGGTTCATCTTATAGCAGTACAGTAGAATCTTCACTTCAAATTTGTGGTAATCCTACGATCGCACAACACTCCTGAAGCATTCCTCACTTGATCCATCAAAATTGTACTCCACATGTCACATGATCCATATTCTCTCCATCCTTAATAACAGTTGAGGCAATATACTTAAAATGCTTGCTCCTTGTAAATTCCTACTTTTGGAAGGTCACTATGTAAACACAGCACTTTGAATACCAGTATACCACTAAACTTACATTCTGTGAACTCCATTTTTACTCCTACTGATTCCAAATCCTTGAGATCCCAATACTTCTCGTAAAAGTTTCTAATTTATCATCAATACCTCTTGCAGTTTCATCTATAACTTAAACCTAGTAGATTGTTAATACTGACACAACTGATCTAATGCTGAAAAAGGGGTCTTCCCAAGGTGCAATTAGGATTGGTCCAAACCCAACCTAGTGATGGCGTTGGCCAAACATATATCTGTTCTTGCTATGGAGGTGTCAGCTGAGTTTGACTTTCCACTTTCACATAGATTGACACCAAATCCAATGGTTCAGAAAAAGCAAATGCATTTCCAGGCAACATTATTAAATTGAAATTATCAACAAATTTGCATCTCTCTAAGTTTATTAGTTTAGGACAACCTATCCGCAGTTTACACAGCTAATATAGGGCTCACCATTGGACACTAAACCTTAGAAGCATCTCTTAGAGAACAAATAATGCTAGACCTTCAGTGGTTATAGGGCCTGTTTGAGCAACGGATTTGACTATAAATCCAAGGAGATGACTCCGGTGCTTAGATAAAAAATTTAAGGCCCAGCTTAAACATCAATCGGATATATGAACTCCAAAGTGTTCGATACACAATACTCGGGAAACGATTCAGCATTGTCTCATTTTCGAAACACTACGAATTTAAGTTGGAAGAAGTCACGTCTAAGAGAAATGCTACAGCCTACAAAGACACCAAGGGTCGGGAAGCATCACCACTTTGGAATAGAAAGGAAAGCTTAAATTCCAAACGTACTAAGCCCACAAATACCTTACTTAACAAGTAGTACTATATATCATCACAAAAACTACATCAACAATCAACCGATAACAATCTAAGGTAAAGTTTGTCATTCAAAAAGATTCTTATGGGAAATGAATACCTTGTCTTGACATCTCGAATCACAAACACAGAAAACCAAGGGGGAAAAAAAAACTAATAAAACAGAAACAAAAGATTGGGTTTTTGGAAAATTAAAAAGAGAGAAGAAACCTGAGCCAACGTCAACCCATCAGATTCATGAGACTTAACAAGCTGATCATACTGCTGCTTAATCTTCCTCTGCGTTGCACTAGACGACGTCGTAAACGGGTACAAACAAACCAACCCTTCCTGAGCTTCCTCCTTCTTCTCTTCCAAACCGCCGCCTTCTTCGGGTTTCGAATCGGGTCGCTTCTTCTTGGCCCTCTTCTTCTTTTTCTTCTTCTCCTCGCAATCTGACCCGACCCTTTCTCCCTCCAAACCCGATCCATCTCGTGCCGGGTCGTCGCATTTCTTGAACAGAGCATCCCATTTTGGGGAATTGGAGGGTAAGATCTCGAGAAGAAGCGAATGGGTCAAATCAGTCGGGTCCGATTTTAAGGGGTAGCATTGGGTTGTTGAGTTCGAGCTTCGTTGGTCTGTTTTCTTGAGTCTTTTGTGGAGAGAGAAGATGATTATAATGATTAAGAAGAGGAAGAGAGAAAGGGTGGTGAAGAGGAGTGGTGGGAACATGGGTTTTGGTGGTTTTGAGTTATGGTTTAGTGGAGATTGTCGATTAAGCGAGAGGAGATGGAACAAGGGCTGAGTGCTGCTCGCCGCCATTGAAACGCGTCATTTGCAGAATGTTGACACTTAAGATAGGGAAGAGAGAGAGAATTAGACGGTACTTTCTTTTTTAAGTGCTGGGTTCTGTTTTGCAGTTTAAGATATGATCCTCTGGACTGGCCTTTATTTTGTTGCTGCTTTGAAGGATCTAATTATCAGATCTTGTCTAGGTTGGTCGAGTCAAGTCGACCGGGTTAATTCGTTCAAAATAAAGTGTGTTCCACTAACAAATTTTTTTTTAAGTCACGACATATCATTCTTTCATAATACATTACATAAAAAATCGTAAAAAGATAATTTATTTAAAAAAACTTCATTAGTGGAACACCCCCTAAGTTGGGTTTTCACTATTGTGTTTTTGATATTTTTAGATTATAAGTTATCAAATCAGTTAATGTATGCGAAGAGAATTATTTATTGATTTAATAGCTTGTAATCCGAGAGTGATTCACCGATTTGACAACTTGTAGTCCAATAATATTAAAAGAGAATAACTACAATACGTACACATTAAATGTGGGTACCATATGCACATATTGTATGGTCTGCGTTGTGCCACCTTATTGGCAATCGTAACATTTTTTTAGTTTTTCATAACTTTTCAACAAAAGAGAATAACTACAATACGTACACATTAAATGTGGGTACCATATGCACATATTGTATGGTCTGCGTTGTGCCACCTTATTGGCAATCGTAACATTTTTTTAGTTTTTCATAACTTTTCAACAATATGATTTGTAATATTTTCTATGGTTCATAACATTTTTGTGTATCTCGTAACTTTTATAGGGGTTTGTATGATACACACTCAAATAAGAGGTGTGTATTGTAGCATTTTCCTACTAAAAATACTAAAAATAGCATAGTGAAAATTTAGCCTCAGTTGAATTCGAGCGCGAATTGAACTTTAGTATTGAAGTGCTCAAGCTTGATTCGTTAACTAAACAAGTCTGTATAAACGAGCCGAGTCTTATAAATGAGCCGATCTTTTATAAACAAGTGGAATTACAACCAACTCGAGTTCGGCTTGTTTAATAAACAAACTTAAAACTCAAGTTCAAGCCGAGCTCAAAACGAGCCAAGCTCGAACTACTTGCAAATAACTCGGTTTGTTTGCCGTCCTAATAACAACCCCCTTTCAAAACATGATTCCTTTCTTTCGAACTCCTCAAAATGTGATTTGAAATGAGAATTACTCCAAGCCTAGACTTGATTTGACAGCCACCATTGTTTACTGTGACAAACCAAGCCAAAATCGTGTGTCCTGTGGAGATCATAAAGCTCTATGCAATTAATTAGTCAAAGAAAAGATGAGTATTTCATATGTAAAATGTTTGACATGATGTCAATAAGATTTTCTATCATCGTCTCGTATGACTAACAGACTAAGTAAATAGTGATAAAAGTATAAATACAAATTCCGTTATTTGACGTTTTCATGCTACTAAGGCTAGGTTTGGCTAAATAAGTTAGCTTAACTTTTTTTTTCGTCTTTATTTGATTTTTTTTTGCGTTTGTTTGTTTTGCATCGATTTTTTGAGTATTATTGGTTCGTCTTGGCGAGAGGAATCCAACAAGGTAAAAGATTATGACTGGAACTTTCAATTTTTTGAATAATAAGGTTTTCTTTTGACCTAGAAGTTGCCAGCAAAGGAGAAACATTCCACTTGACCTTGAAGATGACTTATTCCAAGACTTTCGGACACCAATTTCTTCCACAAAAACAGACCCATTCTGGGGGCAAAGACTCTTCCTAACACAAGTAGGTTAACTTATGTCATACTTTCAACTTTAATTAAGGTACAGCTACTCTTCTTGAAGTTCTAATCTGACGTAAGTTTTAGTTTAATTGTTGGTGCAAAAGCAGACAAATTAATTTGACCCTCCAAATAAGCATATTGAGGCTCTTTCTCTTACAGCAAATCAACCAAATCCCTAAACTGCCTTCAAACCTTGGGGCTGCTAGAGTGTTTGTCTAGACATTATTATTATTTTTTTTATCGGCAACAAAAGTTTATTAAGGAAACTCGACAAAGGTTACATCGAGTGGGGAGAAAATATCCAACCAAAAGTTGGAACACCTAAAGGGCAGAGCCCAAACACCCATGGGCCTAAATTGCTCAGATTAAACATTGAAAATACACCCCAAAGGCCTAAATAGCCTGAATAAAACAATAAAGCGCAAAGAACTTAGCCCAAACAAATGGGCTGAGCCCACCACTAAGAAAACCCTAAACCAAACCCTACACCAAAGTGCAAAACATCCACCAAAGCACTGACAGCCAGCATCACCAACGACAGCCATCGCCACCACAAAAACCACCAAACCACCGCCGGTTAACCCAAGTGGGGCGGAGCCGATGACCATCAAACACACTGTCTCGGAAGCTCCTCAAGCCGTTAAGCAACAACCACGGCTCCCAACAGCAACCGTAGTGGGAGACCACGATGGTAACCACCCCCACCGAAACATCACCACGCAGTCAAGCGTAAGCCGGAGAACCCATCAGAAAACCAGCCGGAGATGCTCTTGAAAGAGGAAACCGAGTAACCAAGGTAGGGAGAATGGAAGACCCACTGAGGCGTATGGAAAGGGGGTAAAAAATAAACAGACCTGGAGAAGGAAAGAGCAAGGAAGAAGAACTCACCAAGAGCCACCCTCGTCGCCGACCGGGAACCCCACGCAAAGTCACTTATCAAAGGGTAAAGTGACCCATAGGACCCCAGACGTCGAGAACCATGACGCCAATAAAGCCACCGCTCCGGAGCCGCCGACCATCTACAACCTCTGCAACCGATCGATTTTTTATATGAAGAAGAAGAGTAGATCTGAAAAGGGGAAATGGTGGGAATAGAGGGTGGAAAGAGAGAAGGGGATAGAAGAAGAGAAAGGGAGGGGACGGGAGGAGGAGGAGGCGCGGCGGAGCGCCTCCCCTGCCCAGAGAAAAACTAGATCTGGTTTTCTAGGAGGAGGGGTCTCTGGTTTTCTAGAGAGAGAGAGAGGGTAAATGGAAGGAGTATTTTTCTATCACTTTGTCTAGACATTATCTTTAGGGGTGGGGGAGGCGCTCCGCCGCGACTAAATCCAAGCCCCTAAAGATAATGTCTAGACATTATCTTTAGGGGCTTGGATTTAGTTGAGGTATGCACAAGCTGATCTGGCCGAACATCCGGTTATCAAAAAAAGTAACTTGACATGTTTGAAATCGTTCCATTTTAAACCTAAAATAGCGGTAGTACAATGGAGATTGGTGAGATTATTCAATACTCTGCTCCAGGACCTTCATCACACATCGGTGTGGAATCTCCATACTCTGAGATGGAAGTCACACCAATACGTAGTTGAGTTTACTCCTAAGGATTGCACCAAAGCAATCACATAAAGAGATGGTTCATACTAGTATGGGTAAAAATAAAATACTCCTGTAGTTTTGGTCCAAGGGGGAATTAGATCATTGGTCCCCATGGTTTAGGGAGATTTCAAACTTGTCCCCACAATTTTAGAGTTTAGGAATTATGTACAACGATTTCCATTTTGGTGCACTTCCTCTGTCATCTTCTATTACAGTAATATTTTCAATGCAAAGAAAAGATATTTGAAACTAGAGAGACCAATGTAAAATATGGGTGTAATTCTAGATCTTCTAGGACTGGAGTTGTAAATAGACCAAAGCACTCAGCAAAATCTTGCCACAGCTATTAATTTTTGCATCGCGCGGAGTTAGATTAGAAACAAATTGAAAATGCAGAATTTAAATTGACGAAGCCGAAATTGCAGGGATCGAAGTGAAATCTTACTGAAACTACAGGGACCAATGGTGCTATTTCCCCCCCTCAGAATGTGACCAAATCACAGTATCTAAAAAAAATTGCTTTTCACAAGAGCACAGATTGGCATCCAATAAGATTAAGATACATCAAGTGAGTAACAAAATTGCAATTTCAGGCAGTATTTGGAACAATTGCTTCCAAGGGAAACCAGGTACAGAGAACAAAATTCTGAGAAATCAATGAAAGCCAAGAGCTTACATTTCCTAAAACAAAAACTAAAATAGCAGTACAACATTTGCACATGGACACATTTCCTACGTCTCAATGTGCTTTGTAACCCATGAACCCCCCAACAGCTACTTAATACTTTTATGTACACAAAAGTACAAAAACACCACAATGATCTTTTGGGATTTAAATGAGCTTCGAACCAGACGGTGTGTTGTATATTTCTACAACTTCACCTTGGCCAAAGCAGAAACAAATGGTCGATGTGTCGTGAACTTTGATGAATGAGGTAACTTGAAAGGAAAAATGAGATATTTGAGGATTCGTATGGATCGTGTAGAAGAGAACTGAACTGGGACCTTTTTTTTTTATTATATGTTCAGCGTGTTCTGGATCCATCAGCTGCAAACAGCTTCCACGGAAACTTTCTTCATAACATTTGGACATGGATCTCCTCCAAATACTTCAGGTGCCACAGGTACTGAGCACGATTCCTGCCCAATGCAGTACTGCAAGGAAAAGAAAAAGGCTTGTGAATCAAGTCCCCAAAATGGAAGTCCTTAAAAATCATCCCTTATGACATGCATGCAAAAAGAAACTGTCTATATATGGGAAAACAAGAAAAACTCATTTGTGTTCATTTGAGACATGTAAATCATTTTTCGTAAACCATTTTAATTGCATAAATCAGATAGCTGATATGACCAATAGAATAATCATTATCGTTTACTTTCTTGTGTAATCTGCCAACCCGGGAGTAAGGATAGTTTACCTTTTCAAAAACGTCATAAGAATGATGGGCATGACAGCTTCCCTCACGGAAGCTTCCGCAAACCCCTTCTGGCGTACCAAAGCTAGCAAATTTAATTGACGTCATTTTTTGACCAGGAGCACACCGAAGGTGTGCCTTAGGATGTAGGGGTCTTTTAACTTTACCGGAGGCTTGCAATTGCCAGTTTGTTAGAGTTGGCTGCCACTCAAAAATATCTGCACATACACTATCTATTTCTCGCTTCACCATAGAAATGCCATAAGGGTTTCCACCCCACTCTTCAAGAACAACCAACAAATTCCCCGTTGGGTAAAGCCACGAACGAGGAACATGATACCTGGAATTATAAGCCAATAATTATCAGCCCTAGAATTCGTTACTGGAAGAACAAAGTGGTTGAGGTACTTTTAAAAACTTACCATCTTTGGGAAGCCTCCCCACATTTACTAAGGCACTTCTTCTCATCGAACCAACCGGCATAGTTACATGCAGGACAAGTACCCGATGCTTTGTATCCGGGCCAGTAGCGTCCAATGCTTTGCCCATTTATCCATACTTGACCTTTGCCCATGGTATTCATATCCAGAGCCAAAGGTTCATCTCCAGCTGGCATGTTGAAAGCAGTCTAAAAGCAGGAAAAGAAAATGTCAACTCACTTAGTTGCCCTAGCAAAAGAGAGTTTTATTTGAAGGGCATGCTTGGATTGCACAAAGGCTTACTGTTGTACAAACTTTCCACAGAAGACGATTGGTTTATATTCACGGATATATGAAACTAGTTCTCTATGTTTCGGTTGAAACAATATAAAGAAGAAAAGATGTTTCTTTTCCCCCAGAAGAATGCATATCTTATAATGTTTACGTAGCTCTCACCTTGTACCATGTCAAAGGCTGCTTTTGAGTCACCAAAGAACCCTCGACCCACTCTACAGAGGTACTTCCAGTGAGGGAATGAAGACTCAATGCTTCTCCTTTTAGACCAATCTGATTAGAAACATTAACGCGAGGTCAAATTAAATATCTAGGATTCAGAGCAATGAGAAAAGTTTGCCGAATGCCTCAGGACAAACCTTGTAAGTCCATTTTTGCCACGATAAGTCCCTCCTCCCCTCATTAAGACCATTCAGCGAAACTGGGCCAAGAACACCAGCATTCCATGTCTCGAAATGTGGGCCAATATTCTGATTTTATAGAAGAAGGCATCATAAGTATAGAAAGATCAAGTCAAGATCACAGTGTAACATGTCTGTCAAATGAAAGAGTTACTGATCTGTTTCTTTTGTTCTCTCCTGGTACGGTAATGCCTCTGTGCACGCATGCGTGTGTGTGTGTTTGAGAGAGAGAGAGAGAGAGAGAGAGAGAGAGAACAAACCGGGAGACCAACAGCAATGCTTAGCAGTGCAATCCTATTCACTCCAGCTCTCAAATTCACACCATTACTAAATGTTAATCTTGGGTCTTCTAAACTTCCATATGCAGTTCCTGCCATAAGTAGACCGCAAAATTTAGTAGGAAATGTGTGGAAATGCTTCAGCCATGATCCTGCTGTTACAAAAATTAGTCCTCCTTTTGGGTTCAAGCAAGATGTAGGGACAATGATATCTACCGACTATCTTGCATGATCCATATAGACATGCTTTGATATCATTAAACTTTATTTCACGATCATGCTCTACTGACATGACTTCTAGCAATTTTATGACATTACAAATTGATAAAGGTAGAAACCACCTGCTTTGTGAGAAAAATCTCAAAGGAGACATAGGGATGCCAAAACTTCAGGTGATGATATTCGTGAAATCACCCAGGCACGTAATATGTTTTCACCATTTTTCTTAACTAGGATGAAGCTATAGAGAAAAAGCTACTAGTTACATAAGGTGAAACCCAAAATTGCAATGCCCACCAGATAATAGGCCGTTGACGAAAACGTGCAAAGCATGACCAGCAGATAAAACTGTAAGAACTGGATACTGCCCGTTATCCAAAAATCCTTCATTCGAATCGATCTTGACACTGGGAATAGAGGGAAAATTATCAATCACACTGATGAGATTATCATGGTGAAATGTTTATATTGGAAAATTCTTCACCGGAATGTTCATGGGAAGGTAAAAGTGTGCATAGTATAGATCAGATTACTCACTCTGTCATGTACCACAAGTAATCAGAAGCATCCCAGGTGGTATTTAACTGCTCCAACAACCCAAGAACTGTAAATGAATTGTCTTCGTAGTAAGACGCTGGCTCTTCATTGTATGATTGCCAAGAGAACCCATTATCATAAACGACTGGTGTCATCTTCATTTGGGCACTTTGAGCTCCCACCTATAGACAAGAGTTTTAGTACGGTATCAATACCTTGTTTACTTCAAATCTTTCACATAGAAAGAACAATTGGTCAATCCCGGAATATAGAACGGTTAAAAAAAGTTAACCACCTAGAGTTACTTTCTCACCCTCGCGGTATTATAAACGGTGTTCTTGCAGTCGGGAAGAATGCTGATGGACCAAGGTGGAAGATTGTAATGCATATGCCCCAATGACACTTTGGCAAAGGATTTTGTGTCGTAGTTCGCAAGGAATGCAGCACAAGCTCCATTTGATGTAAATACATGAGCCTGGAATAAGAAAGAGACAAGGGGGATATTTAGTTCCAAAGTCAGTTTGAGATATAATAACTGGTTCCTAGAGAAATTATGGTATCTAACCTCCTGATAGTTCCCAAGAGGAATCTTGTTGGGTGCTCCAGATACTAAAGCTGGCTCACACAGCTTTATTGCTCTATGCAGATCTTTCAAATGGCCCCATTTAGGCTGCCTTAATAGGCCTAGACAGAAAGAGGAACAATCATTAAGTTTGCTGAAGAGCAATAATGTTCATGAATCAACCCATGAAGCACAATAACGATAAAAGAAATGCAGAACAAGGAAAAACTTAATCAGTGAAAAGTCAGCATTCAAAGTAATACAGACATGTTATTCACAGAACATCATGAAAACGAAAGCATCCCGTTGATGTGGAAATGGACCCCTCCCCGTCAAATGCCAAATGGTATCAAATATTATGGATTTGTGACCTCTTGAGTTAATCCCATCTCAATGTATAAGGAAACAAAAGATATCTTTTCATGACCAAACCGGTTAAGGAGAAACAATCAGGAAGTTGCAATCAGATTTCTGTACAGTCTTTACCTACAAATTCAAAGCATCATCTATCAACTGATAGGATTCAGCATCTCTAATAATTTTGATCACCATCACGACCACTTAACATGACATGTCACTGAAAATAGAGGGTATAGCTATTTCTCCAATAAAAAAGCAGATCAAATACAAGTTGCCCTTGGGTTTTCGTGAAATTTCGGTGGCAATCATGCTGACGTGGAGGAATGTGTGGCGACAAGCTGGCAATTGTAAACGTGTTTTCTGTGGGAAATCTGAATCGTATTTGATTTCCCGCCTTTTTCTTAGTTAAAGATGGAACTGTAAACATCAAATATTATATCTTGTACAACTCAAACTATAAGTTACATGCTTACATACACAGGTCTATATAAATGAGATGATGATGACATCTTCATACCGAATTCATCGAGAGGAGCATCATAGTCATAACTAGTTGCAATAAAAGGACCACCAGAAGTCCTGCCGAAATTTGTTCCTCCGTGATACTAGAAGCAAAAAAAGAAAAGAGAAGGATAACAAATAAGTTGGTTAAACATGATACCAGAAGGGGATTCACAGAGGAATTACGACAAACAGTTAACATACCATGTAGTAGTTAATGAAAGATCCCCCCGTTTGTATAAATCTTGCAACTGAAAATGCCAAATCTTCAGCAGGACGATAAGGAACTGGACCTCCGAACTCAGTGAACCTGAAGTAATAGTTAAATGAGAATACTAAAACATTGGAAATGCCATGCAACTCCTATGCATGACGTTTTAATAGGTTTTTAATTAAGAAAATTAGAACACAGATGATAGTTGTGTAATCACCATCCAGTCCAGGCTTCAGTCCACATCTTGGGTTTGTAAGCTTTATTCGGCGAGAAGTAATCACAGTAAAAACCATTGCACGTGTTAATCTGAGTATGACGAAGAATAACCCATGTTAAAATGTATTTCAGAAAGAAAAACTATTCATTTAGAAGTAACAATGATTGGACTTCTGTAGGCACTAAGATCCTCTTGGTTTAAGGAAATAAAAGCTAAATAAGTTGACTTAACACTAGATGTGGGCATATAATATTACTCATTTTGCATTATTCAAACAGGAAATGAATAGAAAATCTATTTACGACCACAACAAACCATGGAGCATGAAACAGAAGAGTAGTATCAATAAACAAGGAGATATGGTCATCAGTCTACCAGCACAAAATTCAAAGAGAAACCACAAAATACAGACCGACCAATACAGATGGGAGAGAGAAAGAGAACAAAGCCCAACCATGTGCATGAGAGAGAAAAAATGATATCATTCAGGACCAACATATAGTCTCATAGCAACCCCACTAAGGATGAGGTGACATGACATGGAAACAACTGATAATGGCTATGGCAAGAAGATAAGAAAATGTAATCAACATTTTCACATAAAAAAGAAGTGGTGATACTTACAATGGGATCAGGGGCATCATCTTGCTTGCACATGACCCACGGGACGCCGGTGCCGAGACCGACAGCCATCTGAGCTGCCCATTTGGTATATGCTTTAGCAGGTGCACCAAGTTCATACTCCATGGGTCCATATTCATTCTCAATCTGTCGCAAAAGATTCATTCTCAACTTCAAGAAATTTGTTTATTACTGTTATGAATAACTTAAACTTCTAAATTAATATTCCCAATTGAGTTGAAAAAAAAAAGGACTATTTGACTACCTGGGATAAAATTATTGGACCACCCTGAGATTCATATAACCTTTCTGCTTTCATCATATTTACAATCTTCGTCGTGAATCTTTGCATTGCAGCCTTGTTTACAACAATATCGACATCAAAACAAACCGAAAAATTATTCAGATGAAAAAAGGAAACGTTGTAATTTCATATGCAAGTTCCAAAGTCGCCTTACCTTGAAAGGCCCATTATCTGTTCTGAAACTGATACCTGGTACATACTTTAGCCAAATAGGAAAACCCCTGAATTGAAAGGGGAAAAAAAAAGAGCATTGCTTAAAGATGAAGAAATCTACTAAAAAAATATAAGTTTTTGTATTATAGTAGAAATCCAAAACTTTTGGTTACCCAAAGTTCCATTCTGCACAAGCATAAGGGCCAACCCTGAGATGAACATAAAGGCCTGCTTCTTTCACCAGCTTGATAAATTTGACCAGATCATACCTCTCTTCAAAATAATACTACAAAACACAAACAACAAATTGATTCATTTAAATCATAAAATAATGCACATTTAAACATTAACACTGGATAAATTGATGAAACTAAAGGGAAATTAAAAAAACTCATACTTTGCCAGGTTGGGGTTCATGTCCATTCCAGAAAACATAGGTCTGGATTACATCCAAACCTCCTTCTTTTGCCTTCTGGATAAGATCTGGCCACATCTGCAAAAAACCCACAAAAACCCACCAAAAATTATTCCCATTCTAGATAGAAATACAGTGCATCAGTGGAGAGACCCATCAAGTGATAAGCTCCCAAGAGGAGAATATACTGAGCAAGAAACTCAGAGAAATGGATATCAGAGGGGAAAAAAATTGCCCATTTGCAGAGAACCTCACAAAAGGGATTAAAAAAAATAAACAAATTGAAAGGAGTAAAATTATGGAAAATCAAAGAGACCCATTAAGCACATTGACAAATAAATACCTCAGGAGTGCTACGTGGGTAGTGAATGGATCCAGAAATGAGGATCTTCCTTTGGCCATTTATTTTTATGGCCCTGTTGTCATATGAAACTGAGGCATTACAACAAGAAACCCATGAACACAACAGTGCCACCAACAACTTCATTGCAAGCTTCAAATCCATAGCCATTAAACCTCTCTTTGATGTCTTCACAAGGCAACTTGCCCTATCTTTTGTTTTCCCCCTTATTATTCTTCCCCTCTGCACTTTATTCTGCACTTTCTTTTTATTTAGAGAGAGAAAGGAAGTACGCTACAGAGTTGCACACACACATAGAGAGGAGAAAGAAAGAGAGAAGATAACAGCTGTTTTTTGGTTTTGTTGTCACTACCTTTTGAGAGAGTAATTTTGTTGCAAGTAGTAAGTGTGAATGTTTGAAAAAATGGGTAATTGGTCCAATTGGGTGGGTTTGTGGGATTTGTAAAAATCGGAGCTTTATAGTGCTCGAGACCTTGAATGAATGAACACTGTGAGGAATGGATGGTCGGAAAGAGAAAGTGGCCCTGCACTGGACCCACTAGTGGGGGTCCCACTTGGGTCTTTTTTATTCTGATCCAAACGCGGAATTCCTTTAATACTGTTACTGTAACTTTCATCCACTAATAAATTAGGTATGTTTAATTTATGTTGAGGGTGAGTTGGGCAAATTTCTGAAAGACAGTCCCATTTTTTAAATCTTTTATCCAAAAAACCGTAAATAGAAAAATCCATATTGTAAAAGTTCAAGAAAGACGATAACAAGGATAGTAATTAATTTAAACATTTTTGGTTTTAATGAATTTTTTTATTTCGTCTTTGCTGAATTTTAATAAAATTTCATTAAGTTAAAATATTACGACCCAAAAAAATATTTCATTTGAAAAAAAAAAGTTTGAGGGCTCCTTTTTAAAACTAGAAAAGCACTATTTTGGGTTAAAATGAAATTTACATTTACTAAAGTAGTAAAGATAAAGGGCTGTTTGGCTGTTGTAAAGTTGGCTTTAAAAGCCTTTTTTTAAGTCTCTGTTGATGGAAGAAAGATTCTCTTTACAATCCCAATACGTTTTTTTGTTATTTCTATTTTATTGGCAGATGAATTTATGTTTTTTCGTTGAATTCTTTATCACCAAAAACCAATACATCGCGTTTAAACAAAACCTAACCTTTACCCAGTGGCAGTGGGAGACATGTGCCATAAGGGCGCGTTTGGTAGCATCTTTTTCTATTATCACTGCAGCAATATTTTTTTTTTTCGGTGATTAAAAGAAGGGAGTATGTTTTTTTCGGCGATAATGTTTTTGAAATTTGAGTAAACTAGTATTGTATGGTCACGGGTTTGGTTTCTCAATGTGCACAGTTCCCTAGAGATCACCTTAACCGTATGCTCTTTGTACCTTTGTTCTTGCATTTTCTGTAATTATATTAATACCTGACTTAAAAGTCAGAAATTGGGTTAAATTAGTTTTTAAGTCAATGTATTATGAGATAATAACTTATCTCATAAAACGTAATAAGTCAGTTTTGACTTTAAGTCAATTTATGGAGAGGTAAATATTTTACTTCTAGGATAATATTTAAGGCTTAAATCAGTTTTTGATTCGATGTATTGTGAAAGAATGACCTAAAATTTGTAAAGTGTAATAAGTCAGTTTTAAGTTTAAGTCAGTTTCTGGAACGGAAAATATTTTACTTGTAGGATACTGTTTTGCTATCTTCTGGGCCTACGACTAAAAACGAACGGGAACAGAGGTACAAATGATTTTTCGGCACAGAAGATTTGAGTTCGCAAAATAGCACTATCCAGCTTAGTACTTTGGTGATCTTAGCCAATTATCACAACTAATCAAAGAAGACTCTCCACCTAACTCAGTGCATCATAAAAGGTCGCATCCACTTCAATTTTTTTGGGCAAAAACTAGTAAAATAATTGTTGGTTCTATCCATGCACTCAGTGATAATTCTTGGTTCTTTTCCATGATCAATTAGAACTTGATTGAGGAAGATTAGGCTTATCAGATCAGTGGCATTCATGCTCCACTTACAAATATGAACACAGACTTTTCTTTAAGCTACGACAAGAAATTCACAGATGAATCAATTCATGCTCCACTTACAAATATGAACACAGACTTTTCTTTTTAAGCAACGGCAAGAAATTCACAGATGAATCAATAGGTGTTTCGCGATTGCTCCTCCTTCCGAAGATTGTATCTGAAAAGCTAGCTATCCCGTGTAACTGGATAAGATTGAAATTAATGAGTTTTCAGATAAAAATATTAGGAACTTCCGTATTCTTGCGGATTTAACTGTGATAACTTCTATGACTCTATGACAAAACTTTATCAGCGAATTAGTAATTACTTGATAAATCAGTTTGTAGTTTTATGAAACATTTCCACATGGTGGATATTATGATTTGAAAGCCTCACAAGCGGGGGCGGACTTGGTGGGTGCTAGGGGGGTTTTGGTCCCTGCAAACCCCCCAAGCTTCTTACTAGTAATAGTACATTTTCAGTTTTTCTGTATATTTGTTATGGAGCGGTCCCTCCGCAGCAACAATCTTGCGTCCGCCACTGCTCACAAGCCATATGTGTTAGTTTTGGAGTGCACATAATGATTTGTAAGCCTCACAAGTCATAAGTGTGTTAGTCTTGGAGTGCTTCTGATTTCATATCAAGAATCAAATGATTTCTCTCAATAATGCATGTTGCCATCTGTAATGAGCAACAAGAATAGAGGAGGAGGAGGAGCCTTTCACTTTCAGGAATCAAGAGAGGAATAGATGGTTTACTTGCCGGGAGGAGAAAGAGATAGAAAAAGCAAAAAACAAGAAAGTTTATGCAATCTCTTTTTCTGTTATTAAACCCCCACTGATATATAGTCCATTAAACTAAGCAATCACAAAAGAGAGAGTTTGCGTACACGAATCGGACACAGATTTGTTTGAAATCGTCTAATGCAAAATGAAGGGTCACATGCATCAGATAGCTCTGAGTGGTATTCTAAATTTGGGCACGCTTCTCTTTTCTGTTATTAAACCCTACTGATATGAAGTCCATTAAACAAATCAATGACAAAAGATAGAGTTTGTGTATGTGCACGAATTGGATATAGATTTGTTCGAAATCGTATGATGCACGTGAATCTTATAAGAAAATGAAGGGTCGAGTGCATCAGACGGCTTTGAATATTTCGGTATTCTAAATTTGGGCACGCAAATTCGTGTACATAACATTCTTTTGGATGAAAAAGGATTGGATGCACTCCTCCACTAGTTACCCACATCCCATGCATTGATTGCAAACACCTACCTGCCCCATTTTCTAAGTTTTTCCATATACCAACCCCATGGAAATCATATCCCTAACCCCTTAAACTATTCTGTACATTAAGTTGATGGTCTGAGTTGGAAACACCCCTCGGTTGTTGACTTGTTTTCATGTACCTCTCCAGATAAAAAAAAAAATTAAACGAATATGCCCTTCCTAAACTTTACCTATAATTATATGTTGTTTTGAATCTATGATTGCCACTATATTTTTCTACCTCTCTCTCAAAGACGTGTTTCAGAACTTAGAATGTTAGACAATTTTCTAGTAATCAAAACAATGGCTCGATGCTGCCTTTATATAGATGAGGAGGAGCCTCAAGCCTTCAATACGAAAATGAATGGGGCAATTCAATTCAGCAATTGAATTGTGAAACCCCCCAATATAAAATCTTTTTTGAATTGATAATATTCTGCTGTAACTTCTTATTTGAATTTGAGCCATTGACCTCAATTCATGAGGGGTATTAACCATACAAAACTGTTGGAGATTTATCACTTCGTCCAAATTCATTGAACCAGATTTCTTAGACTTACGGAATTCGATCTCAAGTCCCAATCCCTAATCCATTAGCAATGGAGATGATTGGCATCCATGGTACAAGGTGCTTTATTTATTGAATTAAATTAACACATAATGTACTACTACTAATTAAACGAAAGTGAAGAGTATCGGTGATGACAATAATAATTGATCATGTCTGACAATGAAGTGGGTGCAACATAGTACAGAGATCCAAACGAATTGTTTAGCTATTTTATGATGCTCTGGAAATCCAACAAACCAACTAGTACAATTTAATGTTTCTATTTTCCTCCAAAAAATATATAAATAAATAAATAAGAAGATTAAATAGTATAGCTTGCTGACAACACATTATGTCTAAAGTTGTGTGCATAGATTTTCATTTTTGAATACATGTTAATGAAAGTAGTAAAGAGAGTTTGAATATGTGAGGGAAAAAATATCACAAACTTCTGTTTTTCTTTTTAATTGCAAATCAAAATCCAAGACAAAATAATTAGTTATTTACGAATATGAAATTATTTGTACTGGTAAAAAAAGGCTGAGATCTTCTGAAGGAACTATATAAGATCCAGTTTTGGATCAAGAACAAGTCACTAGTGGTGGAAATTTTAACTGCAATGCCAATCAGGAAATGATTTTGGCACTCTCAAATTTTAATAACCACACTCCAATATTTGTTTTTTAGTGTTCATATTATCTGTAATTTGAACACTTAAAGACAAATATAAGAGTATGATTAATAAAAATTAGAGTGTCAAAATTATTTACCAAAAAAAAAAAAAGGTGGTTCCAAAACAAATACGAAATTACCAATATTTAAAAAAAAAAATGAGTGTCATAATTTTGGTTTCACCTGAATTGAATTGCCCTACAGTTGGAAAGAGGAAAGCATGCACCTTCTCAACCCTTTTATAGGTTCCCTTTCTATACTTTCATTATGTTCTTTTGAATCAGAATTATCATTTAGTATTTGATTATGGATTTGCAATGAAATTTATCAGTAAAAGGAAAATAAAATAAAAAAATGTTAAAGAAATAAACTTAAGTTCTTCACTCCACTATAGTTCTCATATTCCTTTTTTTCTTCGTTTATGGTATTATTATTGTCAAATCTTGTATTCAAAAACGTCGTCTCCAGACACCTCAAGACTAATGAAGATTGGCTCAAGATTTGTGACGCGAAATAGATTAAGTTGATGTAATTTCAGTTATTTTTTCTTATTATTTTCAGTGAGACGAGTAAATATAAATCTTTTTTTGATAAAAAAAACAAACCCACGAAAAAGAAAAGAAAGAGAAGTAGGTGAATTAATATGAAAATAATCTGCAAAAAAATATATGAGAAAAAAAGGTTGGTCTAATAGTCAATAATTGAGACTTAGGAGTTCGCTATTTTCCAAGAACTTCATTTTGAAACCTCTTAGATGATATCAACTCTTTTGGAGTTAGTCCGTACAAAACTTTGTTTCGGCTTTAATTGGGCTCTCAGTGTCTCAATAAGTAAGCAATGGAGTTGGGCTTCCACAATTAATCGATATGCCCGTAAACTGATTGGGACGCTTGAGTTATAAAAATAAAAATAATAATAATAAATAAAATAAAATAAAAATTGGATTAATCTGAACACCAAGAACCTCATGTGATAAGAATGAATCTTAAGATGTATTCCTTTTAGAGGCACAGACACTGTTATTATTCATTATCATTGTCAGTCTTGGAGAAGGATTATTATGAGAGATAATGGAGTCAAGCTGTTTACCGACCCACCATGTAGATCGATGTTGCTTTCAGCATTGTCAAGTGCATGATTTTGCTACAACAAACTGCTACCTAATTCCTAGCACTGCCTAAATTAAAAGCAACACAGTTGGGTTCATAAAATCATAAAAACAAAAATAAAATAAAATAAAAACTGTAGAAATTATTTGGAAGGGGCAGTATTTAAGTTATAATATACCATAATATTTTTAAATTTGGCTAAACTTTTTTTTTTTTTAGTTTCTACTACCATAAATTGGTCCGATAATGAAGAAGTTTTTTTTTTTTTTTTCCAGTTTTTTTTTTTTGAGCTGTAACTTCTACCTTTGTTGTGCTTGCCTATCTTGTCCCTCACTGGGACACGGTGACGGAAACTCACTTTAGTTGCTATGTTGTGGTTGTTGTTTGTATTTTCCATGTGGTTAAGTCTCGTAATTTCTATGTTGTTCAATCTTCAGCTTGCAGGAACTCGGTTTGCATGTGTCAGGTTACGATTATTAATGATATTTTTATCTCTTTATCAAAAAAAGTATTTCTTCCTTTGCATCAAGCTATATTTTGCAAAACAAATTTGATTTCCAGTCCTTAAAGTTAAAACATACTACTACATATTACCTTTGGAACATCTGCTGTGGGACCAAGATGAGTTGTAAAAGACTATTAAAGTCAAAGCATACACTGAAACTACAATTATAAAGTGCATTTATATTGATTATTGATGGACCTTATAAATAGTGGTCCTAACTCCTAAAGCAGTTGGGTTGTCTTTATGGTTTTATTTCACTAATGTCACTAACATATCAATGATTTTATTTTCTCATAGGAAGATTTTTTTTCTCAACAAAAGTCAGTACTATTAGTTGTAGACTTGTAGTTAGTGAAATCGAAGCGTGAGAGTATATGCTACCAGCCAATATATATGGTCCCATTCCACTTAATTGCTTTAATTTCCCATATTTTACAAGAATGGAGTCAGCTTCTCTTTATTCCATGAAAACGGAGTGGAAGGTTAAGTTGGCTTGTTTGTGGGGCCTTTCCAGGCCTCTGTATTTTAAAGTTTGTCTGGAACTTTGATCACACTGAAAAATCAAGTTGATCAAATATCATTTGATATGATTTTGAAACACGTTTGTCTTACAACATGACATATTACAATACCAAATTGAAACTCATTCAACCCATTTATCTCAAGATAAATGCATTCCGAAATTATATCAATCACTATCCGATCAACCTGATTTTTGACGTGGTTTAGCATTATTGACGAGTTAAAAAACATAAATAGGTTGAATTATCCAAATGGGTCCGGAAAAGGCCCACAAACAAGCCAACTGAACGGTTTAGTCCATTTTCGTAGACCAGAGGGAAGCTCATTCATAGAAGTATTTATACTAGCCTAACTCCTATCCCTGCCCAATCAATCAACAAGGGCATCAACTTCCTCTCCATAGGAAATAAATAAACCGACAATCTTACTGCGCCTAAGTGCAGCTACATAACCGTTGAGCCAAATGCTCCGACTAATATATATAAATACTATGTTAATTTAGTTTACTGAATTTTGGTCAACATAAATTTCTGTTTTATATTAGCTGTCTTGATGGTTTTTTCTACTGAAAGTTACATTTTTTTATTCTAAATTTCTCTCGTCAACACGAATAAAAATCATATGAAATTTCGATTTGAAACAAAAAAAAAATCATAAATTGTGATTCCAAATTTAGTTTGGTAAATCTAGAATGATTAGCTGTAAGCTTCTTATAAATTGGCCCACAAAAAATCATAAATTGTGATTCCAAATTTAGTTTTGGTAAAACAAAAACGTGTAAAAGGACAAATATAGGGTTTAAGTAAATCTAGAATGATTAGCTGTAAGCTTCCTATAAATTGGCCCACGGGTAAGTGGATCCTACCTAGGCCCAAATTGGCCCACCCATAACCACCGTCACTCTCCCTCCATTTCTTCCCAAAGAAAAGATGATGACACAATTGATTACCCAACTAATACGTACCTTCTCTAGTAGAAAATCAAGGTTGCTCTAGCTGTAATAATTAGTGATTAGCACACGCTTTGCGCCTGCTTTCTCATTTGTCCTTATTTACGAGGTAAACAAACCTTTACCAACGTTATTTTTATCGTTTCTTAAACCTATATTTATCGTCCCTTTTTTCTTGCCGGACGATAAAGGGTTAGTATGTCAGTATAAGTAGATTACTACGAGGACCAACTTCCTGACTTAGAACTGCTAAATGATCTAAGCTGGAGTATTTAAGTTCAAGTTCGTTTTCGTTCCTTAAAAGCTTGTTTAAGGTTGATCTCGTCACATAAACAAATCAATCTTGAACAAATTTTAACGAGTCAATTAAACTAAGCTTGAACAAGCTACTCCTTGGCTCGTTCGGATTATGGTGTATAAAAATTCAACAAATCAAGCTTGAACAATTTTTAACGGTTCAATTAAACTAAGCTTGAACAAGCTACTCCTCAGCTCGTTCGGATTATGGTGTATAAAAATTCAACAAATCAAGCTTGAACAAATTTTAACGCTTCAATTAAACTAAGCTTGAACAAGCTAATCTTTGGCTCATTCGGATTATGGTGTAGAAAAAATTCAAGCTACTCGAGATCTGCTAGTATTTGGCTTGATTAAAGCTCATTTGACCTAGATTGATTCGTTTCATAAACAGGTTAAACTCAACCGTATTTTTAATACTCATTAACTTTTCAAACAAAGTTTTTTTTTAATAAGATTTCAAACAAAGCTTTATTAACTAGATGCTCAACTAGTTTGGCTCGTTTATCACGCTTACCTCATGTTCATAAAAATCGAACCTAAAATCCTGCTTTGGAGCACTACACAACCATTAGCGAATCCTGTTTTGGAGCACTACACAACCATTCGCGAACCGCCCCAAGGTGTATTTATAGTACTTTGAAGTTGTTTTATGTCATCGAAAACAGGAAAGTGAGATGTTGAGTGTAGCGTTCATATTTGACAGAGTGTGACAGAGATGCTGTCAATTTCGGTTGTTAATTTTCAATGTTGTTTGAAAACAAAAATGAAAACGATGTGGGTAATTTTGAACTTTTCACTATTTTTTTTTTTTTTAAAACACATTATATCATGAAAGCATACTAGAGCCAGTAGGGACGGTCATCCATGCGAGGGAAAAAAAAAACCTCTCGTATTATATAAGAAAATAAAAAATTTCTTATGAATTATATAGACTCGCCCTGTAAAATATTTAGGAAAACAAATTCGCCCCTGCATAGTAAAATTCATGTCTCCGTCCCTGAAAGCACAAGTGTGAAATGAAAATCAACAGTTTTAATTTTACTGTTTTTATACTTATTTTTTAATTGTTTTCCTTTTTTTTTTTGAAAGACAAAAGATAATTTTAATTGTTTTCCTTCTTGTTCCTTAAAGACCATAAATTGTTTTTATACTAGTCAACAAGTGATCCTCCACCAAGGCACCAATTTAAGATTTAATTAAACATAGCATTAATTAGTTTAATGCCATAATTAATTAACTATGAGCCTTGAAAATATTTAATTGTTATGTCATTTTCTCTCCATTGTCCTATTGAAACAAACATCCCTATATCACATAATTTTGCCTTTCTTATTTAATTGCATACCCCAAAAAGGTAAAAAAGAAACTAAATAGTGCTCTTGTGAAATAAAGGAGGATGGGAACCAAATCCATTGGTGACATAGCTTCCCATCACTGGTGTTGGCGTTTATTTCTTGTCCCTGGTGTGGGGTTTTTTTTTTTTCATTTTTGCTTTTTAACCAATGAGACTTTAGATGCAAGCTCCATCCATATTTTCATGTATTACCCATTATAGACAATGGCGGACGCAGGATTGTAGCTGCGGGGGGGTCACTCCATAGAAAATATACAGAAAAATTGAAAATGTACTAAAAATACACTGAAAAAATTGAAAATATGTCGAAAATTGGGGGGTTTGCAGGGGCCTAGCACCCCCCTGGCACCCCTCAGTACCGCCCCTGATTATAGAGTTATACGCTCATTTATTTTATTCTAGAGCGTCTGTGCTAGGTTGTTAAAATTAATCTCAAATGTTGTTTTTTGCTTTCGAGTGAGTGCAATAGTTGTAAGTCAATCTTTATTGGTTCGACTATTAAAGTTTTGGAAGAAGGGAATTTTGCTCAAGCAAAACTCGAGTTTTTTGCCTTCTTTTTGCCTGCGCTATAAATATAGACCTATTAGGTTAAGAATGGGTACCCAACGTAGGCTAGGATTTATGTATCACAGAAATTTATGATGGTCTGCGGGCTCGTTATACTAAAGAATCATCTTCGAGAGGTTTCTACATCAACACAATTAGATTTCTGAGGTGTGATTAACGTGGATTTGGCAAGTAGGTCTTAGGATTCGTGGTGAGCAACCACGTTTTCACGGTTGGTTAAGACGGATTAACCAAAAAATTAAGTTAATCGTAATCAGACCTAAAAGCGTGTTTGCCAAACACGCTTTTAAAAAACGTGGTTTGTGAATACGCTTTCTAAATGTTATGAATGCCATGATAAAAACAAATACCAAAAACGTGTTTACGAATCACGTTTTCTAAAGACGTTTATTGTAAACACGCTTTCACGTTTACTGTAAACATTTTCTAGTACTTTGATTCTATCCATCACAGAGCTCCCAGACAAGACAAATGCAAACTTCAAGCACAATAGAAACAAATGAAAGGTTTTTGTTCCTTCTAGTACTCTGATCCAATTACTTATTGAACAAATCAAATGGAAGGTTTTTTTCTCTTTTTTCCGATTGAACAAATCAAATGGAAGTTTTTTTATTTTATATTTTGTTTGTTTTGTGAGAGAGAGAGGGAGGGAGACGGTGGGATCTGGGCTTGGGAAGAGAGAAAGAGAGAGAGAGAGAGAGAGAGAGAGAGAGAGAGAGACGGTGGGTTATGGGCTTGAGAAATTTTTGGCAAAGTAAAAGCTTGGCAACCACTGTGCATGTGAAAACGTGTTTGCTGTGAATAAAACGTGTTTACAGTTTACCAAACACGCCTTCTAAAACTGTGTTTGCTAAACACGTTTTCAAGCCGGATTACGATTAACTTCATTTTTGGCTTAATCCGTCTTAACCCACTTTGAAAGCATGAAATGTAACCACGTTTTCAAGAAAGCGTGTTTGCTAACAACGTTTTCACGTACTATGCGAATAAAGTTAAAAAACGCACGTTTTTTGTAATAAAGTTTTATAAAAAAAATGCAAATCGGTAAATGAGCCGTGGAGGAGGGGCCCCAAAACAACTTAGTTTTGGGGTTTTAGTGGTATCTATGTGTGTTGGTAAACTCTCGTTTAACAATCAATTGATATATAGATTGTTTCTTGTCCATTTCGGATCTCACAAAGATGATTGAAACGGCTCATTAGTCTTAATATATTTTTCATCAGTTCTTGCAAAAAATTAGCTTAATTCGATATCGGTAATAGCTTTTTCGGAATTCGTTAGGGTACCCTACGAATTTTGAAAAACTCCTTACCAATATCAGATTGAGTTAATTTTTTTTGTAAGAATCCATAAATAAATAAAAAAGCATTTTAAGACTAATAATAAGTGGTTTGAATCATGGACCAAAAAAATCAATAAACCAATTGAGTGTTGCGGGACTTTAGCAACACAGTTAGGAATTCTCAAAGGGAAATGATAATGCCAAAAACATTTTAGTTTTGTGCCAAAACTGTAGTGCACAAAAGGCTTGTACCTTGCACATGATACAAGGTTTTTAAACACTACATTTTTTGCACAAACAAAAACGGTTTTAACAAAAAAAAACGGTTTCCCACGTCATTTTTTTGGGATCGGTAGGGTCTGGCATGGGAGGCGCGGCAGGATCCCCCAATTCAAGAATGGCATTGCAAGATGTGACAACCAAAATGGCTTTCCGGTGGGGCACTTGTTTTTGGGATGGGCTGCCAAACGAACTATGGCTTTCGTAGGGCAGATGACTGCCTGGTGGCCCTGCTCTAAAACTTGTAAGCCTCCAAGAAAAGTGCAAAAAATTATCCTGTAAAATGGATGAGAATGCAAAATTTGCCACACAAGTACCCGCATCCCCATCCCACAGTTGTTTGATGGGGGCCCACTTTCGTAATCCATTCCATCAGTGGCTTTAATTACACCTCTGTGGGTCATATTGGGGAGTATAACCAACTTGTGCATTTATCAAAAATGTTACATGAACTACCCAGTCCTACAACATAGATGTACTACGCATTTCTTGTCGTCCAACATAAAAAACACTTTTGATAAATAAATGGTTGATATTCGCCAACATAAAAAACACTTTTGATAAATAAACACTTTTGCACAAGTTGGTTATACTCCCCAACATAAATGCACAAGTTAGTCAAAGAGTGTTTAAAATTCGGACCGTAGTTGGTAAAATAAACGGTTGATATTCGCTTTGTACATTTCTGTTGTATAGCCCGTTGTCATCTTGTTTGTGGGCCTGAATTGGCCTTCGAGTTCTTGTCTATTTTGGTTGTACAAGCACATATGTATTCGGCCCAAAAGTGATATAGTCCCCGGGAATCCGGGGTGCTATAGGGCGCCCTTATAGTGCGACACCTGAGTCATTGATTTCGACAAGTAACGGCTCGAATTTCATCGTGGCATTGAACGGCTCGGATTTGTAAAATGTCGAGATGAAATCAAGTCTGTTGAAAACACATCCAACAGACCACATGAAATGGAAATGGCTACAGTATACACTCATTAATCGTTATATCAGAATACTTGTTTGGTTCTCCAGACCTTTTTTTTTTTTCAACCGAACAAACCCTGTAGTGGCCCCAACTTTTGGAATGTTTGGCTTCTATGAAATGGAAATGGCTACAATACACACCCATTAAAGATGTGTACCATATGCACCTATTGTATGGTCTAGATTGTGCCACCTCATTGGCATTCGTTACATTTTTTAGCTTTTCGTAACTTTTCAACAGTATGATTCGTAACATTTTTGTGTGTCTCGTAACTTTTATATATATAAAAAAAAAATCATAACTTTTATTGGGGGGTGTATCATACTAGGGGGTGCTCACGGTCCAGATCGGTCCGGATTGACATGAATCCAATCCTAATCCGCGAGTCACGGTTTTTTGAAAATACAATCCGTGTCCGATCCAAAAGTCTCACGGTTCGGTTCCAATCCGAACCACGAGTCACGGATCGGTTCCGGATTAATCCGCGGATTTTCAACTTATTTGGGAAAAACAATAAACACAGGCAGTAAGACACTAGCAAGTAGCAAATGCACTAAATAGAAAGTTCAAAGTTGGAAATCCCAATAAAAAAACAACAAAGGCAGTATGGCAGATAGTTATATAGATATTGTTAACTATAATTATATATAATTTTATCACTTTTATAATTATAGTTATATAGATATTGTTAATTTAGCAGACTTACGGTTTGGTTGTACTATTGTAGGAGTTATGGTGCGAATATTGTTATATAGATATTGTTAATTTAGCAGACTTACGGTTTGGTTGTACTGTTGTAGGAGTTATGGTGCGAATATTGTTATATAGATATTGTTAATTTAGCAGACTTACGGTTTGGTTGTACTGTTGTAGGAGTTATGGTGTGAATACTATTGTAGGAGTTATGGTGCGAATATAATTATATATAATTAACAATATCTATATAACTATATACACGGACGATCCAGTCAAGGATCCCGGAAATCCCGGATTGAAGCGTTTTGAAGCCCTTCCCGATATTTTTTTGACGATCCGAGCCGTCCAATGTGTTCAAAAGGTGTTTTCCAAGGCCCACGCGGGAAATCTTCAAAAAAAAATACCGGGAAGGGCTTGATCCAAGCAGTTTTTCGCAAAAATTGCATATTTACAGTTTTGCGAAAACCGCTTGGATCAAGCCCTTCCCGGTGTTTTTTTTTTAAGATTTCCCGTGTGGGCCTTGGAAAACACCTTTTGAACACATTGGACGGTTCGGATCGTCAAAAAAATATCGGGAAGGTGGAGTCCCGGATCCGGGACTCCCGGACTAGATCGGGACTCTAACTATATATATATATATATGTATGTATATTTAAAAAAATTATATATAATAAAAATCTCACGGTCCGGATCGGTTAATCCACGGTTTCAAAATCAAAATCCGTGTCCGATCCAAAAGTCACGGTTTTTTATTTTTTGAATCCGTGTCCGGACCATTAATCCACGGTTAAAATCCAAAAGGTACGGATCGGTTCGGTCCGGACCAGATTCACGGTTCACTGGTTTTTTGAGCAACCCTATATCATACACATCCAAATAAGGGGTGTGGATTGTAGCCTATGAAATTCAAATATGCGAACTCATGTAGCACAAATACTTATCGCCATTAATTTCCGAAGCACCAAAAAAAACAAATACTTATCGCTTTCGGTCTTGCTAAAGGAAGCCGTGTGGGCTTCCATTAGGCACAGAAAAAGGCCAAAAAAAAGGCCAAAAAAACACCCCCTCTAATACACTTTTTACATTTTCCACTACACTTTCATCAACTTTTATATATTTTTCACATATTTCAATACCCTTTTTAAATCTCAACAGAAGTTTACTGGACTTCTTTTAGCATTTTCCTATTTTTTTGACATTCAATGCCACAGAACGCATGAAATACTAAACTACGATCTGCCTTAGGAATTTGCAGAATCACTAGTCACAAGGTGAGATTACAATGTACAGTATGTATCTGCCAGCCATCAAATATGGATGGCATAATTTAGGTTAATTTACGAATATTTTAATTAATAAAGCCAAAAAAAAAAGGTTGCATTAATCTGTCATCCAATCAAGATTAAAAACAAAACTGACTCAGACGTAGGAGCTATCAAAATTTAACCATCAATTTTTTTTTTGTAGGTCCCCAAACACATTATAACTTTACGTATCGAAAATGTATGTATGGATATGACATGCATTTCATTCAGTCTATTGTTAACCAAAATAGTGAACATGGGTGTAAAATGAGAAAATTGAGTCTACATGGACTTAACCGTAAAACACCAAAAAGTTTTCTAAGATGGAGGATGGATGGTCACAGAGATATTCAATTTGATGATGTTTGCCACTATATTTTATAGACAGTCCAAAAGCTGACTCATGGTCTCTTTCCCGAATGCTCATGGACTTTATGAGTTATCATAATGACATTGATATTGTTGTTATCTTTTTTTATTCGGATATCCGGATAAGCTTACGCTTACCTCAACGATTGATGATTCTATATTACTGGTGATTTTGGTTAATGATAGGTTCTTATTTCTCGGAAAAAATTACCAATTTTTCGATTTTTGACTACTTATATCCATGCAAGGAAGCGAGGAACCATTTATCTAACCAAAATATAAAATTCATGGAATTACGACTAAAACGCAAAAATTTCAACTTGCGATAGGGATATATGATAGTTCGAGGTTTAGAGAAACGCTTAATGAATACCCAAATCATGATTTTGCAAGTTGAGTGGTTATCAAGTGGCCGTAAGCATCATATACTTCCGTTAATTTGACAGGGGGTTCAAACCTCACTAACGACAATTAGCTGACTTCCGCGGACCAAAAAATAAATTTATCTAAATCATTACTTTATGAATGGGGCTGTGCCATCTCAAACTATTGGCAGTGCTTATGAGTCCACTTAATTTAGTAATTTTGACCACGTACGTACGTTATTAACCTGTTGTGTTAGATTAAGAAGATTATCTCTTAAAGGCAATTATTTTATTATTTTATTTTTGCGTAACATATGTTGAACAAGCAATTAATCATGATAACCAAGAGAACCAGTCACCTTTCTTTTCTTGGCTATAAAATTTTCTTTCTGTTTAGTTATTCAATTGCCTTTGGGTTGCTTTATCTTTTGGCAAACTTCCAATTTTGCGTGGGCACATCTTAATTGACCTTTTTAGGACCAAAACACAGACCCGGGGTGCTGGTGTGCGTTCCTAGTGTGAGCATTCAAGCCGTTGATCTCGGCATTCAACGGCTCGGATTTCATCTTGGCAATGGACGGTTCAGATCTGCAAAGTGCCAAGATGAAATCAAAACCATTGAAAATACATCCGACAACTCAAATGTCCCACACCAGGCTCTCTGGTTAAAAAACACATCTTCTTTAATTAGCCATCTCCAAATTCCTTTCACACTTTTGCAATTCTGTTTTTATAACTTGGTAGACCAAATTATAGTTATTTGCGTAAATGAGAGAGAATCACACCACAGTTCTCATTTTGATGATCGAAGTAATTTAGTTTTACGTGTAGATGATTCGTTAAAAAACAGCTGTATCAAATAATCAAAGCAATTAACAAGAAGAATCACGTGCTGACTATTATCATACCAATTTTGTTATTTTTGTGAATAATTTTTGTAATAACACCTACAGAAAAACTAAATAGAAATCAAAAGATCCAAATAAAATATAAATGCTCGAACAATGTTGTGAAGGGATGACAATTTTAACTGAAAAACCTATTGGTGGTCGTAAAAAGTATACTTATGTTGGTAATGGGCCCATTTTCCATGTTCTAGATGTTGCAACCATGTGGTCCATGTCACAATCAGCTGGACCGCAGGGAGTCAAGCCTGATCAACAACCAAAAGCCCTTTAAGATAGATTTTTTTTTTTTTTTATCACCCCCTTTAAGATAGATTGATGGTTCAAAAAATATTGATGGCCTAACAAAAAGTATTGAATAAAAAAAATGTGGGTGGCTAAATAAACAGAAAAGTCTCCTATGAAATTGTACTGTCTCAGAATTAGGACTAATAAAGCATCTCGTAAAATGAATTAGGTGGTTTAATTTATTATTTTGATAGAGTATGTAGGGACCCAAAATTAATTTGGACCACGAAATTCAAACTGTTGAAAAATTTAAGTCCCAATTAAAAAATCCTAAAAACTGCTGCAAAAAACAAAAGGCCAATCCCACGTTTACAATGTACCTTCTGTACCTTTCAAGTGAAAAAAAAGGAGAAAGAGGGGGAAAAAAAAGGGAAAAGAGAATTAAAAAAATAAGCTTCTCACCATCAAAAGTAGAGCCCAGATCCTCTGTGCCGAGGAGTTTTTCTGCCATTGGATCACTCAGAAATATTAAAACATAAACACAAAAATCACAATCCAACGGCCCAAAACCCCTCGGCACAGGGGTTTTGGGCACAAAGGATCTGGGACGTCAAAAGTATCGAAACTAATTAACCCCTAATCTCTTCATATGAAAACTTACGATGTCACGGTAATCAAGGGTCCCTAATTGTATAGGCTCTCCGCGATTTTTCAGGAGCCTAAAACGAATATAAAGATGTGGCTCTTTTTGTTGGACTATTATAAAGTGTACCAAAGTACGATGGAACTCTAAAATTCGTACTCCCTAAAACGGCCGCACCTCGAGTTTTAGTTCAAGGTTGGGTATGGTAATTGACATGGGAGATGAGGATAACACCCAAGGATGGAGCTAGGGGGATAAAGTAGTGACGACCGCCACAACAAGGTTTTTCAAAAAGTACAATTATTATATAGCAGAAAGAAAAATTATCCCAGAATTATATAGACTCGCCACCACTAGAGTTTTTAAAAACTTTCATCCTCTCGTTAAATAGTATATATTTTCGCTACCACAAAAGTAAAATTCTGACTCCGTCCTTGATAACACCTAAGCTTATTTTGTTTTATGTATTGAACACTTTTTGTTCTTGCATCACACCATTGCTGGATGAGCAATAACCCAACATTTGATTTTCCATTGCTTTCATGCAACTTGGACATCATTTGTCTCTTTAACAGATAAAAAATGATACAGACACACCATTTCAGTCACACTCTACCACACCCTCACTCACATGTGAGTGTGGGGACCATATGTGGGGATCACCCGCATGTGAGTGAGGGTGTGGTAGAGTGTGACTGAAAGGGTGTGTCTGTATCATTATTCTTAATAGGTTTGGTTGCTCTTTAACATTTGCCATTGATGACTAGGCAAAAAAAAAGGATAGGATTTATCATCCTAGTCATCAGTCCTCAAGGTTTTCAAGTTCAAAAAAATCCTCAATGTTTCATTTTCATCAATTTTATTTCTTAATTTCCATTGCTTTCATGCATCATGTTCAGCAATCTCTTTAGCAGATTTGGCTGCTTTTTAACATTTGCCATTGATGACTAGGCAAAAAAGGGATAGGACTTATCATCCTAGTCATCAACCCTCAAGGTTTTCAATTTCAAAAAAATCCTCAATGTTTCATATATTCATCTATTTTATTTCTTATTTTTGGGGATAAAGAAGTACACATGCGAAGAAGAGGATAAAGTATGGTACAATTTATGATAGATTTAAACGAGGTTGCACATAGACATTCTTTTTCTATGTGCCTCGAATTAACGTCATAGATTGAAGGTAATAGCATTTGTAATCGTACAACTCGCACTACATCGAAGGAAAGAGAAAGAAAAATCCAATTTGGATGATTTGGATAAGTTCGAATTGGAACCACAAACGAGTCTCCTAATCTTAGCTAGTACACTACATGTTATCTCATGTAATTCGACATTTTCATACATGTGTGTATACATACCCCTAGCACATTACCTCTTTTTTTCTTCTTCTCATGACTCAAATCACACATCGGGACGTATTTCCATCAAATGCCCGACAACAAGCATGCATCGGGTATTATTTCTAGCGATTACCCGATGCCAAGCACACATCGGGACGTATTTCCATCAAATGTCCGACAACAAGCACGCATCGGGTCATGTTTCAAGCGGTTACTCGGCAACAAGAACGCATCGGGTCATGTTTTCAGCGATTACCCAAAGAATGTAGCCGTCGGGTGCCAAAATGCCTTTCCTAGCACGGTTGTCGGCTCGTTTCGTGACCCGTCGGGCACTATTTGCTACCCACAGGGGCATTTCGGTCATTTTTTCGTTCATTACTCCATGGGTATCGATAGCACGAGGCATTGAACCCGAAATGCCTTTGATAGCCCGAAGATCGGCTCATTTCGTTACCCGTCGGCTCATTTCGTTACCCATCGGGCCATTTCGTTACCCACAGGGGTATTTTGGTCTTTTTTCCGTGGTTGGTAAGGTACCAACCATTTATCTTCAGGAGTTTAGATGGCGTGTGATTGTCAACGGAGCCTATGGTTTCAACCTTGTTGGGAAGCCAGATTTTTCCGATTGTAATACCGTTTCATGTTCGTGCTCTTTTTAATCGTTATAGCGCCTTTTCTTATTTGTTGATAAGAGAGAAAAAAGGAAAAAGAAAAAGTGCCTGATATGTGATCTATTTTAAAACGTGATAGGTTTGCCACATACTCCTACATATTCTTCTGAACCAGATTGGTTCCATATCCAATCCCATGTCTGCCACGAGGACCCACATGATCTTGATTGAACAGTTGATATAAAAACTGCCTTATCTGTTCAATTTCGTGCATCAGAGGATCTTTTATGAATGCAAAAAATAAAAGAAAACCTTTTTGTAGTTTTCAGATGGCTCCCCACCACTAATAACAACGGTAATAAGGATCGAATCTCAAATCTTAAGTACTTAGGCTTAGTTTTCCGTTTGATTTTAGCAACTCAACTCAGTTGCTAAAATCAACCATGATTTTAGCAAATGACCATGATTTTAGCAAATGAGTTTAACTGGTGCTAAAATCATGATTTTGAAATCAATAAATGAAGTGGTTCCATGTATCGTTTTTCGATTTTTTTCGCACCAAATTAAAGTACTCCTCGTGTACTTTAATTCGGTGTGAAAAAATCGAAAAACGATAAACGGAACCACTTAATTTTGTGATTTGAAATACCTATGATTTTAGCACCTGAACTCATTTGCTAAAATCATGGTTGATTTTAGCAACTGAGTTGCCAGTTGCTAAAATCAAACGGAAAACTAAGCCTTATTAGGGTTTCTTAGGTTCAAATTTCAAGGTTAGCTATAGTGGTAACATGTATCTTGAGTTCTTCTTTTCTTTTCTTTTTTTGCCAATACGTGTGAGAAACCAAATCTAACATAACCTAAGAGGTGAAGATCTGGGTTTGATTCTTGTTATGGGGTCGAGTTCAACTTGAATTCTGTAATTTCTGAAGCTCTGGTAATATTCTGACTTCCTTTGTTTTATGCAACTTTTATTCAAATGTCTAAAAAGCCCCTCATAGTATGGATGAGCGCAAATTATTCCCTTCGTCCCCTTTTTTAAGTGTATAGCTTCCTAATTTCATATATCATCATTACATATTTCGCATCAACCTTTACTTTCATTTTCCAAAATTATCCTCCACTTTTACCCATTAATTTATTAACTTTTCAAAAGGAACTGTACCAACTTTTATCAATTAACTTTCAAGATGGACACTTATAAGGAATAACCCAAAATGAAATAATAGACTAGTTTTTGGGTCTCCCTTAATGTCATTAAAAGCCAAATAATTTACCTTGACCCGCTTTGCAAAAAAGGTCATGCTAACGGGTGCCATAGTGCACCCGTTAAGGGTACAAAAAGTACACTTTTGTGGTCCCACTTGTACAAAAAAGTACACTTTAAAAGTATACTTGTACGTTAAAGTACACTTAAAGATGTACTTTAAAGTACAAGTGTGATTTTAAAATTGTACTTTTTTGTACTCTTACTATGGCACCCGTTAGCATTTCCCTTGCAAAAATACTAAATCAGTCATTGTTCATGCTGGCTCACAAAGGACAAATCCTTGATCCTACATACGAGAGGGGACTTGGGGAGTCTATGGTGTGGGCACTACAAAGTTGTAGTCTCCTAATCCGACAATTCATCTCTGCAATCGATAGTTCAGATTCGCGTACGTATTTTTAATGCTAAGAGTTAACAAATATATTTGAACCGTAGACCATGGAAATGAACCGTCAAAGGGTAGTGCTTTGGGCTCCCCAAGTCCCCGCATCCATGTGAGAGGAGTATGTAAAAAGTGGAGTACAAATTTTGATTTATCCCTCAAAGCTGAAGCCTATATTAAGCCCACCACAAAGCCCACTTCCGTTTGGATGGACGCCCCAACAGTCTCAAGGCGATCGGACTTCAGGAGCAGGTTTTAAGCCCACCACAAATGCCAGGTGGGCTTTTGTGCTGCAGTTATTACAATGAACAATCAATATATCTCGTCTTCCAGCACGGGGCATGGGCAAGAATCAACTATTCAACTGGTTCTACTACAAATTTACAACATAAACAATGCGATTCTATGTCAATCTACGAAGCTGTATCGAGACAATGCAGGCGATGAAACTGTAAAGGACATTTCGTTTGTAAATTGGGCGAGAAATGAACACAATCTAGTAATGTAAAAAAACACGGACTTTTGCTCCTCGACATTAGTCACCCCTTTCACCATGTCACACCTAAATCCGAATCTGTGAACCAGAGATCTTTGTCTTTTCATTTTCATCATTTCTCACCAGCAAATGTCTCAAACCAAATGGCTATCGGGATTCACATGGACACTGCCAAAACTCAAAATTTTGGTATAGCACCCTATATATATGGATATTGATAACTTGATATATCATTATTACTCGCGTCCATAGCCCGTCTCAGAAAATGGGACCCAATCCTGCAAGAAAGCGAGTTCTAACTTGTCAACCAAAATCAACAGGTTTCACAATTAAGAAGGCAACTGATTTTGGAATTTCATAAAATGTATAACCACAAAGTTCATAAAATGTATAACCACACCAGAGACAACCTCTTTCACCACTGCAAACAACTTAATGAGCAACGAATTCGAGATATAAGATTTTTGCTTTAACCAGTTTCAAAGTGAATGAAAGCCCTTCTATACAAGGTATCCAGAACATAAGAAGTATCCTCGTATAATAAGATCAGGCACTCGACAGGCAGAATCTCGCAATACATACAACAGTGCATGGAGAGAGAGAGAGAGAGAGCTTGTTATGCTTGAAGGACACTGCTCTTTAAGGACAAAAACTTGTACAATAACCCATGTCATGAAGTTGAGAGTTTTTTTTTTTTCCTTCTCTAAACGGGCTGTTTGCCGATCGGATAAAACTTGTATATTCACCAATGTAATGATGTTAAGAGATTTTTTTCCTTCTCTAAACGGGTTGTCGGATAAAACTTGTAAAATCATCCATCCCGTGACGTTTTAAGAGATATTTACCTTCTCTAAACGGGCTGTCTACCAATCTGATGCATAGGGCAGATATGCTATCCACCGGATATAATATCATGGACCACCTACATCCGATGTTTGGTAGGTGAAGTATTAGGCTGGATTAGCTAACCGGCAGATTGTATATTGGGGAGGAACTGGATATAATATCCAGCCCGGGTGAAAGTAGAGAGTGAGAGATGAGAGAGACCCCTTAGGGATGAGTGACTATTCCATGATTTTGAAGCACCGCCACTTGGTATTCCAACGGCCTTTTCCACTACACATTTGTGTGGAAGCCACACACTTAATAGCGCAGTCCATACAAATGTGTGGTGAAAAAGGCCCTTGGAGCACCGCGTGACGGTAGATACACCTAAAAACACCAACAAACTATGCTTACATTTAAAGAAGCGTGAGAAGAGAAAGCTGGCCATGCAAATATATATAGGAAATATATAACACCAAAATATAACAAGCATGCTGCAGGACATCCAGGTGACTAGAATTCAATAGAATATTTGCCCACCATACGTTGGAAAATATTACCTTACCATTCGCCGCAGGATCAAATGGGTGAAGCAAGCAAGTCAAGTAACACATGAGAAACCCAACTTCAGCATGATCTCTTCCAGACGCTTTGTATTTGTCAGGTAAAGATAACCAACCTTCAACACATTTAAAAACCAAGCTAATTTCATTTCTTCTATCATTATCAACTGCTGAACTGCAGTCTGCATGTAAACAGTGTGTGCGTGTGCGAGTGAGCGTCAATTAATTTAGATGTGTAATTTTTCTCATTTTTGACAAGCACATAAGTGAACAAAACCAGATGTATTTGTAGTTATGCTTAGAGGCCAGTTCAATTTCATAACAGCAGTCTTATGACATGTGGGAGGGATATCAGGAACTTCAACAATCACCTTTTTTTCTTCACTTCTAAGAAGATCATATGATGCAATTCAGATTCCGATGTAAAGTTGAACCAAGTGAACGTAGTCAATTATCAAAACAAGAATAAACAACATTCAGAACTAATTGAACAAATATCTATCTAATATGTTTCTGAATCAGTGAAACGAAACTGATTCTTTGATGAGTCCTCAAGAATCATTAAAAAAACAAATGAAAAGAACGGAATGCACGGACACGGATAACTAATCAAATGTATTTCACTGCACCTCAGAGAGGATCTTAAACCCAAGAAGGTAAATTGAACAAACCAGTGTTTCCAGTGAAGATGCACTGTTGTAAACTGCAACACCAACACGCTTTTTGGTTCGCGTTTTACCTGAACCACTATTTTTTCCCCAACGAAGAACATCCCTGCGGCAAAGGTATGTCAACAATTAGAATCCCAGTAGAAAACATATACTCCCTCTGTCCCATAAAGTTTGTCCGGCACAGACTCCAAAGACTAAAAAAAAAATTAGTTCTTTGTCAAAAAAATGTTAATTTTTTTCACAAAATAATAGAACAAACATTGATCTATTAATTTGTGCAAAAAATTTTATTTTTTTCTTGTCAAAAGAATAATTTTTTTGAGTCCTTGGACTTCGTGCCGGACAAACTTTATGGGACGAAGGGAGTAATACTATTAACATTCATCAATAATCCCCTTGAAACATTCAGAAGATAATTGCTTTTTAACATAGAATCACATGAAAGCATGACACTTGTAGAGGTTTCAGGAAAATATCATAGGTAAGAAACACTGAAACACAACCTTGACCACAATTAGCTTCCAGGAAATCTATGTCAGAACGCAAATTATGTAATGATGACAGCATGTACTGCCCCACCACTGAAATCATCATGGCGTAGTAAATCTGCAAGACTCCAAATAATGAAACCAACTTTGCCCATCTTCTGTCTTCATCCCACAGGCAAGTTAGCGCATGCCAACAGGGTTGACCGCCATGATTAGCCCAACAATGTAAAAGTTGAGATGCTTGCTTGACGATGCCATTTTTACCGATTCATATTTGAAAGTAGGAACTAATAAATGCTGCTACATATACATATTCCATGTACTTGTAGGTAAAATCTTTATCATGGGTAAAGGTGAGGGACCCAAGTCATACAACCTTATTAAAAAAGCACTAACATTTTCCTTTCCAAGTAAGGAGGATCCTATTCAGGAGAGAAGGTGGGGAGTGCACATACGCGGGGCAATATACCACAAGTTCATAGACGGACCCTCAACCACTTTTAGAAATGAAACGCCCCATAACCAGAAGTAGAAAGAATTCAAGGAGTTTGAGGTATCGCGAGATAAAGGAAGCAGGAGTTTCAAGAAAAGCTTTACAAGTCAATCAACACCGATACGCTAAAAAAAGGCTGATTAGATATAGTGGATTTACACAAAATACATGACGTCCACAATGGAGTATTCATTTGGGTTTTCACTCTAAACTACACATATTCCGAGTAGGATTTTGAAGAATAACTTCAAAATGGACCTTCAAACCTTTCAAAAAGCTGAGATTCAACCAAACGAAGAGAATATGCCTCTTTTTTCCCGACAACCATGAAGAAAACTAACTTATCTGTTTCAATCCTTGCACCTGGTGACAAAAAAAATTCCCCACAATCGTATTACAGACCAAACCACCATAAATATTTTCCGAGTCATCTTTATTCCTACAATCCCATCAATCACCGGATGAATATCTACACCAACACACTCAATAACATCCTTACACTCAGCATCCGATGGGATACTTTCCATTTATTCCCACTCCTTGCTGAGGTGAGTTTGCCACCTTTGGACATACACCTACTTGTACTCACCCCCAAACCACAGAAACATGTTGCACAATTCAATTAAAAGGAAAAAGGGGAAAAAACTAAATGATAGAGCAGTGCTTTAAAATCAGCTCAAGAAAAGAGACCTTTCTTCTTCTAACAAGTAGTTCTCAGTCAGAAGCTTCTGAAGCATAGCATCCTGAAAGAAATCAACCGCAATAAATCAGTATTTTTCCTTACATCCATATGAATTCAAAAGAATAAAGAGGTAAAAAGGTAACTTTGAGGGGAAGGAAACAAGGGGGGTTACAGGAAGTAATAAAACCATGAAAGCAACTCTCTCAAACAGCAGCTAAACTCAAAGACCTCCAGCAAGAAAAGCACGGATTGTTAAGTAACGCTACATCCACAACAATAATACTGTAAACATCCTACTACATTGTGCCAAATTCCTATATTATCCCCAACCATTTCATCTGCCATAATCCTATTTGTAAAACAAGATATGGACCCCAGTCCCCAGCCAGGGGCAACATGACCTCACATGTGTTTGTGGTTCTGCTTGTGGATACTACCTACATCATGTGCTAGTGGCCGCTCTAGAAATTTGTACTTTGGCATTCCAAAATAAACTTACCCTATGTAGCACAGACAATTCATCAGAGGTCAGTACCGGTGTCGGACACTAACACTCTCCGGACACTCTTCGGACACGTGTCCGACACTTAAATCCAAAGTGTCCTATTTTTTTCTCAACGTTTTTAGGTTAGACACTCCGGTGACACTTTAAAATATGCACCGGACACTCTCGGGACACTCACAAAACAAGGCGGGGGTGTTAAACGAAGTAGTAAACTCTAATTAAACTTCTAGGAAGTCGTATTTTTTATGTCACGAGTGATGCTTTATTGATTACAAATATGATACGAAATGTCATAAAGATGATACCATATATACCATAATCAATCAAACGCTTCTTATTCGGATACATTTGTGAAGGATAAATATAATTCATGGTGTGTATGGTGTAACATCTTTCCAATTGCAGCCTTATGTTTAGTATTTCCTTCAATATTAGCATACACAAATATTTCTAAAACATGTCCCCCAACGTGTCGTGTCCTCCATTTTTAAAAAAATTTACGTGTAAGAGTGTCATTGTCGTGTCGCGTATCCGCGTTGGTGCTACATAGAGCTTACCTCTACTAGATCTATTAACTAATAAATTTTACACAAAATGTAATAATTATTGGGAATAGTGCGGTCAATACATAGAATTTTACGGTTACCCTCGAAGAATTTTCAGATTTTGAGCCAAGAAGGATTATCCGCCGCTGGGTAGTGCAAGCGATGATAGAGAAGAAAAGGGTACGTCTAAGAGAAAGCAATTGCATAAACAAAGATCCCACTGCAGATCTTACCATTTAGGGTGTCAATTCAGATTATACTTTCAATAAAATTTGAAACAACCACGCATGGATACATAGTTTTTTGTGAAAATAACACTCCTCTCTTTTGGGAAAGAGAAAAACAAAAATTGTTCAAAAATATAAAATTATTTGCAAAACTAAACTAGAACCCTGAAACCTGGGTTTCAAAAACAACGCTAAGCCCACTCTCTTATTCGACTGATCCACTCCATCCCCATTTGTCAGTTACTTGGGTTAAAAATAACAAGAAACACTTGGCCTCCCTCTCTCTTACTTGGATTTAAAAAACGAGTACTCAAACCCTAACAAGAAAATGAAGTTGACAGTTAGACTTGGACTTCTGGCCTAGTTTTCCAAAAGATAAAAAAGTTGAGATGTTATCAAACCTCTTCCTCATTTGATAAAATTGTTTGGGAAACTTAGCACCAAAATATTGGTTTTTTGGGTGCATAGCATTTCTAGACCCCACTGTAAGCAAAACAATGGACGTTTTTTGTCTTATATTTTTGGACAAACATTTTCATAATTGTTGAATCTTTGAACTAGCTATACCTAACTGAAATGTCCTAATGCATTTTATCTTCACAAAAGTTTGAAAAAGTTTATTTTCCTTTCATATGCCAAAATTTAACCCGGTTTAATGGCATACAAAGCAGAAGGTATTGTTACCATAATGACTGAAATTTTCAAAAACTCTATGCCACGAAGAATCCCAATATCAAAAGAAAAGGAAACAATAAGGGTCTCGCAATTTGCAGCAAACATAAATCATGAAGAGAACATTCCTAAAAGACAAATACTGATAATATGGACTAATAAGAACAGTTCATACCTGCGCCTCAGTACGTACTACTGCCATCACACGGTTATTGTATTCTTCAATAGTCAGTGGAGGAAACAAGAAGTGTCTCCTAGCATATAGCTGCATATAGATTAAGAAACATAGAGAAAAATTACGAAGGAAAGCTTACGGAGAAGGTAAATACACCAATAATACTGAAATGGGACAATGGGTGCGTTATGATGATTCTTTGTATAAGTTAGGTGCTTGTGATGCATACAGGCATAGTATAAGACATGTCATCTCATCTATGTTTGATAGGTTGCTCTTGCTCCAGAGTAATGACTTGGAATCTAGTAAAAAACATCTTGCATTACAATGTTGAACATCCTAAGACTCAATCCCAATTGTTGAACAGTTGAAATTGGGTGTTTGAGCTCCAATTCATGCAATCAAATTCAATAGCCAGGTATCTCCATGGCTAGAGGTAGAAGTTGGTTTCTATTGTAGTTATAGTCAGCCAGTCCAAACAACACCCAGTAGACAAGTTTTGCTATCGTTCGTATATTGGCGATTCCTTTATCCTAATCAATTTCATTTAACCTTGTGGTCCTTGTGCGTACTTATCTTAATATTTAATACGTATCCCTTACAAATTTGGAAGAATGTTGTCTAGTGCAGAGCTGACAGCCTTATACCACGACAAACAAGTGAAAACCCATACAAACAAAACCCTATGGTCACCCAGTAAAGGTTTTCCTCGAGTACCCCAATCTAAAATTCTAGTAAATCTACAGAACGTGAAGTCTCTCCCAGGACCAGCACCAAGAAGGACATGATTTCTTCATACTTATTACTGACCTCAAATACAGATTGTCAGTAGTCTAAGAATTTCATTTATCCAACCCTGTTTGCAACTTTGACGCTCCGTGACCCTTCATCCAATTATTTTCTTTATAATATTGATTGACATCTTGGAACGCAAAATTACATTCAGCACTCATGCATATGTTTTCACTTTCACAACCAAATGTTTCAACTGCAAAACAACAGCCACAACTTTTCATTCTGATCATCCAGTAAGTGTATACACATTCAAATTAGTTCAAAGCAAGCAGTTTGTAAACAGCACCAGCAAATCCGAAAAGCGCATAGCTTCAGTAAATTCCAAGCACAAACCTCGTATATGCAGTCTCCAATATATGCCAACGACGCCGCATTGTATATCGAACGAGGCTTCTCCACTTTCGGAGCAACTGGCAACCACGTCTCGTAACCCAGATACGTTTCCTCCAATTTCTCTGTACCCAATTGAAATCACAGTAACTAAAGTCAAACCAATGACAAATAACCCACATATCACAATCCAATGGTTGGCCTAGTGGCCAAGGCCTGAGACCAGTTTTACTAAGGAGTTTGTTCCTCCAAAGTCTTACATTAAAAAATCTCAAAATTCTATCAACTCCTGGGCCCGATAACAAACGGCGTGGTGTGATATTATGTGCACAAGCTGATCCGGACACGTGAATTATAAAAAAACAAGGCAAATACAACACAAATGGCTTACCTCGAATGGGTTTTTGAAGTTTTCGACTGAGAAGAGCTGAAATTGACGAGTCTCGGGTGTTATTAGATGTGGTAGTTAGAGTGAGAGTTTGTGGGGTGGCGGTGGTGGTTGTGGGAGAGATAGTGGTAGGATTTTGGGGTTTCTTGGGTTTGGTGCGTTGGCGATTGTAGGGGAGTCTCTGTTGGGTGTCCAATGAAGCTGCTTTCACTGTAAACAGTGAGGGGATAGCAACCGACATCGTTCTAGTTGGATAGCATCACAGGTTTTTCAGAACTGGAGTGATGAATGAATAATATGCTATCCGCTTGCCGTTTCGGTGCAGATGCATCTGGAGTAAGGTTATCGTTTTATTCAAGGTTAGGATTAGACGCGAGGATAACTTATCCTAGAACCCCAAGGAGGACAAGATGTCCTGGGCCTTCTCGTTTAATAGTTTTAGTTTAGTTTAGTTTTAGAAAAAAGTATAATGAGTGAAGAGAAATAGAGAGAGAAATGAGTGTAATGATTACAAAACTAAACTAAAACCATGAAACGAACAAGGCCCCAGTGGTTCAAGAGCAAAATGTCAAGTAGAGTGTAGGACAAGATGTCCCGGTTGCTAATGAGCGAAATGCAAAAGATGGGCTAGTTTGTGGAAGTAAGGATGATTGGGTAGAGGTGGTGAAGAGGAAAAATCAAACCCCGGGCATGCCTATGGTCATCTCCTCGTCTAGCAATGTTTCTCCTACAACTAACGTGTTTGGCGTTCTTGAGAAATGTGAGGATTCTGTTGCCTCCTCCGCAGTGGAGTTGACAAAGATAGATGTTGCAGGGGCTGTATCTTGTGATGCTACCCCGATTCTCCTTGGTCAGGGTAGTACTCAACAAGAGCCTCCCCCCGTAGCTCTTCGTCGGTCTGCATGGGTTTCGAGAGCCTCCACGGATTCCCTTGGAAGGCAATTTCATTGGACCTCAACGTAGTTTGAACCAGGTGGTGGGTGAATCCTCAACTCCTTCATCCACTAGAGATCAAAACAAAAAGAAGCTTAAAGAAAAAATCAAGATGTTAAAGGCTTCAAGAGTTTAGTTCTTGAAGCTAGCTTGGCCCTTCTTTTGTTTTGATGTTACTTCTTTGAAGTGTGCTTTGAGCTTTGTTGGTTATTTATTTTGTTGTGATTTAGTTTTAGATTTTCTCTTTTCTTTTTCTTTCTTTTCCTCCTGGGGTATGCCCCTTGTAGGCTGTATATTCGGTTGGCCTTTTTTCTATTTCAAGCTAATTTACCCCCAAAAAAAAACTTATCCCAGAACAACAGGTATGTTTGGTTGAGAGTAAATTAGAAAATCGACTCCGACAGACAGGTCCTTATATTTTCCATTATTATTACACGGTGCGCAAGATTGAGATAATGCAAAAGATGGTACTACGAACAAGTAATTCCATAAGCTTGTTATATTCCTCGGCCTGTTTTTCTATGATTTTATGCTTCCGTACCTTCTTTAATTGACTAATTGATATTTGTTTTAATTTAATTTGTGCTTATTTTTTAGTTTTTAAATTTAATTAATGAGATACACTAAAATTTGCATTTAATTTGAAGTTTGGATAAAAAGAATTTGCTAGATGAGTCTGTTTAAAATATAGGAGAGAGGTGATGATAAAAATAGCTAGAGAACAATTAGAATAACATTATTATAATATTGCAATTTGATGCTATTCATTTTGAAATTACAGCAATAGCAACTCAAGTAGCATGCCAACCATTAAAGATGTTCTTGAAATTTAAAACATTCAGTTTTATCGAATAAGATAGTTTTAAAGCATACCCATATATTATACATTTTTAGCGTTCTGAGGCCTTTACTAATGGAGTAATATTGTTTGTAGCCTTTCTTCCACCTCTGAAGGATGGAGGGGTGGGGCTTTGTTTTTTGGGGGCTGCCTTGCGCAGCTTTGGAAAGAAGAGAATTTCAGAAAGTCACTCACTCCAATTAATTTTTTCTATATATTCTATATTATATTTCCATAGATGTTGAATTTTACCCTCTCCCACATCCCAAGTCAAAGTCAATAAGCCCTTGGACAATAAAAACCCCTTTTTTGGTGAAGATATAGAAATATATTAATCAAAACCACCGACTCAAAAATGGCAAATAATACAACTAAAAACAAAAAACTACCGGCCCTCAAAATCGCCAGCCAAAAAAAGCCACCTACAAAACTAACAAAAAAATACAAAAAAATAAAAAGAGCAAAAAAATAAAACGTTGGAGCTGTCATCCACCGTTGCCGCCGCTGTCGTTGCTGGTGTCAGGATCTGAAAACCTCAGATTCGGCTCCCCCTTTAGATACAAAAAAAAAAGAGGGGAAAAAAATACGAATGGAAGTTCTATAGCTTATTTAAATACTTGAAAAGGGAGAGTTAATTAGGCATTTTGTACAAAAAAATATCATTATGATTCCATCCTATGAGATTTGAATACTTATGATTTCATCCCGAAATTCAAATAAACCCCAAAACACCCTTTCTCTCTCCTAATTTTTCTAATATTTCTCTCCTGATTTTCCTAACATTTCTCTCTCCTAATCTTTCCTAATTTATCTCAATCTCTCTCTCTCCCCTATCTTGAAAAATCTCTCTTTCATAATCTTATAATTCTCTCTCTTAATCTTCTCACACCTAAAATCTCAAAAAAAAAAAAGAATGAAAAATTCCTTATGACAACAAACAAATAAAACATGATAAAATTAGGGTGCTGATTTTGGGGCTCCCTTTTTTTATGTAGGCACTTCAATATTTAATGAAGTTACAAAATTACCCTTTTAAGATATAAAAATTACTGGAGGCACTCCACCCCCAATTATCTCCTCATTTACTACGGCACTCCAAACAGAAAAATGAACCAAAACCAAACATAAATATTAGGTTCTAAACATTAACATTAACATTACGTTCCAAACATTAACATTAACATTACGTTTCAAACATTAAACATTCACAACATAAACATTAGGTTCCAAACATTGAACATGCATCTATGTCAGATTGTTTTACGCCACTTTGCACAAAAAAAAAAACATTGCTAGAATTCTCCAAAATAAACAGCACACAATTGAAAATGTTGATGCTGCAAAATCTTCATCGTGGATGCGACACAAGATCTTTATATTTTCATACTCATTATCTACCATTTTTCCTTAAAATCTTCAAAACGGCCGCAAATTTACATTTTAAAACTCATAGTGAGACAAACAAAGCACATCACCAAAGTTAGAGAATTCTTGAGAGGAAAAGTAACAAAACTCTCAAGAGACTTTGAATGGACAAAAGGATGGTTCTACAATCATAGGCCGAAGACCACTTGTCCAGGTTGTCCTGGTGCAAAACATGGAGACAATAACGTAAAAGACTCTACCAAGGAACCATTACATATAGAAGTAGGCAATTCAGTGACGTGCTGTAAAAGGAGTTGAGCAACTATCTGTTTTTTCTGATACAATAAATAAAAACTATTTGCTTTTTTGGAGTGCCTGAAGTAAATGAGAAGAGTAAAAGTTCTTTGGAAAGCCTGAAGTAAATCATAGAACTTGCAAAAGGGTAATTTTGGAAAACTACTACAGCTTGTAGCCCCTGCATCAAAATTGGGAGTGCGAATATCAATTTCCTAAAATTAATTGATTTTCATAGACTATGCAAAAACATAATAAGCTAATGACCACAATAATGTTCATGATTTACTGATTAACCATGTTCATGGTGAGTTAACACAGGAAACATGATAATTTATTTATTAACCATGTTTACTGCTCTAATGTTCACCATCTATTTATATCAAACAACCCAACATGGTAAATTTATAAACCACAATCACTGTATGAAATAACTATCTTTTAAACGATGAACATGGTTTACTGAAAAACTCCTATCATGGTAAAATTATTTACCATGAAATCGACCTTGTTTTTCATGGAACTGATACCAAAAAACAACAGGTTACAACAAATATACTACGAAAAAGCAAAAAAATAAAATAAAAATCCAACCCGACATGGTAAATCAGTAAACCATAATCACTGTATGAAATAATCATCTTTTAAAGGACATGTGAACATAGTTTATCGACTTACCATTTTTACTTTATTGGAAAAGAAAACTACTAGTATTGAATTGGTTAAAAAAAAAAAAAACCCACCATCGGGAAAAAAAATACCGCCATTAACAAGATCTGGAACCCACTATCACACAAAAAAATACATCATAGTCACCAACCACGACGACCGACCTCCGTCGTGGTCGCTTTTTCTGTCCCTGTCGAGATTGATTTTGCCGTCATCGGGTTCGTTCTCCGTAGAAGATCAATCAATTTTGAGTTTGTTCTCTTGGATGATTTCACCTAACGCCTGCGACAACTTACATGGGGAGGGCCATTAAATCGTCAGCGCGGAGATGGGGATCAAGGCCGCGGGTGAGGAGGAGACGAGGGGGGTGAAGAGCTTGGTATGTGGGAGGAGGAGAGAGGCGATAGAATTGTTTGATCCCGATTTGATCCCACATAGACCACTGTTTGTCGGTTCTTCCTTGAATGAGAATTGGTATATTTAAAATTCAAATTCCACTTAACTAATGAGATTGAATTAGATGGAATAGGAACTGAATCCCACCTATTTAGGAATGTGTAATCCTGTAATTAGGGATGTGATCAGTGGAGATGAAACTAATCCCTAAAATTTCGCATGTAAAATGTATATATCCAAATTAATATATATGTAGATATTTTATCACAAGACAAATTTGATAATGAATCAATTAACGAGGACACTTTCGGTCAATATTCAAATTTCATGATGGAATCATAAAGATTCAAATCTCATAGGATGAAATCATAATGATCTTTTTTTTGTATAAGATGCCTAATTAAAATTCTCAAGTATTTTGAGAAGAGAATTTTAATTTGTCATCCTAAACTAATATTTCCTTTATGATTCCACCCTAGTGGATTTGAATCATTATGATTCCATCCTGTAAATTGAAATTGGACCATTGTACCCTTATTTACACTTAGTAGTAGATATAGTAAATCTAATAAATATTTCCGTAACAATGACCAATCACAAAACCAATAAGTTAAATTGCCACAATTGTTTAATAACAGTTTCATTCTTTTCCGTTCTTTTCCATAATTGATTAATAATCATGATTCTTTTCCATTCTTTTTCCATAACTGTTTTGTAAATCTAATAATAGTTTCATTCTTTTCCGAATTTTAATTTACCATTTCTCTCTCTCTCTCCCCCTTCCATTAAACCCAAAATCATTGTCTTCTCTCTCCGGCCGGCCAACTCATCCGGCGTCCTGTGACGACACCGAAAACCATGTTCACTTTCCATATTGGGTAATTTGATACAATAAAAAAATGGTTTACTGGTTTACCACTTCGGCACTTCGGTGATCCGGCAAAGTAAACATGATATTTTGTCTTAAAAACACGAATCATGAGATATTGATTTCATGCACTTTTGTAGTAATTCACAATTTTTTTTTTATCATGATAGGTAGATTAATACACCGCAAAAAATCTTTAAAAAATCATGAAATATATGGTAAATTAACGCCCACTATCTCTCTGGATCAAGATCGTCACCCTCTTTCACGGTAGATTGAGTTTTTTTTTTCTCTCTCTTTGATCGGTTGTAGAATCATGTTTTTATTTATGGTGGTGATGGGTTCCGAATCTTATTAATGGCGGCATTGTTTTTCGATTCAATGGTGGATTTTTTCCGATTCAAGTATGGTGTTTTTCTTCGATATAATGAAATAAATCAAATAAACCATGTTCACATGCCCTTTAAAGATGGTTTTTTCAAACAGTGAATATGGCTTATTGATTTACCCATTTTGGTGATTTGATATAGTAAAAGTGGGAAATCACTAAACCATGTTCACTTTCCATATTGGATAATTTGATACAATGAAACATGGTTTACTGGTTTACCACTTCGGCACTCTGGTGATCTGGCAAAGTAAACATGATAAATCAACACATGATTTAACCATGTTTTTCTTTTGGTTTTATGGTGCATTAATCAACCATGTTTTTCATGGTTTTAGCTTGGGTTGTGATTTTGTGGATTAAAATTCTCAAGGCTGTGTTTGGTTTGTAATTTAGTTTAGTTTTGATGATGTAAGCAGGTGTAATGAGTAGAGAGAGATAGATAGAGAAATGAGTGAAATGATGATGTCAACAAAACCAAAACTCTGGGTCTCTTTGATCCCAGCTGAGTTAAGCCAAATCCTCTTATCTGATTCTTAATCTATAGAAAATGTCCCTCTGTTAAAAAAAAAAAAAAAAAACCTCTAAACCGAACACAGCCCAAGTATTTTGAAAAGTCATGAAAATGAATACGATTTATATTTCCAGAAAATTACCAGTAGGTCTAAAAAACCAATCCTTAATTCCCACTAAGGATACACTCAATTTTTAATTACCTCTAAGTACAATCTCATTATTAAGATTACCGTTCTACCCTTGAAACACATATTTACACTTTACTCCACCTCCCACTCCCCAACTCCACCCACCATCCACTTCTGGCCGACAAACTTTTCCGGCCGGCAAATTTTTCTAGCGACTGCGAATTTGTAAAAAAGAAAAAAACACTGAGCATTCAATGAGAGCTTCCAGTGGACTAAGATTTACGTTCATCTATGCATGAGTTCTAAACTCCATTTCTCCAATGCTTTAGGCAAAACCACAAAACAGTATAATTTGTGTACACCATTGTTCTGGCAAGCATACAACATGTGAGGCATTTCTATGTACCATAACTAGCAACTACAGAAGAAAAAAAAAATTTCTTCAAACAAATTTTTGCTGCGAATTTGTATAAAATAGGATAAATCCCCATGGATTTGTATATTTTTCTTTGCGAATGTGTAAAAAAATGTATTGTTGACGTGTAACACGATCTAAACTTTGATTCCGGCCGACAAAAATTCGCTGCGAATTTGTATAAAAAATAATGCGAATTTGTAAAAAAATACTGCGAATTTGTATAAAATAGGATAAATTCCCAGGATTTGTATAAATTTCTTGGCGATTTAGAAGTGAAGTAAAGATTTAAGTGAAGATCTGGAAGTAACAAGATCTGGGGTAGTTTACCTGGGACATGTGTTCACCTTGCACTCATGTTCACCTTGCACTCATGGCCACTGGTTCAGATGATGAAAAATTGCGAATTTGTAAAAAAAAAAATGCGAATTTGTAAAAAAACACTGCGAATTTTGTATAAAAATTGCGAATTTGTAAAAAAAAAACACTGCAAATTTTGTAAACTTAGATGGAACAACACAAAATAGCCTTGCGAATTTGTAAAAAGCACTGCGAATTTGTATTTTGATGTTGCGAATTTGTGTTCAAACTTAGCTATCCACTCTTGGAGAGATGAGTCCAAAGGAGAAGAGAGTGGGGCTCAAGCACTAGTTACGACTGGCCTTTATGTTGGACTGCAAGATCTTGACATCAAGCGAAGCAGAAGCACCGACGCCTGGCCCGAGCCAGATGAATCTGACTACTGTAATGTCTGCTCACAACATCAACCGCGGATTGACGGTGTTCTGCCCCGACGACGACTCCTTCAAGAACTTCTTGCCCAACGTGGATCCAGCCGGGTGGTGGAGGAAGGTAGCGGCGCGACAGAGTTGAATCGATGCATGGTAAAGGCGGCGTGGATTGGGATGCTTGGGGTAATTTGGGAAGAAACTGGTGTAGTTACCTTGCTGGGAAATTTTAGGAATGGGGTTGGACCCGGAGGGAACTCACTCCTGTCTTTGGTACCGGCCCGTAAATCGCTCTTATATTTCCGCCTGCATAATTGTGTTGGGCTTTTGGGCTAACAAATACCCAGACGTTACTTTCCGGAGCAGCCAAACGGGCCAACCAGGCAACTAGATTCATCATTCATCACTACCCGTTTATCACAACTCGGGTAATATTCGGAAATAGGGCTTCATCGTCCCCGTTCGTCTGCTCAAAATTTCTACAGACGAGAGAGAAATACTAACTAATTCCAGAACCTTCCAATCCAATCTCCACTGCTCTCATCCCTTCAGAAATCTCACCTCTGAAGTTTAATCACAAGCCATGAGCCGTTACGACAGCCGCTCCGCCGACCCCACTTCCTACCGCGACCGTAGAAGGTAACAACCCTAACCTATTACTATTACAGAACTACTACAGTCTAGGGTTTTAGCTGTCTATATCGTATAGTCAGCAGATTGACGAGCAAGCGTCCATTGGATTAATTTGTGTATGTATTGTTTGCAGTGATTCAGGGTTTGGTGGGGCTTCGGGTTACGGTGGGGGGGCACGGTCCTCGTCAAGCAGGAAGGACTATGACACGGTTGAGCCGCCGCGCAAGTTCGATTTGGATGGGTTGACTCCGTTCGAGAAGAATTTCTATGAAGAGTCGCTGGAAGTGGCGGCGATGTCAGAGAGAGAGGTTGAGGAGTATCGGCAGCGGAGGGAGATTACGGTCGAAGGCCGGGACGTGCCAAAGCCGGTTAGGGCTTTTGGTGATGTTGGGTTTCCAGGTACTGTTTTCTTTTTTTTCTTTTGTTTTGTGACGGGCATAAACAGTTTGAGGCAGTATTACGTAATAAGTTACGGAATGCTCGTGTGTGAAGAAGTCGTCTTTTGAAATCATCTCAACCTACCAAACTTGTAAAATTCACGGCAGCGAAGATTGGGAGCGAGAATTAAGAACGGGTGTGAAGTTAAAGATTACATGACTAATAGTCTAACCCATTACGACACATTTGAACTAATACCGCATCCTTATTTGATAACTAGCAATACAACAGGCAATATCCATGTGAAATGATGGAAATTTGGAAATTCTTCTATCTATTCATGTCAAATGACAGAATTGTGTAATTTTTAGCTAGTTTGATTTTTCCCCTTCTCCTAATATGTGGTAGAAGAATTAGATGTGTTATCCTTACCCAAGTGGCGTGTCTGGATATTTGCATACATTTAGAAGAGTCCAAGTAAAATAGCCACACACAGTTGAGCAGTGCTTGTACTAGACACTACATATATTTCTTATACATACCTAATGGTATTGGTTCAAGACTAGGGAACGGCTGGTTCTTCTTCTTCTTCTTCTTTCCGAAGATACTAACATTTTGATCTCTTTGAGTTTCATGGTATTGGTTTTGTGTTTGAGTTTTATGCTTGCTATAGTTATTCCAATATTCCTTCATGTTTTCTGAATAGTCTTATGTAGCATTGATATTTTAGGGGTGATAGCCCTCCTATTTTTCTTCTTCTTCTTCTTCTTCTTCTTTCCGAAGATACTAACATTTTGATCTCTTTGAGTTTCTTCTTCTTCTTCTTCTTCTTCTTCTTCTTCTTCTTCTTCTTCTTTCCGAAGATACTAACATTTTGATCTCTTTGAGTTTCATGGTATTGGTTTTGTGTTTGAGTTTTATGCTTGCTATAGTTATTCCAATATTCCTTCATGTTTTCTGAATAGTCTTATGTAGCATTGATATTTTAGGGGTGATAGCCCTCCTATTAAGTAGTCCTTTCTGATAGAGAATGAATCTCGTAAACATGTTGATAAAAAAGGGTCATTGTTCACTTGAAGTCTAATTATTAAAGCTTACTTGTCTACTTTTGTGACTCCAGAATACGTTTTGCAAGAAATTGTAAAAGCTGGCTTTTCTGAACCTACTGCGATTCAAGCTCAAGGATGGCCAATGGCTTTAAAGGGGCGTGATCTCATTGGTATTGCTGAAACAGGTTCAGGAAAGACACTTGCATACCTATTGCCTGCAATTGTTCATGTCAATGCTCAACCAATTTTAGGTAATCCTTAGTTTTTCTTCCACCTTTTGTTTTGGATTCGTATGACTTTGCTTTTCATGCACACTGTGTGGGTGCAAATTTTGATCTGTATGCTGTGTAATTTCTCAGCTCCGGGAGATGGTCCTATAGTGTTAGTTTTAGCTCCAACCCGAGAGCTTGCTGTTCAGATACAGCAAGAAGCTACTAAGTTTGGTGCATCATCAAGGATTAAAAATACCTGCATATATGGTGGGGTTCCAAAGGGGCCCCAAGTTCGTGATCTCCAGAAAGGTAGGTGCTGATTAAGTTCAAGATGACTTTACTGCGTGATGTTCAGGGATCGGGTATATCCTAATGCTTCCTCTTTCATATTTTATTTTGGAATTATTTTGCTCCTCTCCTCTTACCATTTTTCTTCTTCTGGCGTAGGTGTTGAAATTGTTATTGCAACTCCTGGAAGGTTGATTGACATGTTGGAATCTCATCATACGAATTTGCGAAGGGTAACGTACCTTGTGTTGGATGAGGCAGATCGAATGCTTGACATGGGCTTTGAACCACAGATTCAAAAAATTATTTCTCAGGTTTTTTCCCCCACTTTTGGTGCTTTAATTATTGTTTATATGAGAAACTAAGGATTGAGGAGTATTTCCTATTTGCTTAATTCGTTCCCCTTCTCATTCCTGGTTATATGTAGTCCTTTTGCAAAGTTGAGGGATGAACAGGTTTCAAAACTTTGGTTTGCGTTGCACATTGCTTTAGTTTAAGGTGTATGATTCATAAATTCGAACAAATAATAATCTCCGTAAGTCTTGTTTCATGCCTCAGGTGACCCGTATAATACCTGTTCATCAATATCTATTTGGCCTCGAGGCTACTTCTTGCTTAACAATTTGTTGATTTGAAAGAAATCTTTTTCTAGCAATTAACTTATTATTGAGATGTACTATGTTAGTTGTGTTTGTCAATAGGAATATTCTATCATCAAGCAGTTGGTTTACAGATTTAAGTTTCTTTCATCTTGGATGATTGCCTTTCATCCTTCAATGTGCTAAGTTTAGGACTGTGTTGCAGGCACCCCCACTTATGCTGACCTTTTGCAATGGTTTGTTCTATGCAGATTCGCCCTGATCGTCAAACGTTGTACTGGAGTGCTACATGGCCCAAGGAGGTTGAACAACTTGCGAGACGATTCCTTTACAACCCATACAAAGTAAGAATCGTTTCTAGAGTTGTAGGTATTATTTATTAGCAAGATAATGTACCTTTTTTTGACACTTAATGCAGTTGCTGCTATTCCTGCTATGCTGTCTATTGGGTTGTAGAGCTGTTCAGTTATTTCCTGCAATGTGTGAATTATTTTGTCCAGAATACCTTTTCTCCAAATCCCTACCTTAATTATTTGCCCGTGCATGTCCAACTCACCAGATGACGTGATCTGGATTGAAAACAGCAAGAATTCCTGGATCTTGGCCTTGGGGTCTTGTTTAATGGTTATTGCTTTGGCTTTGAATGTTACTGAGACATTCCTTTTTTTGGTTCTTGCTCGAACATCATACAGGTTGTTATAGGTTCCCCAGATTTGAAAGCAAATCATGCGATTCGCCAGCATGTGGATATTGTTTCGGAGAACCAGAAGTACAACAAGTATGTCTACGGATTTACGGTGTTACCTTGCAGTACTTCATCTGTGCTTCTATATGTTACGCCTTATAGAATTTTACCCCCTTTTTGCTAACATTTCTGCCTACATTCAGATTGGTAAAGTTGCTGGAAGATATCATGGATGGAAGCCGGATACTGATCTTCATGGATACAAAGAAAGGGTGTGACCAGATTACTCGGCAGCTTCGCATGGATGGCTGGCCTGCTCTCTCTATTCATGGAGATAAGAGTCAAGCAGAAAGGGATTGGGTCCTCTCAGAGTTTAAAGCTGGAAAGAGTCCTATAATGACTGCAACTGATGTTGCAGCTCGTGGTTTAGGTGAGCATAGTGAGGTCACTCAGGTTCTTTAAGGTTTTAATATTGATTACCTATCTTTGTTCTTTTTCTATTGTCCTTAATATGCTGAAGCGATTCTAACTAAGAGAAAGAACATCACTAGTCGTCATCCTGTCATCTTTATTGCCAACCCCCAATCATCATCTTGTTGTTCTTGTGGCCTGACCTTCGCCATTATTTTAGTAGCCTTGCCCCTTGTTGTCAGTTAGCTGTTGTTTATTCTAAGCATGCAATTCAAGTGATAATGCTTTCAGATTAGTCTTCTAATATTCCCTGGTCACCATTGTGGAGCTTTCAGCATTTCCCCCCTTAAGAGTGATTTCTTTTTGTACTGGCATGGTAGGAAATATAGGTAATTATATAGCTGCGTGGTTTTTTTCTGTACCGTCAGATGTGAAGGATGTAATGTATGTGATCAACTATGACTTTCCGGGTTCGCTGGAGGATTATGTTCATCGCATTGGACGAACAGGAAGAGCTGGGGCCAAAGGAACGGCATATACTTTTTTCACAGCTGCAAATGCGAGATTTGCAAAAGAGCTTATAAGCATACTAGAGGAAGCTGGACAGAAGGTCAGTCCTGAGCTGGCAAAAATGGGTCGTGGTGCACCTCCTCCTCCAGGTTGGTTGACAGTCGTGTTTACTTCGTAGTTTAATATTATGTTGCCAACTCGCTCAGGCATATGCATGACATCTGGAACCAGACGTCACTGGGGTGAAACCAGAGTCTGATTTCCTCCTTTTTGACCTGGCTAAGCTTCTCGAGACTTGCCCACTTTTTTTTTTTTGTTGTGGGGCGAATATATAAATGCTGCTTTGCTCCTAACTTCTTTCATTGCTTTTTAGTTAGGAAATTTAGGGGTCCAAATATTTCTTTTGAATTGTTGATACACTTGAATTGACAAACTGATAACTGCTGCACATGCAGCCATTGAAATGGTAGGAGACTATGATCCAAGTACTCGATACAACGATCTGTTAGATCACGTCCTTAATCATCGTGGTGGAATCTTTAAGTTGCAGAAAACTTGGATGACTCATAGGTCTTTTGGCATGGCATTTGAGTTGACTTATTTTATATCAGTGTAAAGATTCTACACTCTCTTGTTTGAGTGGTATCATTTCTTGTCACTTGTCAGCCTAAGAGGGTTAAAATTCTTGTACGGTTTGAAGACTCACGAGTTGTTGCCATTAACTTCCCTGTCTCACATTACTGGCTGCCTTGACCAATGTTTTTCTGCAAATTTCCGACTGTGATTGATTGTTTTTTCGAAGTAAGTAATTTTTTAGCCTGCCACAGTAGAATTTTGTCAAAATTTGTTGCAATTGCTCCAATGGTGACAAAGCCAGTTTTCTTTTTTTACTTTAATCCATCACGTCTGTTCACTTGAATAATTTCATAGGGATTTGAATAAAGAAAATAGGAATACACAAATGGTAGTCTTGCAGTAATTTGGCCAAATTTGGCTTCAACAATGGCGAAGCCATATTTGGCTTAAGAAGGGGCTGACCATTGGAGGTCATTTTTTGAGGCCTCATGTCAAATAATGGCTTCGGCTTGAGAAATCACTTACCATTGGCTAACTGGGCTCAAGATTTAACCTTGTAGTGTCAGGAAACCAGTGTTGCTTTACTCTTGGTATAAAACAGTGCATCAATAGGGGTTTGATTCGTGGTTCCTCATTTTGTTTATCCTTCTGAATTGAATAGGTCATGGTGGTTTCCGAGATCGCGGGCGGGGTTACGGCGGCGGTCGCTCTTGGAGCTAATGAAACCGAGCTAACGAACAGGATGCCAGCAAACAATAGCAATGGAATTACTCACACTGTCACGATAGCTTCTAGTTGGCATTCCTATGCTAATAGCACATTATTGCTGGGAACTTTTGGGAGTTATTTCTGTAACATACTGGACCATCAGTGTAAAATTATGTGAGTTTGGGCTCTAGGTTAGTGCTGTAGTTTATTTTTATCAGATGAAATTGGGGCGGTAGAGTAAACCAGTCCCGTAATTGCTTCGGTTGGTAGTTTTCATTTTCTTCCTGCGTTGGTTGATTAAATCAAGCGACGCAGTCTGTCTTTCATTTTCTCCTTCATTACGCGTTTAACATTTTTCGTTACGAAATGGAATTATAGAAATGAAATTAAGACTCGGGGGACGATTGTAATGTGCAGTGTAGCTCGTAAGCTAGCCATTTCAGATGGATTAAAGAATTGGCCCAGAATCCTAATTGAACCTGTACAATTTGCATATTTACAGGTTTACTACAGTTGTTACAGGTATCAAGCATCTCGAGCTCAAGTCAGATTTGCCTTTGTTAAAAGTTTGTTCGAAAATTTGTCTTTGTAAAAAATTATTCGGAATGTGATCACTACTCTAAACAACACAAGTTTGAATGCTATCATTTTGATCCACTTTAAATGTTGGAAGCAAGTTTGTATAAACTACTATAAAATAAGTAATTGAGATCGACTCGACGAAAGCTCAAGACTGATGCTAACGTCATCGAGTTTCATCTATAAAATTTCTTTTATTGATAAGAAAAAAAGAAACACTTAGTGCTATTCAGCTCATGTACTCAAATATGGAATTGGGGAGCATGCAGTGTCTCAAAGCACTCACTATAGGGATGTAATCGTCTCAAAGCACTCACTATAGGGATGTAATCGCCCAATCCAATCGTTCATCTTCGTAATCGATAGTTCATATTATAAGATGAATTCTTACTACAAAGAGTACAGTAAGACTTAACAAAGGTTACTGCTATGAGTATACTTTCACCATTAAGAGTTAGTAACAAACATGTCTAAACCCTTGATTACGAAGATGAACGATCAGATCAAGACTACAATCCTGCAGTGGTTGGGCTACAAATGAGCCGAGCCGAGCCGAGACAAGCTTTGTAGTATTCGAGGTCGGCTCATTTGCTTAATGATCCCGAAATTCGAGCTTTGAGCTCGGCTAGATCGTAAACGAACCGAGTTTTTGCAAACCAAGCTTGGCTCGTTTAGTAAACGAATCTAAAACTCGAGCTGAAACCTGACTCAATTTGTAAATGAGTTGAACCGAGCTAAGCCGCGATTTGCTCACGAACAGGTTGGCTCATTTGCAGTCCTTTGACACTACAGGCTTCCAAACCCTCGAATTCAAGTCTGGTTGAATCACATCGTGTAGAGTACTCGTCAAGTCGTCATATGCCGAAGTAGGAACCAGTGGAAAACACAGAGAGAGAGAGAGAGAGGAGAGAGAGAGAGAGAGAGAGAGAGAGGATCAGCAGACAGCAGCAGCAACAAACAATGAACGAAGGCCCGAAGCTATTCACCAACAAACCTAAGAAATGTAAATGCATCGATCGATCATCACTACTCTTTTATGTGTTTTAATTTTTATTATAGAAATGGTGTAATTGACGGAGAAGCAGAATCTTTTACTTTTTCTCTTCTCCCTTTCGTATATACAATTTAGAATTAGAATGATTGATGTTTTGTTGCGACGCTGTATTATTTGTATGTATTTTGTTTCTTTATCACAGCGCAGCTGAAACCGGTATCGCCACAATCATCGTCTTCTTCATCAATGGCTCAGCCTTCATCGCATACTCCTCCTCCGCCTCCTCCGCCTCTTGAGCCGCCAAGGGAATCCTTCGCTCGCCGTTACAAGTTCGTTTGGCCTCTTCTTCTCGCCCTCAATCTCTCCGTTGGAGGTCCTTATCTCTCTCTCTCTCTCTCTCTCTCTATATATATATATATATATACATGTAGATGCGCATATCTATGTACATTAATTGGATACATGCGTATTTAGGAAACTTCGGATCTATAACTGACTAGTCGAGTTCATATTAGGCATTGTTTATTTCCGACTGAAAGACTGAACCGTCGGGTTCACATAGGCAGTGTTTATATTTCTCCGATTGAATGACTGAAACAGTGGATTAGGATTTAGTTTGATTCCATGTGTAAGCAATTTCAGATTAGGGTTGAATTGGAGGTCCCCAGACATTTGTGGTAATGAGTGATGATTCGCTTCCGGATGTCATTTTTCCATTCAGCCATTTTGGATTTGTGAGGGTGGGTTAACGGACCAATCTACTCGAGTTTTGACCTCTTTTCCTATGTTAAAACCTCATTCGAGATCAGTTTTGTTACAGAAACAAATCAAACTTGAACATTTTCTGAAGCTCATTAAAGTGTCGAAATGAGGTTTGGCATGGCGTCGAGTTGTTTGAACTTTGCAGGTGAATTGTGGTAGGAAGCTAATGTGTTTTTCAGGCTAACTTTGGTGGTTTGAGGTTTTTACAACCACCAATTCATGCGCAATGTGATTCCTAAGTGGACAATCCAGGGTAGCCAAAAGATCCCACTCAGCCACTCTACCAGTAATGTGTTGGTTTTTCCCCTTAAATGAGAGTGACCCACATGAGAGTCCCCTCAACTTGACTCAGCCACTGACAGCAATTTGGGCGCATGGATTTGGCGCAGATTTTCTTCGCACGCCTGATTTGAGAATCCTACGCGTGATTTAGGAATTAAATGGCTTTGTTCTTTTCTTTCCTATTGTTGCCTATATATGCATGTGTATAATGTATATTGAGGTAGAGCTGTAAGCTGTGAGCGTGGTGAGGACAGTGAGATAGAACCAGAGTGAGAGGTGTTTTCATGGTTTTCTGTTTTTGATTCGATTAATACAAAAGACCGGAGTTTTTCCTCTGAATTAATGGTGTGTTTGTGTGTGTGTGATACTCGTGAGCACAACATAATGAACTTACGAGATCCAGATCTCAGAAATGCATGAAATTGTGTAATGCAGAACTAACTAATGGAGTAGCTATTGTGACACTGGACTGGAGTATAGTCACAGATGAAATGTCAGCATCAAGCTCTAGTTTCCGGTTCGAGTAATCTAGTTTCTAATACTCAAGCTGCTTATTACTATGTTTTAAGCAGGCGTGTGTCCAGATGCAAGATGTCCCTAAACCCTTAAGCTTAGGATCTGGTATATGCATGCAAGATTAGATATGGGTACGAGTGCCTCATGAACACTTAAATACTGGTGTTGTATACCACATTGTCAGATAACATGTTATTTAAGAATACTTGAGTTTTATTGGGATTTAGGGCTAAAAAAGGACTTCTATGATCTATCTCCAAATTGTTGTTAAAATCCTACAATACAGGATATGTATCCTACGACTCGTATAGTCTCCTTAGGAAAACGATATGTATTCCATCCCGTATCCTTTTTGTATAGAAATTCTACGATACAATGGTGTATCCTACGATATATATACGTATCCTGATTACGATTACTTAATGGAAGAAATTCAAATATTATTGCAAGAAGTGGAATCTCAAATGCATTAATCCAAGTCGTTTGAGCAACATTCAAACCATTTGAAATATATCTAAACTCAATGTTGGGCTTGAATGGAATTCGATTGTGTTTTGGGAGATTATTTATGGATTTTCATTTTTGTTCTTGACTAAGATAGCAGGAAACCTAAATCTGATAAATCCTAGTTGAGAGACTTGAAATTTTGCAACTTAAAAACTTAGTTTATTGGTGGTATTAGGGATAAATACTTGTTAGTTGTATATTAATTATGGTTAACGTATCTTACGATATGCGATACGTATCCCGATATGATTTATAAAACAAGAAAAACAATACACGATACGTGTCCCGATTTCAAAACCTTGAATTCTCCATCCATATTAGGGGCAACAAGTTTTAAACGTGAGCTTCTTTTCCTGAACCATTTTCCAATTATTAAGGGTGCAGCTGTCCAATTTGGAAACATCAGATGCATATCCTTTAATGTAACCTTGACATACCCAATGGTACGGGTACTCTCTGGGGATGATTCCATGTACCATTGGTTTTGTGTTCGTCATTTTGAACTGCTAGCCTGGCAGGAATTGTGCCTTTTACTTGGTGTTGTGACACTGGTCTGTACTCAGGGGTTCAATTTCAATAGCGAGATACTAGTTTCTGGTTCCTGAGACTCAGGCTTCCATATCATGTTATATTGGCCGTTTGACTCATTTTGCACTCCTGGGCCAACCATGCTTAATCTCTTGTCATGGGTTGACCAAGTAGTTAATGGGAGCCTTAGCCTCATATTTTCTGACTGGAATGTGAATTTGTAGCTTACCTTTTCATGAGGACAAAAAAGAAGGATATGGGCGTTGAGGAAGAAGTTTCAGGAGTTCCTCCCACTCCAGGTCCAAGTACTGCTGCTGCTGCAGCTGTCCCTACCGCTGAAAAAACCCCATCCCCTGCACCCATTGTAGAACCTGTGATGTTACGTGACCCCATACCTGAGAATCAGCAGCGTGAACTTTACAAGTGGTTGTTGGAAGAGAAGAGGAAGGTGAAGCCCAAAGATGCTGAAGAGAGGAAACGTCTTGATGAAGAGAAAGCCATCCTCAAACAGTTTATTCGAGCAAAATCTATCCCAAGTTTGTAAAGCAAGTGTTTCTTCTAGTTTCACAGCGCTGAGAGTTTCCAGAATTAGAGTTCTTCTTCTCTCCTTTGTCAATATTTCATTTCGTGGGAGTTATGTTGAAGTTTGGGATTTGCTTTCATGGAATATCAATTCTTATGTTTGGTTTCATGGTGTCCGCCTTTTAGATGCAATCTATCAGTTCTTTTTTTTTTTTTTCTCGAGCTTTATTGTCAGTGGAAGTTTTGCAAATATCTATTCCCAATAATGAGATGCGACGATTTGAACCACTTGTTGTAGTCAATTACCTCTATTGGCGCAATAGCTGTAAGCCTGTAACTGTTAATCTGAGAATGAGAATCACTAGATCTCAGGCAGGGGTTGTGATTCCCACCAGCTTGAAGCTTAATTGTTTGTGGCTTCTAACTTGCGTACGGGTGTTGATCACCATAACTATGTGTTTCGGTGAAATCCTGAGACTTGACTGAGGCAAATGTTTCAAAGTTTTGGAACTTTATGGTAACCCTAGACCTGCTTCAAGTCGCAGCCTTGCATGTTTCGCTGTTTGTTTGGTAAAGAGATTTAACTTAGTATGATTCTTATGAGTAACATCCAAAGCACAAGGCTACGTAAATCACCGGCTTTTGCTTGCAAATTATACCACGTAGCGATCCGCAAAACGTTTAAACTTCTAGAGCTCTCCAAAGTTCTGGATATTTCTTTTTGCTTTACCTATGGTGCATAGGAGTTGATCTCTCCAAATCCACATGGATTTGCGGAGTCGGTAAGTCGAGGGACAGTGGGACACACAGTGACACCACAAAGCTGGGTGCAGAATCTACATAGACATAGATGGAGAGGATTATACAAGATTTGCCCCGTGGACTAGCTTTTGGAAAATTATGTCAGTCTATGTATTTTCTGTTGTTGGTTATTTTGTCCTTAGACTAGTCGAGAACTACAAACTCAGTGAGCAAGAAGTTTACCGGGATCAATGGCTCGGAATTCACCTTAACAATAGACGGCTCGGGCCAGGCCCTTTGGGTTTGGTCCAGCCCATCAGGTGTTTGGGCTTGGCTTCACGGGCTTCGGATGATCGAGGAGGGACGTTTCGACCCGTTTCTCTGGAGCAACAACAGGGGCTTGTTCCCCCAGGTTCCGGCGACGGTGGTAGCAGTGGACCGGCTCTTTTCTGGTGGCCTTGGAGCATCATGATGGCTAGTTGCTCTTCTTCTTTGGGCTGATTGTATATTTTGGGTTTTGAGACCCGTAAGGGTGTTGGACTTCAGCCTTTCAGGTGGGCTTTGTCCCAAAGGGTTTACTCGATTGGTTTTTTGCCAATCGTTGTTTTGGGTCTTGGATTGGGCAGACGGATTGAGCATGATGTTGTTTCCTTGCTCCTATTAGTCTTGTAACATTTTCAAGACCAATGAAATTTTTTTGCCGTTCAAAAATAAAAATAAAAAAAAGGACGGCTAGGATCTGCAAAGTGCTGAGATAAAATTAGGCCTGTTGAAAACATATTCGACAGCTTAGATGCCGCACACCAGAACCGCACACGAGGGAGTCAAAGCTATATTGTTGACTCCCTTTCAATTAATTTCATATTGTTTCAGGGAACTGACTCATATATTTGTAGGTTTTCGAGTTTGGGAAACTGAAAACTAGAAGACAGAGAGTCACATGAAACCTACTGAAGACATGCACTGATGCACAATTCCCCTAAGGATGTGAATACCACAAATGTGCAACTGAGTGACACTTATGCATCAGAATTAACCTCCAGTAGTTATTATTATTATTTTAGAATTTAGTGGTAAGCTAGCTTACATGCACCCTAATTAGTTCTCTCCGGTCTAGTTAAAGGCTAAGAAGCATGGACACGACCTAAATACTTGTTCAATTTTTTTGTTATACTTTCTTTTACGGGTAAATAATCTACTTGCCCCTTAAACTACTCGAAAAATGTTTATTTCCCCCTTCAACTATCAATTGCATTTATTTGCCCCTTTAACTATGTAAAAACTACTTAGTTCATCCATTCCATCCAATTTTAACGTTAGTTGGATGGAAAAACAAAAAAGGAGAGCCAACTGAAGGGTAAAACAATAATTTTCTCCCAAACACTAATCAATCAGCAAACCCACTTTACTTTACTCGATCACACAGAGAGAGAGAGAGAGAGAGAGAGAGAGAGAGAGAGAGAGAGAGAGAGAGAGAGAGAGAGAGACGATGACGCCATTGCTGTACTGTTATTGTTGTTAAAGGCTATTGAACAGATTTAAGTGTCAATGCATCACCATGTCCATGCTGACCGTAGTGCTCAAGTTGGGTTTTGAAGTAATCATCATCAGCCTCCGTGCCGATGTCGCTGTGTCGGAGTTCGATGAAATGGATTCCGGCAGCGACTTTGAGAAGACGATCAGCTCTCTCTTCTCGTTTCTATTTGCATTTTTACCTTCCATACCTTAAGTTTCAAGACTAGGATAAAAGTCTCAAAACCAAGCAAAGCATGAACTGGTTTTCAGTGGCAAAGAGAAGAGATACAGAGAAATGGCCTTTTTTTTTTTGACTTTGACTGACACAAAGTGAGAACCCAGATGAAGTAATTAATGTAATTAAACTCTTGCCAAGTCAGCTTCCCATGTTATTAATTCTCTATGCCACTTCAAAGAAAAGGGAAGGCCTTCCTTGGTAACTTTGAAATGAGAGGGAGGGGTACGAGAGAGAGAGAGAGAGAGAGAGAGAGAGAGAGAGAGAGAGAGAGAGAGAGAGAGAGAGAGAGAGAGAGAGAGAGAAGAGATATAGGAGTAGGTGAATGACCTTAATACCCTTTTTTTAAACTTTGAAATGGATGGAATTGATGGAATGGACGAACTGAATAGTTTTTACATAGTTAAAGGGGCAAGTAAATGCAATTGATAGTTAAAGGGGGAAATAAACATTTTTCGAATAGTTTAAGGGGCAAGTAGATTGTTTACCCTTTCTTTTACTCAAACATGTTGTGGATACTCTAGGACACGTTGACGACACTCTTGAAAGATGTTAAGTACACATTAAATGGTGAAAAACCGAAAATATAATTTATAAAAATTCGGCACACAGTGACATTTTCACATACGTCTAGCTCATGTATACTTATTGGCGGACCTTTTATTTATATCTTCATAGCGTTATTCTTAATTTGATAAAAATAATATTTCCGGCTTTAATGTGAAGGGTTTTTCTATTGTGGGCTGACAATAAGACCAAAAAAAAAAAACACATACTTCAATGTACTTTTTTTACTTTCCCATACACTTTTACACATTCTTATACACTTTTCACACATTCCCATACACTTTTTAAACCTTATAATCAGCCATTGGGTTGATTTTAGAATACATACATAACATACCTTTATAATAGACAAACATTTTGTATGTCCTCATTTTTGACGAAATGATGTGTCTGCGTGTCCATGTCGTATCGTGTCTGTATCCTGTATTCGTGTCCGTGTTTCTTAGGTTAAAAGGCATACCATACATGCTAGGATTAGGGAATTCAAAAGATAAACTATCATTGCCTAGCCCAAAAGATCTTGCCCTTGATGAGGATCGATCAAAAGGCGTGTACTTGTAAGACCTTTATCCCCACTCCTATCATTTGAGTGAACGCTTTAGGTTAAATTAACCTCCACCTCACATGCATGAGTTATATTTGTGTGTGTGTATATATATATATGTATGTATGTATAGATAAAAGCACATATACACATATCTAATCTATGTATGTAGGACAGAGGAAGGAGCTAAAGTTGATAGCATCATGATAATGGGATCAAATTACACACTTTTTTTTTGGGTAAGAATATATTAAAGAGATGAGAGGTTTCGGTAGTTTGAAGGAAGAGAAAGGAATGTTGAAGAATGGAGTACTTTAACAGTAGAAAAACTCAAAAGGGGACCAATAAAAAGGCCAATTGGGAATTGAAAACAGTCAAAGGGATCCCATACCATGGTGGCATTATTGGGTCATCGCAGAAAGGGTAGTGTAGTTTTATACTCTTATAATTCTCTTTTGGATTGGGACCATTGGGTCGGATTTTTCCATTTCGGCCCCTATTTATTTACTATTTTTTTTATATTAAAGTACGGTATTTTTTTTGGGTCTATCTAGCAGTCTAGATCTTGTCATAGATTATTGAAGCTCAATTTGGATAATATATTTGGTCCTTAATTTCATAGTCAAATCGAGTTCCAAACAGGCCTATGAAGCTTTTTTTTTATAAAATTCTTAGGGTGTCAGACGAGTTTGCCGTGATTAGTTTTTGGTTGCATACATTTCCTTGTTACAGAATACTTATCTTCACCCTGGATTGGTACACCCTCGGTGAGAGTATGCTTACTCCGGCTTTCACTATGACCATCAGTGTGATATCCCACATCGGTGGGTTAGAGGAAAATTGAGTAATACATAAATAATTTCGAGCAGCTACTGTAAAACTTGAGATTAATTTTTTGAGTCACGTGGTTAGGTCAAGAGTTAGCAGGTCAGCTAGGGTGGGTCGTTACAATCAGAATTTTGTTGATTGGCTCAGATTCTTTTGTAAGGTGAACGAACAAAATTGGGCTCCCTGTTACAGGGTAATCAACAGACTTCAAGTTAGGGTCTTAGGTACAGAGGGCGTGATTTTAATGAAATCTTAATCATGGTCCACCTTTAAGGTTCGAATCTTTCAATTCTCCTTTGAAGGTCATGCATACCGATGATGATCAGCTCGGAATTGTTGGATGTTTATGGGCACCGCCCCGACCCGCTCTACTTAACCATACAAAATTCATGTCACCACGCGCCAAATATATTGTGAGTCCCATGTATACGAAGGTGTGATTGTAACGGTGCTCCAAGATCCTTGAATGATTACACATATAGCCATTTTGGGTGGCGATCTTTACTGCCGTATTCAAAAGGGCAGCGTTGTGCAATCTAGAATATTTTGTAATCAAGTGTAAAGGGAGGGGTACAAAGTACACTCACCTCCCATGATAGGTGCCGAAAAGCACCCGTTAAACCTTGTTAACTTGTACTTTGTTTAGCTACTTCGGTTAGTTTTTGATTCGCATTTGTTGGTAAATGGTGTTACAGGTGCCGAGTGCCCAAAGACATGGAAAACATGCTTTGGAGTGGTCTAGAGGCGTCAAGGATGCGAAGAGGAGCAAGAGAGGACCAACGGGCCATTTTCTGGTACCATGGTCCGGACCATGCATATCCCCATCCGGACTAAGGTCTCCGCGAACTTTAGAAAGCAATCTGTACCCGTAGTCCGGACCACCCTTTTCCCCGTCCGGACCATGGTGTCGGGAATTAGCGTTTTGACTGGTTTTTGTGTAATTTTGAGAGCCCTAGATATAAATAGCACAACCTAACATTGTTTTAGGATTCCCAACTATTGTGAGAGGCTACTTGGAGAGAGAAACTCATTGTTCTTCATGTTCTTCGTGCAATCTTCGAATCAAAGCATGTTGATCATCACCATGTCCTGCTAAACCCCTTTTCTAGGGGGAGGATGAAGCTCTATACCAAGTAACCTCGTTTTTTGCATAGATTGTGGTTAATATTTGGATCAGATTATATGTTAAGAACTCGATTTCATATGATCAATGGAATCATGGTTTTATTCTTCCAATCAATTGAGTATTTGTATTCATGTGTTCAAATACCGTAAACATATAATTGTTTTCACTGGTGTGATTGGAGTTCTGAGATGGATTATGCTAGTAAGACGGCTCGTGCCGCGATAGTGAGACGGTCCGTGCCATGGGATAGTCCATGCCTTTTAACAATCTCTATATTTTCTTGACCATTATCATTAGGGTTTGCAAGCCCTAGCGATAATCCTTTGCGATTCGAATATTAATCATATCTATGCGATTCTTGGTTATGCGGTATGAGCGGATTCTAAACCCTAGATCTTTTTCCCGAACAGTTTCACCTTTTTAATTATTGCGCTTTTTAGTTCAATTATTTCACAAACAATCAAACCTCTTTTTACCGAATTAAATTAGAAGGTACTTGGAGTTAACGCAACTCAACCAATTTGTCCCTGTGGATCGACACTCGGACTTAACCGCTATTCTCTGGAATAAAAGTTAATTCCTAGTTATTAAATATTTATTTTTGACTCGGCACGACACGGTCAACATGAAGAACACATAAACATTGAGGAGAGAATGGGAATGAAAGTAACGTTAGAGGTTGGCCAAGCTAGGTGTATGGATTGGGTGACGAGAGAGAGGGGACAATGATGGACAACCATATAGTTTGGTTGGTGGGTTTGCTCCTCACACAATTGATCACGGTTTAATAAATTTTTTTTAATGACGGAGGAATAGTACTACAGCCAGGCTCTTCGGACCTGACTGCAACCCAAAGCTCTGGGAGAACTAGTGCAACAACACACTGCCACGGCCTCCCACTTAAATCAGGGTACTCATCCAGCGGGGAAACGAACCCCAAACTTTGAGGACTACCCAAGTTTGGCATCTGCCTAAACCACTGAGGCAACATTTGGGTGTGTATCACGGTTTGATTCTTAGTGTTAGACTGTAAGAAAGTAATCTTTTATGAATCCCCTAGTCATGACATGGATGACCTGCCTTTGACCGGTATGGGGAGGGGATTAGTCGAAGTATGCGTAAACTGGTCCGGACACTCCTCACCTTTGGAAAAGAAAAAAGAAGAAGAAGAAGATGGTGGCGGGTGGAGAACGTGTTGGATATTTATCGAGTAGAATCACATGAATGCACGAGGCCACCAGCTCTGCACTGAAAGTAATTGGAAGAAGAGACTTCTCAACCTCCACGAGACAATTATGGACGTGGGGACGTATCCCCAGCCCCCCATATATGTTGTTTTGTTTAACCAAATGCATCCCATGATGCTCATCATCATCAACAAAATTTAAAAAGATTTGTACTCAATAATTTGACCCACACCCCAATCCAATCCAGATGAATATACCATATATATTGTCGAGATACTGCCACGTGATATCATCATTATTCTTTTTTTTCCCTTCATATTGTCTATACCTGTTGTAAAGTATAACCGGTACCGTTCACACGATTCATCTAATAGTGCTTGTTGGACCAGTAAGAATCGACTTGACCTATTTAGTACGTGTAGCCACTTGACCCACTTTTGGTCGACTTGGTAAAAACCAAGATCGGCCCCGTACCGCCCTTTTGTGCACAATTATACGTAGTCAAAAGTATCATTAACGTATGTTATCATGATCGATGCTTTAAGATTGAATCTGTTACTTTACAGACACTTAATTTTGGTGGGGATCTCATAATTCAAGAATCTCGAGATAATGCATTAGTTTAGACATATATATAACATATATGTGGTTGCTTTAGCATGCCATCCTGGCTTGAAGCAAAACCTTGCTAAATAAGGTTCAACCACAGGTTTCGAACCCGGGTCAAGCCGAAGCCCAGCTACCCACATCAATCCAAGATAACAACTGCTTGCTCAAGGCATTTTGTAATGATTCCTCCAGTAGACTATACTGGTATACAATAGTTTAGCAAGATAAAAAAAACCTCTCTATCTCTCTCTCTCTCCTTCCTTTTGTCCGCGTGCGCACACACAAGCACTCATTCCTCCATCAGGAAAATTTGGCCACTACTACTTTTTTTTTTTTTTGTTGGTTTGACGGGTTCGGGCCAGCTTACGGGCACCTCGACTATTCCCGTCTCTGATTCGGTCAAAGGCAGACCATCCACGCCGAGACTCGAAAATTCAAAATAAATTACTATCTTGTGATCAAATCCCGGTTAATTGTGGGGAGAGCAAACTCATACACCAACTGGAGTAACCCGTGGGGCTGCTAGTATTTCTACCTGAACTCATGATTTAAGGGAAAATCCTAGTACGGGAGAGAGAGAGAGAGAGAGAGAGAGAGAGAGAGAGAGAGAGAGAGAGAGAGAGAGAGAGAGAGAGAGAGAGAGAGAGAGAGAGAGAGGAGTTGATCTCAAAGAAAAGGTATCCGAAATGGACATGAAGTATATGTGGGATTTGGTAGTGATGACATCAATTCTCATGTTGTCTGCCATGATGATCATAATTCTTGTGTACAGGAAGAGCAGATCATGTAAAGTAATTAGCAGATCATTATCAACATCATCAAGCCACAACATCACAAGATCATCAAGCCCACCAGTACAGCTTGTTACTCCTTTAGGCAATCTTGGGTGGCCTTTTCTTGGAGAAACCATAGAGTTCATCTCTTGTGCTTACTCCGACCGCCCGGAGAGCTTCATGGACAAGCGACGCCACCTGTAAGTGCCCTTTTTCTTTTGATAACTCGGTATCTGGTTCAATAGACCGCCTCTAAGTCCTCTTTCATACTAGAATCAAAACACTTAAGCTCATTTAAAGGTTTTGATCAGAACCGGTTTTTGAGAAATCACAACTTGCCCTCTCTCAAAAAGGGTTTTTTGAGAACCGGTTTTGAGAAATATCACAACTTGCCCTATCTCAAAAAGGGTTTTGAGAACCGGTTTTAGGAAATCAGTTTTTGAGGGATAAAACCTCTAAAATCCAAAACAGACAAACCTTTGAATTTTGTTTTCACTCCAAAACAAAATCTATGAAGTTTTCAAACTCTTATTATTTTTTGTTTTTGAAATCAGGATAAAACAAAAATTGAAATAAAGAAGGCTAAACACCAAAATCTCCGAAACCAATAGAGCTCTTATTGCTCTCCTACTTAATTAAGCTAATCTATTTTTGAGATTACTGATTTTCACTCTCTTTTTTCAGTCTTCATTTTTGTAAAATTACAATTCTTTGTACTTGAGAAAATATTGGTGTAAATTACATGAATAAAAACAAAAGAAAGGAAGGCGAATGGCCAAAGGAGAATGTGAAAATCAATTATCTAAAAAATTACTCGTTTAAATATTAATCATACAACTAATTAGTAAATTTAGTTTAATCATTACTTAATTAATGGTTGGGATGATTATGTTTATAGGTATGGGAAGGTGTTCAAGTCCCATTTATTTGGGAGTCCCACAATTGTGTCAACAGATGCAGAAGTGAGTAAATATGTTATGCAAAGTGATGGGAAAGTTTTTGTGCCATCATACCCTAAATCACTCACTGAGTTAATGGGGAAGTCCTCTATTTTGCTCATCAATGGAAGCTTACATAGGAGAGTTCATGGACTCATTGGAGCCTTCTTCAAATCTCCTCATTTGAAGTCTCAAATCACAACAGACATGCAAGATTATGTCCAACAGTCAATGGGGAAGTGGAGGGAGGATCAACCTGTTTTTGTCCAAGATGAAGCCAAACATGTTAGTTCTCTCTCTCTCTCTCTCTCTCTCTCTCTCTCTCTCTCTCTCTCTCTCTCTCTCTCTCTCTCTCTCTCTCTCTCTCTCTCTCTCTCTCTCTCTCTTGTTTTTTGGTAATGAAAAGTGCATTAGAAATTAAACCCGTATATAAAGAATTTGAAGGAAATTACATTCCATCAAGTTTTTGGTCATGGAATTGTCATCTTAATTAGCTTCTGGGCTAAGAATTAGAAATACAACTAGGAATAGCAAGATAAATATAAAAGTCTCCAACGAAAATAGGAGTATCCTTCGTCAGCGAATTCTCACAATGATTAGCTTCACGAGGATGTGTTTGATTGTGATCGCCTCACTCTCACTCTCTCTCTCTCTCTGGTAATGAAAAGTGCATTAGAAATTAAACCCGTACAGAAATAGCTAGTTCGAGGGAAATCACGACCCAACAAGTTTTCCCGAATGCAATTAAAAATACAACTAGGAATAACAAGATAAATATTAAAGTCTCTAGCAGAAATAGGATTATCTTTTGTCAACTAATCCGCACAATGATTAGCTTCATTGTGGACGTGTTTGATTGTGATTACCCCTCTCTCTCACACACAGCCCCACATCATTGAATTGAAAGCGAGTGTTTTTGTCCTTGTTACTCTTTTGTTTTGTTTGGCTAGGAAATTCCAGCCGTGAACGTTCGACATGACTTGTCTTAGGAATTTTGAAAAGCTTAAACCAATAGCTTAACTGAAATACAAATTAGGGGCGGCTCCGGAATTTATAGCCAATGGTGATAAAAACATAGAATGTCTTAGTGACGAAAAGCTCTATACAAAAAAGAAACTTCAACTTGAGGCATATTACAAGGGAAAAAAAAATGTAAACATATCTACTGTATTACAAGAATGAGTTATTTCCGCCGGCGGTGGAAAGAATGTTTTCTCTTTACAAAAAGATACTCCAACATATAGCTCTTGGTATCTGATAGTATCCCATGACGAGTCTTTATCACATGTTAAAAGAGTTTAATTATACTATTTAATTACAAAAATTTAATCGGACTTTCACTTATTGTAACTCCGAATGCGTAATTCAGTGCCGACAATATTAAAGAAAATACAAATTACACTTGAATTAATTGCCAATTTACGGGCGTCTCTCAAGGTCGATACAGTAATTTTCCTGTAATGTATGACTCAGAAATACGGGCGGAGTTGTCTTATCTGTATGTGCTCCTCGTCCGAAATTACCAAATCAGTCCTAATAAAGTTCACCATAAGGCCCATAACAACCCATCCAACGGCATGTGACAATAATAACCCGACCTTTTTGCCCATCATTTGAAGTGCAGTGTGGTTGTGGCTGTGGAAGCCGCACATTTCAAACCTTGAGGTCACTGGAGGATTTGTCCGGTCGTTGTAAATTAAAAATGAAAAGAAAGTGTAGCATGGTTGTGGTACAACTCTGAGGAAGTTGTGATTCTTGCTGTTGGTTTGTGTATCGGGTTGTATATATTTTTCTTACACACGACAAAAATTAAAAATTAATCATGTACTAGTTCATTTATATGATGTATACTAGTATGAACTTAAGTAATAATTCTTGTACTAATTCATAATTTTGAATTAGTACGAGGATTAGAAAATAATGGTGACAAATAATGAATTAGTGCGAGGATTAGAAAAATAATTAGTACGTAATAGATGAAGTACGTACTAAATATTTTCTAATCCTCATACGTTTTTACAAATGATGGTGACAAATTCTGTTGTTTATTCAGATTGCCTTTCAAGTATTGGTGAAGGCATTGATAAGTTTAGAACCAGGTGATGAGATGGATTTTCTGAAGAAACAGTTTGAAGAATTCATCTCTGGCCTCATGTCTTTACCCATTAATGTTCCAGGAAGCAGACTACACAAATCATTACAGGCAAGTAACTTTCTAATTAATGTAAATTTATTCCCTCATCTTAAATTATGAAACAAAAAAATGAAACTATCTGTGCGTATGCACGTCCGTGGTACGTATAGTGCATGGACGGTGCATCTTGACCGTCCAAAAGCATTTTTGATAGTTTGGATTTGCCTTTACTGGTAAAAGAGTGTTTAAAATCTAGACCGTTAATTAATTTGTTGGAATGAACGATTAAGATTTGTTTGTGTATATTGCCTATGTATACATCCGTACGCATAGCCAGACTGATTTCAAAATTGGGTTTCTGCAGGCAAAGAAGAAAATGGTTGAGTTAGTTCATAAAACTATTCAAGCTAAAAGGATAAATGGCATAACAGAATTTCCAAGAGATGTAGCAGATGTTTTGCTCAAGGATGAAAGTGAAAAGCTAACTGATGAACTTATATCAGACAATATGATAGATTTGATGATACCCGGGGAGGATTCAGTGCCTGTTCTCATCACTCTTGCTGTGAAATATCTTTCAGATTCCCCTTCTGCCCTCCAACAATTGACAGTATGGAATTCTCTCTCTCTCTCTCTCTCTCTCTCAACAGGTCCAATGTAATGACATGGGGTCCGGATCCTCTCCAGCTGGACGAGACAGTCCTCATTTATATCGTACATTGGTAAAATCAATAGTTTGGATTTGCTAATCAACTGTGATCCGTAAACTCTTACCGGACAGAGTTGATTACCAAATTCGAACCATTGACTACGCAAATAGATGGCGTAGATGAGGACTGTCTCCTTTAGTCCAAAAGTTGGACCGGAGAGGATCCATTTCCATTGACATGTCACTTTAATGACACAATCAAACCATGCATCTTACGTAGTTCCCACATGATAGATATGTGGGATATATGTTAGATACTAAGATGTCACATAAAATGTTGGTTAAAACTTAAAATTTGTTCACCATAGTGATACTCATTCAATGAAAACATCTATTTATCCAAGTCCATACCATATACTATGTGGTTTGGTTAATTTTGTGGCATAAACATAATTCATTATATGAATTGTGTGCATCCAGATCAGGAATGTAATAGTAGACCTACCACGGTTTCACTTTAATGATTTGACATTGAATAACTTTTAAAGCATTGTACACCACCGTGGTCATATCTTAATGATTTTAGTTGTTCATCTTTGATGATTTGCTAAAATACAAATCATTTGTGTGAAAATCCGATGGATCGGACATCTGTGTTTGAAATCATTGCTAGCAATTACCTGTTGGTTATTTCTTAGTGGAGTGTTCTTGATAATTCTCAGGAGGAGAACTTGGAAGTGAAAAGACTCAAAGATCAGCTTAGGGAGCCAATGTGTTGGAGTGACTATTTATCTCTTCCATTCACACAAAATGTAAGTTTCCCATTCACCAAAACCTATATAGAACACTTGACCACCACAACAAATGTCTATAGTCTATGACACAATTTTAATTCCTTCATTGCCAAATAAACAGGTGATTACAGAAACTCTAAGGATGGGAAATGTGATTGTAGGGGTAATGAGAAAGGCCATGAAAGATGTGGAGATAAAAGGGTATTTGATTCCAAAGGGGTGGTGTGTTTTCACCAATTTCAGATCAGTACATTTGGACGAAAATCTATACGACTGGCCGCACCAGTTCAATCCATGGAGGTGGCAAGTAAGAAAACGCGCGCTCTTCCTTTTCCGGTCCATAGTTGGTTCTTTTTTCTTTCGAAAAATCTACCGAAACAAAATGAACAATGAAATAAATCTACGTATTGCTGGCAGCGTTACATTTATCTTACACGAGTATGGATGTCATCCCGAATAAACGTAGTGCTGCCAAGAATATATTATACAAACACTTTCTGAGTTTACTTTTTGAAAATTGATTTTTGCACTCCACAAACTACTATCTGCATTTCAAAAGTGAGTGCAAAAATCAATCGCTGTCGTATTTTATTTGGGTTGTTCTTGCCTTTAAGGTTCTAAATTGAGTAATATCGTACTATGTCAATTTTAACTTTTCACAGGACAAAGAAGTGAGCAGCAGTAGCTTCACACCATTTGGAGGGGGACAAAGGCTGTGTCCTGGGCTTGACTTGGCCAGGCTTGAAACTTCCATTTTCCTCCACCACTTTGTTACTCGATTCAGGTAATTAACTCCCTCTTCTCTATAATTGCCACTATTTTCTGAATCTTGATATGTTTAGATGGCAATATGGCATTGTTTTTTAATATAACTGATCGAGGACATGATATAACAGATCACAGATGTGAATATAACTAATGGGTTTGGTCAAGTGGCATGGCATGGAAAAAAAAAAAGTGTTTGACGTTCATTAGGTTGCATGTTCGAATTTCACGGAGGTCAAACATTCTAAATCTTGAGGCGGTTTGACCCGGATATCAGTTATATAATTCTCACGCCAAGAGATTACTCTACTGTGACATCGTGTAATTAATTAGACAAAAACCGTAGAGTTCGTAAAATGAGCCGGTTTAATTGATCTAGTCCCGTATTGGCATGTTAATAACTCGTTCGAGATTGATTTTCATGTGACAAACAATTTCTCATACACTATATAGCCAGCTCTAATTGGGTTTGACGAACTACTTCATACAAAACAAAATTACTCGAGCTCGGCTTACACTCTACTCGATTGGAATTCGTTTGAGATCGACGACTACATAATCGTGAAAACTCTAATTTGATCATAGATGGTATATTTATGAGCCGTTGGATTAAAATGTTTGATTAACGTGCAGATGGGATTCTGATGCTGATTCAATAGTCAATTTTCCCACTGTAAGACTGAAGAAGAGAATGCCAGTTTGGGTCAAAAGGAGAAGAGAAGAAGAGAAAAGTTAAGTGACAGGAAAGGAAATCCCAAAAACGTCTCCGAAAAAAAAAATGTATGGGTGTGATTCACTCTTGTACTGTGTGCATAATACACCCAGTGAATTACATCCATAAATTTTCTTTCCGGAGAGATTTTCGAGATTTCCTTTCCTGTGATGTACTAATCCTCAGAGAAGAATGACAAATGCTTTTTCCCATAAACAACTTTTCAATAGGACAAAAAGAAAAGAAAAAGGTGCACCCTTGTGGAATGGGGCATTTGGAAGCTGACACTATTGTCCTATTTCCTAGATCTTGCACACACGTTACACATGTATGGACAAGATAGATATACTTGTGGCTAACAAATGAGTGGTGTTTGGAACCCTCATTTTTTATTTTTTGCATTTTACGTTTTATATTTTGACCTTTTAATCTATGGTCAAAATCTATTATGTATCTATAGAGTGTTTGAAAAAAATGTGTAGAATGCATCTAATAACAGAATTAGTGTTTTAGAAATATGTGTATTCTGCATTCTCGAAGTATTTTATGTTAACCAAAAAGAGAAGTAAAAAAGGCTCCTCAACCTCCCCACTTCCTTTTTCACTTCTCCTCTCTAACTCTCAAAATTGAAAAACCATTATTCTATATTGTGTTTTGCAATGAGACTCCAAACACCCATAAGTTGGAAAGGGAAAAATGAAAAGCCAAAAAATGGGCTGCCGAATACCCCCGAATTATTCAATGGTTTGGGCACCCGATACCCCTTTACACCACATATTTTGCGGGGTCCATACACTTAGTATAGATTTCCCCGCACTATAGTGATGTGAGGTCCATACATATTTTTTTGGTGAGGTCCATATACTTGGTTCAAATTTCCCCAATGAGATTTCCCTGATTCTTATTCCAACTCAGAATACCCAATCGGAGTTGGCTTCTTTGGCATTTGGAGTTTAACTACGGGGGGGCAGTTCACCCTTTTGCGCCTCTATTCGATCTTAATTTCATAATTCGATCGGTTTATATTTTAGACCTCAATCAAGTTGTAATCCGACATCTAAAAGAATATGATGTAAACAAGTTCACATGCGAAAATTGGGTTCTGCTAGGATTAGATTCAATGTGCATGAAACCCAATTTGCACTAAAAACCCTAGGAAGTTGCCTACGGAAACTCCAAAAGCACACTTCAAAGGATTTATCTTAAGGTCAAACTTTTTCATCCTTAAGAATTACTAACTCCTAAGGTGCTCTAAGTGCTTATTAAGACTTCACCACTACATCCTCAATGTAAACCTCCATGAAGTGGGCTATGCCTATGATGACATGAGACATAGAGTTCATTGCCTGTTGATAGGTAGCACTAGCATTTTTCAGGCCGAAAGGCATCACAACTCATTCAAATATCCCCAAAGCTCCTAGACACCTAAAGGCCGTCTTGGAGGTATCGGCCTTGTCAATAAAGATCTAGTTATAACCAGAATGTCCATCCATGAAGAATAGGAATTTTTGCTTTGCTGCTCCATCAACCATCAAATATCTGTTACTGGCATTGGATACTCATCCTTTGGTGATGCAGGATTCAAGTTTCTGTAGTCTATGCAGACAGTGGCGGAGCCAGGATTTCATGTGAGTGGGGGCACCGTGGCATAATATTTTATAACGCTTCTAAACATAAGCGGAAAAAAAAAAAACTAAATATTTGTTGGTGCTTTTATGTACAATTGACCTCGACAAGTTTTAATTCATCTGATAATTGTTTCATTACTAATCCTATAAAAACATCTTACTTTGTGTATATTGTCCGCGCTAGCTTAAAGATTCTACCTAAGTTCATTTTTTTGAAGAAATTGTAGAATTATGATAACTCGCTTAACTATTAGATTATTAATCTTTATGACAAAAAAATTAAATTAATTATAGTAACGATCCTTAAGATTTTTTTCAATTTTTTATTTCAAAATTAGTAAAACGGTGAAAATTTACTCATTTTCTTGTCCCATTTGGAAATAGAAGGAAAAAGAAAAGCATAATAAGAAATTGTAGAATTATGATAACTCGCTTAACTATTAGATTATTAATCTTTATGACAAAAAAATTAAATTAATTATAGTAACGATCCTTAAGATTTTTTTCTATTTTTTATTTCAAAATTAGTAAAACGGTGAAAATTTACTCATTTTCTTGTCCCATTTGGAAATAGAAGGAAAAAGAAAAGCATAATACTAGAAGGAAAGAAAAAAAACATGATAGAAACCACCACCAGGACTTGAACCCTGGCATTTAAGGAGGGAGGCCAGCACTTGGCCAACTACACCAAGCACACCCATTGTTAGAAATCAGATAATTTTATTATATATAGTAAAATTTAAAAAAAAAAAAAAAAAAAACAGGGGGTAAAAATCCAGTGTGGGCACGTGCCCACACTAGTCCTATGGTGGCTCCGCCGCTGTATGCAGACCCAGATCTTGTCGTTCTTCTTGACAACAGGTACGATATTAGAAAGCCAAGTAACATACCTAGCATCCTTTCAATCTCTGTTTTGACTTGAAGCTCCACTTCCGTTGACATCCTCCTAGGAGGTTGCTTGAAAGGTGTGGACCTTGGTTGGATGGGTAACTTGTGCTCTACCAAGTCTTTTGAAAGGCCTGACATTTCAATGTAATCCCATTACATGCGAAGCAACATTTGAACGCCTCCAAGATCTACACAAATTTCTTCTTAATGTCTTCATGCAGGAGTTGGCTTACATACACAAGCCTGGGATTCTCAAAATCTCCCAAATTCATTTCTTCCAAAGGATCCTGAATGTTAGCCTTCAAATTGACTAACTTGGCTGGCACTGCTGCATCCAAATCCTCCATTTTGATCATCATTAAGGCCTTCATCCTCATGCATAAATTCACCGCATTGGCTGAACCAACATCTTCTTCATCGAATAGCTGTAATATCCTTTTTTCCACCAAGTATACTCCAAACTTGTTCATGGCTTGAAGAGCCACGTTTTTCTCAGAACTGGATGGGCTTGCTGACATTAGCAAGGGTTTGAAAAGCATGGATGATTGGCCTATTAAACTTTGGGCCGACTAACTCATGGATCCTCAGCTGATGCAGTTGGAGAAAGAGACACCACTTTATGGCGCCCGTGATTATCTAGGCCTGCCACCTTCATTGGGCCTACATTTGGATCATAATGCCTTGCCTCTGCATGGTTTGCAGTGGCTAGAAAAGGCATACTGCCCGAACCACTTCTACATCATCTTGGTTCCAAAAGATTAGGCATTGGTGGAGAGCTAATGGCACAGCCATACAAGCATGAATCCAGTCTTTCCCTAGCAATACATTATGCGTAGAATGATAATTGATGACGAAAAATGGAGAAGTAGGAGTCTTCGTTCCTTCGGTTAGGTTAATGATAAGAATACATTGGCAGGCAGTTACTCCTCCGATGAAATCTGTTAGGCTCGCGCTTGACGCCACCAGGTCTTGTTCTGTTTTTCCCAAATTAGTCATCGTAGCCATTGGAATCAAATTAGCCGCTGAGCCATTTTCTACCAGCAAACGATTAACTGGATTTCATCCAAGCATCCAGAAATCTATAGTGGCTTGATGTGCTTTACCACTTGCTACAATCCAAATTCTCCCTCCCTCTCTCCCTCCTTCACTACCTCGTAACATATTGGCAACTCAACCAGACCAAAAACCAGACCAAAAACTACTACAAACAACTTGTCTGATCCCTCAGGGATATAGGTTGACCTTGTCATCAAACATGACTTCATTGCAACTATCTCTTTCTACATTTAGTTCAACATACCAATTGGAAGAATCAATCTCTCTTGAATATAAATTTGTTTTGATTGTTCTGCCAATACCAATTTGTTTGAGGGATGAAGTTTCTTAAACCATAACATGAGAAACAACTGCTATAGGGGGGACTCGATATTCATCAAATAAACCCTCCCAACTTACTTTTTAGACCCATCTTGTCGAGATGAATGATTAATCCATAACATGAATTTTAAAAAAATTAAGAAAAGATGAGAAAAAAAAAATACCAAAACGAAAAATTACCAAAAGTACCGAAATGAATCTAATAAAAATTCTCTCCCTCACACTCTCTCCAATATATATATGTATATATATATATATATATTGTATAAATAAAAAATTTCATGGTCTAGCCTCGTGAATCCATTTTTTGGTAGGCAGAGGGAGAAATTAATGCAAATTCAGCCCTGTTTCTTGATTCCATCTTTTCCGTCTGCAGGTAGTCGCGTCTATTGTTGTATATGCTTATGTGTTTCCAAGGTTGTACTACAGAATTATCAGTGACTATTTCGGGTGTCTGTATCCATGTACTTTTTTGTTATATATCTCTGTAATTTGTTCTTATGATCTTGTTTTTTACAATGGCAGTGACCTTTCTCTCAAAAAATAAAATAAAATAAAATAAAATAAAAAATCAAGGGAGCTCGGGCAAATTAAGCATAACCCCAGTGCTTGTTAGGTGCCAAGATTGTGCATGGGCAAAGCTGATTTTGTAGGGTTTCCATTCGGTCCGAAAACCTCATGGCAACATATTCTTGTTACATGGTTTTTTCTCTCTTTCTGTGAGACTAGTTATGAAACTTAGCAATGTGCTTGAAAGGTTCTTTGTTTGATAAAACTAGTTCTTCTTCTTCTTCTCCTCCTCGTCCTTCTCATTCTTTGGTTACCCATTGGCATTGGCATGCTCTGCGTTGTACACTCGTCTTTCAAATTCTCTCCATTCGGTAAAGCACCTTGCCCGAACCTGACATATTGAAAAACCAAATTTAGTTGAATCTGAAAGAAGATAATTGAGCCTATGAGACCATCTTATTTTGAAATATATGAAATAGGCTAAGATGAACAGTTGTATCAATAGAAATGGTGAAAATAGAGAACTGTCTCATAAAACAAGTTATGTCAGGTTTTTATTTCTTACCCCCTCCCACGCTGGTCTTCCATCTCTTGATGAGCCCTGTGTGTAGAAAAAACATAGAAAATATTAGTAAACAGGTACAGAAATTGGTAGAAAAGATGTAACCAAATTTAGGGTTCTCGATGTTATTATGTTAGTTCATTATTTTCATGCTAAAGTGAATTTTACCTGATCTCCAAGGGAGGGCACCACCTTATGCTCTACCCATTGCGCATCAACGACGCCCATCATCTCAGGTGGCCTCTGCAATATCAATATATCTATTCCCTCGTCGTACTTCCTTTTCCTTCTAATAATATTCCAAAATAATAAAAAAAAAACCAGAATTTTTTTTTTCTGTTCAAAAGCTTGTTTTATATATTGTCTGTATGCCTCGATAAAATTCACTTTGCATACAAGAAGAGGTGATAGTTGAAAATATATCTTTATACCTCTACGCATCTCCAGAGAGCAAGATCAAGGCCCCATCCATGAATCAAATCATTCTGTTAGATAAAAAAGCAAATCATTTCTCATCCTAGTCGAGTTGAAAGAAAACGTAGAGTTTTCATCATGTTGTTTTGAGTAGAGTCGTACCTGGATCATGTGCCAAACACATTGCCAAGATTTTCTAGAGAAAACCGGGGCCATTATTTCAACAAACCTGCAACTCTATGCAAACATCAGAAAACTGTGGAGACTTATTGTCGTATTTATAGTGACAAATGACAATCAAGATCTCCAAAAATAATTAAACTTTGTACAGGTTTCTTGATTAACATCTGGAATTAAAATCGATGCTGTATAATGATACCCTGCACATGGTGGCAGATTCTGGTCTTTACACTTGCTTGGATCTTCTTCAGATTTCCTGAAAAAAATTGTGGGCATTGGTTAAGAACCAAACTAACATATGCCTAGTTTGGCACCGAATATTCTACTAAAGATGAAACAAAACCCCATAGTTTGGGGGGTTTGGCTCTACTTGTGGACTTCGACGCCTTCCCTCCTCTTTGTCATCGACCAATTCAATGGGATTTTTGATTCAATTCCAGGCTGGGATATCTCTAAGCCGTGTTTCTTGACTAGTTTCAAGTACCTATTCAAAACCAAACACGCATAAGATGAGGTTGATATTGTCCACCGGGGGCTGATCATAGTTGCGAACTGACCAAAAAAATCTTACTCTTCTGCATTGAAATGCTCGACCCCGAGATCTTCATCCCAGATAAATATATATTCGTATTTCGATACAATAGCTGGATGGAGAAAACGCTTTGCATACCACCTGCCATACGCAGCTATTAATATTAGTGCAATTAGAATCTACAAGAGAAGTACTAAGTTAGCTGGTTTTCCTCCTCTTTTTTTTATACATTTTGTGAAGATTGATTCTTGTGACTTGAACCAGTGCCACAATGCTAGAACAGGGGCATTTGCCACGACTTCTGGTTAAGAATAAAAGCAATCGGTATTCATTATCTGTTGCAACTTAGCCACTATAAAGACAATAGGAAGTCTCTGAAGTCTCAGAAATTTTTTCGGTGCCGGATGGGTTCCACATGGCACCGCCACGTGATGCCCGGTCGGCCCATCCGAGCTGTTCATCCGTGTTCTGGACGGCCCAGATTTGTTGGGGTAAGCACCCCCCATATTTACAAAAATGCCACCGAACAACCTAACACATTTGAGCCGTCCAAAAAAAAAAAAAACCTCTGATGGGCCGATGGGCACCATGTGGCGCGGTGGTGGTGCCATGTTTTGCTGAAGTCTGAACCGATTTTGGGTGCCATTGAGCGAAAGTATCAAACATTTTCTAGGGTGGTTTCAAAAAATGTCTATTACCACTTAGCCTGTTTTCTTGCACTGATATGAATTGCTCTGCCTGACCATTCAAACTGGTCCCATTCACTTGTCCTCCCATCATAGTGAAACAATACGATGGAGAAGTTCTCTGAGAACTACAAAAATCACAAATGTCGTCGATTGATACACACAGAAATTAACCGTTCGACAGAATTTTGAAAATACGAAAGGAGAAAATTTTACACACCTTCATGATAATTTGATTTATGATATCCTTCTGGTCATACCCTACTGCTAAAGCTAACAGGTACTTTTGTTTCCCCACCAAATCCTACAATCCAAGAGTACACCAAAGTTCATGAATCAAAGAATTAGTGTAGAAATCTTATGACAAAAACTCCTTGAGGCATATTTTTTTCTTGCAACAAAAAATGAATGGAATTATACCTCACTAGAATTCTCCTGCAACCCATGAAGACAAAAATCTGAATAAGGCTCTACAATGCCGGGGGGCAATGATTCAGCTCCTCGTGGATTTGTTGCCACATATATCTGCATAACCCGATTCTAAACCAGCATAATATATGCTGCTAATATAATGTATTTGTGCATATATATACTTGCACTATATCACACTTACACACGGACTCACAAAAGGGTATCAATAAACGAGATAGGCCTACCCTTGTGGTGTTATGCGTATTAAACGTGAGACTTGAGCTTGAAAGATGTGCAGATGAAGCTGAATCGAACTTGATCGTATGCTTGTTATCTTGTACATAATGGTCCAGTCTGGGCATTTGAATCTGGAACCGGAGAAAAAATTAAGACAGGTATGAGTTAAGATTTTCCTCTCGAAACGACGAGTGTGAAATGGGTAAAATTTGTCATTTTGCATTCATATATATATATTTGTCCAAACAAATGTACCTTGTCTGATGAAACACTGTGAAACGAGGATCCAATGAAATATCCCATGATAACACTGGATACAGCTACGAGGAGCAGCCATTGCTCAGTTACTTTCCAGGAAAGAAATTTCAGATTTTCCATCAAGAAAGTTGTGTACATCAATTGCGAAAATGAGAAATGGTTATCTTCTCGTCTGACCTACCTGTATTTTTTGTAGGAAGGACAGAGCACAAATATTTCAAGGTTATCAGAATCTAAGTGCAAAAATATTTTGGGCAATGCAATATTTTTTTATTGCTATTCCATTTTTAGCTTAATTCTTCGGCTTCTACCTTCATTGATGGCTTTGGCCTAGTTTATGGGAATTAATGGAATTACCATATAATTAAGGATGTAACCGCTCATTGCCATAAAGAGTTTTCCTTAATTTTTACTAGAATCTTTTCGTGAGTCTCAGGAACCACCACTGAAATGGTAACCTTTTCATTGCCTAATTGGGGATCTTGTAATGCGGAGCCACACTATAAGTATGTAGTGTGACATCCAAACTGTTGATCGTGCAATCAATGGTCCTGATTTTATCTCGGCACTTGCATAATCCGAGCCGTTCACAGGGCCGGCCCAAAGATTTGGATTTCCCAAGCCTGACTCCGAGTGTGATGATCGGAATCAACGGCTTGAATGCCGCCCATCAGGGTTTTAGTGCGGCTCTGCACTGCTACCCTCAAAAGTTCATATAGAAAAGCACAACGCACAATTCATAGGATCCCATTTGCCCATGCATGTGTAGGTGTCACCCCATGTGAAAGAAGTGTTATAAATAACTGTTGCATTGAAAATTTTCTCCGCTTGTAGGGCTATTCACCAGATATCGAATTGTGGAGCCTGAGATTGCTAACGTTCTTCATTACAATCGTTTATTTTACAGTATGTGACAATGTGTCGATGAAATACGAAAGGTAATTTAAATGGGTTGTTTTCCTTTTTTTTTTTTTGGAAATGGTTACAATACACACCCATTAAAAGTTTGTATCATATGCACCTATTGTATGGTCCAGATTGTGACACCTCAATGACAATCATTAGTTTTTTGTAACTTGTTTGTATCATATGCACCTATTGTATGGTCCAGATTGTGCCACCTCAATGGCAATCGTTAGTTTTTGTAACTTTTTAGCAATATGATTCGTAATATTTTCTATGATTCATAACATTTTGGTGTGTTTTGCAACTTTTATAAAAAAAAAATCGTAACTTCTATAAAAAAATCCGTAACTTTTATAAAAAAAAAATCATAACTATTATAAAAGTGTGTATGATACACACCCAAATAAGGGACGTGTATTGTAGCCTTTTTTTTTTTTTTTTTTCACAAACGGTTCCCTACAATAGTTTGCTAAACAAGTTTATATTTTTCTTTTTGAAATACTAAGAAGTAGTTGAGGGAAAGAAACACTACATTCGTCTCAAAATGGATGTCCATTCTCACTATTAACACCTCCCCAAAATTTGTATATATTTCGTAATTTATAATATTCTTTTGTCATTTTAAAAATTTTATTTAGTAAAACTAGGTGGGATCTATCAAACAAGATCCATATTGGAAATAAAAAATAATACTCCACTCCCCCTCCAAAATTTCTTGTCCGTTTTTCAGCATGTGTGCCATTTTAAAATTATTTATATCTTCGATATATAATGTTTGTTATGATTAAAAACAAATTCGTTTAATAGATTTAATCAAGATCCATATCCCATATTTAAAACCTTATACATTTAAAAATATCAATAATTTTTATTTATCCACAATAGTAAAAGTGGACAAGAAATTTAAGACGAATAGAGTATAAAATATAAATAATTTTGCAACGAGGTTGATTAGTCTGTCTGAATATAAAACATTAAACAAATAGCATGATAAACAAAAAGAGGAGAGAGAGTATTAGTGGCCGAGGTGAATTTTTGCGAGAGCAAAATTCCGTATGAACATAGTCCAAATGAATTATGATAGCTGAGAGTAGGGATGGTAAACGATTCGGTTTGATCCGGTTTAAGTATTTTTCCAAATCAAACTGAATATTGCTGTTTGGACATTTTACAAGCTAAATAGTACTAATTGCTCGGTTTAGTTTGGTTCGGTTAATATCCCTTTTTCCGGTATGTTAGTATGTTATTCATACTGCATTTTACGGCTAGGATATAAAAAAGGAACTCATCTATCTATATACATCTTAATCGTTCATTTCAACAAATTGATGGTTAAGATCTTTATTACACATTGACCGATCAAAGAGCATGATGCCCTAAACCACCCGATCAGTGTGAAGCCATTGGTAGAGGAGGAAGAAAAAGGATTGGTGGAGCCTGTCGCCCCTCCCCCAATCCTTGATTGATTTCGTCTTTCTTGATTGATTCAGCCCTCTTTTATCGATTTCGTCTTCTTTCCCGTGGCAAAAACTGCTTATTCAAATCTTGGAATCTATCAGACCTGACCGATTTTGATGTCTACGCTGCTCCACCTCTACTTTCTCTTCTCTTCAACTGTTGAGTGAACTGAAAAGACTCCATTAGAAACACTTTGTGCTGATTGCAGCCTCAAATAAAATTAATCATTTTGTCACCAATTGAACTTCTTCTCTTCGTTGGTTGGGTTGCAAGGCGAGGGATTAAGGAGAGGATAGCTATCTCAAATCAGGTACACTCTTCTTTGCATGGACCAAAATCTGCTATTTATATCCTTTATTACTTTCTTGATTTGTGGCTTTTCTTTGCTTAATGATAAGTTGAACAATTTAACCAAAAAAAAAAAGGTTGAACACTTGATATGATATAGATATCCCCAACTGCAAGTGGTGGCTAGCTCATGCGGTAGAGCTCTAGGCCCCACACTGCATCCGGGATCAAGTCTCATTCCCCCTCGTGTAATAGATTAAGAATGATGAATGACACAAAAAAAAAAAAAAAAAAAGATATCCCCAACTACTTGGAGGAACTGGCGTTTTGTTGAGCTGAGTTTTCTTGGTTCTGTCTTTAGAAACAGTTATGTTTTTTACTTTTTTTTTCTTCTTTTTTTTATCCGAAGAACTTAAAAGTTGAAAAGGGTGCATTTGAACTAAATTATTTTTTTGATGTAGACATTTGGTTTTATTTAATTTTAGTTACCTTTTCTTTTTAGCTTTCGGTCGTAATTTTTACATCGGAAGTTCTAAAGACACTAAAAGACTATCTTTTCGTCTTTTTTGAACTTATTGTCTTTACTGAGTTTTTTCAACTTTGGTCTTTTTTGAACTTATTGTCTTTATTGAGTTTTTTCAACTTTGGTCTAATACTTCTATACTTTTTAGATTTCTCACAGACGATGAATAAAATTTGGCCCGAAGATGGTAAAAATTAAGCGAAAACAACTAAAAAGATTCGGTCAAAATGACCCCGAAATTTAGGCTAACTGTTGGACGGATTTCATTTCTGTCCAAAACCAATATGCATTTGTGGTAGATTTCCTAAACACAAGTGTCATGCCATGTCAACAAAAATTGAAAAAGCATATATTTCTGAGGAAGAAAAAGGGTTGTAGGACGGGGTCACGGGGATATGCCTTTTCAAATAGACCGAGGAAACTCGGGCAAAATAGGAACAACCTCAGGGCTTTTTAGGTGCAAAGATGATTTTGTTGGGTTTCAATTAGGTCCCCAAACCACATGTTGACAACATGGTCTTGTTTACATCAGTACATGGATTTTTTTCTCTATCAATGCTGTGAGAATTGATATGAAACTTAGTAATATGCTCAGAAGGTTCCAAGTATGATAAGAGTATTCTTCCTATTGTCCTCGTTCTCTAGCTGCCCATGTTCCATTCCCATGCTCTGCATTGTACACTCGTCTTTCAAATTCTCTCATTTCGGTATAGCATCTTGCCCGAACCTGATATTGCAAATCCAAATTTCAGATTTTGAATCTAGAAGAAGATAATTGAGCCTATGAGAACACCTTATTTGAAATACATGGATAAGACAAGACATGTTAGGTTCTTAGTTCTTACCCCCTCCCTTAGTGGTCTTCCATCATTTGATGTGCCCTGCATGAAAAAGTATGGTAACTTATTAATCAATATTTACAAGGGTAGAAAAGATGTAACTAAGTTTCGGATTCTTGATGTATTATGGGAGCTCATTAATTTCATGGTAAAGTGATGTTTACCTGATCTCCCAGGGTGGGCAGCAGCTTATGCTCTACCCATTGTGCATCGACAACACCTATCTTCTTATTTGGTTTCTGCAAAACATCAAGGTATCATACTCCCTTGCCGTAACTCCTTTCCATTCTAATATTATTCGCAAGAGCTCTTCAGATATTAAAATAAAACCATTTTTCTCTGTGCTCAAAAGCTTGTTTTATGCATTGTATTTGTCCGTATGCCTATAAAATTCGCTCTGAAAAAAATGGATGATAATTGTGCGCCGAATAAAATGGATGATAGTTGTAATTTTGTCTTCATACCTCTACACATCTCCAAAAAGCAAAATCAAGGCCCCATCCATGAATCAAATCATTCTGTTAGATGAAGAAAGAAAGCATTTCTCATCTAGTCAATTTGACCGAGAAAATAGAGTTTCCATCGTGTTCTTCTGAGTTGAGTTGAAGAGTCATACCTGGATCATGTTCCAAACACATTGCCAAGAATTTCTTGAGAAAACTGGGGCCATTATTTCGACGAACCTGCAAATGTATCCAAACATTGATACAACTGTGGAGGCTTGTCATCTTATGATGACATTATAATCTTGGCAGATAATGAAATTATGTTTTGTTTTCTTGATTAACAGTGCGGAATGAAAATAGTCGGTGCACAACGATACCCTGTGCACGGCGGCTGATGCTTGCCATGACACTTCTCGCCTTCAACTGTCCTGAAAAAAATTGCAGATGTTGTTTAGGAACCAAACTTACATATGCCTAGTTTGGCACCTTCTTTTTTTGGTGTTTTTGATAATGAAAGTTAGGATGTGGATTTTTTGGGTTTATACCCTCTTTAGTGCTTGGATTGCTCCAGAGTTCAGACTAGAGAAACCAAAGGGAATCGACGACTATATTAGGTTATTGAAAACTAATCTACTAAAGACAAGACAAAACCCGATAAGGCTTAGGTTTGGCTCTACTTGTGGACTTCGACGCCGTCCCTCCTCTTCGTCATCAACCAAGTCATGCCCTTTTTTGATTCAATTCCAGGCTGGGATATCTCTAAGTTATGTTTCTTGACTAGTTTCAGGTACCTAGCCGAAAACACACATAAGATAAGGTTGGAAATATCGACCAGGCTGATCATAGTTGCAAACTGAAAAAAAAAAAAAACTTCTTACTCTTCTGCATCGAAATGCTCGACTCCGAGATCTTCATCCCAGATAAATATGTATTCATAAGCAGATACAATATCCGGATGGAGAAAACGCTTTGCATACCACCTGCAATACACAAATAGCTTATGCGCAGTTAGATTCTGCGAGAGAAGTGCTTTCAATGGTCTTCTTTGGTGTATTTTTTTTGTGTGTGTGGTAGCCGATACTTTGACTCGAACCAGTTCCACAATGTTGGACCAGTGACATTTGCCACAGGTTAACAGTAATTGCAATGAGTGTTATATATTTACCACTTAGCCTGATTTCTTGCACTGATATGAATTGTTCTGTTTGACCATTCAAACTGATCCCAGCCACTTGTCTTCCCATCGTAGTGAAACAACACAATGGAGAAGTTTTCTGAGAACTACAAGACTTAAAATAAAATAAAATGTTGGACTCATAAACAGATAAATAAACCATTAACGGAGGTTTTGAGAGTATGAACGGGTAATTAAATTTACAGACCTTCGTGATAATTTCATTTATGATATCTTTCTGGTCATACCCAACTGCTAAAGCTAATAAGTACTTTGGTTTCCCCACCAAATCCTGCAATCCCAGAGTACAAGAAGTTCATGAGTCAGAATTACTGCACTAATTGTAAAGAGGAGTAGTAGGGTCTAGGAAAGAGAAATGGACGGCTCAGCTATCCTAGACGTTTTCGGAGAATATTTTCATCAACCCTAACATTTTCGAATTGTAAATGAGGTGCTGGAGGTTAGTTCTAGTGAAGCCATGGCATAGTTCTAGTGAAGTCATCACAGTAAGCTCCAAATGGGCAGTATCATTCAGTTGGAAGTTAGGAATCCTTTCCTTTGCCGTTAAGTGTAGCTGCATTTGTTTCAGTTAAATTCAGTTGTAGTTCAGTTAGCTAGTCTTGTCGGTCAGACATAGTTGCTCTGTGTCTAATTAGGTGGCGAGATGCTTACCCTTCTATATTTTGGTTGTCGGTGGATGGCGATGCGGTAGTGGCAGACTATCTTAAATTGGAAAGTGATTTCGGTGCGGTGTGATGTTACTGCTTCACAGGGAGGTACAAGAATGGGAGCTTGAGGAGTTGTTGGATCTCATTGGAAAACTATATGCAATGAGGGACGTGGGGAGAGGGGAGGATTTTTTTAGGTGAATTTCGGCAGCAAATGGGTTTTTCAGGTGAAAAGTTATTACCAAGTTTTGGCAGGAGAAGCAAATACAGTATTTCCCTAGAGAGCTATTTGGGGTACTCGTGCGTCTACAAAGGTTTCTTTTTTTGCTTGGTGTGCAGCAAATGATAAGATCCTCAATGTAGACGGCATGCTCATGGTGAATCAGTGTTGCATGTGCTTGAGAGATGGAGAGTCAGTGGTGCATTTGTTTATTCACTGTCTAGTCGCCAAGGAACTTTGGAATGTTGTTCTTGTTTCGTGGGGCATATCTTGGGTTTTCTCTTCGACAGTGGTGGAGCTTATTCAAGAATGGTATGGGGTTAGAGTGCCTAGGAGAAGATGGAAGATATGGATTATGATTCCATTGTGCTAGATGTGGTCAATTTGGAGAGAGAAATCATAGATATTTTGACGGGGAGGATAGCCCAATGTTCAAAATTAAGAGTGTTTTGATTTCTACTTTGTTTAATTGAGAGTCGAGGGAGTGCAACTCAACTTTGAGTCAATTTTTTTATATATTATATGTTTGGAGTAGGGGGTATAGTACTATAGGTCTTTTGTTACTTTGATCTTTTCTTTTTTATTCCTTGATTTGTTCTGTACGTGGGTGGCATACTGGCATCCCATTGATGCCTTTTCAATAAAACTTTATTACTTATAAAATAAAGTGTAAATTTACAGTGGTTTGCGTATTGTGTAATTCAATCAAGGAATGAAATGGAAATGTGGTTCTTCTTTTTCTTCATCTCTGCTTAAGCTTTTCTTCAATCTCATGACTAAATCTCCTGGATAATAGAAGAAAGCATGTTTTCTTTTTTCATCCCACCTAAAATCGATTCAGTAATACCTCACTAGAATTCGCCTGCTGTCTATGGAGATAAAAATCTGAATAAGGCTCAACAATGCCTGGGGGCAATGACTCAGCACCTCGCGGATTTGATGCTTCATATATCTGCATTTCAGATTCTCACCAGTATTATCTATATGCGGCTAGTATGATATATTTGTGCAGATATTTACACTCGCACTCTGTTCGCATTTACATACGCACCCAGAAAAGTGTATCAATAAACAAGGCAGGCTTACCCTCGTGGTGTTATGTGTATCAAACCATGGACTTGAGCAGGAAACATCTGGAGATGGAACCGGAGTTGAATCTAACATTATTGTATGCTTGTCATCCTCTACATTAGTATAATTTAGTCTGGGCATTAGTATCTGGAACTGCAGAAAAAGCCAGGTATGAGTCAAGATTTTCGTCACGAAACGACGATTGTGAAATGGGTTATTTGCGACTTTGCAGTCGTATCTTGCTGTTCAAGCAAGTATACCTTATTTGATGAAACATTGTGTAATGATGACCCAATGAAATATCCCATAATAACACTGGCTGGTATAGCTACAAGGAGCAGCCATAGTTCAGTTACATTCCTGGAAAAATTTCAGATTTTCCATCAAGAAAGTTAGTATATAGGATTTACAAAAAATGAGAAATGACAATCTCCTCATTGGGCCTGCATGTATAAGAACTGGAACTGATTGAAACAGAAATTGAAAATGAAATTAACAGTAACGTGTAAACCATAATGAGACCCTTATTTCACCTCATGTTCTTAAAATGATATCCCCCCTCACGGGTGGTGCTCAAGTTCTGTCCGTGTCTATCTACACGGCTTGCTTCCTAGTCATAGCCAGCACATCGGACAATCCTCTGAACGGAATTGTGCAGTTTTCTCCCTCTGGAAAATAATCGAAAGTACCAAAATGGGTAAGGCAGCAAAGTGTTGAATTTCTTTTGTGGTTGGATGCGATACCATAATTTTAACAACGCCATTGGCCGGCTGCAGCCGGCTGGAGGTTGATAGTTCGGTCATGCAATGAATGCAAGTCTAGGGGCTGTCAATTTATTTGTTATTTGTTTTTCCGTTTTCACAAATCTACGACCAGATCCTTTCAAAATGAGTTCGACGAATCGTTATTCAAAAATGAGTTTGACCAAGCCTTTCAAAATGAAGATGATGATCGCCAGCAGAAAACTTGGTCAATGGCCGCTCAGATAACATATAGAATCAACTGAATTTGATTCACCATTCTCTAAGAACTCATCTATGCTGGGGCGGACATACATAAGGTAGGAGTGCCTGGGGGCACCTTCTATTTCCTAGGGTACCCTATGAAAGTGTCTAAACCACTAAAACCCTATAATAGGAAAATGCACCATAAACCTAAACCCTAGTGTACCCTATGAAAGTGCCTAGATCCTATGATACCCTATGAAAGTGTCTGAACTTAAATTCTAGGGTACCCTATGAAAGTGTCTAAAATCTTAGGGTACACTATGAAAGTGCTAAATTCTAAATTCTAAATTCTAAATGTACGGTCCTATTTCTAAATCCTAAATGTACGGTCTAAATTCTAAATGTACAGTCTAAATTCTAAAATGTACAGTCTAAATTCTAAAATGTACAGTCTAAATTCTAAAATGTACGGTCTAAATTCTAAATGTACGATGTAAATTAGGGTACCGTACCCTATAACTAGGGTGCCCTAAACTTTAGGATACACTATGAAAATGATTGACATTAATGATAGTAATAAATATTTGTTTTTTTGTACCGGCCCGTAATAAACTCAAGATTTTATTATGTTGGCACCCAAACAAGGCCCAAAGCCCGTACATGCTGCAGTAAGATTCCTAGTTGAACTTCTAATTTTCGACAGAAAATCCTGAGTTCCACTAGCAGCCCGTACATCCCTGATTGCATCCTCAAATAAAATTAATCATTTGTCACCAATTGAACTTCTTCTCTTGGTTGGTTTGTAAGGCAAGGGATAAAGGAGAGGACAGCTATCTCAAATCAGGGACACTCTGCTTTGCATGGACCCAAATCTGCTATTTATTTCCTTTATTACTTTCTTGATCTGTGGCTTTTCTTTGTTTAATGATAAGTTGGACAATTTAACCAAAAATATATATATATAAAGGGTTGAACACTTGATATGACATAGATATCCCCAATTACTTGGAACTGGGGTTTTGTTGAGCTGAGTTTTCTTGGTTCTGTCATTCGAAACAGTTTTTGTTTGGGTAAATTTCACTGACCTCCCCTGAGGTTTCTGACAAATGCAAAACATCCCCTCAGGTTTCTGAAATGCCACTAACCTCCCTTACTTTTGCTGACAACGTGCAAAAACCTCCCTTCCGTTAGTTGACTGTTAAAAACAGTAACAGAATCGCTGATGTCAACATTTAGTGTTTTTGATATACCAATTTTACCCCTATGTAATTCAAATAACTACAAATAAGGTCAAATATATGATTTAAGACCCATAAAATTACTCAATCGTCTAAATGTTTGCTACCAATTCTAACCTACTATGTCCAAATACTTGTGTGCGTATATAAACAGATTAGTCCATGCAGATATTGTATTAAAACTAGAACATTGTAATTAGAAAAATTTAAGGCATGATGCCCAACTTGAAATTTGTGTCTTTAAACTATTATTAATACTCTCTTGGTCCCAAAATGATAGTCCAGTTCGTGAAACGATAAATTAAAAATAGTGCATTTTTTCATTAAAAAAAATCAAAGGTTTCTACGTAATTTATTAGATATCGATGAGCACTTTTCATTCATAAAAAAAGTTTAAACTTTTCTTCAAAAAGAATATATTATTTTTAAGTTATCATTTTGCGAACCGTACTATTATTTTGAGACGAATGGAGTATCATAAGTAACATAAAAGAAAAAGACAAACATACATGAAAACTTGACAAATAACAAATTACGCCCCCCCTCCCATTTTTTCCCTCCCAGGCACCAAACACTGCCACCAAGTATTCTTGATTTTTTTAATGAATGAAATTAACAAATTATCCATAAACAAACATGCATTCATGTAATAAAGAGGAGTTTCATGTTATTGACATAGGAGTATCATTATTTACGAAGTTGGGTTGTAAAGAAATAGGGTAACCAAACTGTTTCAATCGGAACGAATCAGATCTGTAGTGATATCAAATTATGAGAATTAACAAGTATCTATAAATTTGCGATAAAAGTTTAATCTTTTCGAAAAAAGTATACTTTTGTTAACCTTAAGAGATGGATGAGTTGGTAAGAACTCTTCCTAAGAAAGATGAGGTCTTAGGTTCAACTCTTCTTAACCTCATGGTTCTCATGGAGTATGGATTTTGCCCGGTCTATGTGTGGGTGGCGGGGTTACATAGACCCTAAAATTAGTCGAAATGCGCGCAAGCTGGCCCGGACCACCTCTCTATATATATATACAAGAAGTTTCTTATGAGGGCTCTCTCACAAAAAAAAAATGTGGGAAAACAGTTGTGAGCCGTTGAATCGCGTAAAGGGCGTAGAATCCAACATCCCACAACTATTTTCCAAAAGTATATAAGGTATACTTTTGTTACTTCTTATTTTGCGTGATGGACACACATTTTTAGACTGATGTAGTAATATTTGATCAATCTGAAATTTTCTATGGAATACCCTGTCAGTGAAAAAAAAAAAACAAAACTTATGGTATAATTATGACAGTACATCATCCTGTAAGGCATGTCCAAAGCTGGACTTCTGATGCGTACATTAGCATAATGCACACAACATAGTAGCATGAGCTGCATTACTGACGGATGTCGGAGGCTAAAACTAACAAGGTTATGTTTGTCATTTCGTCACAAAACTAACACCGTTTGTGAACATACTCACAGAAGGGGGGAATCTTGATATTGTCAGAAAAAGGAAGGGAGGGCAGTGACATTTCAGAAACCTCAGGGGAGGTCTCTGATTGTGTCAGAAACCTTAGGGGAGGTCATTGAAATTTACCCTTTTTGTTTTTTTACTTTTTTTTATCCGAAGAATTTAAGATTTAGAAAGCGTGCGTTGAGAAATTTTTAAATCACATCATTTGTCTCGACGGAAATATAAAAAAATATATATATATAAACAAAAGTTGAAAAATGTTCTATGACACTTTGTTATCATTTTACAAAATTTCTCTCTAAAAGTTCACTGTTTCGTCATCCGTATTTTTTTTTGTCTGTAGTGATTTTTTGTCAATTATTTATTTATTTATTTCTTTTTGGATGTACATTACGTACCTCTATTCAAAAATGAAAATATCGTTAAAAATGTCAAAAAAAAATTGACTAACAACAAAAAATTACGCCGCCTTATACAAAACTTGTCTCTCCAAAACATATTTCAAAACTACCAACCAAACACTTCTGTCTTTTTGGTCTTTTTTGAACTTCTTTTGTCTTTACGAGCTTTTTCAATTTTGGTCTACCACTTGCTAAGCTTTTTCAACTTTGGTCTAATACTTTTATACTTTTTCGATTCATTTAGTCTAGAAAGACGATAAATCAATAAAAGTTGACCCAAATTTGGTAAGAATCAAGCGAAAACAACTAAAAAGATTCAGTCAAAATGACAGAGAAATTTAGGCTGAATGTTGGACGGATTTTCTTCATGTCCAGAATTAATCTGCATTTGTGGTAGATTTTCTGAGGAAGAAAAAGGGTTGTAGGGCGGGGTCAGGGGGATATGCCTTTTCAAATAAACCAAGGAAACTCCGACAAATTAGGCACAACCTCAGGGCTTGTTAGGCGCAAAGATGATTTTGCTTTGTTTCAATTAGGTCCCAAACCACATGTTCTTGACAACATGGTCTTGTTTACATCAGTACTGCGAGAATTGATATGAAACTTAGCAATATGCCTGGAAGGTTCTAAGTATGATAAGAGTATTCTTCCTATTGTCCTTCTTGTTCTCTGGCTACCATGGCCATTTCATGATCCGCGTTGCACTCGTCTTTCAAATTCTTTCATTTCAGCTTTGCATCTTGCCCGAACCTGATATTGCAAATCCAAATTTTAGTTTTGAATCTAATAGAGGAAAATTGAGCCTATGAGACCATCTGATTTGAAATGTATGAAATTGGCTTAGCTGAATGGTTGTATCAATAGAGATGGTGAAAATAGAGAACTGACTCATAAAACAAGTTATTTGAGGATCTTATTTCTTACCCCCTCCCATGGTGGTCTTCCATCACTTGATGAGCCCTGTGTATAGAAAGTATACTAAATATTAGTAAACAGGTACATACAAGGGTAGAAAAGATGTAACTGAGTTTCGGGTTCTTGATAAATGTTCATTATTTACCTGATCTCCCAGGGTGGGCATATGCTCATGCTTCACCCATTGTGCATCAACAACACCTATCTTCTCATTTGGTTTCTGCAAAAACATCAAAATAGAAACCATTTTTTTCTCTGCTCAAAAGCTTGTTTTATGCATTGTCTGTATGCCTCGATAAAATTTTCTCTGAAAAAAATGGATGATAGTTGTAATTTTGTCTTCATACCTCTACACATCTCCAGAAAGCAAAATCAAGGCCCCATCCATGAATCAAATCGTTCTGTTAGATGAAGAAAGAAAGCATTTCTCATGCTAGTCAATTTGAAAGAGAAAGTAGAGGTTCCATCGTGTTCTTCTGAGTTGAGTTGAAGAGTCATACCTGGATCATGTGCCAAACACATTGCCAAGATTTTCTTGAGAAAACTGGGGCCATTATTTCGATGAACCTGCAAATCTACCAAAACATTTATACAACTGTGGAGGCTTGTCATCTTATGATGACATTATTATAATCTTGTCAGATAATGAAATTATGTTTTGTTTTCTTGATTAACAGTGCAGTATGAAAATAGTTGGTGCACGATTATACCCTGCTCATGGCGGCCCGTGCTTGAAATGACACTTAAATTCTGCAGCTTTCCTGAAAAAATTTGTGGATGTTGTTTAGGAACCAAACTTACATAGTGCTTGGATTGCTCCAGAGTCCAGACTAGAGAAACCAAAGGGAATTGATGACTAATTAGGTCATTGAAAACTAATCTACTAAAGACAAGACAAAACCCGATAATACTTAGGTTTGGCTCTACTTGTGGACTTCGACGCCCTCCCTCCTCTTTGTCATCGACCAAGTCAAGCGCTTTTTTGATTCAATTCCAGGCTGGGATATCTCTAAGTTATGTTTCTTGACTAGTTTCAGGTACCTAGCCGAAAACACAAGTAAGACAAGGTTGGTAATATCGACCGAGGCTGATCATAGTTACAAACTCTGAAAAAAAACAAAACAAACGAACTTCTTACTCTTCTGCATTGAAATGCTCAACCCCGAGATCTTCATCCCATATAAATATGTATTCATAAGCAGATACAATATCTGGATGGAGAAAACGCTTTGCATACCACCTGCAATACACAAATAGCTTATGCGCAGTTAGTGTCTACGAGAGAAGTACTTTGACTCGAACCAGTTCCAAATGTTGTACCGGTGGCATTTGCCACAGGTTAACAATAATTGGAATGAGTGTTATCTATTTACCACTTGGCCTGTTTTCTTGCACTGATATGAATTGCTCTGTGTGACCATTCAAACTGATCCCAGCCACTTGTCTTCCCATCGTAGTGAAACAACACAATGGAGAAGTTTTCTGAGAACTGCAAGACTCAAAAAAATTGTTAGATTCATATACAGAGAAATAAAACCATTAGCAGAGGTTTGAAAGTTTGAATGGGTAATTAAATTTACGGACCTTCATGATAATTTTGTTTATGTTATCTTTCTGGTTATACCCAACTGCTAAAGCTAATAAGTACTTTTGTTTCCCCACCAAATCCTGCAATCCCAGAGTACAACAAGTTCATGAGTCGAAATTACTGCAGTAATTGTAAATGAGGCGCTGAAGGTAGCTCCAGTGAAGCCATGGCATATCTCTAGTGAAGTCATGACACTTGGCTCCAAATGGGCAGTCTCAATCAGTTGGAAGTTTGTCAGGATTTCGTTTGCTTTGCCGTTAAGTGTAGCTGTATTTGTTTCAGTCAAATTCAGTTGTAGTTCTGTTAGCTAGCATTGTCGGTCAGATAGTTGTGTTAGTAGTTGCTCTGTGTATAATTAGTCTGCGATATGCTTACCCTTCTATATTTCAGCTGTTGGAGGATGGGGTTGCGGCAGCGGCAGAAAATCTCAAATTGGAAGGAGATTCGGTGCTGTGGGCTGTTACACTTCGCAGGGAGGTACAAGATCGGGAGCTGGAGGAATTGTTGGATTGGAAAACTATATGCAATGAGGGACATCAGGAGAGGGGAGGATTTATTGAGGTGGATTCCGGCAGTAAATGGGTCTTTTCAGGTAAAAGGTTATTATAAGTTTTGGCTAGAGAAGTAAATATGGCATTTCCCTGGAGAGCCATTTTGGGTACTCGTGCGCCTACGAAGGTTTCTTTTTTTCTTTTCTTTTTTTCTAGGCATGCAGCAAATGATAATATCCTCAATATAGATAATCTTATGTGGCATCAGATGCTTCCGGTGAATCAATGCTGCATGTGCTTGAGAGACGGAGAAAGTGACACATTTGTTTATTTACTGTCCGGTAGAAGAAGATGGATTATATAGATTATGATTCCATTGTGCCAGATGTGGTCAATCTGGAGAAAGAAATCGTAGATATTTTGACGGCAAGGATAGCCCATTGTTCAGAATTAAAGAGAGTTTTGATTTCTACTTTTTTTAGTTGGGAGTCGAGGTAGTGCAACCCTACTTTGAATCACTTCTTTGATATGTTATATGTTTGGAGTAGGGGGTCAGGGGGATAGGTCTTTTGTTAATTTGATCTTTTTTTCTTCTTTATTTCTCGATTTGATCTGTACATGGGTGGCATCCCTTGATACCTTTTCGATAAAACTTTATTACTTATTAAAAAAATGTGTATAATTACAGGGGAGTGCATGTTGTGTAATTCAATCAAGGAATGAACTGGAAATGCAGTTCTTCTTTTTCTTCATCTCTGTTTAAGCTTTTTGTTGGAATTGTGCCTTGAATTTTCTTTTTTTGAGAGAATTCCAATTGTGTTTAGGATTTCCTATTGTGTTTAGGATTTCCTGTTGCATTTAGGATTTTCAATTGTGTTTAGGATTTCCTAATGATTGTGCTTCTTATAAATATAGGCCTTTAGGGATCCTTTGGCTATCTCTCATATTGTGGCCTCTCCAGAGTTACGGATCATAGCCGGCTCTTTGTATCTCTTCTTCACCATTGATACTGAACTCTCTCTCTCCTCGCCCGTGGACGTACCTCAATCTTGAGGGAACCACGTATATCTTTGTGTCGTGTGATTGCTTGTTGTTTTGTTTGCTTTCTCCCAACTTAGTCGCATTCATAGCGTTCGTTACAACAAACTGGTATCAGAGTTTCTGGTTGAAAAACTAGGGTTTCGTTTCCGATTGTGGCTATGGCGGCTAAGTTTGAGATTGCGAAGTTTGATGGGCAGAGCAGCAGCTTCAGTCTTTGGAGGGTTAAGATGAAGGCTTTGCTAGTTCAACAGGGATTACACAAGACCTTGCAGGGGCAGGAAAAATCTGGCATCAGCGCCGAAAATTGGGAAGACATGGATGCTAAAGCTCTGAGTTTGATTCAGTTGAGTCGTGCAGACGATGTTCTTCGCGAGGTGGAAGAAGAAACTTCAGCAGCAGGAATTTGGCTGAAGTTGGAAGGCATATATATGACGAAATCGCTCACGAACAAGTTGTATCTTAAACAACGTCTTTATACGTTTCGAATGCGTGAAGGTACACCTGTTAAGGATCACTTAGACGAGTTTAATCGTATTTTGATGGACCTGAAAAATATTGATTGTAAAATCGAGGAGGACCAAGCCCTAATTTTGTTATGTTCTTTACCGCCATCGTATGAACATTTTGTTACAACCTTATTGTATGGGCAAGACACCGTATCCATGGAGGATGTTAAGGCCAGTCTTCATTCGAAAGAGTTGAGGAAAAAGGTGTCAGGAGAGGTTGATGATCATGGGAGGGATTGTTTGTTAGGGAAAGAACGACAGAAAAGGGTGGTACGAGTAATAGAGAAAGATCCAAATCAGCAGTTAAAAATAAGAAAAAGGGAAAGTGCAATTATTGCAAGAAACCGGGGCACTGGGCAAGAGACTGTTTAGAACTCAAGTAGAAGGAAAAAGAGGACCAGAAAGGGGGTAAAAATATTGTCGGGGTTGCCGAAAGTTCGGATGAGTTAGATACTGTTTTATCAGTTACAGTGGGAGATTCTCGCTGTGATACCGAGTGGATTTTGGATTCTGGGTGTTCATATCACATGTGTCCGCATAAGGAGTGGTTCACCACTTATGAGGCGGTCAATGGTGGCACAGTTTTAATGGGCAACAACATGCCCTACAAAACTGTTGGTTGTGGAACGATCCAACTCAAGATGCACGACGGTATTGTGAGGACTTTATCGGATGTTCGGCATGTCCCGGAGTTGAAGAAAAATCTTATCTCTTTGGGTGCTCTAGATTCCATTGGTTGTACTTTCACTGGTGAAGGTGGAGTTTTGAAGGTCTCAAGGGGTGCTTTGGTGCTGATGAAGGGTCAGAAGCGTAACAATCTCTATTCACTCATGGGCAGTACAGTTACGGGTTCTGCAGCAGCGGTCGCTTCTTCAAAGGTTTTGGGTTCGGATTTGACTCGATTGTGGCATATGCGTCTTGGGCATATGAGCGAGAGAGGGATGACAGTTTTGAGCAATCAGGGTCTACTTTGTGGGCAGAAAATTGAGAAGCTGGATTTTTGCGAGCATTGTGTCTACGGCAAGCAGTGCAGGGTCAAATTCAGTACAACTGTTCATCGCACCAAAGGCACGGTGGATTATTTTCACTCGGATCTTTGGGGTCCCGCTGAGGTAACTTTTAAAGGTGGTTTTCGATATTTTATGAGTATTAACGATGATTTCTCTCGTAAGGTTTGGGTGTATATGCTAAAACATAAAAGTGATGCTCTAAGTACATTCAAACAGTTTAAAATTTTGATAGAGAATCAGACGGGTAAGAAAATAAAACGTTTGAGAACTGACAATGGTATGGAGTTTTGTCTTGGCAAATTTGATAAGTTTTGCAGTGATGAGGGCATTGTGAGACATCACACAGTGAGGAAAACCCCCCAGCAGAACGGTGTGGCTGAACGAATGAACAGGACTCTTTTGGAGAAGGCGCGTTGTATGTTGTCCAATGCCGGGTTGGGCAAAGAGTTTTGGGTTGAAGCCGTTTTCACAGTATGCTATTTGGTGAACAGGTCTCCGTCGACTGCTATTGAGTGTAAGACTCCGTTTGAGGTATGGTCGGGTCATAAGGCTGATTATTCCGTACTGCGTGTGTTTGGGTGTCCAGCTTATGCTCATGTGAATGAGGGTAAGTTGGAGCCACGTGCCAAGAAGTGTATTTTCTTGGGTTATCAGGCAGGTGTGAAAGGGTACAGATTATAGTGTCCAGAAACCTCTAAGTTTTTAATCAGTAGAGATGTTACTTTTGATAAAAACTTTATGGTTAAGGGGTCTAAGCAGGTTAAAGATGCAGTTGAGGAACCGAGGGTTCCAAAGCAGGTGGAGTTGTTATGTGAATCTTCTGGCTCTGGGAAGAATGACAGTAATCAGCCAATTGAAGAGGAGTTCAAGAGTTCAGACACAGATGATGATGTACCAGCAGAGCAACCACGCACTATTGCTAAAGATGGGCCAAGGAGGGAGATTCGGCCTCCTGAAAGATATTCGGCTTATTCTGAGATTGTGGCCTATGCTTTATTAGTTGCTGAAACAGTGGAGTATGATGAGCCTTCTAGCTATGCGGAAGCTATTTCGAGCAATGAGTGTGCACAGTGGTGTGTTGCTATGAATGAGGAGATTGAGTCTCTTCAGAAGAACCAGACATGGGAGTTGGTGGAACCGCTGAAAAATAGGAGGATTGTTGGGTGCAAGTGGGTCTTCAAGCGCAAGCCAGGTATTCCAGGGGTTGAAGAGGCACGGTTCAAAGCTCGGCTAGTGGCGAAAGGATTCAGTCAAAAGGAAGGTGTTGACTACAATGAGGTATTTTCACCAGTTGTAAATCACAGTTCCATTCGCACTTTACTTGTTATTGTTGCTTGTTATGACCTTGAGTTAGAGCAACTTGATGTCAAAACGGCGTTTTTGCATGTGGAGCTTGAGGAACAGATTTATATGCGTCAACCAGAGGGATTTGTTATTTCTGGTAAGGAAGATCATGTATGCTTGCTTCGTAAGTCTTTATATGGCTTAAAACAGTCTTCTAGGCAGTGGTATAAGCGGTTTGATACATTCATGATAAGCCAATCATATTCTAGGAGTGAATATGACAGTTGTGTGTATTTTCGGAGACTTCCAGATGGTTCATTTATTTATCTACTGTTGTATGTTGATGATATGCTTATTGCTGCCAAAGGTGTATCAGAAATCAACAGGTTGAAGCAGCAGTTGAGAGGTGAATTCGAGATGAAGGATTTGGGGGCAGCAAAACGGATTTTGGGTATGGAGATTAGCAGAAATCGAGTAGATGGCAAGTTGTTCTTGAATCAGAAGTCATATGTTCTCAAAGTGCTTGAGCGTTTTGCCATGCAGAAATCGAAGCCAGTCAGTACCCCTTTGGCAGCACACTTTCGACTTTCAGCAGAATTGTCACCTCAGTCAGAGGATGAGGAGAAATATATGTCTCAGGTTCCATATTCGAGCGCAGTTGGGAGCCTTATGTACGCCATGGTATGTACTCGTCCTGATATTTCACATGCAGTTAGTGTCGTAAGTCGCTATATGGGGCGACCGGGAAAGGCACATTGGGAGGCTGTGAAGTGGATACTTCGGTATTTGAAGGGACTGCAGATGTAGGTCTTTTGTATGGGGTTTCTGTAGGAAAGGTCAGCGCGTAGGGTGACGAGGCGGTTGACCAACCAATAACAGCTTGCCACGTGGTTCTCCGAAGTCTCGACAGACACGTCATCAGTCAACGATTAATGATAACTAAGGTGGAGCCGCAACGCGAAGACGACCTCGCGGAAGAAGATAACAGAATTGATGATACCCTAAGACAAGGGATATCCTGTATAAAGGAAGCACCGCTAAAGAAACAGGGGTTCACCCATCGCGAGACCCCCGGCGAGGAAGATTGACGCGATGGGGAAGAGTGAATGCTCATGCGAATACGCGAACTAAGGCTCGCGACGACACCTGACCAAGAGGCAGGGATGGGGAAGTCGATACGAGCTCGAGTTAGGTCTTGGCGCGAGCTAAATGGCTCGCGGCCATGACCAGCGCTGCGGGAACAGGGGAGATGCAAGTGGCTTGGTGGCTTTAAAGGATTAAGGGTCGCTGCGAGGGAAATGATGCACTGGAATAACCTAATGGAAGCTTCCTAACGGCCAGTGATATCACCCACGTCGCCCAGGTATACGGAGAGAGCACGTGTCATCGTATTATTGGGGAAATGTCTGCAGCCCCATGATTGGGTGCAGAGCCCTATAAATATGGGACACTCATTCACAAGTTTCAGAGAGATTCTGATTCATCCTTAGAGCACGGAATTCCTAGAGAGAGAAAGCGACTCAGAGCCCTGGAATCAAGAACATCGTTCTTACTAGTGCTCGCGAGCCCATCTTTCTTCTAGAACTGTGATTCGAGGACGATGATGATTCAAAAGGAAACGAACTGAACTCCGTTGCCATCTCTTTCTGTATATTTGGCTTAATCCTTCACCCCTTTACACGCTCTCTTGTTCCTGTTCAATCGTTAGTTATTGTTTGCCTCTCCAAATTTAATTTGAAGTACAAAGAACCTATCCTACAGTTTCTAATCCGGGTAATCAAGTTGTTGGTTATGTTGATTCGGATTTTGCCGGTGACCATGATAAGAGGAGGTCTCTGACAGGTTATGTGTTTACTCTATCCGGAAGTGCCATTAGTTGGAAAGCAACTTTGCAGGCTACGGTCGCGCTGTCTACAATAGAAGCGGAGTATATGGCCATTGCCGAAGCTGTAAAGGAGGCATTGTGGATGAGAGGAATTCTTTGCGAGCTTGGTATTGCACAAGGGGTTACTTCAGTATTTTGTGACTCTCAGAGTGCTATACATCTGACTAAAAATCTGATGTATTATGAACGGACCAAACATATTGATGTCAGGTATCACTTCGTTCGAGAGATCATCTCACAGAAGCAAGTTGAGGTGAAGAAAGTGGGAACGGCGGATAACCCAACGGACATGTTGACTAAACCGGTTTCGGTTGCCAAGTTCAAGCATTGCTTGGGCTTGGTTGGTATTTGCAGTTGATCGCCCCTTGGGGGCATTGTGGCGAGGTAGAGGCAGAAGAGGGTTGTTATAATTAGTGATTTGGGTTCAGTGAAATTCAAGTCAAGGTGGAGAATTGTTGGAATTGTGCCTTGAATTTTCCTTTTTTGGGAGAATTCCAATTGTGTTTAGGATTTCCTATTGTGTTTAGGATTTTCTATTGCATTTAGGATTTCCAATTGTGTTTAGGATTTCCTATTGATTGTGCTTCTTATAAATAGAGGCTTTTAGGGATCCTTTGGCTATCTCTCATATTGTGGCCTCTCCAGAGTTACGGATCATAGCCGGCTCTTTGTATCTCTTCTTCACCATTGATAGTGAACTCTTTCTCTCCTCGCCCGTGAACGTACCTCAATCTTGAGGGAACCACGTATATCTTTGTGTCGTGTGATTGCTTGTTGTTTTGTTTGCTTTCTCCCAACTTAGTCGCATTCATAGCGTTCGTTCAACACTTTTCTTCAATCTAATGACAGAATCTAATGGATAATTGAAGAAGGCATGTTTTCTTTCTTCATCCAACCAAAAATAAGTAAATTCAGTAATAGGAGTACCTCACTATAATTCCCCTGCAGTCTATGCAGATAAAAATCTGAATACGGCTCAACAATGCCCGGGGGCAATGACTCAGCACCTCGCGGATTTGATGCTTCATATATCTGCATTTCAGATTCTCACCATTACTATCTAAGTATCTATATGCATGCTGCTAGTATGATATATTTGTGCAGATACTTATACTTGCACTCTGTTCACATTTACACCCGCACTATGTTCACATTTACACACGCCACGCGGTACTCGCTTGGCACCTAGTTTTTTTTTCCCCAATAAACGAGGCAGGCTTACCCTTTTGGTGTTATTTGTATCAAACCATTGACTTGAGCTTGAAACATGTGGAGATGGAGCTGAAGCTGGAGCTGAATCTAACATTATTGTATGCTTGTTATCCTCTACATTACTATAATTTAGTATCTGGAACAGTAGAAAAAGCCAGGTGAGAGTCAAGATTTTCATCGCGAAACGACGACTGTGAAATGGGTTATTTGCGATTTTGCAGTTGTTCAAGCAACTATATACCTCTTCTGATGAAACCTGGTGAAATGATGACCCAATGAAATATCCCACAATCACACCAGATACAGCTACCAGGATTAGCCATAGGTCAGTTACTTTCCTGGTAAAATTTCAGATTTTCCATCAAGAAAGTTAGTACATTGGATTGCAATATACTTATAAGAAACGATAATCTACGAAGTTGAATTCATTGCCCAAAAACATATGAAAGAAAAACTTACTGCAGATACTTACACCACACAATTCAAAGGATCCCATTTGCTAATTGATCCTTTGTGGGGGCAATCATATGCTCTTTTTTGTTTTATTTATTTAGGAGAAGGCAAAAAATTTAATCCATCAATATTCAATAATAGATTTTCTTGGTTTCATTTGTTAGGAAAAAAGGTTGACATTTATTACATACGAGGTACGTGTAATTGTCAAATATAACTAACTGATATAATCGGAACAAAAATACTGAATTTCTTCTACAACACTAGATGAAGTGTAAGAACATGAACTGATTGAGACATATATTGAAAATGAAATTAACAGTAATCCGTAAACCAAATCGAGACCGTATTTCACCTCATGTCCGTAAAATAGATTCGACGCTTCACCGGTGGTACATGAGTTCTGTTTCCTAGTCATAGCCACCACACTTACCTGTCATGTGATAGAATTGTGTTGTTCTCTTCCTCACTGGAAAATAATCGAAATACCAAAATTGGTAAAGTAGCAAAGCTCTGAATTTCTGGGGGTTGTATGTGCTAAAAATGCCATAATTTTAAATTCTCTACTTTCTATAACTTATCCATGGCCGGCTGCTATGGAGATTTTTATTTTTTAATTTTTTGAACAAGTCTATTTTTTTATTATAATCAAGTGTTATGCCAGTTTAGGCACAGCTCGATTAATCTAAATCGAGCCATTAATTTATCTATTATTTGTTTCTCCATTTTCACAAATCTACGGTCAGATCCTTTCAAAATGAGTTTGACCTATCTTTTTCAAAATGAAGATGAGAATTACAACTTTTTTTTTTTTGTGCCATTCGTTAATCCTAGTCTACTCTATCCTAGGGGACTTGGGGAGGGGGATGGGTGCTTACGGGAATCGAACTCTGCCCATGTGCATGGGAGTATAAGGAAGGCACCAACTGCACTCCACTCCACTGCATGCACTAGTCTTCAAAAATACTATTCATTTTACACATTCTTTATTCAAATAATATTTTCCCATTTTTTCCTTTTCTTCTTCAACATTCCAGAATACCCAAAAATGGGAAACATTATTTAGCTGATTTTTTAAGCGATACACGTAAACATTATTTTGAAAAACATTGAACGGCTCCGATAATCTTGGTGGAGATAGTCAAATATTATTCAACTTTTTTAAAAAACAAAAATATTTTTTACATCACTTGTTCGTCTCTTTTGGACAGGAGGGAAAGAAGAAAATTATAAATGTATAAATCAAATTGAAAAAAGGTCATATTAGACAACACTAAAGATACTTCTTTTTCGTCATTTTCGAACTTTTACCGTCTATAGTGAACTTTTGAACTTTGGTCTAATATTTAATATTTTTCTGATTCATCTCGCCATGACGAACATCAAAAAAATTGACTCGAATCTGGTAAAGTCAAGAGAAAACAACCAAAAAAATTCGGTCAAAAAGACTGAAAAATTTAGGCCAAATGTTGAGTGGCTTTCCTATCTATCCAAAACTAATCTGCATTTTTTTGGTAGATTTTCTGAACACAAGTGTCTTTCCATCATTCCCTCTCAACAAAAGGTGAAAAAGTATATTTCTGAGGAAGAAAGAGGGTTGTAGGACGAACATATGCCTTCTCAAACAAACCAAGGAAACTCGGGCAAAATAGGCATAACCTCAGGGCTTTTTAGGTGCAAAGATGATTTTGTTGGTTTTCAATTAGGTCCCTAAACCACATGTTCTTGAGTCTAGATAATATTGTCTTGTTTACATCAGTACATGGTTTTATTCCCATCAATGCTGTGAGTATAGATATGAAACATAGCAATATGCTTTGAAGGTTCTAGGTATGAATAAGAGTATTCTTTCTCTTGTACTCCTCATTCTCTGGCTAGTGGCTACCCATTTCAATGCTCGCCTTGTACATTCGTCTTTCGAATTCTTTCCACTCTGCATAGCACCTTGCCCGAACCTGACATTGCAAATCCAAGTATCAGCTTTGAATCTAAAAGAAGATGATTGATTTGAGCCCATGAGAACACCTTATTCGCAATTCATGAAATGGGCTAAGCTGAATGGTTGTATTTATAGAGATGGTGAAAATAGAGAACTATGGGATAAAACAAGAAATGTTAGACCCTGTTCGGTTTGGCTTTTGAAACTAGGTTTGAAAACCCGCCCTTGTTCAGTTTCCCCAAGACCCGTCCTCTACCTTTTTCTTTTCCTTTTTTAATAAATGTCGGTACCAAGTTTACCAGACCAACTTTGAGAGGGACCCACCAAGGGTCTGATTTTGGAAGACCTTTTCTTTTTCGCTAAATGTCAATACCAGGGACCCACCAAGAGTCTAATTTGGGAAGACCAGGGACCCAACAAGATTCTGATTTGGAAAGACCAACTTTGAAACCATTTTTCATTAAGGTTCTCAGAACTGGGTTTAGAAAACCCAACCGAACAAGGTCTTATGTTCTTAGTTTCTTACCCCCTCCATTATGGGTCTTCCATTCTTTGACATGCCCTGTTTGTAAAAATATAGTAACTAATTAATAAATATGTACATACAGGGCTAGAAAAGATTAATTTTGGGTTCTTCATGTATTATTTTCATGCTAAAGTGAGTTTTTACCTGATCTCCGAGGGAGGGCAGCAACTTATGCTCCACCCATTGTGCATCCACAACACCTATCATCTCATGTGGTCTCTGCAAAACATCAAGATATGATATTCACTCGTCGTGCGTCCTTTCCCTTATAATATTCGCAAGAGCTCTTCAGATATTAGAATAGAAACCATTTTTTTCACTGCTGAAAAGCTTGTTTTATGCGTTATCTGTATGCCTCGATAAAATTCACTCCGAATAAAATAGATGATACAGTTCTAATTTTGTCTTCATACCTCTACGCATCTCCAGAGAGCAAGATCAATGCCCCATCCATGAATCAAATCATTCTGTTAGATGAAGAAAGAGAGCATTTCTCATCCTAGTCGAATTGAAAGAGAATGTAGAGTTTCCATCGTGTTCTTCTGAGTTGAGTTGAAGAGTCATACCTGGATCATGTGCCAAACGCATTGCCAAGCTTTTTTAGAGAAAACTGGCGCCATTATTTCGACAAACCTGCAAATCTATCCAAACATTGATAAACCTATGGAGACTTGTCATCTTATGATGACAATTATAGTCCTGATAGAAAATGAAATTATGTTTTGGTTTCTTGATTAACAGTGCGGTATGAAAATATATAGCTGGTACACAACAATACCCTGCGCATGGTGGCTGATTCTCATCGTGACACTTGCCTGGGTCTTCTTTAACTTTCCTGAAAAAAAATTGTGGGTGTTATTGAAAACTCATCTTCTAAAAAGACAACAAAACCGGATAGTGCTTAGGTTTGGCTCTACTTGTGGAGTTCGACGTCGTTCTGCCTCTTTGTCATCAACCAACTGAAGCCCTTCCGTTTCTTAAAAAACCAACTGAACCACCTTTTTGGTTCAACTCCAGGCTGGGATATCTCCAAGTCATGTTTCTTGACTAGTTTCAGGTACCTAGCCAAAAACACACGTAAGATAATAAGGTTGGTTATGTCGTCCTAGGCTGATCATAGTTGCAAACTTACAAAAAACAAAAAAAAAAAACGAACAAACTTCTTACTGTTCTGCATTGAAATGCTCAACCCCGAGATCTTCATCCCAGATAAATATGTATTCATAAGCAGATACAATATCCGGATGGAGAAAACGCTTTGCATACCACCTGATATACACAAATAAGTGCAGTTAGCGTCTACCAGAAGAGTGCTTTCAATGGTTTTCTTATTTTTCGGTGTAATTTTTTTGTTGTGGAAGCTGATACTGTGACTCAAACCAGTGCCACCGGTAGCATTTGTCATGGCCGATGGCTCCAGGTTAACAGTAATTGCAATGAGTGTTATCTTACCATTTAGCCTGTTTTCTTGCACTGATATGAATTGCTCTGTGTGACCATTCAAACTGATCCCACCCACTTGTCTTCCCATCATAGTGAAACAACACAATGGAGAAGTTTTCTGAGAACTACACGAATCACAAAATTGTTAGATTTATAAATATAGAAACCAACCATTAACGGAACTTTTTTTACGTATGAATGGGTAGTTAAATTACATACCTTCATGATCATTTCATTTATGATATCTTTCTGGTCATACCCAACTGCTAAAGCTAACAAGTACTTTTGTTTCACCACCAAATCCTACAATCCAAGAATACAAACAAAGTACATGAGTCAGAATTATTGCAGTAATTGTAAAGGAGGCGCACGAGGTAGCTCCAGCGAAGCCATGACCGAGGGAAGTCATGACAGTTAGCTCCAGATGGCCAGTATCATTCAGTTGTAACCTTTTTTTTTTTTTGGTCATTTGTCATTCCTAATCTATTACATGGGGGAGGGGGGAATGAGACTCGATCCGGAATGTAGCGGGGGCATCCAAGAGCTCTACCGCATGAGCTAGCCACCACTTGCTTTTAGGACTCGTTTGCTTTGTTGAGTCTTGGCTAATTATAGCTGTATTTGTTTCAAGTCTCATGGCAAAAGCTCTACTGGATAATTGAAGAAGGCATGTTTTCTTTCTTTTCATCCAACCAAAAATCAATTCAGTAATACCTCACTATAATTCCCCTGCAGTCTATGCAGATAAAGATCTGAATAAGGCTCAACAATGCCGGGGGGCAATGATTCAGCACCTCGCGGATTTGAAGCATGTGGATATGAAGGTGAGATTGAAGCTTGTGGAGATGAAGCTGAGATTGAAGGAAGTGGAGCTGGAACTGAATCGAACGTTTTCGTATGCTTGTTATCCTCTGCAATATAATTTGGTCTGGGAATTTGAATCTGGAACTTACAGGAGAAAAAGCCAGGTATGAGCAAAGATTTTCCTCTCGAAACAACGACTGTGAAATGGGTTATTTGCAAGTTTGTAGTGGTATGATATTGGTCAAGCAAGTATACCTCTGTTGATGAAAGATTGTGAAATGTTGATCCAATGAGATATCCCATAATAACACCGAATACAACAAGGATTGGCCACAGTTTAGTTAATTTCCTGGAAAATTTTAAGATTTTCCATCAAGAAAGTTAGTATATTGGATTGCGAAAAATAAGAAATGATAATCTTCTCATTCAGCCTGCCTGTGTTTTTGTTGGAAAGACAGATCATTGGATTCAAGACCATTTCAAGGTATCAGAACCTTCATTTTTGCTCTTATGTATCAGAACCTAAGTGCAAAAATGTTTTGGTACACCACACAGGTCAAAGGATCCCATATGCTAATTGATCCTTTGTGGGGCAATCATATGCTCATTTTTGTTTTTTTGTGTTTTTTTTTTTGGAGAAGCCAAGAAATTTAATCCATTAATAATACATTTTCTTTGTTTTATTCGTTAGGAAAAACAGTTCTGAGATTTATTACATACGAGATACGTGTAATTTTAGTTCTGTTGTACTCATATTATAGAACCAAAAATACTGAATTCCTACAACAGCAGATGAAGTATAAGAACATGAATTGATTGAAACATATAATGGAAATGAAATTAACAATGATCCGTAAACCAAATTGAGACTTTATTTCACCTCATGTTCTTAAAATAGCTTCGCTGCCTCATCGATGGTGCATGAGTTATGTTTCTCACTTACAGCACTGCGTTGTCATGTGATAGAACTGTGTTGTTCTCTCTCTCTCACTGGAAAATAATCGAAATACCAAAATCGGTAAAACAGTAAAGCTCTGAATTTCTGGTGGTTAGATGTGTTGAAAATACCGTAATTTTAAACTCTCTTATCCGTTGGCCGGCTGCAGTTGTATGGAGGTTTTTCATTTTTATTTTTTTTGAACAAGTCATGGGGAGGTTGATAGGAGATTTTTTTTTGTTTGTTTGTTTAATAATCAAGTGTCTATGTCAGCTATTGCGCACAACCAACCTCGATTAGTCCAAATCTAGAACTGTCACTTTATCTTTCTTTTTTTTTTTTCTTTTTTTCACAAATCTGTGGCCAAATCCTTTCAAAATGAGTGTGACCATTCTTCTTCTTTTTTACGTATTTTTTATTTCCAAAATTGAGTTTGAACTAGCCTTTCAAAATGAAGATGTTGGTCAATGGCCGCTCGGATACACTAATGAAGTAATGAGTCACCTCACCTGGTCGAAGTCAGCTGAATTCGATCATCATTGATTCTCCAAGAACTCGTCTATGAATAAGAATCTCAACAATGAAGAAAGGGAGAGAAAATATCTATGCCGGGGTGGACACACATAAGGTAGGGTGTCCGGGCAGTTCCTGTTTTGGCCCGTTTGACATTGCGTTGTTCCAAAGGATCAGTGAGGATCTTTGGGCCTATGTCAGTTGGCCTGACTCCCGTTTGACATGTGTGTATAAATGGCCCATTTCACCTCTCCCTAGTCAGCAATTGCTTATATTGCCTAGGTGAGTTAGTGAGTGGAATTACCCTCTCACCCTCATCAAAAAAGGAAAAAAAAAAAAAACTATCTTTCGAAACTTCTAATAAAGAGTTAAATATTTACTTACCCCTTAAATTATCAATTTTTTTTTACCTCCCTCTTTCAACTACCAATTGAACTTACTTCCCCCTTCAACTACCATTTTCTTCTTTACTAAGGACAAACCATGTTTTTCATCCAAAATTTGTGATAAAAACTGTCAATCTAACACTGTTTATATTTTATGCGCCAAACAAGAGGGTAATATGGATATTTCCCAAACCCTAAAATTATTAAGCCGAATTGGGGGTTGTTTTGCTACTGTCGATCAAACCAAACTCCAAACTCGAACACACACACACACACAGATATAGCGAGGGAGAGAGAGAGGGAGAGAGGAAGTGCTCGATTGGTCACCAAAGCTACGGTTTTCGATTGGATTCGTGTATGATTAAGGATGGCATGGATCTTGAGAGCTTCTACTGGAAGAAAACCAAAATGTAAGTATGGAGCCCTTAATTAATACCCCCTGTTTTTTTTTTTTTGTTTTTTTTTTTTTGAACTGGAAGACATTATACCCACTGTTTTGGGATTAAAGAAGTTGGAATTAAGTTATTTTATACTGCAATTGACCTACTTTATACTCCTCTATAATAATCCACTTTGTATATAACAATCTTACCATTTTGCTTTGATTGTTTGAATTAGGTACTGCAACTTCACCTCTGATGGAAACATTGTGATTCATTGGGATCTGTTTTAATAACTCTCTATTAAGCCAAATGCTACTACTGAGTGTATGTGTGCGTGTGTCAGAGGGGGGAGTAGACGTACAAAAATGATGAAAAGAGGAAGAAGATGATACATGCATGTATACATATACATATGAGGGTATACTAGGTTAAAGACTAAAATAGCCTTGAGGTTAAGATTTTCATCCATCAAAGGAATGGAAAATGCGATTTGTCCTTAGTAAAGAAGAAAATGGTAGTTGAAGGGGGAAGTAAAAAAAAAAATTGATAGTTTAAAGGGTGAGTAGATATTTAACCCTTCTAATAAAAGTGTTTGTCTACTTTTTTATCCCAAACATACCCTTAATATTAAAAGACATGGAAAGCCATCCAATCATCAGATACCCAGCGGAAACCTCTCACCCATCTTCAAGACCAACCGCCAAACCATTTACATTTGTCATCGCGAACGTCAAACATGAACCAGGAAAGGGCTCATATATATTTTGCATTGAAGACTCGATTTCCAGTCTTTGTCGTCAATAATTTGTTGTGAAATCCACCGGCGGGTAAGTTCAAATCTCCCTCCGTTCCATACATCTCCCTAAAACCGTAAATGATATGCCATGATAATAGACTGAACAGGTTTCATTTGATCCAAGGGCTATCGCATGCAAAACCTAGATGACAATAACTCTAGTCAAAATTAAAAGCTATTTTACATTGCCATGCAGAAAAATTTCAATTTCTTTCATAGGCGAAAATAATTTTACATGGGCTTTGTGCAATTATCGACAATAAGGCACAATGATATACAAAAACTACATGAAAATATTTTCCTTAAGGCGGCCTCCCTCGGGCTAAAATTATACCTCCGCCTAGGGGCAGCGAAAGAAATTTTGTTTAGTAGCGACAAAAAGGTTTAGAGATTTATTTTATACAAACCATAGATAAAGTAAAGAAATTTATTTTGGGTAAAAAGTTATTGGGCTAGCTTAGTTTATTTTGTTTTCTCGAATTAAATTATTTGTTTACTTTAAGTGAATTTTCATTTAATTTATCTTCGAATGAATAAATCAGTACAAAAAAATATTGGATAAAAATAAATTTATATGTGAGAAACATAAAATTGTATTGATTTTTTTGAACCTAGGAATTCGCTTGAACCTCTTGAAATGATGCTGAAGCCCCTCTTGGCTCCACCACTGATGCCGAGCTATTTGTCACTTCTAAAATTGAAGGAAATTAGAGGTCGAGAAGATGTATTTTGTAGGAATCCAGCCAATTTTTAATTGATTGTAGACTTTTTTTTTTTCTTTTTGTCAATCGATAGAAGAGATCAATTACATCATATATGGAGTACAAAGTACAAACCCGAGACACTACATCAATTGTGAGAGTCCACGAGACAACCAAACCTAAGAACTCAACCAAGACAAGAAATAAGTCCACTATAATCAAGACAAAAAAATATAAACAAATTGGTGAGAGAGGCGGAGAGGGTGATTTCCTCCTAACATGTTTTGGCTCCTAAGATTGATCCTCCGACCTATCTAATGAACTATGAAATTATAGGGTTGAATTTGGAGTTCTCCCCAGCCTCACAAATCTGCTTAGGGTTTTTAATTCAAAACCCTAACATCAAAAACATTTGCCTTTTCTCTCTCAATGTATCCGATGGAAGGGAAAAAAAAAAAGACCAATAGAAAATCTCGCAATCCATTCAAGGCACGAAATATAAAGTAGATACTGTGAAATAAAGGGATTGTGAAAATTACTATCCTATTATTAATATAGAACATATAAGATGTTCGTTCGGTGAAACAAAGAAATGACAAGTGATCATAAAGGTCACGTTAGTCTTGTGCTATAATTCTCTCTGAATACATTTCTTCGTGAAAAGATAAATTTTGAAATCACTTGAACATGTAATATTATTAATTTGGAACTACATAACCGCCGAATGAAAAAGCAATTAGGAAAATGCAGAGCAGCTCAGCATAGAATGAAAGCATAGCATCAATGGCGTGATCGAAGCGAGGGACAACTGGGGACCACCGCAACACCCATACCAGTAAAAAACACAATGCTTACAAAACGAATCATCATTGTCAATATCTCTTCATGCGATTCGTAAGGTTCAGCCGAAGGACTTGGGCTTGGAGACAATTCAATCAGCTTTATTCCATTGGTTCGAGATCCTCCTCTTCCTCCTTCGAGCAACCTGAATCCCACACCGAGCTTTCGTGAACAAATTGGTGTAAAATCATAACTTTCTTCATCCGGGGGAGGAGCCACATTTGCACCAATGATGTAATTCGCATTGTTGGGGACAAGAGCAGCAGCATCGGTTGATGATGAGTACTTCTTTTCAATTGATCTTGCAGATGCAAGCTTATGGGTAAACAAGAGGGCGATAAGCATTAAAGAGATTAAGAATTTACTTTGAGCCATATATTCTCTTGTAGAAAGTGGATCGATGAGGGGGAAGAGAGTTTTGCAAATTAAGAGACACTTGAGTTTGCAAGAACACAAGGTAATTATAGGCCATAAAATTCCATAATTAGAAGTCTCTTTGGTTGGATTTAGTATTTTTTTTGTAAGAACACAGGTAATTATAGGCCATAGAATTCCATAATTAGTAGTCTCTTTGGTTGGATTTAGTACTTGACGAATAATTTTAGGACATCCATGCAAGAAAAGTGTCAACCTAACCTGGCAAAAATCAAAATGGAAACTTTCATTCAAACTCTTAGTAGATACAACTGTATCATCTAATTTTAACCATGGTTAACAAATGGTAGTTCAGTACAGCTATTAGTTACTATTTTGAAGAGCACTGTAAAGGTTTTTAGACATTTCCAATTCAATGTTCAGAATTATGGATTAGCAATAGCGGGGATGGAGCCAGAATTTTAGGCTTAGTATAGATAAAAGTCAAATACAAACACTTGTTCAATGGACACTACTAGTCCGCAATACAAAAATAAAACAACAAAAATAAGACAAAACAAAAAAGCAGCACAGCTTCGATATCGGATTCATCCTCACTCGTGGAGGGGGGGTGGAGGATCGCCATTGGATCTGGTCCCGCCGCAGTATCGCTAGTGGATCCACATCTTGACATCTTCACAGTCGCCGTTAGAGAGCTGAAAAAACCGTCGCCCTAACCGACTGGATTCAAGAGCCAAAACCCAGATATATTCATTGCACTAGAATAGTAAGATTTATCAAGTTCGCACCCCCGCAGGCCCAAAATCCATACACGCACTAACATAGTAAGAATCCTGGTTGAACTTTTAATTTTGAACACCCCCATTAGAAAATCCTATTAATTTCTGCCACAGGCCCAAACTCCATATGTACTTCTTTTCCACACACTACAAGTCTCATAGCTTAAATCCATCCACTAGAGAGAAGGCAGGAAATTTACTTCATTAATATTGCATTTTTTTCGTATTATTTGTTAGGATAACAGTTCCAAGATTTACTAAAAATGAGGTACGTGAAATTGTGAACTATAACTAACATATAAGAGGACGAAAACTATTGAATTTCTACCATAACAGATGAAGTATGAGGACAGGAAGTGATTGGAAATGAAATTAATAGTAATTCGTAAACCAAATTGAGACCCGTACTTCACCTCATGTTCTTAAAATTGATTCATCGCCTCACCGGTTGTACTTATTTTTTCCAAAAATAAGTTTTACCAATCCTTTCAAAATGAAGATTAGGATGGCAAACAGAAGACTTTTTTTTTTTTTTGGGGGGGTGGGGGTGGGTGGAGATCAGAGAGAATAAGAAGATTAGGATGGCAAATAAGTGTTACCAATCATTTCATCAAAGGCATACGACACTCACAAATTTCCATCCAAATACAATGAAGAGGGTCTACAAATAATGAACGCATAAGAAGGTGGACTAACTATCAAGATCCAAACAGATTCAAATACTCTTCTTCGCACCGCCGAAATAAGTCGGTATACATGGAGTTTGCAATCAAAACGATAAGCCCCCTAGGGAGTAGAGGCCCAAAACAAAGGTAACAAACATAACCGATGGAAATATAGTCCAAGGAGTGCAATCAATAAGGCCAACGGCGGCCCAATTGTGAGCCAAAAAATCATCGCACACAAAATCAGAAGACGTTGGTCAATGACTTATTGGGGATTTTAAAAGGTGTTTTTTTCTCCCCCAATACATCGCGGACAATCTGAATATCTAATACTACTACTCCGGCATCTAGGATTCACTGATGATCTGGAAAATGAAGACAACACCGAAAGAGAAAAATTGAGTAATAAGTGCAAATTAAAAGTTGATAAAATTTGTGATGAATGAATATATTTAGTACAATTGCTTGTGAAATTAAAACCACAATGAATTTAAAGTAACAAAAATAACAAGCCGTTATATATTAGGAGTCCATTTTCAAATTATGAGCGGCGTGTATAGTCGTTAAAATATGACCAACGTATATAAATCGACCCATATAAATTATAAAAAATATAAAATAGATAAACAACATTTAAAAAGAAAAGTAGAAGAATAAAGAATGAATATATAGAGAGTCTCATGTAAAAAGTGACTAATTAAAATATAAAAGTGGTTTATGCAGAGTAATTTGGTCCAAATTTTGTTGAGGATGCCGCTTTGGTCTAGGGGGTGGGGCTGGTGCCTCGTTGGCTCTTTCGCCCCTCCCTCCTCTCCCCTCTCCTCCCGTACTCCATCTCACCAATGTGTCCTATTTTTCCCCTAGCCCCATCACGTGGCGGTTTATGTTGCGGTGTAGATCTGGTGATTTCATGGTTCAGGCCGATGAGTGAAGGCGGCGGGCGATTGGTTCGGCTGGTAGTGGACCAATAGGAGGACGTTGAGAAATTGTTTTTCCTCCTTTATTACGACATCTGTTTGGCGTCTTTCCCTGCTGGTTTCCCTAGTCCGGCTTGGTACGTGTATGGTCTTCCTAGATCCGGTGGGTGATGGGTGGTGGGCAATAAATCTCTAGTTTTCCGGTTGCGTCTTTGGTCCTCCGAGTAGTTTCTATGCTCGTCATGGTCGCGTGATCGAGCGGCTCCATCGGTGTTTGTTTGCTGTTAATCTAATTCAAATCTAGAAGACTCGTAATGAGTTTCACTCTCCTTTCTTCTCGACTCACACTAAACCCGACTTTGAATCGGTTTGTTTGTGCATTCGATTTGCTTATATTTGTAAAAGAGCTTGAGGATCATGTCGAGACTATTAAGAGAGCTCATTTACTTGCATGGTGGTGTAGCAAAATTTTCCATTGGTACTACACAACAGGCTGGCTGCAGGATTGTGGAGGCTGACGGGAGATTTTTTTTACGAAAGTGCTACGTATACAAATCTAGGGCCGTGGGTTGTTTCTTCTGTATCTGCAAATCAACGGTCAGATCCTTTCGAAAGGACCTTGGCAATCCTTTTCACGTCGTCGCCGTCCCCACGAGGTCTTATCCTCACATAATCTTAAGACGGGCAGTTGGCATTGTCGGGCCTACAAACAACAACTACAATCCAATGCATCCCCTCACACCTTTCAACAAATCACCCAATCAATCTGTACCATCCAAATAACCTAATTACCCTAGCGCCCTGTTTGTTTGCGGGAGATAGAAGGGGGACATAGAGAGAGGCCGGATATAGAAATTCGGGTGTTTTATATCCGCTGTTTGTTTTGTTTTTTGTTATCCGGATATAATATCCTGGGATTTGTATATCCCTTTGAGGAGGGATAAAATATAGGCACCCTCCCCCAGGTTTTATTATATCCGGCCTCACTTTCCAAGATAGCCCTATGCCAGTCTTCTCCTTTTACTGCTGCGGGAAAGAGAGAGGCAAGGCTGGACCACTTTTCACTTTTTTTTTCTATTTTTTAATTGGGACAAAAGGGGTATTTTACACAACTTTTACACTATTCAACCCTCTATATCCCCCTTCTGCAACAACAAAACAAACAAAGTAACTTTTAATCTTCCCTTCTAAAATAATACCCCTCTAACTATATCCCCCTCTTATTATATCTCTCTTTTCCCCTCATATACATATCCTTCAAACAAACAGGGCGCTAAGAGGCCTTAATATGAAACCTAAAGGGGATTACTAGCGACAGTTGACAAAGTTGATATATCCAGCATGATATAATGAATTAGGATTAGGATAGTGTAAATTCTTAAAAAAAACACACACACACTGACACACATTGAAAAGTGAGATCACCACCGGAATCCGGATGTGCAGTGCATCCCTCGGCCATCCGATCTTGTTTTGGACGATCCAAATGTACTTTTGATCTTTTACCGGTAAAAATAAATCAAAATTGCCGAACACATCCGGGCCATCTAAAACACGATCGAATGGCTGAGGAGTGCATAACACCTGTCGGATCCCCACCACCAACTTGTTACACTGATTTACAGTTTTGGAGAGTGGTTTTATATCACCTGACAAATCTAGAAACGTTGTTCAAGCATAAGAACGAGGAGAAGTCTTGTCGTGGGGGATTGACACCCGACTAGGCCAGGCTGAACTGGGTCACCAGGCCGTGAGGCTTTCCTAAAAAATATCATGGATATTATCGACCGACAAACCAATTAGAGATAGAAAGACTTGGTTCATTGGTGTGGAGAGACCTCTGTCATAAAACACCATATAAAAATAAAGGATGAATTTGCTAAAATCTTGGTTGATTTTAACAGATGTGTTGATTTTATCATTTGGCAAATTCACCATAACTAAATGGGAATTGGGAATTTTGTAGTCCAGTGTCGCACTACAGGGTTATAGTGCGACATCTGAGCCGTTAATCGCCCATTTAACAGCTTGGATTTCATCTCTACACTTGCATTATCCGAGTCATCTATTGCGGAGATGAAATCAGAGCCAAATTACTGTGTTTAACGGCTCGTGTACCAATACAAGATCCCCGGATCCAACTAAATGTTTTCTGCCGTTCAAAAAAAACTAAATGTTTTCTTAATCTAAAAATATAGTACTGTATAAACATTGTCCACTTTAATCTTTCCCTCTTCTTGATCTGATCGCGAACGGACTCTCTTAAACCGTACACGTGTCCAACCAAACACTGTAGATCGTAACACTATATAATAACCCTCACACCCTCCCGCCCTTTCTTCTCCTCATTCCTCGCATGCATACATACATTCCCTAGACCGTCGACAGGGATCGACGATTCAACCGGAGATTTGCCGGAAAATGACGACGTACGGCACGATCCCGACGTCGTCGTCGCCAGGCGGCGCAGACCTAGACTACGTCTCACGCGTCAAGCAGAACCTCAAATCTGGCCTAGGCAGTCGACGATCATGGAGAGAAATGTTCAACTTCCGATCGATCGCCCTACCGAGTCCGCCGAGTAGACTCCACAACGCGATGGGACGGATCAGGACGAATCTAGGTTACTTCCGCATGAATTACGCCATAATCGTGCTCCTGATCGTGTTCTTAAGCCTTTTGTGGCACCCGATCTCTCTTATAGTCTTTCTAGTCATGCTGGCCGTGTGGCTGTTTCTCTACTTCCTTCGCGACGAGCCGCTCGTGATTTTTCACCGCAGGATTGACGATCGTGTGGTCCTGATCGTGTTATCGGTGCTTACGCTTGTTTTCCTGCTGTTGACTAAGGCGACGGTGAATATAATCGTGTCGCTGTTGATTGGGGTTTTGGTTGTGTTGGTTCACGGCGTTTTCAGGAAGACTGATGATTTGTTTACCGATGAAGAGGCCGACGGGAAAGCTGCTCTTTTTACCGGCGTCGCGTCGTAGCTCCGTTGGTAAATCTAGGGTTTTACTTTGGGAAAAAATTCAAGTCATTTCTTGTATTGTTTCTGTATAATTAGTGCTGCAATTGCTATGTTCTGTTGTAATTTTCATCTTATCCTTCTGTATTTGGGAGTGTGTTTAGTGGTTTGGATTTAGGGAAAATGAGGTCGAAAGTGAGGGAATGTATCACTTGTGTGTTTATGTGATTCTACCTTCTATGAGAAATTTGGAAATTGGTCTCGATTCTGCTGCCTTTTGTTTCCCCAGTTCCCAATTGCATCGTCTTCCATGGGGCTGCAAATAAGCCGCCCCGAGCTTTGAAGTGTTTGATCACGGCTCGTTTAAAACTAGTCTGACTCGAGCTTGGATCGAGCTATGGGAATGTGCTTAGTAGTACTTGCAAAATTGAGGTCGAAAGTGAAGGAATGTATCTCCAGTTTGTGTTTTTGTGATTCTAGGTTTGATGAGAAACTTCAAACTTGGTCTCAGTTCTGTATTCTCTCTTTTCTCAATTGCATTGTCTTCTGTTTTCTTTTTTGAACGGCATTGTATTGTCTCAAGTGCTGTATATTTTGAAAGCTTTATTCTTGAATGCTTAACATCTGAATGATTAGTGGTAAAATTTGGGATGTTAAATCAGGTAGATCCCAGAGTCCACATCTTGTTATAGCATAAGAAATCTGAAACCAATCACCGGAACGGTTATCTCAACAGTTGTGTAGCTGTAATGAAGTGCAATGATATTGTGGAGTTCAATTACTGTAGGAAGTAAGTTGATAACCGTGATGATGCGTTAAGTTTGGATTAAGATAATGCAGTGAACTGTTCTAACGATAGAACAAATAAAATGAATGCTGATGGAATGTCATTAAAATCTGATTATCTTCCTTAAATGGAGGTAATTGCAAGAAAGTAGCACCAAGAATGGGCCGGGCATGACTGACTTGACAAAGACGCGTATCAAATTATCAAGTGACAGACTGCGGATAGTGTCATTTGATTTGATTTTGTCAAGTTCCTTTTAAGGAAGATTTTTTGGAGATTTTATGCAGTAGAAATCTTGTTTTCGTATGTTATTCTAAAGGGATTTGTACTTGTGGATGATTACTGGGGAGGGAGCATCACAAAATTAATCTACTTTAAGTTGGAAGCCAATCCTACCCTTTTCCCTGCTGTATTTTTTTTAAAAAATATAAACTTGACCTTAACCTGACAAACAAGGTGTATTTCTATTTACTTATGTTCCCTATGCCTTGTTTGGATTGTGATCCTTTTGCCTGAACAGCCGCAGAACAGGAAACAAGAAGGAAGAGGAGAAAAGGGATTAGGAATGTATTTGTTCAGTGTGTTAAGTTTACTAGTTCATTTTATGGAAACTGAGGTCGAAATGGAGGGAATGTATCACCTGTTTGTTTGTATGTGATTCTAGCTTTCATGAGATTTACAAATTGGCCTCAATTATGTATTCTCTCTGTTCTCAATGATATTGTCTTCAATGGTCTACAGTTTGAAACCTTTTTTCCTCTTGAATGCTTAACATCTGAAATGTGATTAGTGGCGAAGTTTTGGATTGGTAGATCTCAGTGTCCCCATCTTTGAAGAGACTCCACCGACTACTGTTAACTGAATGTAACAGGAACAGTTGCTTCAATGGTTGTGTCACTTGTGTAGCTGTAATGAAGTGCAATGAGGTTTAGAGTTCTAATTACTACAGGAGGAAGTTGATACCTGCTCGTGGTGACGAGTTAAGATCAGAATAGGACATAAAATTGTAAACTATAGTGTCGTTTGATTTTGTCTAGTTCAATCGTAGGAAGATTATACGACATATGCTGTAGTATTCTTGTTTTCATATGTTTCTCCCATCACTTTCGCAGCTGTATCTTTTGTCAAATACAAGCTCGGCGACCTTAACTGGACAAACAAGGTGTGATGGGCATAGCATGAAGGGCAGCTGGGGATGTGCAACTTGTTATGGTTCCTTCCCTATGCCTTGTTTGTATTATGATCCCTTTGTCTTAGCAGGAAAACAAGAAGGAAGCCAATGATGCATTTGTCGACAAGGGATCACAAAATCTTGAAATATGGTACTTTCAGCATTTGTCTGACAAGCTGCTCTAAGTTTTCGACGGGATCTTTTATACTATGCTAGAGAGTTTACGGTTCTCATTCAGTGTTTGCAACAACTGGAAAGGAATAAACTATGTTTGTCATTACAAAAAGCCTTGGAACACCACCTTTGTTCGGAGCCGTCCGATGTGTAAAGTCCACGTGAATCGAATGACTCTGGATACAACAGTCGTGTTTTAAAGTTGTGTTTCTCTCCTTTCGATATTGAACCCATTTTTAAGAGTGAATAATGCAATTTTGTTGGGAGAGGTGGCATGCAAGTTGTCTCCACTCCCTAGTGCTGGACATGATTTATATAGGTTTGTGGAGTCTATAAGGCTGCTATATCTATGATCTAATTGTTTATTTAATTATTTACAAATTCAGATGTCTATCTCATTTATTAAAAGAATATTAATTTGATCCAATGATTTAATGCTTCGGTCACTTCTTCAATGTACAAACTGACATAATGGACTACAGACAACTGAGACAAGGCTCTTCCTTCTTGGTATTCAATTTTTTTTATAATAACTGGATATTTTTTAATATTAAGCTACGAAAATATAATATCTGTGCATTCTAACTCAAGGGATGTAAACTTGGCCTCAAATCTATATTCTCTCTGTTCCCAATTGTATAGTCTCCAATGCACTATATTTTGAAATCTTTCCTCTTGAATGCTTAACATCTGAAAATGTGATTAGTGGCGAAATTTGGGATATGCTAAATTAGGTAGATCCCAGTTTTCCCATCTTTTCTTAACATAACATATTTGATGAGACTTCGCCGACTACGATTAACTGAATGTGACAGGAACAGTTACTTCAATGGTTGTGTAGTTATGATGAAGTGCAATGAGGTTTAGAATTCCATTCGAAGTAGGATAATATTGTAAATCAGTGGCAGATCCAGAAATTCCGCACAGAGGGTCACCTTTGAAGCATAACTTTTAAAAAAAAATCACAAACCAATATGACGAGAAGTTAAAATGTTTTGACATTCTTCATTAAGCAAAAAAGTTCAAACTTAATGTAATTATTATAGGCACTAGATCAATTCTTCAATTTTCTTGATTTGTCTTGTAAAAAATTAGCTCAATCGGAGAATTATAGGTTCTTGATCTAAACTTTCAATTTTTCATTCAAGAAAATTGTGTGCTCGTTATCATAGTGATTTGTACCGTATATATTGTAGGGCATGTTGAGAAGAACATTTATTTAAAAAATTGATCTGACATCGATAGGTATCAAAATGCTAAAAATTAATTTAACAATATGAACTGAATATCAAAATAACTCTTCTAATGAATATTATTTTCAATAAAACCATTTTTCCAAAGTTCATTCACTACTTAGGGTCCTAAATTTTGAATGAAAAATTGAAAGCTTCGATCAAGTACTTATAATTTTCCGATTGAGCTGATTTTTTACAAGACCAATCCGAAAATTATTTTAAAGTTATTAAACGCCTCAAATTTTACGAACACAAAAGAAGAAGAAAAATTTCTGGAATTGTAGGGGGTCGCGTGACCCCCTGTGCCCTTTGATAGATTTGATTTGATTTGCTCAAGTTCAATTGTTGGAAGATTATATGACATTGTATTAGGCGCTACTCGATTGATAAAATAAAAAATACAAAAAAAAAAAAAAAAAAAAGTAACGCAAATGATACAGATTACAAGTTGTCTAAAATCTGTTGATATATGTAGTCCAAGAATGCTGAAAATATCATATATATACCGTCATGAAAACTCACCCTTACATTCTACGAAAACATTTACATGAGTGGTCCCCTGAAAGAAGGATTTTAATTAACATTTTCAATTCCAATAAATTTAAAAATTATGTAAACCCACACTCTTTATTTCAGCTCTGGCCTCGGGGTTTATTAGTAAAATGCAGAATGAGTGGGTTTGTTCATCGAAAGAAAATTATTTTCAAAAATTAATTCCGACTCAATAAAAATAATTATTTTCAAAAAATAATTCCGCCTCACTTCATATTTCCAAAAAAAATTCCAAAAAAATTATTTCCCCATCTCTCCAATCATTAATCACATTTCTCTCTCTACTCATCTCCCTCTCTCCAATCATTATTCTTATTTCTTTCTCTATCTCTCTCCAATTATTACACATCTCTCAAATTCTTATTTTTTCCAAAAATCCATCCAAACACTATCTCAAAAATATTTCTCAAAATATTGTTCTCAAAACTCTCAACAAAACAAAGAGATTCGACTTTGGAGATCCGAGGAAGTGTCACACTACCTATTGAAATACCGTAACAAAATAATCACAGGGCTAATCTCATGTTGGTGAAAAGATTTAGTATTACTATCCTGGTACTAGCAGGGGAGTTCTTTAATGGATTTTTTGATTTTATTATCATCTTTTACAAATAGATTTTATCAATTATTTTTTAAATTTATAGTGGTCCACAACTATTTTATCACCTAAATTTTATCTATTGGGAAAACAAAACTAAAATCAATTTTCCCATTTTATCTCATAAAATCCATTCAAGAACTCTCCCCAAATCCCCACCAAAATCTCTTGCCTTTTCGTCGACGGTGTTTGACAGGCGGCGCTCCTCCACAGGCTGCGTTGGCGATGGCTCACCAACAGCCGTTCGACCCCTACTTCCTCCACCAACCGGACTACGGGGGCAACGGCATCAACACCCTCTTCGTCTCCGGCCTCCCCGATGACATCAAAGCTCGCGAGATTCACAACCTCTTCCGCCGCCGTCCTGGTTTCGACTCTTGCCAGCTCAAGTACACCGGCCGCGGCAATCAGGTCCCTCCCTCTCTCTCTCTCTCTCTCTCTCTCTCTCTCTCTAAGTCACTGGCCCAAGGTGTTTGATAGACCCAGGAGGTTTCGAATTAAGACCTTATAGAAGGGAGCAAACTTTTGCTCAGAAAATGTCGTTTCGAGTGGAAGTTCCAGGTTTAAAAGATTGTTTTTTTCCCTTCATATTGTGATGATTTTCGTGGGATAGGTACCACTAAAGTGGAAATTGGTGAGCTTGTGAACAACTGTGATGAAAGGATGATTATTGTAACATTCTCTAGTCTTATGCATTGAAGTATCTTTTAGGGTTTGTGATTCTAAGCATCACTAAGATTCCGAACCATTGGTATTGCAATTTGCTATGTTCCTGATTTTTTTAGGGTTTGGATTGCTTGTTAGGGTTCAGTCAAATTCAAATGAATCAGTTCGCAAGACGAAAACGGATTATTCAACGGGAATAGAGTTGTTGAGTGATGAAAGAGGCTTGCTAGATGTTATTGTGTTGTGTTCTTCACTCGGAGGGCCTATTTAGTCTTACATTTCTCTAATAATTTCTTCTCATTAATATACCCCCAAAAAGGGTAAAAACCTTTGACCGGAGAATTTATTGAGAGTTAACACCTTGAAGGTATCATTTTTGTTTGCAGGTCGTTGCTTTTGCTACCTTTGTCAATCATCAATCAGCTTTGGCAGCTATGCACTCATTAAATGTGAGCATCTACCTGTATTATCCTATGTATCTCTGCTTTTATGTGTAGTTTTCCTTTATAGACATGGACATTACCATGAAGTTCATAGATATATCTATTGAGGCCTGAGGGAGCTGATGGTGTATCTAAATGTTGTGAAACATCCTTGCGATGAAACCATGTGAAACAAGGTCTTTTATCCATCAAAGACATTATCAAACTACCACCTCTGTGTGTGTGTGTGCTAGGGGCACAAGCACACACACATACACATACACACACCCTTTTGGATACTGTGACGAAGTAATTTAAATTTATAGAAGAAGAACGCATTAAAAGTTTGTTTGCCTTAATGTTTCTTTGTCTTGAACCCCATAGCCTTATAGACTGATTAAAAGTTAGCAAATTTATGGTGGCACCAGCCAAAGTTCTAAAACTCGCTAGGCGCTCCTAGGGTGGCCGGGCACCTTCTAGCTTCCAGGGCCGAGTACTCGGCGCCTAGTTGGGCAATTAGTCGGAATAGTCATTCTAGTCGGGCTAGTCGGCAAGGGTCCTTCTAGCGCCTAGGCGGCGAGTACTCGGCCTTCTAGACCTTCTTTTAGAACACTGGCACCAGCTAAATTGAAGTTTGACGTTGTCAAAGGGAATTGGATGTCTTGGATTTCATTTGGAAACACATAATGACATGATAATACCCAGTATAAAAAAGAGAGAAAGTACAAGAAGCATGAAAAGAAGTTAAAGAATGGAAGTTATCAGTAGTTTCTAGTTTAACCATTCGGATCGTCTGGATGCTGGATGCATGTTCCAGCAATGGATTACATTCGATATAGCATATCTGACTGAGGAGAACAGTGGACGCGTTTTAATTGGTTTATAGCCTCCAATCTGGCAGTCACCATTGTCTTTTTCAGGGTGTAAAATTTGACCCTCAGACTGGATCTGTCCTACATATTGAAATGGCCAGATCAAATTCGAGGAGAAAGCGAAAACCAGGCATGCAATCCTTTCTTTTTTCAAGATGTTTCCGAAGTATACCCATAAAATTACTCGTTTATGATCTTTGCGTCCACGACTTTGTTGAGAAGGTGGGTTAGTATTTCTTTGCTCACAGGAAGTGGAGCCTATGTTGTTATTGACAACAGAAATAAAGCAGCAGGTGATGCCCAAGAATCCAGTGGTGATGGTAATATGTTCTGTACACGAATTAGATGTTGATAATGTTCATCTCTTGCTTTTATTCCATGTTGGCCGCATTCAGTTCATGAGGTTAAAGTCCCTGTTATTTTTTTGTCCCCTTTTTGGTGTTTAAGAGTGCTTGTACTCTCATATTTACTGGAGGCACTGGGGCATGAACTTGATATTATGACTCATGAGCACAAATCGGCACCTTTGCAGATTCAGGAGAGAGTGAAGCTGATGAAGCTCCTGGGGACAAGGAGGATGTAGATATTACGAAAAGGTTGAGATGATTTTGAAGCATAGCGATGCGATCCTTGTGTTACGAATCTAATTATCCATTTTTTTCAACTGCTTGCATTATCTCTAAAGGCTCTTACTGAAACCTGTTGTCTTTTTTGCTGATCCCTAACTTGGTTTTATCTCATAATTGGCAGTGCTGAGGCAGTGGATGGTTCTGAAACCGCTGTTCCTTCTGAAAATGTGAGGGAAAAGGTTTAGAACACTTCCTTTTTTCTCAATTCTTTTGCACTGTCTTACATGGGTATAGCACCAGGCTGTGTAAATTTGTCATCAGCAGAATGATAGGATTGATATTTGCCTATTGCCTATTCAACTTGATTGTCTTTGAGTTCAATTTTCGAATAAATGCGTGGACCACCAACTTTTTGTGCTTGTAAGCTGAATCCTTTATGGGTATATTGACTAGAAAATTTTACATTTGGGATTTTGGTGTCGGATTGTCTGGCTTTTGATGTGAACCCAAGGCATGACAAAAGATACTTGAATAAGAAGGTGCGCCTAATATCCTCTGAACTTCTCCTTTTATTGGGTATAAATCTTATGTGTCACAGGAGCAGGCAGAGAAGACCGTAAATGTTGTGTCAGAAGATACTGTCGATGGTGTATCGCGATGCTCCACTTTGTTCATTGCAAATCTCGGTCCAAATTGCACTGACGATGAACTGAAGAAAGTCCTGTCCCCGTAAGCTTTCCGGCAATCCTCGTTATGTAACTAGTGTATCTATTAAAAAATATTAAAAAAATACTGTCTTTCTCCATTTTGTTATCTGATTCTCTGTTGAGTTGAGTACAATTTCAAGCTTTGTCGTTACAAAACTTAATGGGCTTACATTTGTTTTTGGTGGCAGATATTCTGGGTTTAAGGCAGTGAAGGTGCGTTCTAGAGGTGGAATGCCAGTCGCATTTGCTGACTTTGAGGTATCCGTAACACAACCATCATCAATCTTGTTATTTACTATTTAGCAAAAATCTTTGATTTTATCAAATGGCTTCCTCATTTGCTAAAATCAACTATTGATTTTAGCAAATGTTGATTTTATCATTTGCGAAACTAATGCAGTTGGACCTCTACCTATTGAAGTTTATCTTTGAAAAAGAAAGCCATCAAACGAAGGAAATGTTGATAATACTCAAAATCCCATCTTATGGTTTTATCTTGGCAGGGAATTGAACAAGCTACTCAGGTCATGGATGCTCTTCAAGGAAGTTGGTTAGAATCGTCAGACCGAGGAGGGATGCACATCGAGTAGCTTTTCAACTTAATTCATGTTTTTTCGTTATGCATTATGACATATAACATCACCTAAGTGTAGTACTTCTTGGTGCTTTTCAGGTATGCAAGGTCTAAGATGAGGAAATCATAGAAGGAAAAAAAAAACTGAGAGGTTTCCACCACAACCTTATCTGACTGCAGTGTGATAGATATTCCTGATACCAGCTAGGGGAAGAAGTTCTCGGATCTGATTCCTCAGTTACGTAAAGGGAAGAGAAATCCATGCCATTTGGAATTCATTTGCTGTAGTAGTAGGTGGTTTAGAGTTCTCTTCCTCTTTAACTTCATGTTATATGCTTAACTTTGCCGGTATCCGACATTGTTTAGCCAATTGTGACTGAAATTGAACATATACTTAAGCACTGAATATCCGTGGGTTCTCTTTTTTGTATTGTGATTTGAAGTCCATGTTTTCCTTTCATTTGTTCTTATGCTGGTCTGTCGCCATGGGAGGGAGATAACTTGGGATTGCATGCATGCTAAATAGATATCAGGATGTATTTTAGTCCATTACCACCTTTTTCTTACAGTGAATCTGCAATTTGGTCCCTTGGACATAAATTTTTACTTGGAAGGTTAAATTTTCACAAGGAAAAATGGCTACTCCTATTACTTAAGGAAAATGCTAAATTCTGCCCTTGGGGCTTTATGTGGAAAAAGTGTATCGATATCTGAGGGAAGTGTGTTAGTATCCGTTTAAGTGTATTGTCCGCGAAATGTGTATTGAAATTCGAATTCATTTGTACGTCTTTATGTGCCTATTATCCACCGCCTAGTGAGCAGAGATTAGCAAGATCGGTTACTTAAAACTGTATGTACCCTTGAAATTGATTTTAGCATTCATATTAATTGAGAAACATAAGTACAAGGGAACTTAGTTTTGCTTACATAGAAGTGAAGTGCATGATCTCGATTCAAGAAAATGTTGCACATAATCCTGAGTTATTGTTTTTAGGATGTATCAATGTTACTTGTTGCCATAAAATCTATGTACTCTTTCAAATGAAGCAGAAATGGAACCCACAAAGTGCTGCTCAAGCTGATTTCATTGAACGGACCAAAAAATATATGCATCAAAGTTCCAACCTCGCGACTTAGAGATCAGACCACAATTCCAAAATGAACTACGAAACCCTACATCCGCTAACTGCCCCAGACTATACAAGATAAAATCCGGATTGCAATATTTTCAGCATTTCACCCATGCAAGTTAAGTGTGGGAACAAGCTTCACAAGTCATCCTCGGGTGAAGTCCTCCTGGCTGCCTTATCTCTTTCCCAGAAAGGTGACAACCTTGGCGACCCAAGAGAGAGCTTCCCATTGAACCCTTCCAAAGCTTCGACCAACGCTGGACTGCTGTAGTGTTGATATTGTTGTTGCTTTTCTCGCTGAATCCGTCCACTCTGACTACCGGCATCATACCTTGGCGTTGACATTTGACTTGAGTCCATGATCATATCCCCCTCCAGTATGCGGAGCACCTGCATGTTACAAAAGAATGTAAAACAAGAAACATAGATTAAAGAAGACCGGGGCTAATGTATGCAGTGCCTTATGTAATGAGTGAAAGTGCAACGCTAAGTTTTTGTTCAGGGCCATTTAGATATAGATTAAACAAGCTTAAATCAAGCATGTTTCCTCCATTTTTTAGCCCTCATAGCGAAGAACATTTCATAAGACATTGTGGCTTACTTTAAAATCTCTCTTACCTGTGACATGCGAGGCCTTGAGTGAGGATCCCGTCGAATGCACATGGATGCTGCATGTAACATGCAATAGACCTCGTGTTCATTATAGTTGTTTACCAGCCGTGGATCAATCAGTTTGTCAATGGCATATTCTTGCAGTAGTGGACGTGCCTGTTCCACACCAAATAAAAAATCATCAAGGAAAAGGAAGAACAAACTGTTAGGATGAGCAAGATCAAACAGATAACTTAATTTTAACTCTTTTCTGTTTGTTTCAACAAGATACAGTGCTTCTCAACAATTTCATGCGAAAACTCCCAAATGATTCGGCGGATAGCATTTGGTCGATGCACAGAATAATAAGAACAGTCTGAAGTATACCCATTCACTGAGGCACTGTTGACCCTTTGGCCGGTTAATGTCTACAGCTTTTCTTCCAGTAACAAGCTCCACCAAGACCACCCCAAATGAATAAACATCAGCTTTCTCTGTGATTTGGCCAGTTTGAGCATACTCTGGAGCCAAATACCTACAAGAAACATAACAAGCAATTTAGTGATGTATGACGAGCAATTTAGTAATTTCATACATATGGTCTGATGGAAAATTAGGGGGAAAATTCCAGGACATACCCAAGAGTTCCAATTACTCTAGTTTCCACTCCTGTGTCTCCATCAGGTTGCCATCTTGCCAACCCGAAGTCTCCAACCTTGCAAAACAAAGAGTTGGAATGAGAGTAAAACAATTTGAAACCTACCCATCCGGGTAAATGCGTACTCATTCTTCGCATAAGAAGATCTAAGCAATCCATACACAAGTAAGAACTAATAAAACAATTTCTAAGGGTTCAGCTGCATTCAAAAATCACAGCATTTGACTTTCAATTGTACAATAGAAGTGCCAAGTAGAGAAGAACTTGAGAGAAACCTAGTCGACATCTAATGTATAAACCAGGAAGTAGTACTGAGGGAACTGGAGAGTTGGTAGAGTGCTACATTTGCTCATATGACTTGAGTACTAACATTGTGATTCCTCATTCTTAGACCAAGAGTTGAGATTGGAACAGCGGTCTTAGAAGCCAAGATCTTGACTGCTCATTCAATAAATTTCGTTAATGGATTATAAGATGATATTTGAGTAGCTCAAATTGGTGGGATACAAACAATGTTTAGTCACCGAAGGAAGATGATTGTGAAGGAGGTTCAACAATGTAACAAGTTTGGTAAAAACATGAAGTAAGCTTAGAAAAGGTCCAAATTTTCTGATAATACAACAGAGGTAAACGGGTAATGATTTGGGTGCTCTTTCTTAATATCACAAAAATGCCGGTAGAAGGTTCTGAAATTTTCGTACCAGTGGTTCAAAATCATGGGTGATGAGGATGTTGTTAGGCCGCATGTCTCTGTGGACAATGCAACCCACTCTGCATTCTTCGTGAAGATACCGCAGCCCGCGAGCAGCTCCCAGAGCTATTTTTTGGCGTGCAGACCATTCTAATGGATCTCGGTGATGACCTGAACAACCAGAATCAGAGATCAGCTTTGATAAATCGGCTTAACTCAAACTGATTAAATGGGGTAAAACTATGAATGCTTTGACTAAAGGACCAATAAAAAGGGTCAAGACTCAAGTCCTAGATGGAAGTTTGGTCAGCTCATGTATATCACATCTATATCAGCCAAAGATAGCTAAGTAACGTGAGTCTTAACAGAGAGACGGTTCAATCAATGGAAAGAGCAGATCAAAATTCATTGAGTCACCGCTAAACAAAGACAGACCAGAACATTCCCAATAATTAGTTGTGAGATCACTACTACAAGTTTTCTAACAGAAAACGTGAATATAAATACAAGTTAACTTAAAAATCTACATTGAGGAGGTATACTCATAATGGAATTACATTGCTTTCATTGGTATAGCCTAAAGCATTTCAGAGTTGGGGACCAATAAATTACCGTATAGATGAGAATCCAGCGACCCATTGCATATATATTCATAAACCAGCAACCTCCTCCTGTCCTCAATACAGAATCCAATCAACATAACAACATTTCGGTGCTGAGCACAACTAAGGACTTCCACTTCTGAGCAAAATTCTTGATCCCCCTGAGAACTAGCCAATTTGTGTTGCTTGACAGCAACTGTCCGACCATCTGATAAGACTCCTCTGTGGACAGATCCAAACCCTCCTTCTGCCAAGAAATTAGCTTGTGAAAATCCTCCAGTAGCATGCTCCAGCTCAGCATAGGTGAACCACCTTGGGGGTTTTCCAAAGACAGGTGCCTTGTGTTGGCATATTGAACATAAAGGAGGAGGCCCAAGAGGGGCATTTCTGGACAGAGAAACTGCTTCTCTCATATTTCCACTGAAGTCCAGGTCAGGACTGTAATTCGGTAATCCAAATCTAGCTTCTCGGTCAAGTCTAGAAAATTTCCCCGAACAAGCCCTTGTTGTGGAAGTCTTAGCCGTAATAGAATTTGATCTTTGTGAGCTTTCTTCCACCATCCATCGTTGGAACCTTAAACTTGATGAGAATGGAGATGAGGTTCTACTGTCAGTATCGGAACTTGAATCATCGAGATCCGGCATTTCTTTTGTGCAAAATGGTTCTAATTTCTTGAGATTTATTCCAGAAAGGAAAAATGGCGAGGCCCCAGGATCTGAGCTGGATACTGATGAAGTTCCTACTTCAGTTGCAGTAAATAGCTCCGGACTACTACTGGGAGTCACGGCAGGTCCTCGAATGGAATTCATAGTATCATTCTCTTCTCTAAGTTGTCTCTCAGATGATTGATTTAGTTCAGATTGCGATGGACGTGCTGCTTCAGCTCCCTTCTTTGGTGACCCAACCAAGTGTAGACGCAGAACTTTTGGGTGGGAGCGTTTCATCACGACAATGTTGCATTGTAGCTCTTCCATACAGCGCTTTTCTTCATGCTTGAGCTGTCTACAAATTATCACAGAGATCACTCCAGGAACGTAGTTTCAGGAATAAAAATATAATAACTGAACTTAATTTAATTTGAAAAACGACCGTTCACATGAATTGGGTGTTTGTTGCACCAGAATTATCCCAACAGCAAAAAGCAAAAATCATAAAGCATCAAAATGGAGCTTGTCAAACGTCTGCTTTTCTAAAGCATTTTTGAAGTGTTTTTTTCTGACTCCGACAAGCACAAAGCATAAGATGTGCCAAACATATTTGTAATTTGGCACAGCTTCCCAAGACAAAAAAAAAAAAAAGAAGTTATAAGTAAGCCGCAGCAGTTCCAAGTTCAAACATAAATTAATCGTGTTCAAACTTGAATTATTACCTGTCCAGTATAACCCAAGCAGCTCGAGTTTTCTTGGCCTCCGCAGCCACTGCTCCACTTGGTGATCCAGAAACAACTTTTATCTTCACATTTATCTATCAAAAATGAATTAGGACGCAAATGAAAATATTATAATTCAGGTAGTGTGTAAGCTAACACAAAACTTAGAGTTATACATAGATGCACATACTTTGTTAGGATCATAAACATCATGGAGCCGAAGGATCATCTGGGAGAAGGAATCTGTGATATCAGCTTTCTGCTCAGGACTTGCTCCTGAAGACCTTCGGTGGCCACTGGCACAATCTCCTGCAAATCTAGGGAAACTCCAAAATTTCCTACCTGTAGAATAGGGGAGCAAGAAAGTAGTTTTCAGCATTATACATCTATTAAAAGGCTTGAGAATTTTGGTTTCCTTCATCTCATCCAAAAACTTTCATTGTAACAAATTCAGAGGTCTTTTGCTGAAATCAAACATGAAATGACATATGCACATAGCTCAAACAAATCCAATAGGTCCACATATAGAGTTATGGCCTCAAAATAAAAAAAAATACACAAAAGGATAGCTAAAAATCTGTAAGCTAATCCATCAAATTGAATACAAGTAACCAAGGAAAATGTTGTAGAATATCTAATCATCAGAGCAACACCCTTCATTTTTCCTATCTTGTTGAAGGAAGAACACAATAAAAAGAAACAGGTTTCTTGAAAGAAAATGAAACACCAAATCTGAAAATATTCCAGTCAAGATCCATCAGACAAGCATAAGTAACAAAAACAAGGAGTAAGCCTAATAGCCAGCTAGGCGTACAGTTTAGAAATCGGTCACACTAGCAAGCACATAACCCGCGAGAACAACCAAGAAAAGAAACAAAGAAAGTGCAAAACACATATATTTTACGTGGTTCCCCAACTATGTACTCGATTACACCTACGGTTCACGTCAGTTTTCACTATGTATCAAATGAATGACAAACGATTAACAATCAGATGGGCATGTTACTACAGAAACGAGAGAGAAAGAGTACCAGAACTTTGAGAAGGGATGACAACCAACAAAGTAATGCAATCCCCAGGATGAACAACATGAGTCAAAGCCCAAACCAGAGCAGTCTTTGGAATCTCCTTTGATGCCTTCACTGCAACAACCACCTTCTCCTTCCCATCTGACTCCTTCTCTAACTTCCCTTTCTTCATTACCCGATAAAATTTGTTTAACTTCTCCCCTTCTGTCCAATGCTTCAAAACCCAACAATTATATTGATTCCAAAAACCCAGAAAAGCACCAATCAATTACTCCACTAAATAAACCTACAACAACAACAGCCATTATTATTGAGGCATTCTGTTCACCCGACATGGGCTGACTTTAATAGACTGTTTCCGTCCATGAAAATGACTAACACTCTTTTAAATGAGTGTTCTGATTTGCACAAATAAAAGCAGCCGCCATGAAAAAAGTTAAAACCCTAAAAAGCACTCGATTCAATTTTGAACTTACCTTTGGCCGGTGGCCCAAGTAGATAGTAGTATATTTGTCTGTAGGCCTTTCAAATCACGAAGTCAAAACCTTTTACCCTCTTCTCTCTCTCACTCACTCTTTCCAGATCCAATTGCAACAACTCCTCTCTCTCTCTTTCAAATGGACTGTGAGGAAACGTTCAACTCAGGTGTCTAAACTTCATAAATCACCACCATAACTCAATAATGAGCACAAATCACCGATATGACTCCATTAACTCAATAATTTCCCCATTGCAGACTTCACGTCCCACCTCTCTCTCTCTCTCTCTCTCTCTCTCTCTCTCTCTCTCTCTCTAGAAGTTCTCGAACGAAAACAACACGAATCACATTCCCCCTGCAAAACCCAAGAACCCAAAATCAGAAGAAAACCCATCACGTCCAAAGATAATACTATTCATATCATACATATAGATACAGACCCAAGTACGAAAAAACTCGTCGTTTCAAATCGGCCAAATCAAGAAACACAGAATGCAGGATACATAGTAGTAGTACTAAATTTGTACGTACGCCACGACTAAGACAAGTCAGAGCTAGACGAACCTAATCGAATCGAATTAAGCTAAAGCTTCACATACCCAACACAAATTACCGAATTTGCAGAAACTTAAATGTCAACACACGCATTCGTTATCTCACATCAAGAACAGCAACACACGCCAAAAACAGGGGGAGAAAGGCGTGGGGTTGAGAGCGCCAAAAATGGAGAGAAATACTACTAAATTAATTGGGGGTGTGGGGGGTTTCACTTTCAATCTCAACTACCGTCACGCAATCATCAATTCAAATTCTGATTGTACTGTCCAAATACGTGCGTAAATGTACTTCTAAATATTACTCCATATAGTATATGTAGTATTTTCCCCTCTGACAAGTGTGCCATTAATTTCCGTGACAGTAGTAATTTGCTTTTTTGTTTTTTTACGGGGAAGTGTTATTGGTACTCATATTATCTTTATTGGCACTTTTTTTTTTTTGTCTTTATTAGGTAAATTTACTCTTGTAGGAGTATTTTTCATATAAAGACAAGAAAAAGGTCAACAGAGAAAAGGGGAGTGTCAATATCAATTCTTTTTTTATATACGAAAAAAGAAAATGCTAAAATAAACCAAGTAAACTTATCATAATTTATTTTAATGTTGTCAAATAATTAACAACGTACAATTATGTCAACGATTATCACAATACAATCATTATGCAGAAATTAAGAGCAGCGTACCCGGATCTAATTATGTGAAATTTCAGCGATCCAACAATTCATCAGCCATCATGAATTTACCAACAGTGTTAAATCCTAGGTGGAATACAGGTTTCTCTCTTGCCTTTCTTTCTAGCCGTTTAGTATATCACACATAAATTTGATGGAATCCTAACCGCTATTTTTTGGGCAAAGAGAAGACTTGTTTCTTTAATGAACATTACAACACTTCCCATCAAAGTAGACAAGGCCGGCCCAGGCCGGCCTAGGGCACTCCCAAAATCCCCAAAATTAGGGGCACTCCCATAAATTTTAATGTTAGGCTTGAGTAGAAGTCTTTTTCAAGGTTAGCCCAAACAAAAAAAATTATGAGGCACTCAAGTAAGAATTTTTTTTACATTTAGGAGCTGATATGAAAGTAAGTGGAGTGGTGGTAGCTTTATAGGAAAAAAGAATGGTTGCTAAACACTAATTTTCCATTGTGAGACTAATGAAACTCACATAGATACCAATGAGAGTTCGAGCTCAAGTATTTTTTTAGCGAGCCGAGCCCGAGCATCATAGAACTTGGCTTGTAGAGCAAAATTATGTTCCTAAAGATGAAGTTTATAAGGTATATTTCCTACTTTCTTCTTAATTTCAGCGAAACAAATTATCTAAGAAACATTTTTACATTTTTTTTAACTTGCAAAATTTACATTGAAGCTGTTTTTGGCCCATTGTGCTCTTATGTAATAATAATTAGTAGAACTTTATATGGTTTTTACTTTCACGTGCGATTGTTGATGAAAAAAAAAAATTAGGGCACATATTTTAGATTAGGCCTAGGGCATTCAAAACCCTTGGGCCGGCCCTGAAAGTAGAGTCTATTTAGGAAACAACTTCTCTATTTGATCAGAGAATAAAATCTTAGGCATAAAGATATGGAGAATCTCATTAAACCAATAATTCATATGTGCCATATAATTCATGTAGGCCATAAATACTAAATGTATAAAATTAAGAGGGTGTTCCACTAACAAAAAACTATTTTTTTCAAAAATCGAAATAGATCATTCTCTTACAATACATCACATAAGAACCGTGAAAAATCAGTTTATTCAAAAAAACACCTTACTGGAACACCCCCTAATCTTACACTTATGTTAAGGTTTAAAAAATGTGTTGAAATGTGTGAAAATGTATATAAAATTAAGTGTCAATGTATTAAAAACGTAAAAAATGTAGTGGAGTACGTGTTTTTTTTTAAACTTCGTGAGCCCAACAAATTCACAATGGCAGTGTTGGAAATTTTACAAGGATCCTCTTTTACGTTACACCAACGGGAACTCTACAATGGGAGGGGGTCAATCTGAGTTTTGAATTTGAGCTTTGGGGCGAGCGGTGTGGTGCTAAAAGGATCCTCTTTTTGTTTTTCTTGGGACTCCAAATTTTTTATAATGATGGTATCAGATGGGATCATGGGAGGGCAGCCGTGCTATTGGCACCTACTAGGGAGTGCAAATCTTGTACAGATCTTTAGTACAGTAGTAGTAATTTTTTGCGCTAACCAATAAGAAAATATTTTTAAAAAATGAGCAATTTTGATCATCTTTGAGACACCGCGATGGGCCCAGAAAAAAGATCTGTACCCTATATCTATGTAAACAAACTTAGGTAAAAAAATATTTTAAGAAAAAATGAGTAGTTTGAATCATTTTTAAGACACCCGAGATGGGTCCCATAAAAAGATTTGTACCATATATCTATGCGAACAAACTTAGGATGAGTTTTCACTAAGGTAACTTTGGTATTTTCAGTATTCTTAACCTACAAGTTAAATCATTTGATGTATTTGAAGGGAATAACTTTTTAATTAATAAGTTGTATCCCAAGAATACCAAAATAGCTTAGTGGAAATTCAACCTTATCAGGGCGATATACATACATGGGTTCTTTGTTTTCTTTGGGAAAATGTTTCGTGACTCATTCTAGTTTTTCATATCAATTTTACAAAATTACTCCTGCCGTCAATTTCATTTGTTTATTATTCTATTTGTCTCTTTTGTGTATATTACCTATATTTTTAATTTATAATATTTTTTATAATTTCTAAAACTTCTTATTATATAGCAAACTAAAATTTATAATATAATATTCATATTGCATATTTTTAAAGATCACGTTCAAAGATATAGACAATAGATGTAGAATGGCGAAAGGAGTAATGGACAAATAAAATGGGACGAATAGAGTACTATATGTGATGTAGTGGCAACCAGTAAATACTTATAACTCATTAAAATTCTACTATAAAATTTCACTTGAGAGGAAAAAACTCCATAAAATTTCAAATTATTAACCTTTTTGTCGCGTTGTAAAAGTTAATGACTGTTGTGTATACGAGGCTTTGATCTAGTTTAAATTTTTCTAGAGTATGATAGAATTGGGCCCCAACGTTGGTCAAGGAGAGTGTTAGTTGGCCAAGAAACCTTAGTTATAAAACCACATGTTCATAGAATGTATTTTTCACTAGAAAAAGGCTATGCTATTGACGGCCTACTAAGTTCCAAATACAACGAAAATAAAAAAAATAAAAACGCAATTTCTGGTTCACTTTTACTCCTTCCGTTTCAAATTGCCTGTCACTTATACGATTTTGGAATGTTCCAAATTGTTTGTCCGGTTTGAAAAATCAAAACAAAATTGATTCAATCTTCCAAAATAGCCCCCTTACCAACAATGAGCATTTCTCTCAAAAGTTGAAATATAAGTGCATTGTTGAAAATTAAGAAATCTGTTTAATGTGAATGCATTAAATGAATGCAGCTTGCATGTCTGCTTAAAAAGTTGGAATTTCCAAAAGTAACCAACAATTTGAAATAGAGAGAGTAATACTTTCAAGGCACTTTGACTACTATTGCCATTTTACATTTTACAGACTAGGGGCTGAGTTTCCACTAAGATATTTTTGGTATTTTTTGGACTATAAGTTGTCAAATGAATTGACAAATCATTTTCCTTATATACATCTATTGATTTGATAAATCAATTAACCACAAGAGGTTGGCAAAGTGGTCTAGCCTTGGAATTTAGGAATTTGTTATCACTTAAGGTCTTCGATTCCCCTTGCCAGCCAACTCTCAGGAAAACTAGGGTTATGGCAAGTCATTACCAAAAGAGCCAAGAAATAAGTCGAGATGTGCAAAAGTTTGCCCAAATATCCGATTATTTAAAAAAAACTTATAGTCAAAAAAAAAAAATACCATAGTAAAAATTCAACATAGACATAATTCTGCTTCCGCAATCATTTATGAGAAATGTAATTGGGAAATTATGAGTAATTTCCTTACACAAAATTTGGTTGGGTCCCACGCCATTATCCATCTCCGTCAAAGCAAGTAAAGCACGCCCACTTGACTTGTCAGTTGTCCTGCCAGCTGCACCAACTCCCGAGGGGAAACGTCCAATTATCAAAGGGTCCTCCTCCGTTTGTCAGATAACGTCCACCGTTAACTCAGATGTCCTGTTAACGACGTCTAATTCGCTACAGGGAAAAGCCTGCGTAGACCCATAGACGGAGAGTAAACGACCGTGACGATTGACTGCAGCCGTTGTCGGGTCCGGCGCCACTTGCCCCGGATCGTGTCGCAGCTTTGGAACCTACGAAACCATTTGATTATGCATTTCGAGGACGCATTTGAGTTTGAGAACTCTGTTTCCAATCGTATTTTATTGGGTAAATTACACTGACCTCCCCTGAGGTTTCTGACTTATACACTGACCACCCCTACTTTATCTGAAATAGCACTGACCTCCCCTGAGGTTTATATTTTCGTATCAAAAGCACCCTTCTACCATTCCGACGAGTACCGACAGCGCCGGGGGCCCCCTTGTGGGTCCCCAACGGTCGATCCGAGCCGTCCATTCATTCCAGAATCGAATTCCGAGTGGGTCTATGCGGGAATCACCTCAATCGGACGGTCCTAAGTGCTCGATCCAAAATCACCCCATTTAGTTCAAAATTTTGTGGATCGAGCACTTAGGACCGTCCGATTGAGGTGATTCCCGCTTAGACCCATTCGGAATTCGATTCTAGAATGAATGGACGGCTCGGATCGACCGTTGGGGACCCACAAGGGGGCCCCCGGCGCTGTCGGTACTCGTCGGAATGGTATAAGGGTGCTTTTGATACGAAAATATAAACCTCAGGGGAGGTCAGTGCTATTTCAGATAAAGTAGGGGTGGTCAGTGTACAAGTCAGAAACCTCAGGGGAGGTCAGTGTAATTTACCCTATTTTATTTGTCAATAGATTCACCCGAGCAGCATCGGAGCAAATACAAATGCAATTGTCAAAATGACTATAGTCATTGCTATATTCATTTTTTTGGTGTTAAAATATAACTCAGGCTCCAATCAGGGCGGGCCCTGTGTTTCGCGAGGCCCCAACCCTATCCTCAATTTGAGGCCCTTCATATATATATATATATATATATATAGGAAGCCCTTCCAATAAGGGACCCTTATTGAAGTTACCATGCGGACCTCACCTTTCCGAGCCAAATTTCGACGATCCGAACCGTTCAATGTTTTTAAAATGCATTTTTAAGGGCCCCCGTGAAGATTCGTCCAAAAAAAATACCCGGAAGGGCTTCATCCGTTCGGTTTTTGCTAAAAACGCTATATTTTTTGGACGAATCTTCGCGGGGGCCCTTAAAAATGCATTTTAAAAACATTGAACGGTTCGGATCGTCAAAATTTGGTCCGGAAACACAAAAAAAGCCTAGGTCCGCATGGAATTTTCCCATAAGGGACCCTTATTGGAAGTTTATCCTATATATATATATATATTTTTTATTTTTATTTTTATTTTTTCTACGAGAAGGGGCCCCAGGCCCGGGCCTCCCAAGCCTGCCCACAGGGCGGGGCCTGGTTCCAATGCTTGGTAACAGTTCCAAATTTAACTAACTTTTCCGCCACCTAACTTTCACTATATGTGTACCAATCTTGGACATTTGGATGTACGAATAAGGATCCAGACGGCGTGTGGGATTCACTTTTGGGTTTTACATCAACAATTCTGATGCAGGACAAGATATACACCCTTATCACTTATGGAAACATTATTTTTGTAACAATTTTATGTATGAGTATTCTTAGAAGATTTTATTTGTGCTGCCTGTTTTGCACATTCCTAGTTTAATTTTGGTTAGATTTTATTTTATTTCCTTTTAGCAAATAGTCTAGATTTCCAAGTAATGTTTTGCTTGGTCACCACTCTAAGTAATTTCATTTTAATTAGGACTTCTACTAGTATAAATAAGGATGTAGCCTATGGGCATATTTAGCTTTTAATCAATTATAAATCAGAGTTATTCTCTTTCTTCTTGTGGATTCAATAAACCTCGTGAATTTGAGAACCTATCTCGTTTGAAATAGTACTTTAACTATTCTCTCGTGAATTCCGCTGCGTCAAGTGATATACACCCCTATCACTTATGGAAACATTATTTTTGTAACAATTTTATTTATGAGTATTCTTAGAATATTTTATTTGTGCTGCCTGTTTTGCACATTCCTAGTTTAATTTTGGTTAGATTTTATTTTATTTCCTTTTAGCAAATAGTCTAGGTTTCCAAGTAATACTTTGTTTGGTCACCACTCTAAGTAATTTCCTTTTAATTAGGACTTCTACTAGTATAAATAAGGATGTAGCCTATGGGCATATTTAGCTTTTATTCAATTACCAATAAAATTTATAGAGTTTCTCTATTTTTCTTGTGGATTCAAGAACATCTCGTGGATTCGAGAACCTATCTCGTTTGGAATAGTACGTTAACTATTCTCTCGTGAATTCCACTGCGTCAAATTCAAATTGTTCATTTAGGGGGTGTTCCACTAAGCTAGTTTTTTGAATAAACTGATTTTTCACGGTTTTTTATGTGATGTATTATAAGAGAATGACTTGACTCAGTTTTTAGTAAAAACAATTTTTTGTTAGTGGAACACCCTTTTAGTTTACTTGTTTCAAGCGATCATGCAAAAAACCCATCTCAATTGGATGGGTTAATTAAATTTCTAATTTTTCATTCAAAATTTTAGGAGATTGGTTTAACCACTTACACGTATTCAATTGCATTGATTTTCTAATAATGACGCTCAAAAGATTAGTTTAAAATTAATAAACGGTTTGGATAATTCATGAAGAATCAAAAGTGAGCCTCGAATTCGTCTATATATTATTTGTACAACAAGAGTCAGTACCCTAACATTATCGAGATTGAGATTCATCCTCTCTGTAGAATTTGATTTCAATTGTCTTTTGTGACGAAAATAATGGAAGTTATATATTGTTTGAGTAACAATAATGGAAGTTATATATTATTTGTACAACAAGATTCAGTACCCTAACATTATGAATTTATTGTTTTTTTTTATGTTTTTAAATCCTTTATACGGTAGAATTATCAATATCTATCAAATAAGATTCGTATTGCACATTTAAACATTACACATTTAAAAATATAAACTAACTTTTGAGATGTCTTAAATAATAAAAGTGGACAAGAAATTTGAAAAACAGGAATGTGATTTTTTTTTTTTTTTTTTTGGGTTCTAATGTCATTTTTCTTTGTTTTTTCTGCCTGCCATTGTAGCTTTAGAAGTATTGATTGAGAAAACGTAGCTTACTAAGACAAACTCAAAAGGTTCTTGGTCCGTTGTGAGCAAGATCCTTGTTCCACTAGGTTGGTTTTCGGTTTTTAGTTTTGGACCCTGCTATGGGTACCGAAATTATTGTACAGAAAATGTACAAAGCGCTCTCGGGGACCCACTTTTGGGTCCCACACGAGTGATCCGAACCGTTCATTATTCTTAGAACATTTTTCCGAGGGGCCCCACAAAAAATCAGCTCAATCGAACGGTTAGAAGTGCTTGAACCAAAGCCCCACCGTTTCAAATTTGTACATCTTTTTATGTACCCTAGGTTTATCCTTAGTTTTTCACGCTTTTTGAGGCAAATCATCTCCTCACGTACATTAAGTCAAAAGTCAAAAGCTTAGTAGAACAAGACTTTATTGTGACAAATTGGCTAGTTAAGCTATCATTGTCAACAAAACTTTCGAGTTCACTAAAAATACGTCCAATAGTTGATTAAGTCTCGAAATGAGTCTCACTTGCAGGTAAATTAATCCCAATCCAATTATTTATACTCCCTTCATCCCAAATTTCTTATCCACTCTCATTATCTACGACGAAAATTATTTATATTTTAAAAAATCATGTTTGTCAGCTATCGATAAGTTATACATTAAACAAGGTTTTTAAAAATATAAATAACATTACACATTAAAAGATACAAGTAGTTGGAAAAATAGCACGCGTACCAAAAAATGAATAAAAAATTTGGGACAACGGAAGTATATATTAGTATATGAATTAACTATAGTCTCCAAACTCAATGAATTCGGGCCTTGTTTGGTTTGGTTTCCAAAAACCGGTTTTCTAAATTATTATTCAATTATTACCCCTATTTTTAAATATTTTATTTTTTCTCTCTATCTCTCTCCAATCATTAATACCTATTTTTTTTAATTATTATACCTATTTCTCCTTCTAATCATTACAAAAACCAAAACTCAAAACCAAACCAAACACAACCTAAATGCAGATGGGCCTCTCTTGTCCTTAAAGCTATGGGCCCATCATATTTCGGACCATAACACTAGTTCTAATTCTATAGTACTAGTTTAGATCCTCTATTGATTGTGCAATTGATGCGAGACAACATTGATTTCGGATCCACTTCCTATTCGTTTAGTGCTTTTCAGTCCATTTCAAGAAGAAAAGTGATAGGCGTATAACAATTGTCTCCAACATGGCTCGAACACACTCACATGGTGTGTGGAGCCAACACGTAAGGGCAACTACAACAACCTCCTTAAACCCTCTCTATCCCTATTTTAGGGAGCCAAACATAAAAATTAGGCCCCAACAGCCTCCCTAAAATACAAAATGTTACAGTGGCTCCCTAAAACCCTCCCCATTTGGAGAGCCACTATTCACTCCCTACCCCTTTTTTTAATTATTTCTCTCTCCCACAACCTACCCAGCCATTCACTTTTTTTATTATTATTCTCATATATCATTATTTAATTAAAATAGAGAGGGTAATAGAGAGGAATGTTGGAGACGTGGATTGGTAAAATGAAAATATGCACTGTTCATTACCTTTTTTAGAGAAAAATCTAGGGAGACTGTTGGGGATGCTCTAACAGAACTTTCGGCTCATATCTCTCACACCTAGTCGACATTTGCTTTAAATTGCAGTCCCCGAAAGACCAATCAACCCACCTAAATAGTTATTTCATCAATGAGAAACGAATACACTATAAGATGGCAAAACCGAACTTTTAAGAGTGAAATACTCCCTCCGTCCCATTTTGTTTGTCAATTCTTCATTGTCTCTTTTGTGTCTATTGCTTAAATCTTTCAATGTAAATCCTAAAAAATATGCAATATGAATCTTATTTGATAGATCTCGATTTTTCTTCTGTAATACGAAGTTCTCGAAACTATAAAAAGCATTACAGATTGAAAGATATAGATAATAGACATAAAAGAGACAAATGGAATAATCGACAAACAAAATGAGACAGAGCTAGGGAGTAGCATGGAAGCAACACTCACATTCGTGGCGATAACATCAATATTGTAAACTTAGTGAATGAATAGAAAATTTATACAAGATAGAATAAGTATGTGATTGCTGCAAAATCCTCTAGTTTGGACCACTAGCGGTCCATTGTAGCCATTTCTTGCCACCATATAATCCAGCCTGTGGGTTGTTTGCCTAATTATTGCATCTTGTAGATTTTAGAAGTTGTACCTATATATCATACATTCCACCCTGTGTTCTGCGTTTTCTTTCTATGGTTTATCTAATACCACTACAATTGTGTTTCTTTGGATATAAAAACAAAAAACAAAAACAAAAACAAAAAAACAGATTAGGGGGTCATAATATCACTCTTCGATTTTCATTTCATTTATATTACGTTCGGATTATTTACGACCCAGCTTGATTGAGGAGCTTGGCGAGGAAAGGAAAAGAAACAGTAGTCATAACAGTTGTTTCGGTGAATAAGACACATAATAAACAGTGAAAATGTAGATAAACAAGTTCTCATTAGTTTTCACCAAAATTGGTGAGCTTTGATGAAACACGGAGTTGGAGTTCATTAACTTTACTGGAGAACCACGTAAAATCTTTCTGTCTTCGCATTCTTATTTTTTGTTCTGATTATCTTTGCGCGTCTTGTATTTGCTTGGTGCGCTGCATGCAAGGGTCGTTTTCCTTTCCATCAAGGCATCAAAGCCATAACCCCACATTCCAGAGCTATCAAATAATCAGCCTTGTCTTGTGGACCACTCGATCATCAATTATCTTTCACATCGTAAGTTGTTTTCCATCCCCTTCCCTGTTTCCTCTCATTCTACGCTAAATATGTATGCGTAGTTGCGTACACATTTGGCTGATAAACGAATCAAGTTCTTTGACTTTGAGCTCTTGTACCTCACTCGGTAGAAGCTTGCACAAGACTAATATGTCACCATGAACAAACCAAGTCCAAACAAGCTACTACTCGTATAAGACTAAAATGTTACCCGTAACGCAAAAGATGGCTCATACTTGACCTTCTTCCTAGCTTCGAGATTGACCCCAGGTTCTTTTGAGCTTGGAGCTTCAATATCTGCTTCTGAGATCGAATAGAGGTCATTAGCTCCCACTAGTCCTGGTGAAGGGGGAAGGACAGCTTGAATCCAGGGACCACCAGGTTCAGCTATTGCTGCCAAAGATTCCGTTGATGGTTTTCTTACCTTTATAATTGGGCATCGAACAAAGGATCTAAAACAGTGTTTCCTGAAAATAGTTTGAAAAGCAAGAGTCTCCATAAGTAGGAGACAACAAATGGAAAAAGAACAATGCAAAAATCTAAAATTTTATCAAATCTCTTCACCAATGGATAAAATCAAGGGCTTGATTTTATCAAATCTTGATAAAATCCATTGGTGAACAACCCTAAGCCATTGTACTAGATTTTTCATAATGATATTCTTGAACAAGAACTCAGGGACTCTTCTATCCCTTAGGAATGGCAGGGTCTGCTGATCCGATCTCGGCCTTCCAAATGTGTTTTGAACTGTCCAGATTTGAGGGGTGCCGAAGAGTGTTTTGGGTATTTTAACTCCCGTCAAATGTGGGCCATCCAAACACGTTTGGACTGCCAAAATTGGTCGGCAAGCCCTGTCATCCCTAAGGAACAGCAGAGTCACTGTATCCCTTGAACAAAAGTAAGTGCTTGATTCGCTTGGCTTGTACTATATCAGTCCTACACGCAAAGAACACAGACACAGAAAATGGAGCATGAAGACACTGTACTACCTAAATAATTGCACGGAGAGACTGAGAGTGGGACAATTTAACAAAGCTAGCCATGCAGAACTAAATAATGGGACCATTATTTTCAATTCAAGTTATAGTAATTTCTAGAAAATTAAAGTTGTTATGTCTCTTTCATAATATCTGAAATGTCTATTCTCCATTTTCCGAGCCATTAGCGATTGATCATATGCTATGCACAAGTACAATAAGGGAAAGAAAGCCTCAAACAGAACCACATTCGTTTTGTGTGCGTGAGGATGTAGCTAAGTGTATTGACTCTATTGGTCATAGTTTCCTGCTGTTGTGGCCGGTGCTCGTTTATGCACGCGTGAACCGACCCAACAGACAAGGAAAAGATGCCTCTCGGGGCATCTATAATTAGAGCTACAAGGTGTTGGTTTTGGTGGAGGAGGGAAACACAGTTCTATGTGCCATAAGTGTTCTTGAAGTAATTATTCAATGGTATTGGGGTACTTTCTTTTTCACCAGATATTTATGTGGTTAATTGACTTAATTTCGGATCCTGTATAAATGTGTGGTGGAGAAGAGTATTAATTTCAGATCCTGTATCAATGAGTGGTGGAGAAGGATATTTTGGTTCACTAGATAAATGTAAAAATGAGCACCAAATTAATTGATGCCTTGAAACATTAGAGCTTTTGATAAAATGGAACTATGGAAGTCTTTTGAATTTTGTAGAGGACTTTAAGTAAGGTGCTAAGTTGCTTACTTGGCAACCTTTTGGGGGTAAGCTGTAAAAGAGAAATCTATTGTGAATCCCTTAGTCCTTGCGTGAATGGTCTGTTTTTGATCGGAATGAAATGAGAATAATCGAGACGAGCGTAAACTAGCCCAAATACTGTGACCGTCGGAAAAAATATATTTGCTTATTAGTTCATTACTGTTGAGTCAGTCTAGTTTTGGGTCATTTGGGCCTGAGTGTGGAGATTCGATCCATCTTGCCCAGAAAGAATCTTTAAGATTGGGCTGCCCTATTCACTATTGGGCGCCCAATATTTGAGTCACTTGTATTTATCTTGTGCACGACCAAAAAAATAACAATCTTTATCTTGTGTAGAAAAAAGTGCAAATTACAAAACCAATCCTTCTTCTATTAACAGCCCGCTGAGCTGTAATAAAACTAATTTTTGACTAGTTAAAGTATATTTTTACCGGTTTGCACTCTTATCGGAAAAAATATACTCTTACCGATCAAATAATAGTCTTATTATTGTCAATCAGTAGGCTGATTGTAAAATTTTCCTTACCAAATACATACACTTCATTTTGATCGTTATAGTTTTATTATTGTCAGTTCAGTAAACTGTAAATTTTTTCTTACCAAATACATACACTACATTTTGATCATTGGTGTCATCTCATTTACAGAAGACATAATTGATGACTTGACACTGATGCATGCTAGAATCAGAATTACTGTAGAATAATCACTCCTCACTGTAGCCAGTCATTAATTTCGGATCATCCAAAGATTGGTTGGACTTTAGTTCAAAGAAAATAAAGTACATGGAAAAATCCTCCAACTATTAAGGACAACGCTACGTGTACAGACCAAATTGCACAGAAAACGTACAGAGAGCTTTCAGGGACTCACTTTTGGGTCCCACACGAGTGATCTGAACCGCCGTTCATTATTCTTAGAACATTTTTCCAAGGGGTCTCACAAAACTTCAGCTCAACCGGACGATTAGAAATGTTTGAACCAAAGTCCCACCGTTTCAATAAAAAAAATTTGTTTGAAACGGTGGGACTTTGGTTCAAGCAATTCTAACCGTCCGATTAAGCTGCAATTTTGTGAGGCCCCTTGGAAAAATGTTCTCAGAATAATAAACGGTTCGGATCACTCGTGTGTGACCCAAAAGTGGGCCCCTGAGAGCTTTCTGTACGTTTTCTGTGCAATTTGGTTTGTACCCATATCTTTACCGAACTATTAACACTAAAAGACAGAAAAATCATAGTAGTACTAACCACCCCAAAGTGTAGCACTGGTACAAGAAACTATACCAATGCGGGGGTGTTGGGGTTGAAATTTAGTCTATAAAATTGTGATAAAAAAAATTTTGGTCTTCAATTCATATTTCTTTAGTTTGATCTGTAACAAATTTTCTTTGACTTTTGTCTGTAGCTTAAAGATAAAAAAAATTACTAGCTGAAATGGTTTGTTTCGTAGATAGTCAAACATAGTATATGTAGGTGTTTGAATTAGTAAAAGAAAAAGACGTGAGAATAATTTACATAATGTAATTTACATGAAAGAAAGATAAAATATAACAAATGAAGTTGCATTTTTGTCGAAAAAATTTATGTTTTTTAGTTTGGTCCCTTCCAAGTAAAATTCCTAACTCCACAACTTCTTGAGCTAGACTCCATGTTTGCTAGATTAACACACGTATAACACAAGGTTTTCTTAATACTCCAAAAGCTTAGACCAACTAGTTAATGAAAACGAACGAATAAGACGTGCTTGGGGTTGTTTGATAACCCAATTCAACACTGAAAATTGAATACATTAAGTAATAAGTAGTTATGTAGGTTTGATAACCATATTTCAACAACTAATATATTAAGTGTTTGTTAAAATATAGGCCTAAAAAGCTACAAAAATTACTATAGTTTAGGACATACTAAATTTTGACTGAATTTCTCAGTACTTGTCTACCACCTCTTCCTTCACTACTACTACCCTCCACGACCACCGTAGCTGCTACCTCCCACCACCACAACCACTACTCTACCAGCAGCATCACGACTCCACCGTCGTCACCTCCACCACTTCACTGTATCCACCCATTACCACCACCAGTCCTCCATAATTGCTACGATTATTACCATCACCACTCCACAATTGCTACAATATTCCACCACCGTCATCATGACCAACATTGCTCCAACCACCACTATCTCTATCAAGTTCCATCATATGTTCACCAATTTCTTCACCAATATAACTACACCACTATCATCACTTGCACCGCCCTTTGCTTTAGTCGTCTCTCCACCACCACTACCGTTGCCATCCTTTCCCACCACCTATGTTACAACCATTGGCACACCACCTTTGTTACAACCACCACCGCAACACTACCAATTGCCACCATCTCTCTACCACCACACCACATGTAATCACCACCTCTTCACAACAATCACCACAAACACATTAATCAAAATTCATATATATATTTGCGTCAAAATAGTTATTTTAATTCAACTACTGATAATTTTATCAAAAAACTTTTCAACTTCAAAATTTTGCATCAATTTTCCGCAATTTTTCAACTTTCTATTTCAGTTTTTAGTTTTAGCAAATAGCCCCTTAGCTCATACTGTGAGAATGGAAAACGTGCTGATAAGTGATCGTGTTTTATTTGGACTCTACTTTCCCTGTCCAAACATTAATAATTTGGATCTCTTAAGATTAGAAGTGACTGTCTCTAAATTTCTAAAAGGAAGTGATATGGGCTGTGGGAATATTGTATCAAGTTCTGTCAACATCGAAAGTGACTCTGGAAATTGGCAAGTTTCAATCTTTTTTGATACTCCTACTCCTACAACAAAATACAATACGCAATCATGATATGAAGTGTTTATTTTATGGTTCGTTCACAGCCTTTCATATTTTTAGGAATGTTTCAGTAAAGCAGTTTTTAGAATAAAATAGTTTTTCACGATTTTTTATGTGTTGTATTGTGACAATATGACATGTCTTGATTTTTGAAAAAAATTATTTTTTGTTAGTGGAATACCCTTATGTGGGCCACCATCGGTCTCCAATCATGATCAAAGCGTTCATTTAGCAGAGCAAGCAACGATTAACATGTTTATGAAATTTTTTTTTTTAGTTTATCGGATTTTTATTCGCCAGTATTATAAGATGCAACTTGTACACATCTTTATCTATATTCAAAATTGAAGGGAAGTGATTTCCATATCTCCAGAATTGTTATTCACACCTTTTTTTTGTCTTCTAGTGAAATTTTCATGTGTAAAAATTTCATTAAAAGACAAAAAGGGAGTGTAGATAACAATTTTGGGGTGTGAATATCAATTACCAAATTGAACTACTCCTAATTGTTTGCAAACATCATGCGATTTGCATGTTTTATGAGATGAACGGTTCATATGCGCCTTTGAAATAAGCACTTCAAATAGGAGTATGAATGAGGAATAACTATTCAGTGATCACCGAGTACCACGTGACCTTGCCTACTTGGTACTCCCAACCATTTACTTAGCGACAAATCAGACAAATCATCCAATAGGGACGAGTATCATTCAATTTTATAGGGTGGTTGAAAGACAAGGAGTGACCCACATAGTATGGTGGTGATATTTTATTTGTGAAGAGGACCACATGACAATATCACATGATACTTAAAGAGTAGCTAATAATTAGTCATGAATAAGTATGGAGAGAGGGGATACGGAGAGGAGGTTATCCCTAATTCAACACCATCCACGTATGATTTAGCTACGGTGCGACTCTCTCACACTAAAACTGTAATAGAATCAAGCTACAATGGCTTGAGACTAGACTCGTCATCAAACAAGTTGAGTTTGAACTCAAATTATAAATTTCGTTCCGTAAATGATCTGGATCGAACTGAGTCTAAGTTAGACATAACTCGGCTCGTTTATTAGATGAGTTGTGTCGAGCTCGAATGCTCGTGCTCAACTCAAGCTCGAGCTAGTTTTGTATGAGAACACTTCAAACTACAACTTGACTCTTTGCAGTGCTTCCGAACCTAGTCAGGGTCAAAACTTAGAAACAAAACAAAGAGTTACCAATTCGACCAAGCAGCTAATTTCCACCACATCTTAGCTAATTGTACAGTTTGTACTCCGCATGTATCTGTCGGTAGTAGGATGTGGAACTGATAATGTCAAGGGAAAGAAGGGATAGAAAACCCAATAAACGATCTTAACAACGCCCAGCTTATCTGGGTCGGTAATCATCTTTATTTTCGGGAAGAAAATACTTCATACAAATATAGGATTTGGAAGGGGTTGTATATGCAAGGAGGGAAGGTGCATGGTAGGTGTTCGATAGAATGCTCTAGAGAGACTGTTCTATGGAATGCCATGGCCACGGGGTAGTTTTGAACGAAGAAAGAATGGGGCTGACAGGTGCCGCGATGGGTTTTCAATGGGGGTTTGTGGTAGTTGGTTGTGATAGGGTGTAAACTCCCTCTTGGATTGAGGGATTTGAAGAGAAGAAAAAAGAAAAGAAACGGGTGGAGTTTCTTACCAAATCACTTATTTGGATGGAGTATTTTGGTGAGAAATGGAGAGAAAAGGACACACAAAATAAATGTTTTGATTGGCTCCTTCCTTTTCTCACCCAATCTCAACATTTTTGGTGAGAAAAGATTCCCCTTCTTTTTATCTCACCATCCAAAGGGCATATTGTTCAGATACTTGAATTACGATTATTTATTTATTTGTTTTGCGAAATACGATTTATACATTTAAATTGTAGAATTTTGGGCCATCTTTATATTCACGTTTCAGCAGTGGAACAAGGTACTTGGTACAAGTAAAGTCAAGTAGAATATAACGTATGTCTTCACAATATTTATTCTGTGCATGTACAGAGTCAACTGTCATCAGTCACTTGTATTGTAGTCAGTAACGAGCATACGGGTCCAATAAACCAGTGAATGAAGACAGAAAAGAAAAGACAAAATAAAGGGGAGATCTTTGTTTATTGTGGCAGCAGCTTTCAATAGACAAACTTAAGTGGCCAAGTGGGAAACTTCAATCAGTGGGGTTGGTTTTGAGCTCTTCTTAGTTCCTCATATGAAGGTGGTTTTATATGTTAGTTTGTTTCAGTAGCTACAGAAGTAGACAGAGCTGTTCCATACAATGGCTTCCTCTGAGAGAGCACTTGGTACCATCCCATTACCTGATCTTCATTTCAACTGCTTACCCTCTCTTTCCTTTTGTTCTATATGTTTTTGATTGTCGACTGTGCTTCATTTGAACCCCTATATAACTAAAAAGTTTTCCGAAAGTTCGTTGTTCTTGCTATTGTAATTCTCTTGTTGTAAGATTTTGAATATGACTTAATAAACCACAAATATACATTGAAATGGCAGGATGGGGATTCTATTTGTATTTTTTTCACCACCTTTCTATGTCAAAGTTGCATTGTCTTTCCCTGTACCTGTTCTGTCCTTTACTTACTAGATCTTATCTTTTCAAATATTGTGCTTGGAACATGGATTTGAGAAAATTTAGCAAGGGAAATGACTAATCTCTTGTCACACATTGTACTTTCCATTACCTATTTCATGCATCCATGAATTCCTTTGCAAATCCATGATCCAAACACAACCTTGATCAGATTGTGTACTCTTCTGTGTTGATTTAGAGATGTTACGAAATAACATGCTTCTTACCGTTACTGCATTAATATGCAGGAGGACTCTGTTGGATTTGTGAAGGTGAATTTGACTTCATCAGTTCTACTTGCATTCAGGGGACTGTCCTTGATTTACTCAACCTTTTCTTCCTCCTTGCATTCTATTTATGTTTGTTCATAGGCCATATAAGAAATCGTAACTATAGTAGGTTAAGTGAAAGGGACTGTATCACCATAGCCATCTCAATCTGCTCTGCTCTTATTAGCATTGCATATTTCGGCTCCAGTTTATGGAATCTGATAACACAAAATGGAGAACTTAGCAATTGGAGCTGGGCGGGGAACTTACTTAGGGGACTAATTTGGATCTCTTTGACAGTTTCCTTACTAGTACAAGGATCCAAATTGGTCAAAATCCTGGCTTCAGTTTGGTGGGTGTTGTTCTTTCTATTTATTTCGGTTATTTATACCGAGGTTTTGATAAGAACTCACTCCATTAAAATCTTAGACCTGGTAGCATGGCCTGTGAATTTGCTGCTTCTCTTTTGTGCTTTGAGAAATTTCAGTCACTTCCTTTGTCAACCTGCCACAGAAAAGAGCTTATCAGAACCTCTATTAGTTGAAGAGCCTCAGACTCAGAAATACCATAGTAAAATCGCCAAAGCTAGTTTTCTTAGTAAAATGACATTTTCCTGGGTTAATCATTTACTTAAATTGGGTTACTCAAAAATTTTAGCTCTTGAAGACATTCCTTGCCTGGTCCCTGAAGATGAATCAGTTTTGGCCTATGAGAAATTTGCACATGCTTGGGAATTACTTCAAAGAGACAAGAGCTCAAACAACTCTGGAAATTTGGTTTTTTGGGCATTAGTTAAAGTGCATATGAAAGAAATGGTGTATGAAGGAATTTGCGCATTTCTCAGGGCATTGTGTGTGGTTGTTGCTCCCTTGTTTCTCAATGCTTTTATTAATTATTCTAATCGGGACACAGAATGTATACATGAAGGTCTCTTCTTAGTGGGGTGCTTAATTGTTGTCAAGGTGGTCGAGTCTCTGTCTCAGCGGCATTTCTATTTCAATGCAAGGAGGACTGGGATGAAGATGAGATCAGCTTTAATGGCAGCAGTTTATCGAAAGCAGTTAAATCTTTCTAGTGTAGGAAGGCAAAGGCATTCAACAGGAGAGGTTATGAACTACATTGCCGTTGATGCTTATCGAATGGGGGAATTTCCCATGTGGTTTCACTTGGGATGGACCTTTTCTCTACAACTAATTCTAGCTGTGATTGTCCTGGTTGGGGTTGTGGGTGTTGGTGCCCTTCCTGGTTTAGTCCCTCTTTTTATCTGTGGGCTTCTTAATGTTCCATTTGCAAAGCTTCTTCAGAAGTGTCAGTTTCAATTTATGATAGCCCAAGACCAGAGACTTAGATCCATGTCTGAGATCCTTAACAGTATCAGAATCATCAAGTTACATTCATGGGAAGATAAGTTCAAGAAATTGATTGATTCCTACCGAGAAAATGAATTCAAGTGGTTGGCTGAAACTCAGTATAAAAAGTCTTACGGCACTGCCTTGTACTGGATGTCTCCTACTATTGTTTCTTCAGTCATCTTCTTTGGTTGTGCCCTTACCGGGAGTGCCCCCTTAGATGCTGCCTCTATATTCACCGTTTTGGCAACGTTGCGAAGTTTGTCAGAACCTGTCAGAACGATACCGGAGGCTCTTTCTGCAATGATTCAGGTGAAGGTCTCTTTCGACCGTATTGATTCCTTTCTGAATGCCGATGTTCTCAAAAAGGAGAAATTGATGACAGTTCCGTTCCGGGACATGGATATTTGTATAAAGATAGAAGCTGGCAAATTCAATTGGGACCTAGAATCTGCAATTCCAACACTTCGAGATATTGATTTGGAAGTAAGACGGGGGCAGAAAATTGCAGTTTGTGGGCCAGTTGGGTCTGGGAAATCATCTGTCTTATATGCTATGCTTGGTGAAATACCTAGGAGTTCAGGAAATGTGAGTTATAGAAGACACTGTCTTATTTATGAATCATGTACAAGTTTTTGGTTTACTAACTGAAATCTTTTGATATGTTATCTTCAGGTTACTGTGATTGGATCCATTGCTTATGTGTCTCAAGCTTCTTGGATTCAGAGCGGGACAATTCGCGATAACATACTCTACGGCAAACCAATGGATAAAATGAAATACGAGAGAGCTGTCAAAGCATGTGCCCTGGACGAGGACATTAAAAATTTTGACCATGGTGATCTCACTGAGATTGGTCAGAGAGGGCTTAATATGAGTGGAGGACAAAAACAAAGAATCCAACTTGCACGAGCTGTGTACAGTGATGCTGATATATATCTCCTTGATGACCCGTTTAGTGCAGTTGATGCACATACCGCAGCAACTCTTTTCAATGTAAGTTTGAGTATTAAATATGGGAAATGATAATGCCTAAACACTTTTGTTAATGCCATAACTTTTATGCATAAAAAACTTGTACCGTTCATAAGATCCTTGTACCTCGCAAACGGTACAAGTTTTTTATGCATAAAAGTTATGGCATTAACATAAACAGTTTTGGCACTAATATTTTTGAAAAGTGTATATATATGTACACATGTATGTTTACATGTGTAAATATACATTATACACATTTATGTATATATGCATGTTCATATACAGCATATCAAGTCACACTTTTTTCTTGCTGTTTCTGAATTTAATACGCTGCTACTGCAGGACTGTGTTATAGCTGCCTTACAGAAGAAGACCGTGATCCTAGTAACTCATCAATTGGAGTTTCTCTCTCACGTTCATAAAATTCTGGTAATGAGGCTCACTCTATGTACTTACATGTGAGCTTTCAACACTCTTTGATAAAATAGTCTCTCTCTCTCTCTCTCTCTCTCTCTCTCTCTCCGTTTCTAGGTTATACAAGGTGGAGAAGTTACTCAGTCAGGAAGCTACGAGGAACTCTTGATGAAAGGGACGGCATTTGAACAGCTTGTGAATGCTCACAGAAATGCAGCTACAGCTATGTATCGTGAAATTAACGGAAGTACCAGAAACTCCCCTGAGGAAAACATAGATCGGGTGCAAGAGACTAAAGGGCATTACCTTAATAAAGAAAATAGTGACGGGGATATTTCTGTCAAAGGTCTGCCTGGTGTACAGCTCACAGAAGAAGAAGAGAAGGAAATAGGCAATGTTGGGTGGAAGCCATTTTTTGATTATATCATCATCTCAAAGGGATTACTTCTTCTCTCTTTGAGCATACTATCCCAGTTAGGTTTTGTTACTCTTCAGGCTGCCTCAAGTTATTGGCTAGCATTTGCCATTCAAATCCCTAATATTAGCAGTGGCATCTTAATCGGAGTTTACACCATAATTTCAACAATAAGTGCTGTCTTTGTGTATCTGAGGAGTTATTTAGCTGCTCGTTTGGGGTTAAAAGCTTCTAAATCCTTCTTTTCAAGCTTCATCAACTCCATTTTCAATGCCCCCATGCTCTTCTTTGATTCTACCCCAGTTGGGCGGATTTTGACCAGAGTAAGAGTCTCTTTGTTGCCATAATGTGTTTTATGCACTCTGTGAGGTGTAATGCATGCTACGAAGAGTTGCTAATCTCGCATATGGTCTCCATTATTGTTTGGCAGGTTTCATCGGATTTGAGCACATTGGATTTTGACGTACCTATCTCCATTGCCTTCATTTATTCTCCAGCACTAGAGGCTCTAACTATCATTGTCGTTATGGCCTCTGTAACATGGCAAGTTCTCATTGTAGCAGCGTTCACTACAGTGGCTTCATATCATGTTCAAGTGGGTCTTTTTTCACTTTGATTATAATCTCTATCGCAGTCTTCATTTAGTGGGGAGAAACTTTATTATGATACTATTGTATTGTTCATTCATTTGACTGCAGGGATATTATCTAGCTTCTGCAAGGGAACTGATGCGAATCAATGGAACAACAAAAGCTCCTGTCATCAATTATGCAGCAGAGACATCACTTGGAGTTGTAACGATAAGGGCATTTAACAATGCAGAAAGGTTCTTCCAGAACTACCTAAAGCTCATCGACACAGATGCAAAGCTTTTCCTGTACTCCAATGCATCCTTGGAGTGGCTAGTTTTAAGAGTGGAAGCTCTTCAAAATCTTACTTTATTCACCGCTGCATTCCTCCTGATTTTTCTTCCGAAGGGGGGTATAGCTCCAGGTAAACTGGTACCATCCACTACAAAAGTTCAGGTACGGCGATTATCATCATCGTTTTTAGATTCATCAAACTGTTCACTTTTTCCAGGGCTTGTTGGACTCTCCCTTTCTTATGCTCTGGCTCTGTCTGCTACACAAGTTTTTCTTTCTCGATGGTACAGCAGCTTTTGTAATTATATCATTTCGGTGGAACGGATCAAGCAGTTCATGCACATACCTCCTGAGCCTCCGGCAATTGTGGAGGGCAAAAGGCCGCCATTTTCATGGCCTTCCAAGGGGAAGATAGAGATGCAGGATCTCAAGGTAAGAGAATTTAATACCAATAAATATGTGGGTATTCATATGTGTCCATATACTATATTTTTGAATGATGAGCTTTTCGTAAATTCAAGAAGAAGCGGTTTTAATCACATGGAGATAGTATTTGGTGAAAGCATTTAATGTCTAAATGAGGAACGGTTGATATGTACTACTTCGTATTTCTGTCTCTCCGTCTTCTCACCTAATTGGAAGTGGTAGTCATTCACTGCGGTGTTGAAGTCTCCTCTCCTGATTGGAGATCTCCACACAAGCTATCTCAGAAGCTCCAGTCCAGTGATCTAATACTTCACAATGTAGTATTACCTAGCTCTCTTCACTGATGGTACTTAAACTGCCTGGTTGTTTCCTTGGTTTCAGCTACGATACAGGCAAAATGCTCCGTTAGTTCTTAAGGGTATCACTTGCACTTTCAGAGAAGGGGCCAGAGTAGGAGTTGTTGGAAGAACAGGAAGTGGCAAAACTACCCTCATAAGTGCTTTATTTCGCTTGGTAGAGCCAGAAAGTGGGAAAATTCTCATTGATGGGCTCGACATTTGCTCTATCGGTCTCAAGGATCTGAGAATGAAACTCAGCATCATACCTCAGGAGCCAACACTTTTCAGGGGAAGTGTTCGAACAAACATGGATCCTTTAGGCCTTTATTCTGATGATGAGATATGGAAGGTAGGGCCAATGAATTTAAGTAGTCTCCATGTATGTCGTTAATTCTATACACGTTAGCGGTCCGATTAGTTTTTAATTTTCAGGCTCTAGAGAAGTGCCAACTAAAGGCTACCATCAGCAGTCATCCCAACTTACTGGATTCTTCAGGTGAGTACACAATTCAAATTTGTGAAGCAATTTAAATAAAAAATCACCATAAACTTTATAGGTTGGAATGCGTTCATTGCTCAATGTAGTTGTGTTTCACAATCCCTTGATTTATTGAGTGCAAGTCTGTAATTAACTACGTGAGATAGCAATTACAAAGGAAAAGACCATTTCCTTTTGGTATGTGTCTGCAGTGAGTGATGAAGGTGAGAACTGGAGCGCAGGGCAACAGCAGCTCTTCTGTCTTGGGAGAGTACTTCTGAAAAGAAATAGAATTCTAGTTCTAGATGAAGCTACTGCCTCCATCGACTCTGCGACTGATGCTATTCTACAAACCATTATTAGGGAAGAATTCTCAGATTGCACAGTGATAACTGTTGCTCACAGAGTTCCAACCGTCATCGACAGCGACATGGTCATGGTTCTTTCTTTGGGTATGCTTCTTTTCCTCATATTTGACGTCTACATGATTAACTGCAAAACGAACCACATACTGCAGTTTTGATTGCTCCAGAAACGACTGTGACTCCATTGAAAATGATTGTATAGCTGCCTTCAAAGAATTCTGCGTCTATAGAGTGTAGAATTATGGTTAAGCTCATTAGTGCATTGCATTCTTGTTGTGATTTTGCAGGGAAGCTGATTGAATATGACGAGCCATCAAAACTTATGGAAACCAATTCCTCGTTTTCTAAGCTTGTAGCCGAATACTGGTCCAGCTGCAGGGGGAACTAAATCTATGTAGAGTTTGAATGTTTGTTGCTGAAGAATATGAAAGAAAACTGCACTGGAAGAAAGAAGAAGAAAGAGACCACTAGTTTGGAGAGGAAGTAGTCAACCATGAGTGAGTCCACCCAGGTTACCAGTAGGATAACAAGTATGGAGTATTTGTTGAACTGTGAATATAGAGATTTGGTTTAGAAAAAGTTGTGCTGCTTTATAGGAATCCTAGTGGTTGGCACGCGTGCATTGTGCCCAACACAATAGCCAACCAGTCAGTCAATCAATCAATCTATACTACAAACTAATGACGGAAAATGCATGTTTAGAAAATGAATGCCTTTTTTTGGGATTTTGTTAAGAAATTGTAGACAATAATGCAAGTTTTTTTTTTTTTTAGATTCTGATCTGCGATCTCTCGCAGGGATCCCCCATTCCCTGTTTGGGGCGAGAATGGAGGGTGAAAAGAATTTTCCGGTAGAGATCAGGGCGGGAACATGGATTGGATAGGGATTCGGAGATGGGGAGAGTGGTACCCACCCCACCCAGCTCGTCGGCAACCCTAAAGGTGTACATATACTCCTAGAGTTGTGCACGTTCGAGGCACGAGACAACAACAGAAAAAAAGAGTTCACGTCAATAATTTTTTTGTTTTCATGTATTGAAAGAGCTCCTACAACTGTTTTTTGACCCAAGAATAAATAAAAATAAACAAAATTTTGTAGGTAACTTGAAGAGATGATTGGGCACTTAAAATAGCGAACGGGCACCATAGTCACGCTTTATGTGTATTATTACACCAGTTTCGTTCTTCCTCCCTGACACAGCTCCCTCACTTCAAAACATCAATCGAATCCGTCTTCGATATCACCAGCGCCGGCGACCTCGTCTAACGCCAGCAGCTGGCGTTCAGTCCAGATTAGGGAAAATATCTGTCCTTCTCGGGTCTCCCGCTCCATCTCTCTCTCTCTCTGTTATCTGTGTTCTTAAAGTTAATCTTGGGAATTTGATTGTTATTGGAGTCCAATTTCTGGAATGGGGTTCAAGGTTCATACAACCCCTACATGCAATCTTTCAGGAATTGAGAAAAGAAGTTACGAAGAAGGTAATCAAAGTTAAAGAGAGGGGAGAAGAAGCTGTAAGGTGAAGAACGAACAAATTAAGAAAAGACAGAAGAGAGAGGAAATAATAGTAGCAATTAATCATCTCTTCTTCTTTCCCTGTATTTCTTTCTTTTCAATGTACCAACTTCCAAAGCACCCAGGTAGAATTCCTCATCTCCAGCGCCAGAGCTCCATGACTGAACAAAACACTAACAGCGTGTTTACCAAACACGTTTTCAAGTCGAATTAGGTTTAACTTAATTAATTTTTAACTTAATCCGTCTTAACCCACTGTGAAAGCGTGAAACGGAAACACGATTTCCAGAAAGCGTGTTTCCCAAACACGTTTTCACGTACTTTGGAAATAAAGTTAAAAAAACACGCGTTTTATTTAATAAAGTTTAAAAAAAACGTAAATCGGTTAATGGGCCACAAATTTGGGGAAGAAAATATTCACACAAATGTAGAATTTAAAGGGGTTGTATATGCAAGGCACGGTAGGTGTTCGATAGAATGCTCTCGAGAGACTATTTTATGGAATGCCATGGCCACAAGGTAGTTTAGAATGAAGAAAGAATGGGGTTGACAGGTGCCGTGGTGGGGTGCAATGGGGGTTGTGGTAGTTGGTTGTGTTAGGGTGTAAACTCCCTTGAAAATCGGCTTAAAGAAGAGATTGGCCAAGAACTTACATTTGTGAGTTCAGGTGCCATGGTGGGAAATGGGAATCACCACGCACGTCTACCACGACCCACTCTATCGCCACTGAAGCGAAGAATCATTTTTCCCATTTGGAAGTCGGACAGCAAACTCACAATCCACCAAACCCACATCACAATGGTTGCGTCTGTCATATACTAAACATGGTGACTGACTCTCTTACTTAATGATACGAACCTTGAAAAGAACTCGCCCTTGGAAACTGACTTAGAAGAGGATCTTATTATAATACAGTAATATGTAAAAAGCTAATTGAAACCAATGTGGGAAACTGGGATTTAACAGGTTCTTGTGGTGGCTATGATAGATTATGGCTACAAGCCTTTGGTGACAGATAGTGCTTATGTGGAAAGAAAGATTGTGCGTTGAAAGTTAATGACAATGTAGAGTATATTATTCTTACAAGGAAGTTGAGTTGTTCAGATACTTGATTTATTAGTATTATATTTTGCAAAACATGTTTTAATTGGATTTTAGTTGAATTTTTTTGGACCCTACGTTTCAGAAGGGAAAAAGAATATTGATACAAGTGAAGTCCTGTCGAACATACATTAAGTGACAATATAAATCATATTCATGTGTATAGAGACAACTGTCAGCACTTGTTTTGTTGTCACGAATGAGTGAACGGATCCAACAAGGAATAATCAAATGAATGAAGACAGAAAAGAAAAGACAAAAGAGTGGGGATATGTTTTTTAATTGTGGTAGAAATTCTAAGTAGACAAACTTAAAAGGCCAAGTGGGACACTTCAATCAGTGTGGTTGGTTTTGAGATCTTGTTCATATGTAGCCATGTAGGTGGTTATATAAGTGGTTTGTTTCAGTAGCCAAGTGGGACACGTCAATCAGTGGGGTACTTGGTTTTGAGCTCTTGTTCATTTGTAGGTGGTTATATAAGTTGGTTTGTTTCAGTAGCTGCAGAAGTTGACGGAGCTGTTCCTCATACAATGGCTTCCTTTGAGAGAGCACTTTTTGGTACATCCCATTACCTGATCTTCATTTCCACTACTTATTATAACTCTCTCTTGCCTTTTGTGCTCTCTGTTTTTTTATTGTCAGACTGTACTTCATTTTGAATTGCTGTTCAGAAATTGTTTGTCCGTACCTCTTTTTTCTCATACTCTAGATGTTCTTGCTATTGTAATTCTCCTGTTGTAAGATTTTGAATATGGCTTAATAAACCACACATATATGTTGAAATGCCACTACGTGGATTCTATTTGTATATTACTCCCTCCGCCCCAAAATCTTTGTCCGGTCCGCAAAACGAGGACTCGAAAATAATACTGTATGAAATTTTCAAGAAAAATTCAATATTTTTTTTTAACAAGTTACTAGATATCAACAAATACTTTTAATTTATGAAAAAAGTTTGAAAATTTTCTTTTAAAAGACTTATTGTTATTTTAGGCCTTCGTTTTGTAGATCGGACAAAGATTTTGGGATGGAGGGGGTATTTTTTTTCCACCAAGTTTCAATGTCAAAGTTGCACTGTCTTTCCCTGTATCTGTTTTGTTCCCGTTATTATTACAAACATTGTGCAACTTTTCAAAAAAATTCAATATTTCTTTAGCAAGTTATTAGATATCAACGAATACTTTTAATTTATGAAAAAAGTTAGAAAATTTTCGTTTAAAAGACTTATTATTTTAGGCCTTTGTTTTGCGGACTGGACAAAGATTTTGGGACGGAGGCAGTTATTTTTTTCACCACCTTTCGATGTCAAAGTTGAACTGTCTTTCCTTGTATCTGTTTTGTTCCCGTTATTTCGAATATTGTGCTTGGATAATGGATTAGAGAAAATTTAGCAAGGGAAATGAGAATGATATAGGAAAAAAGAAATATATTTAGCTGCTTCTCATCACATCTTATGGTACTTTCCTTTACCAATTTCATACCTCCATAAATTCCTTTGCAAATTCATGATCCAAGCACAAATTTTGCAAATCCATGATCCAAGCACAACCTTGATCAGATGTACTCTTCTCTCTTCTGTGTTGATTTAGAGATGTTAGGAAATGACATGCTTCTTACCGTTACTCATTAATATGCAGGAGGGCTCTCTAGGATTTGTGAAGGTGAATTTGATTTCATCAGTTCTACTTGCATTCAGGGGACTGTCCTTGATTTGCTTAACCTTTTATTCCTCCTTGCATTCTATTTATGTTTGTTCATAGGCCATAAAAGAGATCGTAACTGTAGCAGGTTCAGTGAAAGGGATTGGGTCACTATAGCTATCTCAATCTGCTCTGCTCTTATTAGCATTGCATATTTCGGCTCTAGTTTATGGGATCTGATAATCCAAAATGGAGGATTTAGTAACTGGAGCTGGGTGGTGAACTTGTTTAGGGGACTAATTTGGATCTCTTTGACAGTTTCCTTGCTGGTACGAGGATCCAAATTGGTCAAAATTCTGGCATCAGTTTGGTGTGTGTTGTTTTTTCTATTTATTTCGGTTATGAATACTGAGGTCTTGATAAGAATACACTATGTTCAAATCTTAGACAGGGTAGCATGGCCTGTGAGCTTGCTACTTCTCTTTTGTACTTTGAGGAATTTCAGTCACTTCCGTTGTCAACCTGCCTCAGAAAAGAGCTTATCAGAATCTCTATTAGTTGACGAGCCTCAGAAATGCTATGGTAGAATCGGTAAAGCTAGTTTTCTTAGTAAAATAACATTTTCATGGGTTAATCATTTACTTCAATTGGGTTACTCAAAGATTTTAGCTCTTGAAGACATCCCTTGCCTGGTCCCTGAAGATGAATCAGTTTTGGCCTATGAGAAATTTGCCGATGCTTGTGATCTACTTCAAAGAGACAAGAGCTCAAACAACGCCGGAAATTTGGTTTTTTGGGCATTAGTTAGAGTGTACATGAAAGAAATGGTTTGTGTAGGAATTTGTGCATTTCTAAGGGCATTGTGTGTGGTTGTTGCTCCTTTGTTACTCTATGCTTTTGTTAATTATTCGAATAGGGACACAGAAAGTATACATGAAGGTCTTCTCCTAGTGGGGTGCTTAGTTGTTGTCAAGGTGGTCGAGTCCCTGTCTCAGCGGCATTTCTATTTCAATGCAAGGAGGACTGGGATGAAGATGAGATCAGCTTTAATGGTCGCAGTTTATAAAAAGCAACTAAATCTTTCTAGTTTAGGAAGGCAAAGGCATTCAACCGGAGAGGTTCTGAACTACATAGCTGTTGATGCATATCGAATGGGGGAATTTCCCATGTGGTTTCAGTTGGGATGGACCTTTCCTGTCCAACTAATACTAGCTGTGATTGTCCTATTTGGGGTTGTGGGTCTTGGCGCTCTTCCTGGTTTAGTCCCTCTTCTTATCTGTGGGCTTCTTAATGTTCCATTTGCAAAGCTTCTTCAGAAGTGTCAATCTCAATTTATGATAGCACAAGACCAGCGACTTAGGTCCATGTCTGAGATCCTTAACAGTATGAGAATCATCAAGTTACAGTCATGGGAAGATAAGTTCAAGAAATTGATTGAATCCTACCGGGAAAATGAATTCAAGTGGTTGGCAGAAACTCAGTATAAAAAGTCATACGGTACTGCCTTATACTGGATGTCTCCTACTATTGTTTCTTCGGTCGTCTTCTTTGGTTGTGCCCTTACTGGGAGTGCCCCCTTAGATGCTGCCACTATTTTCACTGTCCTGGCAACGTTGCGTACTATGTCAGAACCTGTCAGATTAATACCAGAAGCTCTTTCTGCAATGATTCAGGTGAAGGTCTCTTTCGACCGTATTGATTCCTTTCTGCATGCTGATGAGTTCAAAAAGGAGAAATTGACGATGGTTCCATCGCTGGACTCTGATCTGTGTATTAAGATTCAAGCTGGCAAATTCAATTGGGACCCAGAGTCTGCAACTCCAACACTTCGAGATATTGATTTGGAAGTAAGACGGGGACAGAAAATGGCTGTTTGCGGGCCTGTTGGGGCTGGGAAATCATCTGTTTTATATGCAATACTTGGTGAAATTCCCAGGAGTTCTGGAAATGTGAGCTATAGGAAACTGTTCTTATTTTCGACTCATGCACTAGTTTTTGTTTACTAACTGAAAATCATATCCCATGTGAACTCCAGGTTACTGTGGTTGGATCCGTTGCTTATGTTTCTCAAGCTTCTTGGATTCAGAGCGGGACAATTCGTGATAACATACTCTCTGGAAAGCCAATGGAGAAAACGAAATATGAGAGAGCTGTCAAAGCATGTGCCCTGGACAAGGACATTGAAAATTTTGACCATGGAGATCTCACTGAGATTGGTCAGAGAGGGCTTAATATGAGTGGAGGACAAAAACAAAGAATCCAACTTGCACGAGCTGTGTACGGCGATGCTGATATATATCTCCTTGACGACCCTTTTAGTGCAGTTGATGCACATACAGCAGCCAGCCTTTTCAATGTAAGGTGGAGCGTAAATGTGTATAAATCATATTCAGCTCACACACTTTTTTCTTGCTGTTACTGACTTTAAAACGGTGCTACTGCAGGACTGTGTTATGGCTGCCTTACAGAACAAGACTGTGATTCTAGTAACTCATCAAGTGGAGTTCCTCTCTCAAGTTCATAAAATCCTGGTAACATATATTTTTGCAACATATGTTTTTTTTTGCATCCTCTTTTTGCAACATATGTAATTTTTTTTTTTCTCTTTTCTGTTGTAGGTCATTCAAGGTGGAAAAGTTACTCAATCAGGTAGCTACCAGGAACTCTTGACGGCAGGGACAGCATTTGAACAGCTTGTGAATGCTCACAGAAATGCAGCTATGGCTATGGATCCTGAAATTAATGAAAATTCCAAAAACTCCCCAAAGGAAACCGTGGATCAAGTGGAAGAGGCTAAAGGGCATTGCCTTACTAAAGAAAATACTGAGGGGGATATTTCTGTCAAAGGTCTGCCTGGTGTACAGCTTACAGAAGAAGAAGAGAAGGAAATTGGCGATGTTGGGTGGAAGCCAATTTTTTATTATATCATCATCTCAAAGGGATTACTTTTTCTCTCTTTGAGCATACTATCTCAAATTGGTTTTCTTATTCTTCAGGCTGCCTCAAGTTATTGGCTAGCATTTGCCATTCAAATACAAAATATTAGCAGTGGCACCTTAATCGGAGTTTATGCCATAATTTCAACACTAAGTGCTGTCTTTGTGTATCTGAGGTCTTATTTATCTGCTCTTTTGGGATTAAAAGCTTCTAAATCCTTCTTCTCAAGCTTCATCAACTCCATTTTCAATGCCCCCATGCTCTTCTTTGATTCTACCCCAGTTGGGCGGATTTTGACCAGAGTAAGAGTCTCTTTGTTGCCTTAATGTTTTATGCACTATGTGAGGTGCAGTGTATGCTATGACCAGTTGCTCATTTCATATGCTCTCCATTCTTCTTTTGCAGGCTTCATCAGATTTTAGCACATTGGATTTTGATCTACCCGTCTCCATGCCTTTTGTTTATGCTCCTGCACTAGAGGCTCTAACCACAATTGTCATTATGGCCTCTGTTACATGGCAAGTTCTCATTGTAGCAGCATTCGCTACAGTGGCTTCAAGTTATGTTCAGGTGGGTCTGTTTTCATTTAATTATACTTCTTAGTCTTCATCCATTGAGGGGATAAAGTTCATTACAATGTGATAGCGTGTTGTACATTCATTTGAGTGCAGGGATATTATCTAGCTTCTGCAAGGGAACTGATGCGAATCAATGGAACAACAAAAGCTCCCGTCATGAGTTATGCAGCAGAGACATCCCTTGGAGTTGTAACGATAAGGGCATTTAACATGGCAGAGAGGTTCTTCCAGAACTACCTAAAGCTCATCGACACAGATGCAAAACTTTTCCTTTACTCCAATGCTTCCTTGGAATGGTTATTGTTAAGAGTGGAAGCGCTTCAAAATCTGACTTTATTCACTGCTGCATTCCTCCTGGTTTTTCTTCCCAGGGGGGATATAGCTCCAGGTAAACTGGTAGCGTCTGCTACAACAGTTCAATTATATCAATAGCCTCGTCGTTTTTACATTCTTCAAACACGTTCATTTTTTGCAGGCCTTGTTGGACTTTCCCTTTCTTATGCTCTGTCTCTGACTCTTGCCCAAGTGTTTCTGACTCGGTGGTACAGCAGCTTTTGTAATCATATCATTTCAGTGGAACGGATCAAACAGTTCATGCACATACCTCCTGAGCCTTCGGCAATTGTGGACGACAAAAGACCACCATCTTCATGGCCTTCCAAGGGGAGGATAGAGTTACATGATCTCAAGGTGAGAGAGCTTTATACCTATACACATTTACTATGAGACATAGATCCGTAATTTTGGGCAGAGTGTCCGTTTGACACGACACAGTAAGGGTATGAGATCCCACGTCGGACCCACCTGTGTCGTATCTTACATATCACGGCTTATCCGCACCCAACTTGTGATTTTTAAAATTGGCATTCGCACTCATTTCCGTCCATGTTAATGCAGCTATATTAAAATTTTAATCCGATATATCATAAATTTAATCCGAGTCATTCACAATGTATTAATCAAAGAGTAGAGCATCTTTGTAAAAAAATATGTTTATCAGACATCAATAACTTAGTGATCGGGGTTCTTGTTAAAACGAAAGGTAAATTTTAATTTTAAAATTTACTTCAAAATAAATTCTATTCCACCATGAAGTTTCCATTTTCCGATTGACTTGAAATTTTGTATGGATGTAGTATTCATCAAGCTCTCTACAATATGAACAGTTCGGATCTAGTATTTTGTACATGCGATGGATTGTTTAGATTTAAGGGGAAGAAGAAATTGTGGCCACATAACCAGATTTTCCATCACAGTTTTGCATTCGAAAGAAGATTGTTAGTTAACACTTTCTGCAACGTAGTTGAATTTTTTTAAGCTTCTTCATAATTCTATGAGTCAAACTAAACAAACAAACAAATTTAATCTAGGTAATTTCATGAATACACAATTACTACATTTAGACCATGGGCAATGAACATAGAGAGAGAGAAGGTAGAGCACGATACCTATGTCAATAGATTCTTCTTTTTCTCTCAATTTTTTCTGGACATCTCTAATTATAAGTATGAGTTTTGTTCAAGTTAATGTTTTAGGTGTTCGTCTATAAATTACTTAGCTTGATCAATATTCATAATGTGTTGGCTAAGTGTTCAAATAAAACTTAAACTAAAATCACCACTACTAAAATTCAACAAAAAAAAAAATTGAGTGTGTTCAATTGCACACCCAAGGCTGGGTGTATAGCTGCTGATGTGCCCAACCATTAGATATACACCCGTATCCGATTCACGTACCCACATCAATATAGCATAGTACATGTACATATGCTGTTCATATACGTCCATCGTTATTCATATATGTCCATCTACTATACATTCGAATGCATGAGCTTTATGCAAAATGCAAGAAGAATTGGTTTTGTTGTGCATGGAGATAATATTTGGTGAAATGTTTAGATGCCTTGGTAAGGAAGGTTTGAAATGTACTAATTCGCATTTTGATCTCTCTGTCTTCTCATAATTGGAAATGGTAGTCATTCATTGGGGTATTCAAGTCTCTCTGCTAATTGGAGATGTCCAAACAAACTATCTCAGAAGTTCCAGTGATGGTTTAAACCCACTTATCCCTCAAGTTGACCTGATGCTTTTTATTTTTTATTATGTATTAGATAGCTAACTTCTCTGATGGTGCTTAAATCATCCGGTTGATTCCTTGGTGTTTCAGATAAGATACAGGCAAAATGCTCCGTTAGTTCTCAAGGGAATCTCTTGCACTTTCGGAGAAGGGGCCAGAGTTGGAGTCGTTGGAAGGACCGGAAGTGGCAAAACAACCCTCATAAGTGCTTTGTTTCACTTGGTAGAGCCGGAAAGTGGGAAGATTCTTATTGATGGGCTTGACATTTGCTCTATAGGTCTCAAGGACCTGAGAATGAAACTCAGCATCATCCCTCAGGAGCCAACACTTTTCAGAGGAAGTGTTCGAACAAACATGGATCCTTTAGGACTTTATTCTGATGATGAGATATGGAAGGTAGAGCCAATTAATTTAAGGAGTCTCCATGTATATCGTTGATGACGTGTGCCTTCTCAATAATCAACTTCCATTGTTTTCTTCTAATCTTATGTCATTTTATACACGTTAACAATTCGATTATTTTTTAATTTTCAGGCTCTAGAGAAGTGCCAACTCAAGGCTACCATCAGCAGTCTTCCCAACTTACTGGAATCTTCAGGTAAGTACAACTCAAAATATGCGAAGCAACTTAAATAAGAATAACTTGTATGTACTGTCGAAATAATTTCTGACCTGTTTTTTTCAAGACTATGATACTATATAAAAGGTTGGAATGTGTTCCTTTTTCAATGTAGTTGTGTTTCAACACAACTCTTGATTTCTTAAGTAGATGTCTATAATTAAATAGCAGTGTCCTCATTAGTGAGATGCTCTGGACCATGAATGAAGGAAGCACGGTAATGAGCACAAAAATTAATTTGGGTCTCTAGGCCTGCCCTCCTTGATGCCTTTCGGCTTTGATTTGAGGGCATGGTTTTGCAACAAAACATCCCCGTAGCTCTTCGGCTCTTGGAGGTTTAGGGGGGCCACTATTTCAGTGGTACTCTAAGAGCTGTGAAAGTGTATCTTTGTATTTTAGGAATATATGATCACATTATAATCATATATTCTGTATCCTTTAATTTAGGCATTGATTTCGTAGATTTGGTAGTGTATCATGATTGCATGTGTTCTGTTATTGTTGTTATGTCTATAATTAAATAGCAATAACAAATGAAGACAATTTCTTCTCTTTTTTTTGGTTTGCAGTGAGTGACGAAGGTGAGAACTGGAGTGCAGGGCAACGACAGCTCTTCTGTCTTGGGAGAGTCCTTCTGAAAAGAAATAGAATCCTAGTACTAGATGAAGCCACTGCCTCCATTGACTCCGCAACAGATGCAATTCTACAGACCATCATCAGGGAAGAATTCTCAGATTGCACTGTGATAACTGTGGCTCACAGAGTTCCAACTGTCATCGACAGTGACATGGTCATGGTTCTTTCTTTTGGTATGCTTCTTTTCCTCAAATTTTAAGTTAACATGAAAGGTATCTTTTTCTTGGAAATTTGTAGAGCGACAAACAATAAGCCACGAAACGAACAACATATTGCAGCTTTGATAGCACTATGTTTTTCTGAAATGACAGCAGGCTTCCTGGTTGTGTTGGATTTCGATCTTTCAAATATGCAACACAATGCGGGAGACATGTAAACAGTTATTAAAATGGCCCCGTGGCTGTGTTTGATCTTTCAAATAAAGCTTATGGTGCCTTGTATTCTATTTTGCAGGGAAACTGATTGAATATGATGAGCCTTCAAAGCTTCTGGAAACCAATTCCTCATTTTCCAAGCTAGTTGCCGAATATTGGTCCAGCTGCAGGAGGAACTAGCTCTATGCAGACTTTTTATGTTCATACGCTGAAGAATATATAGGTATAGGGTCAACTATGTCTGTGGTTGAAGTTTCTGTAAATTCTGGTTACTTTTAAGATATTTGGGTTTAGTGGCAAAGATTGTAGTAGCCTTGGAATATATTTACACCTATTTGTTAACATCTACCGAATGACCACTATTCCTAGCTATACCATGCAAACTATGCATTTTCCTGCTAGCGTGTGTGAGATTTAGATCGCATTAATAAAGATTTTCTTTGGGGCGACACCCCGGATAAGAAGAAAATTCACCTTGTTAATTGGCACACGGTTTGCAAAAGCAAAGATTCTGGTGGTCTAGGCTTGCGAAAAGCTAAAACCCAAAACCTGGCTTTATTAACTAAACTTGGCTGGAAACTTGTGACTAATGAGGACAGCCTTTGGGCAAAAATTCTCAGGGACAAGTATTTAAAACATCACACATTTCAATCTTGGTCTTGCAATAGATCTGCGTCCCACACTTGGCGTAGTATTATGCATACTAGAGATACCATCAAGGAAGGAACCAAATGGAATATCGGAGATGGAAAATCAGTGGATTTGTGGAATGATTGGTGGTGTAGCAATGGCCCTCTTGCTAATAAACATCCAGGTTTGCACAGACGTGGTAACACCAAAGTGGCGGAAAATGGAAATCATTGAGAATGGTATGTGGAGTTTGGACTCTATTGATCATATTGTGGATAACACTTTGCGTACTGACATTCTTAATGTTGTTATTCCTGTCTTCTCTCAAACCATGGATCACCCCTCATGGATGGATTCCCCTAATGGCAATTGTTCTGCCGCTGCTGCGTATAATTTCACTAATAAGGACCCCAACCACACGAAAGGTTGGAAGTGGTTTTGGAAGATGAAGCTCCCTCAAAAATTCAAAACATTTCTTTGGCTTATCTTCCATAACAAATTTCCTACTAATTTACTTCGTGCTAGGAGAGGTATTACTTCCTCGGACCTTTGTCCACAATGTAATAATTCTCCTGAAAACCTTGGCCACCTATTTAGGGAGTGCCCCAAAGCGTTTGCTCTTTGGGAGACTATTCGCTCGGGTCTGATAATGAGAGATGGATTTGTTAATTCCACTATGGACTAGATCTACTTTTAAGAATAGGAACCGAGATGCCTTGGAACGTCTTATTCTGCACTACTCTTTGGCAAAATTGGAAACATCGAAATAGAAAAAGTTTTGATAATTTTGATTCAAATCCGGATGTGAGTTCCAAAGTATTTCGTTCCTATGCGACCGAGATAGCGGAAGCTTTCAAATCGCCTCTTGTTACTGGCCCTCCTAAAAATAGACTAACACTTTGGTTTCCTTCCTCAATAGGTAATCTCAAGCTCAACACGGATGGCTGTTGGTATGAAAGCAACATGAAAGAAGGGTTTGGAGGCATCTTTAGGAATGACCAAGGTGTTTGGGTGCTGTGCTATCATGGGAGAATGGTGACTGGCTCATGTTTGGAAACTGAAATCTGGAGCATTTATGGGGTCTAACTATCATCTTGGAGAAAGGTTTAACGAATGTTCAAATTGAATCGGATTCCCAAACAGCGGTACTTCTCTTTATTAAAGGAGCAAGCGCCAATCATCCTCAAAGCAACATCTTGAATTACGGGAAATACCTTCTAAACTGCACTGGAAGTACCCTCTCCCACATCTACCGTGGTGCTAATGAATGCGTAGATTTCCAAGCACACCTGGGAGCCGAACAACATGAAGATCTTGTGGTGTCAAATACGATAAACCTGAACCCTAACGGACGGACTGTATGTCTGGATTACAAACTCCACAATTTATTTTAGAATACATGAATTTTACACCATGATTTAATTCCGGTGCACTGCCTGTCATCTTTATTACAGTAATATTTTCCACGGAATTGTTTTGGTTGATGCACTTCTTTTAGAGCTTCATTAGGATTATTTTGTCGAACCATGCATCTGCTTGTAAGACATGCTTGAACAGGAACGGTGTTTTTATGTTGCAATATGAATGTAGTTTATAAAACCTACTTCTCCATAAGATATCTAAAAATGACTGGAGCACGTGCTCCACCTAGTAGGGTTGGCCATTTCCTCCGACCCGTTCGAATCCGATTCGATCCCCGATCCGAACGGATCGGCAATATGGAGATTTGTTTGGAGATTGGATAGGATATGGAGATTTTTTTTGAAAATGGGATTGGGTAGGGGTGGAGATAGGCATGTCCCCTCCCCGAATCCGCTCCGAATCCATTCCCCTATCCATCCCCGCCCTGCTCCGCCCCGTCCCCGAATATAGGGGTCTATTCATGAGTTATGAAATTTTTGGGTCCCACTAAATTTTCTCCAAACACATGGGTTCACACTAAATTTTCTCCAAACATTTTATTATAATTGAACTTTTTAATACAATAAATGTGATTAAATAAGAAATGCATCACTATAATTTGAATACATCCCAACTAGGTTGACATCTACTCTACTATCAATCATATACATTCCTAAAAATAAACACAAAAAATGCAAAATAAAAATAATATTTTTCCAATCAAGCCGTTGATTTTGTTGTTCCTATTGATGAAATCAATTGTGTAAACTTTCTTCTCGATCGAGTTTAGAGAGCTTGTCGATCGGGACCCAATTTGTGTTTTTTTAATGATACTTTTCATCCGATTAAATGCCTACTGATACGCGATCCACTTAAATTTTTCTACGACTGATGGATACCATAATATGCTATCTTGCTTGTGGTTTCTTTAGTTTTCAAATTAGAAATCTAGTTGATACTTGATACAACTTTAATTGAAGCTGGCAAACACTTACACTTACACATGGATACCGTGCTGTACCGTGCCAACAATAAACGTACCGTGCCCGTGCCGGCCCGGCCCATTCGACACCTCTACTTGTAACTTGATTTTAGCATTTAATTTGTAACTAGGATTCTAGATTTTTAGTAATCTTTTTTTAAAAAAAAAAAATGATTGGATCCCCGAATCTCCGTGGGGATCCCCATTCCCCATTTGGAGTGGGGATGGGGGATGAAAATAAAGCCCCGTTGGGGATCGGTTAGGTGATGGATATGGAGAAGGGGGTTTGGAGATTGGGGGTGGAGATAGTACTCTCCGGCCCTGATCCGTCCCCATGCCAATCCCTACCACCTAGTCAATTCTAAACATAAACGAATACAAGGCCGGAGTACACATCCAAATTGTCTTTTATTCAAAAGAAATTGCACTTGTACAGTTTTGCTTCAATTTTTTGTGAATTACTTGGTCAGTCTCCATGAGAGAAATCTTAAAAGTCAAAAACATTTATCAAAACTTTGAAAAAGTTCACTAAAGACAAAAATCATTCAAATTTTTTCGGATTATTGAATTATTTTTGTCTTTCGCAAAACTTTTATTTAGATTAATAATTTTTTCTCTTTAGATTCCTCTCGTTGAGACGAATCAATAATCTATAAAGCAATTTTTTTTTGAATAAAGACAACAAATTTATACATTTGAATTATTTTTGTCAAAACATTACTAGGAGTAGTCAGTGGCAGAACCAGAATTCGGATGCAGGTGGCACCGTGAAATGGAAAGTAAGTTACATGTTGTGCAGGAAAAATATGAAGAAGAAATTAGGATTAAAGTCATCTAATCATTTGGTGTTTGTTGTGAGCTTTGTTTATGAAAAAGAAATAAATGCTTTACTCCAACTCTCTTATGGTATTTATATGAAAGACATTAAGATATAAATTTTCTGATCTGAACAAACCATTCTCTAAATTGCAATTTTTACAATATTTGAAGAAAATATGGAGTACTAGTTTTTAGGGGACACGATTATGTTCATAAATTCAAGCCAGGGCTGTTCTCTGTGTTGAATCGGTTATGTCTTATTCTAATTTTTCTGTAGATCTGTGAATCTATTGAAATTTCCTCAAGGCCTTTGGAACCCTCTTGCGACTGCTGTCCCAATCCATAGTCTTTTGCTAGAGCAGAATCAAACCAAAACAAGGAGAATCAGTAGCTCCAACTAAACTACACATCTACCAGCCAAAACAAAATCACACGAAACTCAAAGACGTGTCCGCCGGGGGGGTTAACTCCCATGGATTTTACTTCTGATTAGTTACTTCAATTAGTGAACTGAAACTCCATGTTGGGAGTGTAATCTTGATTGTGTGTGGGGTCACTGTGTGAGAGGTGGGAAACAGGTGAGGAGGTGATGTTAAAGAAGAAAGGCCCAAGGCGAAGAAGAAAATGAGCTGCCATGCTGGGTGAGTTAATGAAGGGATTGGGAGAAGAATTGTTGAGTTTATTTTATTGTTGTAGTTGCTTTGATTTATGTATAAATGTATATGTCTATGTAGTGTGCAAATGTGGGAAATAGAAAGAGAAAGAGAAAGGAGAGAGGGCAAAGAAGAGAGAGCCGTGGGAAGCCCCTCCAAGGGGTCTCCTTGTGTGCATGTTAAGTGTGTGTGAGAGTGAAATATGTGTGGGTGTATTTGTTTGTGAAAGTTTTTAATAAAATTGTTAGTTGAGTTGTGTGTGAATAATTCTCAATTTCCCATCACTCCATTTTCCTCATCATTAAAAGAAGTTGATGGTGAACATGACGAGAGCCTATCGAAGGCAAATGTTGTACGAAACTTATTATTGTGTTGTCAAAAAAAAAAAAAAAACAGGAGGACATAGCAGCAGTGGATATAGTATCAGTGGAAACTCTTGCAACACCTATTCTGTCACGGGAGAAGTTTGAGGAAGAGATTGCGCTGATGCAAAAACGTGCTGAACTGTACAGAAATCAGAATATTGAGTTTGATGAAGTGATCGCTCGCAAAGAGGAAGAGCTTGCTCGCACTAAGGAAGAGCATGCAAAGATTAAGGAAGAGCATGCTCACATTAAGGAAGAGCTTGCGAAGATTAAGGAACTGTTGCTCAAAAGAGGTAATGCAAGAGTTGCAGGGGAATCTGCAGGTAAGATATTTTAAAAGGCGAATGTCCATAAGATGTTTGCTATGATTTCTTTCTTTGTTTTTCTCAGATTTATGCGCTGTATATGTACTTGTTGCACACGTACACGACATGTATCACATACTCTAAACAATTTTAGTTGCTTTTTGTATATCGTTTGTTGTCTTTCAGATTTATTTGACTGATTTGCAATTTTTGGATGAATTGCAGGAACTGAAACTGTGGAAAAGCAGAAACGTTTGCTGCGGCCTGTGAGCTTGCAACACTGAATCCAAAACGGCGTAGGGCTTGGATTATTTTAGTTGCGGCCTGTGAGCTGGAAGTGTAATAGGTAAAGAATACAGATTCTGGTTCCATTTGAACTTGTGGAAAGAAGTGGAAAGAGAGAGAGAGAGCTTCAAAAATTCTCTTCCCTTGTAAAGTTCTTAAAGAAAGACACGAGAAAATTTCAAATGCAAATAATGTAGTTTTAACTCTCTCTCTCATTTCCTTGTTAATTATTTTCCCTTCTTTTCCTCTTCTTTCCTCAACTTGCAAACAGAGCCTTTGGGTTAGATGATCCCAATATGTGCAATAATGTAATTACCTGTCCTCTTATCCCCAGAAAAGTTGTAATCGGTCGTTGTATTGGAGTAGGAGAATCCAACCCCTGCTGGGGAATCAAGAAACAACACATTCGCAACTGCAATCGAAACTAGCACAGGGATTAACAATGTACCATGTAAATTGCCAAGTACTAGACCTAAAGGCTGCCTTTGTTTTGCCATTAAATGTGTTATATGTAAAATGAATGCTTTAATCATATTTCTTGTGTTTGGCAGATTCAACTTGCAAACAAACAAAATGTAGCAGTAGACTTTTAACAAAGCCCAATGCTTCAACTTTGGACACACACAAAACAATCAAGGATTTTTATCGAACAGTTATAAACATATCCTGCACTAGCCCAAATCAAAAAATAATATCCAACAAACAATTCATGTTTTCAGTTTAAGCCCACCAAAGTAGCCACCCAACCGTCCATTACTGAATCAAAATACTGAAGGTTGTTTATCTGGGGTGAGTTCTCCAATGGATTTTATCAAAAATTTGATGAAATCAAACCCTTGATTTTATCCATTGGTGAGGAGAGTTGATAAAATCTGTTGAGAGAAGACCATAAAGTGGACCAACACTAACAAAGGACAATCCAACAAGCTTCGATTCTAACAATCTAGACTGATCTGATCTCTCCTAGCTTTGACTGCACTGCTCGGTAGAGCTCGCCAGAAATTGGAGCAAATTCAATGGATAACAGCTGCAGCTGTGGAGAAGCCGTTCGAGGATTCAAGAAAATCATCACTCTCTTTGTTATTGGATATTATCAGCTATAGGAAATAGGAGCAAATTCAGTGGATAACAGCTGCAGCTGCGGCGAAGGCGTTGGAGAATTCTACAAAATCATTTCTCTCTTTGTTCTTGGCTATTATCAGCGAGGTTAAGAAGAGTATTGAAGAAGTTGAGTGGTATGTCAGAGAGCAAAACAATTTCCAAAAGAAGAAAATTTACCACTACCAAACACCCAAAAATAAGAACAATGATTTCAGAAAGTGTTTTTCAGGTCGAAATAGAGCCAAAAGACAGACTAGCCTACATTCAGAAGCAAGAATCATTCGATTTTCTCTACTCCATTTTCTTGATTTCAATGGACATTCAGCCATTAGATCATTTCTCGAGTTTCTCATTTCCCTAAAACTCTCATATGAGCTAGAGTACATTGGAACAAAGGTAGAAAGAAAAATGATGGGCATAGAGAATAATAGTATAACACTTAACCTACCTTGGGTCCAAGCATGTTCTCTTGTATAAAGCGTTTTACCATCAGGGTTTACACCAAAAGGCCCAATCTCTACCATGGCACCTACACCAAGTGATGAACAACCTGGCCCTGTAAAGCCAATAATAAAAAATTAATCCAACTTCATAGGCATTACTACCACATATCTTTTGGGGGGAGAGAGAGAGAGAGAACCTCCATTTAGCCAAAGAACAAGTGGCTTGGAAGAAGGATTAAGGGAAGCCTCAACAAAATAATAGAAAAGACTTCGGCCTGTGGATTCATCAACATTCACATACCCTGCATATTGCCTTAAATTCGATCCGGAAGGCTGACCTGGAAGCCCACCTTGAATTACATCATCCTCCATCTTCCCCACTTGATCATAATATACATCATCACCACCACTCAAGCTATTTGACACCATATTCAAGTTATGATCATCAACTTCAAGTCCCTGAGATGGGGAATAATCCCAAAAGGCCATGAGTCGATCCGCTTGGTCCATTGGATAGCCATGGCTAATGCCATGGACCATCACCTTCATCATCATCAACATCACCATAATTAAAAGGAAGAAGTGTTTGAAATTTGCAGAGAAGATACGTTCATTGTCTTTCTCCATTGACAATGAGCGCAAGGAGGTAGTTGGGAATGTACAAAAACATGGTATTTATAAATGGAGAATGATTTGTCAACTCGATATTATATTGCAAGATAGAATCAGAATGACATGGAAGTGGACGGTGGGATCGGTCCCCATTCCCCACATATTGGTCGAGGTGTGCGCAAGTTGTGTGGGATTAATCCCAACATGTTCGTCGAGATACGCATAAGCTGGTACAGACACTCGTAGTTATAAAAAAATATTGCATTAGCCATTCATAAAGTATGTTATCTTGCATATTATTGCAGAATGATTTTTCGTGAGGAGGAACTGTGGGAGTGACGCGTGGCATCAAATTTGTAATAAAAAACAAAAAGAAAATTATTAACTCGTAGTTATGGACTTCCTGTGTAATATGGAAAGTATGCTAATAAACCATGCTCAAATTCAAAATTATGGACATCTGCTATTTTAAGCTCACAGTCAAGATTAAGGTGATTTATTACATTCGTTTGAAATCTGATTATGTATCCAATCAAGTCAGTCAATAACCATTGTTTTGAAATTAATCATACCGGTAAATTCCCATTTGTGTAAAACCATCAGCATGATTATCATATTCCGTAATATCAAACCTGTCAAAAGGAAAAATATTCACCATGAGAGGCAATGGTATGAAAGGATGGAGTTTTTCCCAGTCAAGATTATGGTGAAACTCCATCAGCATGGAGTTTTTCCCATCTTTCATTTTGTCTTTTGAACATTGAAATAATATGGTCATTTAATCTTTCAAAATTTAATAATCTGTACTATATATTGTTGCAAACCCAAAATATAACCTCTACATTAGCTGTGATTTAGGTTCTTGGAAGGAAAGTAGAATAACAATTTTATTGTGACAACAATATAAACCAATGACCCCTTCAAAATTGAAATGCACAAACCTGTATAGTGACCATTAAAAATAGGAAGTCTATTGCTTTTAACCAATGCGCCACTGTAGCTGAATCTGGTTTGTGTTTCATAACAATTTTGAGTTCGGGCAATCTTGATAGTTTTTAGAATTCCTCGACATGGGCCGTAGGGGTTGCTTACAGAGGTGGTTTTGTGCAATCAAACTTGTGAAAATCTGTAATTGGGCAAGACTTTTCTTTCTCAAGGATTCCATAAACTCAAGCAATCTCCGTAATTTTAAAAGCAAATGTTACAAGGCACCACGTGATTGTACTCTAGATCCCTCTCTTTTGGAATATATAACATGAGGACTTCCAACTTCTCTCTCTCTACTGTATAGGCTTATAACCTTTAAGTTGAATAAAATCTTTTTGTGTGTGTGGAAAAAAGTGTTAAAAAAACAAAACATAATATGCACACATGCATATATTTACTACTATCCAAATAAGTGTGAATTGTCAAACACTAGAAGGGCAACTAACGAGAAAAATACCACAACTACCACAAGATGAACACGATCAGTAGACCACCAACAAAGAGCATCAATTTGGCCGAGCATCAATCAAAAGCTTCAGATTCAGCAAACCCTTGGTTAAGAGCTTCTCCAAAGTTGAGAGCGAGGTCACAACTGCGAATGGCAGATGAAGTAGGTACTGGTTGGGTTGAAGGAGCGAAGAAATCAAGAAGAGCTTTATTGAGAGATATAGTAGCAATGCTGGCAGAGGCGTAGACCGTAGAGTTCAGGGCTGGGCTTGGATTATTTTAGTTGCCACACAGATTATCCCACATGAAAGTTGACAATCTATCTATCTCCAAACCAGATAGGAAAAGGAAAGGCCAAACAAAAAAGAAGGCATTGTGTGTATGCATCTAACATGACATTAAAAGACTTAAGTCAACTGCCAACCAACAATTACCTGACTTCCAATGGGAAGTTTGACTCGTCAAGAGTCGTAGATAGTGCGCTAATTTTTCATGAGTGGTGATAATAATGTCTTCCCCACTTTTATCAAACTGAGGTCTTCCAGCACGTCCAAAGATCTGTAACAGGCATACGAGGAGAATTGCACAAGGTCAAAAAAGCCAAAAAGCCAAAAAAACAAAAGTAGAATTCACTATAATACAAGAGCATTTCAAGATAAAATATTCTTCTTACCTGCATAACATCAAGCATCCCCAGGTCTCGCCAGCCACCAGCCTTGGGATCATATAATTGAGTTCCCTGGAGTAATGACATATAGAAAATATAAAAACTAAACAAAAGGCGAAATACCACACTGAGATATTTAATAGGGAAGGTATGCCGAATACTAAATTGGGACAGGACAAAGAAGAAACATATAAGAACTAACACGAAAAGCTTCCAAATTGTAAATTTTCTTTCAGAACTTAGAGAATTGCTGGTTTGATGAGGTTATTATGATGACTTGCACCACATAATCATTTAATTTTGGCCACCTGCTTCAGAAAGCAACAGAGCTGGGCAAGAAATTTTTCAAAGACACTGCCCTAGCTATATTGATGAAGTAGAAGCCACCTAGGAATCATCAGAACATTTCTTGAGGTAACTACAGTTTGGAGAATTGAGGGCATGGTTGCCCTTCATATCGCCGCAAAAGCAAAGGGGTCAACCGGTTGAGTTTGCCTCATTCAGCAAAAAACAGATAGCTTGAACAACTTGGTTCAGCACAAAATTTTGGTGCGCATGCTATGACTTGAACAGGGATAATTGAAAAACACAAAGAAGTACAAGAAGGAATTCCCCAACATCAGAACCAGCCATGGAATGTGGACTTATTCTAGTTATGTTGCATACCTTATTTAAGATCCCTGACACCAGTACATCAACGATAACGCAAAAGAATCAACCCCGTAAGCCATTCTATGTCTGGGTAATCAACCACTTCAGATATATTTGCCGCAAAGGAAATGTTGTTTTGTCTATACAAGTACATAGAAGGCCCGAAGAGTAGGAAACTGACCAGCCATAATAAGATAGCAGAAGTATATTTTCTTGACTTGTGGCTTTGCAATCAAATCTATTGATTCATTTCAAAGCAATATAACTAAGAAGAAGAAATCAGAAGAAGGCTGTCAATGTTTAACCATTCAATGGGGTGGCAAGGGCATAATATTCACAAAGCTATATAGTAACTATGTTAGAATTCGATGTTGGAAAATGGCCTCCTAGATTTACTTATGTTAAAGTTGGAGTGCAAACCCTTTAAGCATTCTATAAAACTAGGAAATTCTCTAAATTGAACTTGCATTAGATTGGAAAAGGCACACCAAGAATTTTCAAGATTTATCCAAGAGCAGCTAAATTGCCGGAAATACGGATAGAAGGAGAAATCAACGAAGACCCAATACGCAATGGACAGTATATAGATGTACCTGCATCGTCGGCAGTGGTATTGGCAAGCGAGCTCGGTTCAATTTCAAGCGAATCACAGACTCTATTATAGGTTTCTCTGCTAAAATGGGTTTGATCCAGTGAAGCCAAAGCTATTTTGGGAAAAATAATTTCACTTAAATCATCTTCGATCATGTACAATTCGATTCTCGATTGATACGATTCTTAACATGGTGTATCTTCTTGAGAAGGTCTACCACATGAACTCTTTTGATCGTATTAATAATCACGCATTGAATCACAATCGAGCAATTACTCAACTGCTTGCAGTTGACGTTATTCTCAGATAAAAAGGGTTGGATCAAATACGGTCAAATCTATTTTTGCAAAAACAAAATCATACAAATCACCTCTGATCATGTACTAATATGAACTATATTTGTCTAATAATCAACAAGATTTATTTTATAGACAAGATCTAAATGTTGAACAGTTTCGATCAGATTAATAATCTCGGAATAAATCTCGAGTGACGAATTAAGTTGGGGAAGCTTCAAACGGCTAAACGACGTCGTTTAGATGCCAAAACGCAAAAAAATCCGGACTTCTGTTTGTGGCCGTTGGATTAGATACAACGGCTGGGAAAGGCAAGTCACTTAGGCTCTGTTTGGTTGTTGTGGAAAGAAGTGGAAAGGAAGGGAAAATTTAAAAAAATTCCCTTCCCCTGTTTGGTTGTTGAGGTAAGGAGAGAGGGAAAATAAAAGGGAAAAGGGAAGGGAAAAGAGAGAAAAGGGGAGGGAAAAGAGAGAGGAAAATTCTGGAAAAGGAAGAGGGGTGAAAATGAGGCTATTTTCTTTTTATTTTCCTTTGGAAACCAAACAAGAGAAAATCATTTCATTAACTTTCCTTCCATTTTCTTTAGACAACCAAACAAAAGAAAATCTTCAACTTTCCTCTTTAGTTTCCTCCCAATTATTTTCTCTTCTTTTCCACTTCTTTCCTCAACTTCCAAACAGAGCCTTAAATGAGTTCGCGGGTTATGATTTCCGGGTAATTTCTGTTCGCGGGTTTGTAACCCGGGTCAACACCCCTTTCCCCTCTTTCATTTTTCCCTTTCACGCCAACAAGAGATAGAGAGAACAGAAGAAAAGGAGAAGACAATCGAAGGAGAAGAAGAACAGATGATCGAAGAAGAAGAAGAAATCGACAACCAAGGTTTCTCTCTCTCTCTCTCTCTCTCTGGTTCGATTTCTCTGAAAACCCTAGTTTTTTTTTGGGTGCGAGAACAGAAGAGTCGAAGAAGAAGAAGAAAATAGAAGACCAAATCGACAACCAAGGTCTCTCTCTCTCTGGTGGGTTCGGTTATAAAATAGAAGATCAAATCGACTTGTTATTCTCCTTTCCTTTTCTTATTTCACTTCTTTGTATTCGTTCCTCATTGACAAAAGCAATAAAAGTTAAAGAAGCATCCTTTTTTTTGGTCGAGTAAAGACCATCATTATGGTATTTTATGAGAATTGGATTGTTTTTTGGAAACAGTTTTAAGAAAATTTCGCCAAATGAGATTTTTTTTCGGGATGTGGAAACGGAAAATAGAAATCAAAAAGCTCTAGCAAATAGGTAAGTTTTAGGTGCATATCCACAACAAGATCAATAAAATCGTTTACCCAAAAAAAAAGATCAATAAAATGGTTTCTGCAGTAATTATCATGCCTCAGGTGCATATCCACAAGAAGATTATTAATAAAATGGTTTCTGCAGTAATTGTCATGCCTAATGCCTTGTGGACATACCATTCACAAGAACTGCTTGAGGGAGCTGCAGGAACATTACTAGTGGGAGTCCAACTAAAAAGTTCATCTCCTGATAAGTTAAGCTTCTGGGAAATTTGGTGATGTAATGTGCAGAGGTGTATGTACATATGTAGTATTTGTTTGAAAGAGCAAGTGGCGCTAGAGTTGTGTAGTGGGGGAGTTCAAGTTTCTTTCATTCCTTCCATTTCCTGGATGGATCTCTAACCAACTGTTATGGTTGATTTTGCAGGATTCCCATTTCCCAGGATCCAAATCCTCTAATTCGTGCTTTGGCTGTGAGGACTATGGGATGCATTTGCATTCATAAAATCACTGAATATCTGTGTGAGTCTGCGACCCGCTTCAGAGGTGTCTTAAAGTTGATCTTGCCAATGGTGATAATATTCATGGGAACATTTTGTTTACTGTCATCATCTGGCATATTCAGAAATCTAGGTGCAGCTCAAGGTGCAGCCGGGTTGGGGAGTTTTCAGAAATCAAGGTGCAGCCGGGTTAGGGGAGTTTTCATAGATATGCGTGACAGGCTACTAATGAAGTCCCAGAACTGCACAATTTGACATGGTTTAAGGGAGGCTAATTAGGTGGCAGAAAAACTTGCCAAGATAGGTGCAGCTAAAGACCTTCAAATGGTGCCAAGACCCCTCGAGCTGAAGCTATGGAATTCCCATTGGATGATGCAATTGGAATAGAATTCTAAAGACTCTAAAGTTTAGTTTTTTGTTTTCCCATTTTGTTTGTTTTGATTTTAATGGCAGCAAAAGAAGAAATCAATTAACTGTCACTCTGTAATGTTTGAGAATTCATACAATTTACTCTACTACTATCATATGTTAATCGTGGTAGCTTGGCTGTACTATAGAGTTTGGAAGCCGTTCGGCATCCCAGTTTTTCTCCACTTTCAGTATTTATTTCTATGGAGTTTTCAGAGAAATAGTTCACGTTCTTTTTTTCTGTTTTGACACCCCGTTGTTAATACCAAACGTGGCTTAAAAAAAATAGAATCATTTCTCGCAAATTAGCTGAAGATTTATAAGGAGGCCCAATTGCAATTTGCAAATATAGTCCATCATCATGTCGTGTTCGTATCATGACCATCTATTATACATGTTCAAAAAGTAGGTAGTTCTGTAAAAAATTTGACAGTATCTCCCCTAGTTTATTGCCTAGACCGACGTTTCAGTGTCTCATCAGACAATCAACAAGAACGACCACAAACACAATTCATATAGAATCACATTGAAAATAGACTGAATTGGTACAAAATTTCCATAACTTTGGTTCATTACAAAAGTGCATTACATTTCCATTGAAACTGCATTACATCATTAATAAGGAAGAGTTAAGTTTTTGCCTCTTTCCATTGAAGAGTACAAGTACAATATTAACCAAAAAACAAATCAATCTTGATTGCGTTAATCTTCATTTGCTTCAATCTTGATGGATAGAGGTCATGTTGTTTTGAAAAGACCGGACTTTTGCCAAAGCTGCTTCTAGCCTCTCTAACTTAGTGTGCAGCTTGATCACCCCTCCTGTGTCCATGGCTGGGCTTTTAGGATCCTGTTATAGGGCACATTTTCAGCAAGTTACTGCCACATTTCACCACTTCAAGAGCTTTTCTCATAATAAGCAGACTTACACATGCATGTCAGCGGGACCTTTACCGTTACATGCACTACTATAATTGCTACAAAGCTCATACAGATTCTTTAAGCTTGAATCTAACCTGAAAGAGACCATACGAGAGAAGATGTCAAACTTGGGGGAAAAAATGATTCTAGACTTAGAGATTTTAGCAGGGTTACAAATGGACTTTACAGGCTCTTTAGATCAAGGCGGGTGCATTCATATTCATATCCATTTGCGTTATATATGTTTGGCGATGACCTTTTTAAGGATGAGATTACAAACGCAGAAAGGTAGATACAAAATTTATTTGAGGACCAACCAGCAGCAACTCAAAATTCATTTGAGGACCAGCAGCAGCAACTTGAGGAAAACGTTGAGAAACTATCCAAGTTTGTAGAAGAACCATTTGATCAGTTTGCTGAGGAGGCCCAAACGAGTGATACCTCGGCCTAGCACTGACAAGCAAAGCACTTAGGGAATAATCTCTTTCTAAAACCAAGTTCAAATCATCATCAAAAAGTCAAAAGTAGTATCTGTGATTAGAGACAAAGATACTAAGGATACATGGTTTTGTGGTTGTCATTGCCTCAGTTTCTACTTTCATTGCTACCTGTTGATGTTTCACCAGCTCCTCTTGCTAGTTCTTTATCAAGCTAGGACAGGAGGTGTTTATGGAATTATCATAGCAGGTCGGTCTAGTAATTAGGGGGCGGCCGTTTGGTAATTGTATGCCTCTCTCTCCGGCCCTCAGCCCAAATGCATCATTTGATGATAGCACTCCAGCCCAGCCTCTTCAAGACGGAGTTGCATCAGCTGTGGATATAGGCTAGGCTAAGGGACAGACTTCATCTCTTCTATTTCAAAGTTATGGAGATAAGGATGCAAGTTATCAATCTAGGAACAGACCCGTATGAGCTTCCAGGACTGGTAGGAATCAAATACTTCCATTTTATTATTTGGAAAATGTGCAAGAATCTGTATCGGAAAGGAGAACTTCATTGTCGTGGATGTGATATTTGATCCTATTGTTATTATTGAGAACTGACTAAATCTCTCCTGTGGCATTTTTTGTACATTCAAAAGGCCTCTCTACTTGTCAAAAATGAAAAATTGGCCCCTCTCATGCACACCAAAGTAGGGTATCTGATTCACAAATGAACGTGTCATGGTAGTAGCTTTTGAATGAACTTCTGATGAGAGCACAGGAGACAAATATTGGAAGAAGCACAAAAGAGGTGAGACAAGCCAATGAGATTAGCAGTGCTGTATGTGGAAAGATTTCGTACCAAAAAAGACCAATACTAATAATCCCGATCTCACTGGGAGGGAAGTGAAGCTGGCAGCTGAAAAGAAGAGCACTAAGAGACGAATTTCCAAGAAGAATAGTGGAAAGAAGGGGACTTGCACTCGGATGGTATGCAATATGCCAACGCGGATTGAGAGCTGGGAGCGCGAGGATGCATACGATTCTCTTGCAGTTATTGGTGCCTTTTCAGTTGCGTAATATAATTGTTAAAAATATATAATTAATTACAAAACACAAATCTTAACTTATAACCGCGGATGAGCATAACACGACATGCATAGTACGTCGATATAACACTAGTATGGGAAAGAAAAGTTAAAATACACCAATAAGACTCAAACTCTAGCAAGTTGACTCCCTTTCGATTTGTTTTGGTTATTGCATCTTGATTCAGTGGCGGCTCCAGAAAATTTGAACAGGGTGTTCAAGATTTACCTTAACTCTATTAGTTCTACTAACTAGTATATACATACAAATTTTCCTTATGTTAGTGTAAATAATGAGGCCAAATGATATGAAAATACATAAAATATCACAAATTTTCTTAGCGAATTCTATGTTATTGGGTCAAGTAAAATTAAATCAGGAGATAAATACACTAATATTTATTGTTAAAATTTGTGTGTTGAATAGGTTTACACGGATATTTATTTTCACATATAGAGAGTTGATTGTTGCTCAAAGAGAAGTCATATGATGATATCAATACAATAGATTTTTTTTCCCCCCTTCATTTTGCTAATTTTTGTCGTAAAGAGTGTGCACTTTGTTTTGAACTGGTGTATTAAGGATTTTATTGTGAATTACCAGGATTGGTAAGTGTTTATGGTATAAATGTTAAAACAAAACCCAATATAAATATATCACTTATAATATAAAATATAAAAGGCTTTAGAATGTACATCGACCATCTACGAGAAGACTTTAGACTTTAGTTAGTTATTTACATGAAATTAATTTGAGGGCTTATTTGTTGAGCTAAGTGTTCAAATATTTTTAAGTAGGGTGTTCAAATATTTGTGAGTAGGGTGTTCAACAATCGCTATACTAAACTAAAACTAAAATTTTTACATGTATTTTTGAACAATTTTTTTTTTGAGGTGTTCAAGTGACCACCCTTTCATAAGGGTGGAGCCGCCTATGTCTTGATTGATAGTGCAACTCTAGAATTCCTACACTGAACAAGAGGGATGTCCTGAACGAGCAGTTGAGGAGTAGTTCGAGGATCCTGTAGAGCGGAGGTGCCCTATAAGGTTGTAGTGCGCAATCTGGGCCGTCTAAAATGTTTTCAACGGTCCAGATTATCTTACAACTAAAAAATAAGTATCCAATATGAAAGAAAATGTTTGAAATCTAAACCATTGAAAACACGTTGGAGGGTCCAAAATTTGCACTACAACCCTGTAGGGCACTCCTAATATCCCCGAGAGAGAGAGAGAGAGAGAGAGAGAGAGAGAGAGCAGAGTTTGCAGGCCGTAATGGACAATAACAAATTCATTTGCTAAACTGCAGTAGTAATGAAATGATGGACACCAATGAAATTAGTCTGCTAAATGGAGCAGAAGTTTTAACAACAGTTGCTATGAACTCACCCTTTAAAATGAATCTATCCAACTCTCAATAAACAAAGACAAAACTAAAGAATCCACCAAACTTAACCAAACTGCCAAAAAGATGAAAAACAAAATGGAAGCCAAAGCAAGAAACCAATGTTTTCTTTCCCATCTAACAAAAATCGTACCCAGTTCTTCTCTACCCTTCCACATTTTTCGTTCTATTCTGTCTTCCCTACGAATTCTATGTGGGGGTTGTCCACTCAAATGGGGCGAGGAGGAACGTCAAGTGTGATACCGGCTTGAATCTGGCCCCACCCAATTAGACGCCAATGCTTCTCCCCTCTGCTGGTGCACACTGGAGCTGTGAGCTGTAGTCTTGCCAAGTCATTTCTCACGGCAACAACTCGAGCACCTGTGGACATACAGCCTATGTTCAACATCACGATTTCACCCCTTGCCAGCCTTGAGACCCTTCCCGGACTCTCTGTACCCTTTGTCCTCACTCCCACAAGACGTCGCACTAAGAAAAAGTTCACCTGCAATATCAAAGAGCAAAAAGAGTAAGCCCAAAAGGTGAAGAGCTGCTATGGAATGTCAATTCAAAATTATGGACATGTGCTACTTTAATTATGCTCACATTCAAGATTATGGTTATTTGTTAATTTTATTACATTTGTTCGAAATCTGATTATATATCCAATCAAGTCAGTCAATAACCATTGTTTTGAAATCAATCATACCTGTCGATTCCCATTTGTTTAAAACCATCAGCATGATTATTCTATTTTGTAAGATCAAACCTGTCAAAAGGAAAAATATTCATGGTATGAAAGGATGTCATTACAAGAGAATCCAATACTATTGAAATAACATGGTCATTTACTCTTTTCAAAATTTAATAATCTGTACCATATATTGTTGCAAACCCAAAATATAACCTCTACATTAGCTGTGATTTAGGTTCTTGGAAGGAAAGAAGAATAACAATTTTATTGTGACGACAATATGAACCAAGGACCCCTTCAAAATTGAAATGCACAAACCTGTATAGTGACCATTAAAAATAGGAAGTCTATCACATTTAACCTGCTAATTAACTACACTCAAAATCAAAATTACGGACATGTGCTAATTTAATTATGTTCACATTCAAGAAGAAGTACCAGTGGGAAAACGTATTGGGATTCAAGGCTTTCTGTAAGAGCTATGAAAAACGTATGAAGCTTCTACATCCATCATCAATTTTCCTTCTGTTCAAAATATAAAGAAGGCCAATGATGCTCCAGCTCATGTAGTTAGGTTCAAATAACAACACCCCCCCCCCCCTTAAGTTCCTCCTGTAATATAGAAGTCCCGATCCTTGTACTGCAGGTATCTTCTGAACCAATTTAACAGAAAGGTGTATGGATCATTGGATCCTCAGCTGAAAAAGAGAAAAGAGTAAGATTTGTCATATCATAACTGTGTCTAGGGTAGGATGGTCAGGGATGTGTTTGTGTCTACGGATCTTCTAATCTGATCCTAATACACTCACCACGACGTATGTAATGAGAATCTCAACATACACAATCAAAAGATAAAATCTTGTACCTAGAAGCGCATTAGGTTAAAAATACAGATGATAGGTGAGATGATCCCAATCTGTGCAATAATTTAGTTACCTGTCCTTTTATCCCTGGACAAGTTGTAATCCGACGTAGTGTTGGGGTAGTAGAAGTCAACCCAGATGGGGACGCCAGAAACAACACATTCACAACTGCAATTGAAAGTTGAAACTAGGCAGAGGCATTAACACTAAGCCCTTTGAGCCAAAGAAACACATCAGATCAAAGTGCTAGTTTTTAGCGGATGTGCTTCTTGATACATATTTTATTGCAAGACAACCAAAGCCTTGAGTATCTATCAAGAGACGTCCAACATAGCCCAACTTTGGACACACACGACAGAGAAGCATCATTTTTATCAAACAGGAAATAAGAATATCCAGCACTATCCCAAACGAAATGAGAATGATCAGTAACGACAGTACATGATTTCTACTTGAAGTATCCCAAAGTAGCTACACAACCCTCCAAAAACGCAACAGAGGAGGTTGTTTAACTGAAGTAATTCATCAAACAGGTAACATTACAAGAAATGGAATCCCAGCTTTAGTTGAGAGCATACCATAAAGTGGACCAACAATAACAAAAGACAATCCAATTTCAATGAATAAAAGCTGAGGCCGTTGGAGGATTCAAGAAAATCTTCTCTCTTTGTTCTTCGATATTTATCCTGTGTTCATTGTCCTTCTTCTTTTTTTTTTTTGGTGCCACGAAATAATTCATTGTTCTTCAATTCCTTTTATATGTTGAGTTTTTGAATAGCAAAACCGGTCTTAAGTAAATGCTTACTAGGAGTAATGATTAATGAACTCACAACCCTCTACAATCAGTTCAATCCCTATCATTAAATTGGATGCTACTATACTACTAAAAGTTAGAGGATTTGAACATCAAAAGTATTTTTGAATAAAAATTAGCAAACAAAAGGGGAAGGAAACTAGGAAAGTAACTAGAGGGTGGAGAAAGACTTGCCTTTGTAACCACAAAATCAATGGAAAGTCTAAAACAAGCAGGTGTTTTCTTCGCCAAGTCAGAATGTCAGATTAGTATTCTAATCAAACATCTAAACAAGTGATTTACTAGGCAGCCATGGATGCTACAGCCGAGGACCTCCACACCAAGCTTCACAAGGAGTGGGATATAGAAGCACGAGAATGGAATTTGAAAGGCAAACACAACACATGACGTCTGTCTCAAAGCAGATATGAGTTCGCACCACTTTCAAAGCACTTTCACGAGGAATAACTAAGCAAAATATTATCATCAACAATCACATGAAATAAGGGCTTCCAAAAGGAGCATATTGTCATTTCAAACAGAGAACTATAACAATGACAAGTATAACATGTTCCGAACTTGCATAAAGTTGTAGCGTTCTCTTCCAATTGATTCATTTTCTGCAACTGCAAAATAGCCTAGCATAGGGTAGTGCCCAACATATGAAGCATAGCTGTCCCGTTGGATATTCACAGCCCATTCACTGGATAACAACATACCAAAACGTAAGAAGTAAGAACAAGAAGCTATAAAAACAAATTGTAAATATTGTCACAACCACTAAAGGACTCAAGGATATTACAATCTATGCGAGTCTGCATGTCCAGTTCCAACATATTTAGCTTGCAGATGCTCAAGCTGGGAATTGATATTAAATCTGTCAATGGCCTGCATGTATAGAGATCAGCCACAGTTACGATGGAAAAAGAATGCTAAACCTGAAGCTAATACAAAACCAGAAGAAACCCACAATGTAGATATTACTGGTTCGAATTCTGAAAGAAAGAAGCAGAAAAAAAAAAAAACCCATTTTCATCTTTTATTTGGTGTCCCTTCTTCCTCTATTGTATTGATTTATTATTGCAAGTTCATTAAATAAACTGAACCCTACAGAGACAACCATTCTCCAATTTGTTCACCATTTAACTTGAACTCTACACGGAGATAACCACTGTTTTGATAAGCTAAAAACTCGCATGCACAAAAACATCTCACGCAGAAGTCCAAACTCACATAGTAACTTGTTACAGACCACTCGCCCAAAAAAATCAACCAAGGCAAATTACCTTAAGTACTAGGAAATGCTAATCCTTGACAAATCACATAAAAAATTGCATATTTCGAAACATGATACATCCGTGTTCCAAAATGCAAATTTACCACTCTCTAAAAAAATTGGAAATAGCTAAGTCGGTAGTTATAGTTTTGGCGATGGAAAATATAAAAATATGGCAACTTGCTCCTCAAAATGTAGTTTGTACGAATAATAAGAACCATAAAGTTATTTTATAGAGCGTATATCACTTGAAAGAAGTGCATTCTACTTTGTAATCTATAGGAGCCTACCGCTATAAGCCATAATCTGGCATGTGGTTAATTGGACCCGGGGATCCTGTAGGGATTATCCGGATCAACCACGTCCCGAAACACTTTTGGACGGTCTGGATGCTCCCTATAGGGAACTCACTACAGGCTCCCCAAATCAGTGATCAACCACGTCCTCTTCGCGTTTACCAGCATTCAGTTACTAAGTACAATAGGCTAATAACCTGTTGTGGCTAATGGAGTAAATCAAACCTAAAACTACATACACTCCCACAACAGTAGAATTTTCACGATTTATCCCTCATTTTCTTTCTACCCAAGAGGAGCTAAATTGCAGGAAATACAAATCAAAGGAGAAATCAACAAAAACCCAATACACAATTGAACAAATTGCAGCACTAGATTAAAGAGCTAAGAAAATTTCAAAAACTTCTCGGTTTTTGAAATTGATAGTATACGCTCAACAACAAAAGATACGAAAAGTGATGAAAGCTATACAACAGATTGAACCATACAAGAATCACATATATCAATGGACAGTATATAGACATACCGGCATCGTTGTCAGCGCTATTGGCAAGGGAGCTCGGTTCAATTTCGCGCTAATCAGAGACTAGATTATTTATAGGTTTCGCTGCTGAAATGGGTATGATCCAGTGTAGCCAAATCTATTTTCAGAAAAATAATTTCACTTAAATCATCTTCGATCATGTACGATTCAATTCTCGATTGGTATGATTCTTAACATGGTGTATCTTCTTGACAATATCTACAACATGAACTCTTTGGATCGTACTAATAATCATGCTTTGAATCACGATCGAGCAATTACTCAACTGCTTGCACTTGACCTTATTATCAGATAAAAGGGCTTGGATCAAATGTGGTCAAATCTATTTTCACAAAAATAAAATCACACAAATCATCTCCGATCATGTACTAATAAGAACTAAATTTATATAATAATTAACGATATTTATCTTATTGAGAAGATTTAAATGTTGAACAGTTTCGATCAGATTAATAATCTAGGAATAAATCTCGAGTGACGAATTAAGGTGGGGAAGCTTCAAACAAATAAACGACGTCGTTTTGGGTACATGACATAGGTTCAACCTATGTCATGCACCCAAAACGACGTCGTTTTGTAAAACATCGCATCTCCTATACACTGCTATATCTAAGCGCGACGTCGTTTCGTGTAACCTCGCGTCTTCGAGCCAATTCAACCGTCGCCTACCCTAACACCAGTCGTCCTCCACTCCTTCCCATATCACTCTCTCTCACTCTCTCTCCATCCATGCTATAATTCCCTAAATCTTAGTTGTCAAACGGCAGGAATTTTCTCGGAGCAGATTCTTGCCTTGCATTTCAGGTATACAAAAATCCCTCAATTTTTTCCAGAATCGCATACGATTCATATTAGGCTATCGATTTGATCATTTCATGTTTCCTACTTGAATTCAGCTCAATCATCTCTGTCAGTGCTTGAATTTTAATTTTTCTTTGGCAATTCTTGTTATTATCGCATGTCTTTATTCCCCAAACTATCAATTTTCCTTTCTTTAGATTTAGATGTACTCCCATGGAGTATCGAGAGTGTTTGGATAAGTTTTTTTTTATACGTTTCTGATAAAAACTTGAACCACAAGCAGACGACAACACGAGTCAGTTTCCAAACAGTTTGGTTGATGATAGAATCTCTTTACCTAGGCCCGTAGGAGAGTACACCAAGTTGCTTTGACTGCCTACGTGAGGCAGTGAAATGGTACAATAAGGCCCATTAGTTGAAACCCTCTTCGCTTCAAAATCAAATGATGACACCAAATTGCAAGTTCTTACCACACTTCTGTCATCATTTAAGCACGTAGCCAAAAAGAAAAAAGAAAAAAGAAGGACGTCAAAGAAGGGAAACAGAAAATAATCGTTAGAAGCTATGGTATGTACTATGTATTGTAGTTCATTGGTTCGTCCTGGAAGGTACATTTCATTACCTCCATGGCTCCATTCCCAATCCATCAATCAATACAAAAGTTGCAAATAGTGAATGCACGTTTCATGAACAACACATAAGTGGCATAGAGAAGCAAAATCTTCATGAACAACACATAAGTGGCATAGAGAAGCAAAATCATAAACTCCTGGTATAACTAGACATGCTGAAGTAAACAGATTCTTCTTATGCTTTTGTCAAATTTTGTACGTTTCTGTTTACTCTTTATGGACACATATAAAAGCACCTCAAAATTTATCCTTCTTGTAGTTTGTAGCTTTATCTACAGTATAAGAATATCTTATTGAATTTTCGCGAAGATTTGGATTTATGGACTTGTTTCTATGTAGCTTGAATGTTTTATATGTTGGTATTTGTTTTTTTATTCATGTGGGTCCTTTGGAAAATGGGATTGCATGTGGTATCCCTTGGAATTATGCACTGCCATTGAATGTCTTGGTTGCATGTATGACATAATGAGCTTGGTTTGGTCAATGCACTATATTTGTGGGAACCCGATGGTCACAGGAGTATTGTGAAGATTCTAGAGCTCTCCTTCAACATCTGTATAAAAAGGGTAGCACTTGTGTGTCGTGTAAGAGTGTAAAAATGAAAAAGGAAGGAAAAATTAGAGTGTGCTTGAGAGTAGAAAAACAGTGAGGAAAAGTGGTGTGGGAAAAATACCTAAGTGTATTTGTATCTCACCATTGTACTCTTCATTGTTATAGTGGTTTACTCTCTTTCACCCGTGGTGGTAGGCATTGAGGCCGAACCATGTAATTTCTCGTGCTCCTTTGGTGTGTGTTTTATTTTTCGTTTCGCTTCCGTTGTGGGTGGGAAGAAATTCCCCAACATTATACACCTGTTTTAGATGCTTATTCTGTATGTTAACCTGATCCAATTAGTAAATGCTTCAACTTTGAAGAAAGAGGTTGTTGAAGGTGTTGACCACATGGTTGTAAGGGAGCTTACAGGAGGTTAGTATACCTTGTGTCTCAGTCGTGGTGCCGTTCTACATGTCTTCTTTTTCTATGTAATAAAATTTTGGTTTCCATAATCATGATGCTACCTTTGTTTACTGACAATAGGAATTTATTTTGGAAGACCAAGGGGTTTTGTAACAAATGAAAATAGACAGGAGATTGGATTTAACACTGAGGTGTATGCTACCTAGGAGGTAATTCAAAAAGGGTTCTAATCTAATTTGACATCCTCTTTCATGAGAATTCTCTAATTCTCTTTGGAATTCAAGTGTGGAGTTTTATCCTTCAAGTATACTAGTTACTAGGTAATGCATTACTTATTTCGCCTTTATGTGTGGATAGATGGAAGCCGAAAGGTAAAACAAGAGGATACTTGAAATTAAATTCTCCTTGCCTGCTGAAAAGTGTAGGTGGCGTACTTGCATAGACTTTAATTTTGCACCTTGGTTTCTTGTTTCAGATTATACCAGAACTTAGTTTTGGGTACAACTTGGCAATTCTGCATGTGGTGCCACCAAAAAAATACGAGTGTATTTAGACAATCCTCTTCTGACTGAAATTTTAAAATTCCTATCAAGCCAGAAGAAGCGTGTTTCCCCTTGTCATCGATACTTTTTTGTTTACTTCTTTTGCCGTACGAGTGCTTGATCTGAAAATTTCTCTTGACAGATTGGTTGTATTGCTCATTGCATTTGAGACTGCTCGAAAGCGGCGTGGGAAACTCTGATCTGTAGATAAAGCAAATGTCTCGGAGGTACTTCAACGTTGTAATGTTTTTTTTCCCATATGAATGAAACTTTTTTGCTGGTTTACACATATGATAGTGCCTCCGCCTCCTTTTCAAGTGAGACTAATGCGAGGTTGTGAGATCGAACTGCCAAGTAGAGTTTGATGAAACTAATGCAACTACGTATTGATTCTTAAGTTCACATTTTCTTCTTTGAAACTTGCATGTAACAATGGTGGTAGATGAAAGAGGCTAAAGATGTAAATACAGTATGATTATTTCTGTGATATTTTTCAGGCATCAATGCTTTGGAGAAAAAGAGTAATAACAATAGCCTCAGAGTACCCTGATGTTGAACTCACTCACACGTATGTTCACAATGCTGCAATGCAACTTGTTCCCTATCCAAAACAGATCTGCGTTATCTTTTCAAAGTTATTTTCCGGTTTAATTGATGTTTCTCTACTTATGGCTAATTGCTAGCACCCTGCGAAGATTGGTTGTCATATCGCTCAAACTAAAAAGAAAAAATTGCAGTTTAACACAATAGTGACAAACAATATATATCGGATGAGGCTTCAATGATAATGGGAAGTATCGGGATGCTTCCATCTGCTAGTCTTGGCAAAGAGGTATTGGAAACGAATTGCTTTTCACAGTATTTTGAGTTTTGGATGTTTGTTTCATAGAACTATGTTCCTCTTTCTGTCATAAATGGGAGTTTTCATATAGTGGAATGACAGTTTGTTGTTATTGTGTTGGCTATTATTCATCTGCAGGGACCTGGATTGTTCGGAACTGGTATGAGAATTGGCGTAGACACAAAACAACAAATTGAGAGACAAAATCTATGTAGTTATCGACCAGCTCAAGCTCTTGCCTTCTTTTCATCTTTCTTGGATGGGAAGCTTCCACTGTCAAGTTAAAGAACAGATTGAGACACAAAATAACAAATATTGAACTGGTATGAGAATTGGCATAGAGTGCTAATTATAAATGTGAACAAAGCTCTACCTGTAAATTTTGATATTTTCCATTCCTGATGGTAATAAGCGAATCAACTTAATCTTCAGTCAAGGAATGAAAATTTTGAAATTCGGATGATACTTCGATTGATTGGCTGCTTGGTATCAGGTGAATCATATGAATTTTATGATATTGGCTGTAACATACAGAGAAAAAAAATGACCACGTTCCATATGTACGTGCTCAAATTTTTGAAAGACTATTTGCATTTCATATTCGAGGAAGAATTTTGTGGTATCCATTGATAAAGTAAATGGAGAGCGAATTTCAAGTCCACTGTTTGCAAGATGTCAGTACTCAGTAGATCATTTTCGGTCACACTTACTTTATTTTCATGCAATGTTCAATGCCTATATAACACTATCGTCATTGTAATTACTCAGTATATGAAATCTAAGGGAGAGAACAACAAATCCTTTCATTCTACATAAGTATAAGATCATTGAATTGAACATTTCCTCGTGTCTGCTAGAGATAAAGTGGCCTCATCGCCACTGTCCATAACATATTCACAAGATCCAGAGAGTTAGAAATCGAAGGAAACTGACAAGAAGAGAGAGCAATTTTGGTGGGGGAAGAGTTAACCGATCCAAAAACTAATCCGCCAGGTCTTTTCTCCATTAGATAAACATATGAGTCGATAGTTCATTGTTTTTCTAGTTTTCTTGGAAATGGAGTGCTACTATTGATCATTGTTAGCCTTTACATTCGAAATGCTATAGTAATATTGATAAGAAGAGCTGAATTACCTATAAAGAAGTATCCGACCACCAGAGGCAATGAGCCTTCTATATAGAGGGAACATGGTTGATGGCCTATCCTTCCATACAATAAGCACATCACTGAGAGAGAGAGAGAGAGAGAGAGAGAGAGAGAGAGAGAGAGAGAGAGAGAGAGAGAGAGAGAGAGAGAGAGAGAGCTTCTTTAAATTATTTCGATTCTTATGATGATTTAAACATAAAAAACTAGAGTAACACATAGAAGGAAAAAATATTAAACCTGCATTCTTCCCATGTATAGGGCAGTTTAGTTCTGTTGGCATGTAAAGCTTCCTGTACTTGAGGAAGATTGAGATAAGAGTGAACATAATCTTCTTCACAGGGATCATAATCTCCGCGGATTTGATGTTAAATTTTTTTGGATTGGAGTAAGTTGGGTGTTTGGATTTGAAAATAAGGCCAAAAAGTTCCAAATTTCATGTAATCTTTTCGCAGTTCAAAACAGGTTTTATTACCATTTACAATAACTTTTTGAACCGTAATTCACTATGTTGTAGTCAGCATTTTCATTTTGTTTATCCATTGGTTTTTAACTTTGTTCATTAGATCTGTACTTCTATGAATTTGGTATTTTGGAATAATCAAAGGATGACATGAACTGCACTTTTATGTCTTTAACAGTCAACAAACCAGCTACATATAAGAAGAGCTCCGAAGTCGTGGATTCCATTCTTCATTAAGTCCTGTTCTTTAAGGGCTGACCTCCGTTATCCTAGTAGCTCTGGAGCAAGAGACCTGCCCGACATTCCTTCCAAAGGTCCGGAATAGAGTAATAGAAGTCAGGCCTTCCCCTACCCTGTCTCCTTTTTTCGTAGGTGATTCACACTACCGAAGCGAAGAAAAGGCTGGATCAAGAAAAGGGGGTACTACAAGCCCTCTGCCCCACGCATCTAACCAGCTCGCGTGGTTCACCGGTTCCACCGACTAGACCCTTAGAGTGATTAAGTCGATGCAGAGGTGCGCTTGAAGTGGGGGGTGTAGGAGACTTTAAAATGAGTAATGCTAACTATTCCATTATTCACACAAACCCTTCGATGACTTATCGGCTGCCTTGCTTGACAGCTTGAGGAATAGTTTCACGAAAATGGAGACGAACCGGAATAACGTCCGATCTTGTTTCTGGATTGAGTGGAAAAGGGATATATGAAGTGCGAATGAATCATTGTTTCCATGAAAGGGATGCCAGAGTAATTTGAGAAACAACAATGGAAGTTACTGTTAAAACATTAGGGGAGGCTTAGTGTAATTAGCCCTTCTTTTTTTAAACTGCAAAACTTTGGACCTTACGTTTTGGTCATGTTTCAGCACTGACAGTGAAGTACTTGGACAAGCAAGCCACGTGTAGTAACCAAATATAGACAAAAGATAAAATGAAAAAACTAATGGAGGCAGAGAATAAAAGCCATAAAAAATTTGGGTATCTTTGTTGGATGATTGGATCTCACTCCAGATTTCAACATGCACATGTCAAACTTCAGTGAGACCCTCCATTCAGAGGTTGGTTTTAAGCTCCCTCATTTGAAGGAGCTGATCCTCTTACAATGGCTTCCTTGGGCAGAGCACTTGGTACACCCCACTACTTCTTCATTTTCCCTACTACTGGCTTTTGTGTATCTGTTTCAATGTTTTCTTTCTCTACATGCTCCTATTCCTGACCAGTGTTCCAAAAATGGGCCAAGTCGGCCGGCTAGTCGGCCACAAGTCGCTAGTCGGAGGTCCCCCGACTTGATCAAAACCCGACTAGTCGGCCAAAAGTCGGCAATTAGTTGGTCAAGTCGGTGATTAGTCGGCCAAAAGTTGCTAGTCGACAGCCGACCGACTGGGACCGACTAGCGTCTTTTAGAACCTTGTTCCTGACTTAATGAACCACAAGGAATTCTGTCTGTACTGCCACTAAATGAAAAACCAAAATCGAATCGCCTCTTGATTTACTACTATGGTGAATATATTCACTAAACCAATTAATTAAATCAATACCTAATCGATGTGATTATGCAAGATAATTAATGCAATAATTAAACAAGCAAGCATAACACGCGGATATACGTGGAAAGTTCAAGGCGGGACAAAAACCACTGGAGGGAAGAGAGCAATATATGCAAAACGCAGAAACAAAGAGTTTCTTACACCCAATTTATGACTCCTCAATATAGGCTAAGAACCTCTTGGCTGACTCCTAATGAACCGCTCTAATAGATGCTCCTTCATAGTCGACTCCTTGAAGCTTTGATCTAGTCGCATGACTCCTCCTTTAGACCAACCTCCAATAGGCTTTGAACTCCATCAAAGAAGAGGAACAATCTACCTTGAGGGATAATTAGGTAAGCATATAGATCCTAAGACCTCATCAAATCTCTCATGGAATCAACCCACAAGCCACAAGTGTTTGCTCTCAAGAACTTTTTCCTGTCTCTAGAAACGGTGTGGCTGCGCTTGGTTACGATCTTTATGAACATTGCGCTTCAAATAGACTTTCCGACCTAGCTTGGCTTGCTCGAGTGGTCCCTCCAGGTAGCTCGAGCAACCTATTTAACTTTGTTGTATCCGAATTCCCTTTACGTTTTGAATCTTCAATCCAATTCGGCTGAGGCTCTAATTACTAGCTAGATTCCAACTCCAACATTGAAACAACTAACTAGCAATTACAAAGGATATCAATTACATGAAAACGTCACGGAATTAGCCAATCACAAATAAGGAACTTACAACATGATATATTTCGGAGGGCTTTTTCTTCACCTTATTATGTGGAAGTTTCAAATTTTCTATATGCTTTTTTTATATAGCTTTAGTTAATGGATTTCTGTTGTCTTCGCTTTTCTGTATTCGGTCATATTTGTTAGGGCTTGAGAGATACTGACATGCTTCTTACAGTTACTCATGAATACTCAGGAGGCTTTACTTGGATTTGTGAGGGTGAATATGATTTCATCAGTACTTCTTGCATTCAGGGGACTATCATTTGTGGGCTCAACATGCTATTCCTCCTTGCATTCTATCTATGTTTGGTCATTGGTTATTTAAGAAAGAATAACATTGGTTGCTTCGGTAGAAGGGATTCGACCACTATAGCTATTTCACTTTGCTCTGCTCTTATAAGCATTGCATATCTTGGCTCCAGTTTATGGGATCTTATAACCCAAAATAGAGGATCTAGTAAATTTAGCTGGATGGTGCACTTAATTCGAGGACTAATATGGATGTCATTGACCTTTTCCTTGCAAGTACAAGGATCCAAATGGCTCCAAATTCTGGCTTCGGTTTGGTGGGTGCTGTTCTTTCTTCTAACTTCGGCTCTAAATACAGAGGTTTTGTTTAGAACGCACGACATTGAAAATATGGAAATAGCAGCATGGGTTGCGAACTTTTTGCTTCTCTTTTGTGCCTTGAGGAATTTCAGTTACTTCTTTTTCCAACATGTCACAGAACAGAATTTATCAGAACCTCTACTTACTGTGGAGCCTGAAGCAAAACGTAGTAGATTGGACCAAGATAGTTTTCTTAGTAAACTGACATTTTCTTGGATCAATCCTTTGCTTCAACTGGGTTACTCAAAGATTTTAGCTCTTGAAGATATTCCTTCCTTGGTGCCCGAAGATGAATCAGTTTTGGCCTATGAAAAATTTACTCGGGCATGGGATTTAATTCGAAGCTCAAACAACACGGGGAATTTGGTTATTTGGGCATTAGTTAAAGTTCATATGAAAGAAATGGTGTATGTAGGAATTTGCGCATTTCTTAGGGCATTGTCTGCTGTTGTTTCTCCCTTGTTACTGTATGCTTTTGTTAATTACTCGAACCGGAAAACAGAAAGTACACAACAAGGTCTCTACTTAGTGGCGTGCTTAGTTACTGTCAAGGTCGTCAAGTCTTTGACTCAGCGGCATTTCCTTTTCACTTCAAGGAGGGCTGGGATGAAGATGAGATCAGCTTTAATGGTGGCAGTTTACCGAAAGCAGCTAAATCTTTCTAGTTTGGGAAGGCAAAGGCATTCAACCGGAGAGATAATGAACTACATTGCAGTCGATTGTTATCGAATGGGGGAATTTCCCATGTGGTTTCACTTGGGATGGACCTATTCTCTCCAACTATTTCTATCTGTGATTGTCCTGTTTGTGGTTGTGGGTCTTGGTGCTCTTCCTGGTTTAGTCCCACTTCTTATTTGTGGGCTTCTTAGTGTTCCATTTGCAAAGTTTCTTCAGAAGTGTCAGTTTCAATTTATGATAGCACAAGACCAGCGGCTAAGGTCCATGTCCGAGATCCTTAATACAATGAAAATCGTCAAGTTGCAGTCATGGGAAGAGAAGTTCAAGAAATTGATTGATTCTTACAGAGAAAATGAATTCAAGTGGTTGGCAGAAACTCAGTATACAAAGGCTTATGGCACTGCCTTATACTGGATGTGTCCTACTATTGTTTCTTCAGTCGTCTTCTTTGGATGTGCCCTTATCAGGAGTGCCCCCTTAGATGCTGCCACTATTTTCACCATTTTAGCAACCTTGCGTAGTATGTCGGATCCTGTTAAAATGATACCGGAGACTATTTCTGCAATGATTCAGGTCAAAGTCTCTTTCGACCGTATTGAGTCCTTTCTGCTTGCTGATGAGCTTAGAATCGATAAGTTGACAACAGTTCCGTCGTGGGACTCTGATATGTGTATTAAGATTCAAGCTGGCAAATTCAGTTGGGACCCAGAATCAGCAATTCCAACATTAAGAAATATTGATTTAGAAGTTCGACGGGGGCAGAAAATTGCAATTTGTGGGCCAGTTGGGGCTGGGAAATCATCGGTTTTATATGCTATACTCGGTGAAATACCGAGAAGTTCAGGAAGTGTTAGTTATAGCAAACTTCTCTTAATTATGAATCTGTATTAGTTTCTTTTACTAACTGATATCCTTTGATATGTGTGCATCAGGTTACTTTATTTGGATCCATTGCTTATGTTTCTCAAGCTTCTTGGATTCAGAGCGGGACAATTCGTGATAACATACTCTATGGAATGCCAATGGAGGAAACAAAGTACACGAGAGCTGTCAAAGCATGTGCCCTGGACAAGGACATTAATAATTTTGATCATGGTGACCTCACTGAGATTGGTCAAAGAGGGCTTAATATGAGTGGAGGACAAAAACAAAGAATCCAACTTGCACGAGCTGTCTACAGTGATGCTGATATATATCTCCTTGACGACCCTTTTAGTGCAGTTGATGCACATACAGCAGCAACTCTTTTCAATGTAAGGTGGAGTAATGTATATATTATGTTAAGATCACACACTTTGGTCTTGCTGTTTCTGACTTTGGATGGTGTAACTGCAGGACTGTGTTATGGCTGCCTTACAGAAGAAGACCGTGATTCTAGTAACTCATCAAGTGGAGTTTCTCTCGCAAGTTAATAAAATTCTGGTAATGAGACTCACTTAATGTACTCACATGTGGGCTTTCAACCAATTTTTGAGACATGTTTTTTTTTTCCTTTTCTAGGTCATACAAGGTGGTGAAGTTACTCAGTCAGGAAGCTACGAAGAACTCTTGAAGAGAGGGACAGCATTTGAGCAGCTTGTGAATGCACACAGAAATGAAATTACAGCTACAGATCCTGAAATTAATGAAAATACACCAAACTCCCTGAAGGAACACATGGATGGGGTGGAAGAGACTAAAGGTCCTTACCTTACCAAAGAAAATACTGAGGGGAAGATATCTGTCAAAGGTCTGCCAAGCGTACAACGACAGTAGAAGAAGAGAAGGAAATTGGCAATGTCGGGTGGAAGCCAATTTTCGATTATGTCATCATTCCAAAGGGGTTTCTTTTTCTCTCTTTGAGCATACTATCTCAATCTGGTTTTGTTATTCTTCAGGCTGCCTCAAGTTATTGGCTAGCATTTGGTTGTCACATACCTACTATTAGCGTGGCATCTTAATTGGAGTTTATACCGTAATTTCAACAATAAGTGCCATCTTTGTGTATCTGAGGTCTTATTTATCTGCTCTTCTGGGATTAAAAGCTTCTAAATCCTTCTTCTCAAACTTCATCAATTCCATTTTCAATGCCCCTATGCTCTTCTTTGATTCTACCCCAGTTGGGCGGATTTTGACCCGGGTAAGAGTCACTTTGTTGTCATTGTGTTTTATACACTCTGTGAGGTGTAATGTATGCTACTTGCTCATTTCGCATGCTTACTCTTTTTCTTTTTTTTTTCTTTTTTGCAGGCTTCATCAGATTTTAGCACATTGGATTTTGACATACCTTTCTCTGTTACTTTTCTTTATTGTTCTACAATAGAGGCTCTAAGTGTCATTGTCATTATGGCCTCTATAACATGGCAAGTTCTCATTGTTGCAGTATTTGCTACAGTGGCTTCAATTTATGTTCAGGTGGGTCTTCCCACATTGATGATATTCTCAGAGTCTTCATTCGTCGAGGGCAAAAAGTTATTACTACGATATTATCATATTCTTCATTCATTCGACTGCAGGGATATTATCTAGCTTCTGCAGGGAACTGATGCGAATCAATGGAACAACAAAAGCTCCTGTCATGAATTATGCAGCAGAGACGGCACATGGAGTGGTAACTATAAGAGCACTTAACATGGCAGAAAGGTTCTTCCAGAACTATTTGAAGCTCATTGACACAGATGCAAAACTTTTCCTTTACTCCAATGCAGCCATGGAGTGGTTAATTTTAAGAGTGGAAGCACTCCAAAATCTGACTTTATTCACTGGTGCGTTCCTCCTGATGTTTTTTCCAAAGGGGGATATAGCTCCAGGTGAACTGGTCCATTACAACAGTTTAAGCTAATCAATTAGCTCCCATCGTTTTTAGATTCTTCAAACATGTTCAATTTTTGCAGGGCTTGTTGGACTTTCCCTTTCTTATGCTTTGACTTGGACTGTTAACCAAGTGTCTATCACCCGATGGTACAGCAGTATTTGTAATTATATGATTTCGGTCGAACGGATCAAACAGTACATGCATTTACCACCTGAGCCTCCGGCAATTGTGGAGGACAAAAGGCCACCATCTTCATGGCCTTCCAAGGGGAGGATAGAGTTACAGGATCTCAAGGTAAAGGAATTTAATGTGTGTGCGTTTGTGGTATCTTTTTGGATGCATGGATGAGGTTTAGACAAATTTGTGGTATCTGTTTCTTGATGCGCATGGAGATAACATTTGGTAGAAGTCCTTGATCTCTTCATGATGAAAGAGTAAAAATGGAGTGCTTGAGACAATGTAGACTCATTTATTTCTCACATTTAGCTAATTCTTCTAAACTTTCAATGTGTATTAGCTTGCAAACTTAACTGATGGTACTCAAATTGCACTGTTCATTCTTTGGTTTCAGATAATATACAGGCAAAATGCTCCGTTAGTTCTCAAGGGAATCACGTGCACTTTCAGAGAAGGAGCCAGAGTAGGAGTTGTTGGAAGGACCGGAAGTGGCAAAACTACCCTCATAAGTGCTTTGTTTCGCTTGGTAGAGCCTGACAGTGGGAAGATACTTATTGATGGGCTTGACATTTGCTCCATAGGTCTTAAGGATCTGAGATTGAAACTCAGCATTATCCCTCAGGAACCAACCCTTTTCCGGGGCAGTGTTCGAACAAACTTGAATCCTTTAGGCCTCTATTCTGATGATGAGATATGGAAGGTAAAGCCAGTGAACTGTAGTTCTCTCCATAGACATCTCCATCGAATTGTCAATCAACAATTTTCATAAGTTTCCAGCATAAGTTAATATATCCGATCAATTCTTGATTTTCAGGCTCTAGAGAAGTGCCAACTTAAGGCCACAATCAGCAGTCTTCCCAAGTTACTAGATTCTTCGGGTGTGTACAGTTCGAAATTTTTGAAGCAATTAAAATGAACAATGACTTGTGTTTTTGTTGAAGTAATTTCTAGACTATGCTATCTATACCTTAAAAGGTTGGAACAAGTTTATTCTTTATTGCAGTCGTCTTCCGTACGATTTATTAACTACACGAGGTTGCAATAGAAAATGAAGACACGGCCTTTTGTTCTTCATTTGCAGTGAGTGAGGAAGGTAAGAACTGGAGTGCAGGGCAGCGCCAGCTCTTCTGTCTTGGAAGAGTCCTTCTGAAAAGAAATAGGATTCTAGTTCTTGACGAAGCTACCGCCTCCATTGACTCCGCGACTGATGCAATTCTACAGAGCATAATAAGGGAGGAATTCTCAGATTGCACTGTGATAACTGTGGCTCACAGAGTTCCAACCGTCATTGACAGCGACATGGTCCTGGTTCTTTCTTTCGGTATGCTTCTTTTCCTCATATTTTTGGTTCACGCGAAAGGTTTCTTTTCGTGACATTTGTAGGTCGACACCGAAGAAGCCGCGAAACAAACAACATAGTGCAGCTTTGACAGCACTATGTTGTTCTGAAAGCAGGCTTCCTGGCGATGTTGGTGTTCGATCTTTCAAACACTCAACACCGTGCGGAAGACACGTAAACAGTTATTGAAATGGCGTGGTCTTGGATCTTTCAAATAAAGCTTATTGGTGCACTGAATTCTTTTTGCAGGGAAACTGATTGAATACGATGAGCCTTCAAAGCTTTTGGAAACCAATTCCTCATTTTCTAAGCTTGTTGCTGAATATTGGTCCAGCTGCAGGAGGAACTAAATCTAAGCAGAGTTTTTATGTTCATTACAGAGGTGTGAAGTCCTGAGCCAGTGGTACAAACGAGCCAATCGAGCTGAGCTTTGTTATGTTTGAGGTTGGCTCATTTCAAAAACTCGAGCATGAGATCGGCTCGGCTGTAAACGAGTCGAGCCCTGACGTTGGTCTGAAAAAAAGAGATTTGATTTAGAAAAAACTGTGCTGCTTTATAGTAGTTGTTTGAAACCCAAATAATAACGACTAAAAGAAGCAATGCCCTATTTCCTGCTTTATAGTATTTACTGTACTTTTGAATAGGGTTTTTGACCGCAACAGAGGTGTGAAGCCCAGAGCTAGGGTGCAAACGAGCCGAGCTTTGTGGTGTTTAGTTTGTCTCATTTACTAAATGAGCCAAAAACTCGAGCTCGAGCTCGGCTCGGCTCGGCTGAGTCGAGGCCTATCGAAAGAAGCTGAGCCTATATAAACGTGGCAAGCTTTTACGAGCTAAGCCGGTTAAGCTTTGCTCGTTTACTAAACGAGCACAAAAGTCGAGCCGAGCTCGGTTCAATGCAGCCCTACCCAGAGCACAAGGAGGAATTCATGCTATCTGCATTTCTAAACCTTTATACTATAATATAAAAACAAACCATCACTCCACTTTCTCACTTTTCGGACCAAAATGCCATTGGTTTTGTGTTGGTTAATGTTTTGATAGTGGGGTTGGTTTAGTCTTCCTCAGAGTCGCGCCAAACCAACCCCCGAGTCGCCTCCCTTACCTCTCCCTTCACCTAAACCTCGTCCTCACTTTCATCGCTTGAAGTAACTCGATGAACCTTTTGGTGTCCGCATTGATTTGTACTTCAGATTAATTTTCTCCAACCTAAGTTTTCACGATTTAAAAAAAAAAATATATATATTGTAACGAATTCCTTCCGAATTCGCGCTAGATACACACTCCATATATATTTTTTCATGGTAGCTTCAACAAAATTTACCAAAAGGGATCCATGTAAGTAGATAGACTGCTCTCTTGTGATTTTATACACCTATGGTATGAATTACCACAAATATGTTGCAAGTATCTTCAACAAATTATGCTTTATGTTTTTATTTCTTTAAATCGTTTATAAAAAGCTCTTCTTCTTAATTCATCACATAAAATAAATTTTAAAATTACCAAAAAAATATGTTAAGCAATTTTTTTTTTCTTTCATAATTTTAAAATTATTAGATTTCTCTCATCATGAACAATAATATATCCAAAAAAAATACTATTTTCTTATTGCGTCCAAATAAGTTCTTCAATGCACGTTACTAATGATAAAATTCCACAAATTTTGGCACTAACAAAAAAAAAAATTGGCCAACCTAGATCCTGACCATCCATAAGTACCCAAAAGATGATCCACAATGGTGCGACCATCCACAGCTGATCACAACATCCACTAAACTGTCTGTCTAACCGCCTCGAACGGAGCCCTATAAATATAGCACTACTTGGCGCCCAAATCATTTCAACTATCGAGCTCAACACACTCAAAGAGCTCCGAGAGAGCGAACGATTCGACGACGATTTTCTAGGGTTTCGACTTTCGTTCATTTCAACTTCTCTAATCCGAACTTAAAGTCCCTCACAGTCTAGATCGAGATCTTCAACAACTGATTTCTACGGTTTTTCTCGGATTCATATCCCCGATTGAGCTTTACACGAAGAGAACGAACTTCTAGGGCTTTCATTCACTGACTTTTCGTAAGAATTTCGAAATGAATAAGCTGGTAGGGTTATCAGGGATGAAGAACTTGGATCAGTTCAGATCGTTGTCAGGATCTGCTCCAGGAGCGGCAAAAACCTACTCGGTTCACGCGCGGACGTCCTCCGATTCGGTTCCATCTGGAAGTTTCGCTAATTTGAAGCTCACTGCAGGTACTTTATTGAAAATCTTACTCTGTGGCTGAGTTTTGTTGATACAAGTTCAATTAGTCTAATGATCCTGTCATTGATTTGTTAATATCCAGAGAAACTGGTTAAGGAACAAGCTTCTGCGAAAACTGATCTTGAATTGGCGGTATGCGGAATCTATTTCTCATTCTCTCCGTCTGTTGTGTGCGTCTGTCTCATTCTCGGAATATGTTTGGATAAGATAAAATGATCTGATCAATAGTTTTGAAAATGCAGAATACTAAGATGAAGAAATTGACAGAGCATATTCATGCATTGGAAGAGAAACTGCAGAATGCGTTTAACGAAAACGCTAAACTCAGAGTGAAGCAAAAAGAGGATGAGAAGCTTTGGAAAGGATTGGAATCTAAATTCACTTCAACAAAAACTTTATGCGATCAATTAACTGAAACTTTACAACACCTAGCTGGTCAGGTTCATGACGGTACGTGGCCTTTAGTGTTTTCTATTTAACTCTTGTAGTAATGAACTTACGCATATTTTTTTGTTTGGCAAATAACTTTAGCCAATATTCTTTCAAGAGTTGTAGTATTCTTTATTTGCTTCCACAGCTGAGAAAGACAAGAATTTTTTTGAGGATAAGCTATCTTCCAGTGCGTCGGCTTTAGATAATTTGCATGTCCAGATGCAGACTTTGTCTTTGAAATTAGAGACTTCAGAGGAAACTGTTAGAAATCGTAAGTTATCTATATTTTCTTGTTTCATAATAAATTTTTCATATCCATTTCAATAACAAGAAACCGGGTGAGTTGGTAGCTGATCATAAATTTTCAGTAAAGATCCGAAGATTCCCACTCCTGCACTTTTATTCACTGTTAAGCTGTGTTTGAGTTACGATTGTAGGCGAAAAAGAGTTGAAAGAACTCACCATTGAGAAAGTGGAGGGGGAGAAATCTTTTAGAATGGAACAGTGCAAAGCTGCCAATCTCATCGAGGAAAAAGGTAAGAATATTCGTGCAACGTGTTGTCGATACCATTCATCATTAATAATTTTTAATGGATGTGATTCATTGCTTCTGTTGATGGTCTGTTCTGCATTGGCCACTCTGACAGCATGTTTGAAAAGTGAATTTTACGATTGAAAATACGGAATCAGAGTGGGTGTAAGAATAACTCGATAAAGGACTTAAACTATGTTTTTGAATAACTAACGTTTTGAAATACTTTGACAATGAGTGATGAAAGTTGAATAAGCTCGTGTAAAAACTTCGTTAAAATACCTACAGGTTAGTATCATGCTACTTACCCAAAAAAAAAAGGTTAGTGTCCTGGCTCATGTGACCTCCTTTTCTTTTTGGAGCAATTTCAAGAGATTAGACCGAAACATTGGTTATCAACATGGCAACATTATTTCAGAATAACTAAGCTGTTGTTTGCTTGCCAAGTTGACTTTAGCTGGTTTGTATGATTAGTTTGCTGCTGCAGCCCCACTTCTCCTCATTTAGTGATATCAGGCCTTTACGCATTTAACACAATCACTTATTTGACAAACTTGAAAGCATTTGAAATTACACTGCTCCTTTTGAGCCTTTAATGCCTGTCAAAGACTTCTTCGCTTAGTGCTGAAGGATAGGAGTATGTTACGACATATTTATTTGCTTTTCGTATCTGTGTCACTGATTTATTACTGCAATACCAGTATATTTCCCAAGGGTAGGCATGGAAATAATTTTGGTGCAAAGTTTTCTCTCATTTTTGGACGAGCAGTTCACAATTCTACGTCTTTCTTGAGTTCTGTGTGATTTTGGACTTGGTTTGGCAATCCTTTCCTCTTCCAGTTTCATGCAACCCCGACGTCATGACCTGGCAATTGGCATAATACGTCTCTTGCAAATTCCATGTTAAAAACATGGCAATATTTCAAACTCCTCCATTTTCTAAACTCCTGCTAAGGGCTTGTATAATTATTTCCTCTTTTTTCTTCCCTTTATGAACGTTATAGGCTGCCCCTTGGTTCCCCAACTTCTTTTTTTCAGATTTTCGGATGCCCTACTGATCAGATGTTTTTTTCAATTATTTTAAGAGTGAGTTTTTCTGTATAAGCTGTCTATATTTGATTCACCGGTGATATATTATTTCCACATACATAAATGTAACAGCAATTTATGTAGGTACGAATAATGCTATTTTCATGGAGTTTGATTTTTTTATTATGATAATATGCCGTCCCAATTTGCAAGAGATGCACAGATCAACACTCATATGCTTGCAGAGATGTTTTGTAGAATGTGGATTAATGTCTGAAAGCTAAAAAGTCTTTCACTTATTTAATAGGAAACTGCATCTGATCTCCATCTGATTGATAGAGCTTGTTTGTTTTGAACTCAGATACCACGATCAAGCATTTGGAAACAACTGTAGCAGCTAACAGGTTGGATATGGAGACCTTAAACTCAAAGATGGAAGTGTTGCATTGTGAGTTGAGATTCAAAGAAGATGACCTTAAGCACTTAAGAACGTCAAAGGAGATGTTGGAGACAGAGAAGAGTGATCTTCTAACTAGCAACAAAGACTTTGCTAGCAAACTCGATAAGGCACTCCAAGAGATAAGGAACCTTGAAGATTTTGCTAATATGCTGGCTGCAAAGTTAATAGAACTTGATAAACAAAGCTTGACCTTTTCAGACAAGGTTGTTCAGTTGAACTCTTTGTATGACTCTTGGTTTAAGATGCTTCAAGAGGAGAAAGACCTTACTTCTCAGTGCGCTAAAAAACAATATGATCACCTCCACAATGTGACTTCGCATGTTATATCAGAAAAAAATGAACTACTATTGTTGAATAAAGAGTTAAACAATAACATCATCGAAGTTCAGAAAGGTCAAGAATTTGCAATGGTTCAGCATGCGGAGGAATGCCGTTTAGCAGAAGAGAGGATTCGGATGTTGGAATCTGAAGCAGAAAGTAATCTTTCTAGGAAATCTGAACTGGAATTGTTGGTTTCCAAATTGGAGGAGAAAATTAACACTTTATCAGAAAGTGCAAGATTGTCCGACACTAAAATGGTAAGTAATTTTCATTTACATGACTTTCTGGTGATATCAGATCTGCTTAACAACGTCGTTTCTTTCAACCTCGCAGCAAGACTTTATATTGAAGTTTACAGCATTGGAGGCTGAGAGCAAAGAATCTACAGAAATACTAAAGGATGAGATACAGAAAAAGGTGGAGGAAGTGAATAGTTTACAGGGGGATATTGATAGGCACGTGCAGCATCTAGATGCACTGGAGAAACAAGTTGACAAACTTCAAACTACCCTAGAGGAGAAGGAACAGCTTGTTCTGCGATCTAAGGACAGAGAGAAAGAGCTGGAAGATAAAAAAGCAGAGGTTTCCAAGAGTCTGACCATATAGTGAAATTATTTTTACCTCTAGTTAAGTGTGCTGAGTAAATATATTTTTTCAGCTTCAGGCGGCACTGGTTGATGCTGAAAGTAAACTTTCCGAAGCAAAGATGCAATACGATTCGATGCTTGAAAGTAAGCAGTTAGAATTGTCTAGACATTTGAAAGAATTATCTCAGAGAAATGATCAGGTGCCTCCCTTCTCTGTTTACCTTATATGATGTTTTAAAGTAATTGGATATGTTTCTTTTGATTAAAACTGGGAGCTGTTGTCACCAGGCCATTAATGATATCCGGAGGAAGTTTGAGGTAGAGAAGCTGGAGAGTGTTACCGCTGAGAAAGAAAAGGTTTGTTCATGATCAGTCACTTACATCGTTTGTTGGTCATTAATAATGTTTGTCATGCCATACCATTCTTGACCTTCAGGCTGATAAAGTTGTTCAAGAAATGGAAAGAAAATGTGACCAAAAGCTTGCAGAACACAAGGAGGAATCCCACCAGTATTTGATGCGTGTACAGGAGGAACATGCTGCTTTGGTAATGTATCCAACTGCAATGATGGCTAACAGTAAATGGATGATCATTATCTTAAATGTACAGTGTACTGCTTTACTTGTTGACAGATTCAATTAGTTTATGGACTTTCAAGCTAAAATTAAATGGCATTATATTTGATTGTACAACTCATTTTCTATGATATCAAAGTCTTTTAGATCTTCATGAATCTCAACTTGTTCCAGTGCTTCAAAAAATCATTCTTATTGTCACAGAATAACTCTTTTTCATTCTCTAATTACCTCAAACATGTATTCCAAGGTATGGCCTTGAAATTTCTTCTTTGGCATTGCTTATACAGAATCAAGTGAAGCCATAATTTTCTATATCAGCACATACATAAGCTTGGTGTTTACATACTGCCAGGTTTTCATCCTTGTGATTAGAAATAGTAGTTGGAAAATTTAAAAGGAAAGAAGTTCTTACTCCTATATCAGCCAGAAAAAGCATTAATGATTTTGAAGACACATTCTATGGTTTTTGGCATGGTGTTGCTCAATAAGTTGTTTCTAAGAACTTCTGAACTATTATTGCTGTTAAGTACAGAAGTTTGACTTTCGTAATATCCATTTGGTAGATCACCCGTATCCAGCAGGAGCATAGTATGAAGGAATTGAACCTTAAATCCAACCACGGTGATGAGCTGAAATGTATTCAACTTCAAACTGAAAATGAGTTGAGAGAGGTATATGTTTTTTATGGATCAGCTATTGGCGGCATTGAAGATTTTTGGTTTCAGTGGCTAACATTTCGGGAATTTATTCAGAAAACAACACTACTGCGGAATGAACATGAAGTGCAGATAAGGGCATTGAAATGTCAGCATGAAGATGAATGCAGGAAACTTCAAGAGGAGTTGGACATCCAGAAATCCAAAGTACGTAACTCTTGTGCTGACGAAGTCATCTGTGCTTTTTTCTTATTATATCCACTATATAACAGGAGGACAGGCAAAGGGCATTATTGCAATTGCAGTGGAAAGTAATGAGTGACAAACCACCAGAGGACCAAGAAGTAAATTCTAAAAAGGTTAGATAGATTGCTCCCCCCGCCTTCTTCTCTGTATGTCTGAGTATTTGTGCACACTCATGCAAAAACTACCAATCTTTGGCACATATAAAAGGTGAACATGTTGAGTTTCTCCACATTTTGGTTTATGTTTCCGTTTAAATTCAGCTTATTTAACATGGGTATGATAAACGAATGGGAAAAAAAAAAAAATTGATCAATAATATTATCATCACTATCTTAAACTATTACTTAACCAGCAAAAGCAAAAGATCAATTTACTTAATTACGCTATTTAAAGTGCTTTCTAGAAAGCTACCTAGCCTTAGCATGGGTGACTGACTAATCTTTCTAAGCCTCGAAGATATTTTGAATTCGGGCTCCTTCGACTATTGGATTTCCGGCAGTAATTTTAGGAAGTCCATGTTTCCTGTGGCAATAGTAGATTGTGACTTTCCTGTCATGAGATTTTATTATCTTACTCTCTCTTGTATGAAGGCAGGCCAACATAGCCTTTCATGTATTTTAATTGCGTTGTCAAAATGATGTATTCAGAAAAATACTGCTATATAAGCTTTATAAAGGATTGGAAGGAGTTTTTTGGGAATTGTGCTTACGTACAACTGAAGTTATAAGTTTTATAAGCCAACCATCTCCACTTTTGGTGTGTGATTTGCTTTTTCGTTGACATCTCAGAATTATTCTGTTTCGTCAACCAAGGTGAGAAATTCTGATGGCAGCAGAAGAAGCCAACGTGCTCCTGTACCTTTGGAGAATGAACCAAAGGTGACGAAGGAAGCTACAGTCAGTTTGCCCCCTTCACTTGGGTTCTTTCTAAGGGTACATTAAATTGGATATTAATGCATGATATTCTTGGTCAACTGTAGGATTCACCTTACCTAAAAGCAACGCAGACACCAGTGTCAACCCTGTTGAAGAAAGTGGAGAAGGTGAATACTGGAAGTGTAATGAGTATTCCTAAGCATAGTAGGAAGGTGAGTCGCTTTTTTTTTTTTTTCTTTAGTTTATGAGAATACATATCTCGTAATGCGTGTGTTCTTTTCTCCCTGTGGTAGTTGAATATGATGATATCTCGAAAGGTCTGCTGAAAAATTTAGTTAGTTACGGACCACCTTCAGTTCAGTTGAGACCAAGGTAGGATGGGGTTTGAGTGGGCAATAGGTTTTGATTCCTATGGGGAGTCAAACTAATATTGTTTCACTTGCAATCAGACAATAGGAAATTGGTTCGGGATCATCATGGAAAGTTTGTTGAGTTAGGAATAAATATTGTTGGTTTTTGACTTGTCCATACATTTGGGCTGAACTCCTCCTTTTTATGATGGCCATCTTTTGGGATTTGTCTGTGGCCTGGTAGGTAACACATCGTGAGTATGAAGTTGAAACATCTAATGGTAGGACAATCACAAAGCGAAGAAAAACAAAGAGTACGGTCATGTTTGAGGTATGTAAATTCTCTCTCTGTAAGCAAGTCTTTCCATTCAAGCTTATAGGAGAGAGATTGTTTGACTGATAGCATAAGAAGCTGCTTTTCCATATGTTTTCCTCATTCTTAATGTCTTGTGTGACATGGTAGGACCCAACAAAGCGTAAGACGAGAACAACACCAAAAGTTAATACCCCCAGAGATGTTCACAAGGTAAGAAAGCACTCTATTCACGCAGTGGTACAATACATGAACAGGATGGTGAACTATCATAGTTAACTAAGTGGAAACTTTTATTTCCCGCTCTGTAATCTGTAGCTTTTCTCAGCGTTTTCAACATTTGTATTCGTGTGTTTATACTTTTCATTCTGTTTTCAATTCGTGTGAAGGGAATGAAGGGAGGGAATCCACACCCTTCCAACATAGGTGACTTGTTCTCAGAAGGGTCTCTGAATCCATATGCAGATGATCCCTATGCATTTGATTAGAGGTATCTCTTCTTCAGCCTAATTGTCACTTTTTGTTTTGTATAACTTTTTTGATTCATTCGCTTAGAGTGTCGTCTTGGGCATTCTCTGTTCACATAGTTTTACAGATACGTGTATGTACACACGTTCACTCACAAATATGTATTTGATATGACCTGCAGGTTGCTAGCAATTGAATAAAGTCTCTTAGGATGGTTTGGCCAAAACGCACATAATAGCATGGCTCGTTCAGTGCTTTATTTGTCTTCTTTCTGCTATAAAATCTGTTCCACGGATTAAACCAATCACACACAAAGCATCAAAGCAGAGGATTTTTCTTTTCCATGTGTGGAATTCTCAGCAGTACTTGGACGGACTTCTGCACTGATGGAAGATGCAATCAACTGCTTTTGTTCGGAGAGGTAGGAGTGTATTCTTCTTTTCCGCACTCATACTCCAACACATTGAAGTAGTACCTTCTCTCTTTGAATACGCTCGATTCTTCTGTCATAAATTGCTTCTGGACTTGGATGTTTAGGTTTGTGGTTGAATGCTCAAGTAGGAGACATTTGAATCGTGTGAATACAGTTGGATACTTACTACAGTTGTGAAAAAGTATTCCATAAGAGGTCTCGTGGTGAGAGTCGCAAACATTTTTTTCTGCTGATAATTTTCTCTGGCTTAATTGAGTATTACATATTGAATTCTCTCTTGAATTTTTCTGTTTTTGTAATTGGTTCTCAAATATGCAATCCATGTGATTGGTTTCTCTGCATGAGTAAAAACCAGTTTATTTCCGGTATTATATAAAGTGTAGGAGGGAAGGTATATAATTTGGGTTCTGATCACTATGCAATACAAAATGCTCTTTGGCATCCTACCGACGGCATCTCTAAGTAACCCGTAAAGTTTTGCTTGACTTAAGCAAAGTCGTCGAACAACTTGCATTGTTGTTAATCCAAAAGCTCTCAAGCATCGTTTGGGATCCCCAGAAAACCGAAACCCGTGTTGAAGAATGTCTAATAAAAAGGTTACATGCTTGTCAGATCAGATGACATCGTTTATTGTGTTGTTATTGTTACCCTAAGAACAATAGATGCGGAATCTTATTTTCATTTCTATTTGTTTACTTAGTGAGGAAAAGAGTCGTCTTCCAAGGTGTTGTACCTGCCCCTGAAAAGAAATCAATGACTTGTTTGAACGGGCCAAATGCTATCGCAGCGCCTTGAAATATAGAGTAAAATAGTAAGCATGGTTTACTTATTCAGATGCACAAAAAAAGTGGTAGCTGCATATGTGGCAAATATGCTTCATTACAGCAAGTCCACTTTCTCAGTTAGAATACAGCATCACAACATGTATGTTAAGCTTGACTTAGTTATCAAGTCCACCTTTCTGATAAACGAACCGTATGAAAGCATTAGATTGCTTGCTTTAGGAATATGCTTAAGCTTGGCATATTCATCAAACGAGCTTATCTTAAACGACTATTAATTGAACCGATCACGAATTGCTTTCGAGTAGTTTGAATTTTGTGAAGGTAATTATCAGTTGACGAGCGGAATAATAACTTGTTCAGGGGCGGAAGTACCCAAGGTGTTTCTTAGGGAGTGGCACCCCCATATCCCAAACAAAATAAACCATAACTTTTCACGTTACAAACAAACAAACAAACAAGGTTTTACTCCTACTTTACAGAAGTAACATAACGTCGAAAGACTTTTCACTGATCAATTTCACGGATTAGACTGAAGAATTGAAGAGGTTGGAGGCTCGGAGCATACGCCTTCTACCACTGCCATTGTTATCAACCCGTGTTCCGGTAAGCAAATCGAGATCCCCGAGTGGATTATTCCATCATTTGTTGGGAATCGGAGAGCCTGTACTGAGCAACTCACTACAGGCGTGTAGTAAGAATTTCGGCCATCCATTCTTATTTTGGACGGTCCGGATCTTAAATAAATTATTCCCGCCCACTCCCCATTTGGACGGCTGATAATTACTCCCTACAGGGCGTAGTGACTACAGGGCATCCGCTCCCCATTTGTTGTGGTTATGGCCTGGGAATTAGGTTTAGCACCAAAAGCAATGTGACGCCCCGGTAATTCGGAAGCATTAATTAAGATAACTAATAAGGATTAATTTAATAAAAAGAGTTTCCATCAGAGTGCACGTTGGAAAACGTGAAGTGCAGCCCATTACAAAATACTTAATACGGTTTGAGAAATTAATATTACAGATCCAACATTAAAATAAAAGGGGGTGGGTTCTACAGATTAAGGTTTAACTCTGGATTTCCACGGCCCCTCCTGAGCTTGTTCTGCCGGAAAAACTCTCGGCTCCGAAATAATCGTCTCCTGCGGCACCAACGGTACCTGCTTGATCACAATCTGACATAATACGTCCGAGTCGCAAAGCAACATCATGGTATTATGCCAGGGTCACACGAAGTGTAACACCTGTGAGCGATAAATCACTCAATAGCTACTCTAACCCTCCCAACCCTTGCTTAACATGCACGTACAACATATATGATTGAAACGCAGTAATTAAAGGAATAAACAGGAAATAAATCGTAAAGCAGAAATTAAACACATAGCTGATTTCATTACTAGCCATTAACTTACATGTTCATCTAAGTTCTCAACCTAGAGAACTTTCCTCCCAAATAACCACTAAGGACTATGACCAATCCGTGATATACTCCCCCCTTGCTTGCCCTGACTGGGAGCCCCGACGGAAGGTATAAGTTACTTACTTAATCCAACCGTCAGCCGCCTCGCAAGGATGAATTTCCCAGGGACTGACTGTACCACTGGGCTACGAGTGACAACTGTCAGCTCCTGTAGGTATATAGCCGTGACTCGGTCTATAATACATCCACCCTTTTAACGCCTCAGAATTCAAATGAAGTAATCACAGATTGTCATATCCTAGGGTTTCGAAATCCTGGCAGGCTGCCAAATATTCCTCCAAAACGAAATCACTTGGCTGACTGCCATTCAACAAATCTCGGGGTGACTCCCCATAATCAATTCATCACTTGGCTGACTGCCATTCAACAAATCTCGGGGTGACTCCCCAATAATCGATTCCAATTCATTTTCCGTTAACCTTATCGTCTATGTGATATCCGCGCACGATCACCCAACCCGGGAACCTAGTTGTCCATTCTAGCATTCAACACGTTTATGAAAAGTGCATTTAACAGTAGAAGCAAAGTGATAACGATATCACAAGGGTCACAACCAAATATCTCGATTCACAAGTTCACGAAATTCAAGTAATCGAAAATAACGAGGTCTAAACGTAATAAATTCAAACTACAGGGACCAAAACGTAATTTACTAAACTATTGGGGTCAAAACGTAATTTAAAGAAAGTAAGGGTCACCAACGTCATTTTAAGTAAGTACACAGGTGTTCGATGCAATTTCACGAATCTAAGGTCCTTAGTGTAATTTTACAAACTCTGGGGGCCTTTTTGTAAATTAACGTAATACAAGGGCAAAAAATGTAATTTTGCCACCGACAAGGGTAAATACGTAAAAATACTTTATTTTAGTTAGTAAAGTCCTAACTTGTCACAAAACGCAACTCCTTGATTTTCTTACTAAGTACAAAACTACAAATTATGTAATTTACACACACAAGGGCAAAATGGTCATTTTACACCCGAAGGGCATTCTAGTCATTTCGTTACACTCCTAAATTTCCAGTAGTGACATTTAGTTGATAAAAAATAGGTTTCGTAAATAATACACAAGTATGCACACCAAATTTCACAAAATTACACTTTAAACCGCTAACTTTAACACAACGATCAAGAACAAGGTTAAGCACAATAAATTCATGGAGAAACTCATATAAACAGTTAGTAAAGTATTAAACATGCTTGGAATAATTAACAACATGAACCACAATGAATCAGTTTACTAAGCACGAAAATAAAGTTTCGGGTCAAAAGGGTATATCGCGTTTTGGCTCGGGTTTCGTGAAACCCTTGACTTGGGGCTTTAACCCATCAACTATAAACTACTCCTAGAATATTCTAACTCATTCAAAAGCTTGGAATAGGTTGGGTACGAGTTTCTACCTTTGGTCCGGACGAAAAGCTCGACGGTAAAGTCCGGTGGCATTTCGAGTGGCAATGAAGAACTCCATCGCGAACAGAATCTTTGGGCTGCGATATCGGGTTCAAACCTCGTCCGTTTCCAGCGATTCTTGTGTCTAAAACGAAGCTCTCGAAGTGCTCTACAATGTTGATGAAGAAGTCTAAGCCTAAAACGCACTCCAACAATGAGAAAAATGAAGATTTGTAAAGGTTCAGTGAGCTGCTTGGTTTGACTAGACCGGAAACTTCGGGCCGCAATAACGTGGTCATATCTCAACCGTTTTGAGTGATTCTTGAACCTAAAACGAAGGTCTTGAAGTGATCTACAATCTTCGTGAAGGAATCTAAACCCGAAATCCACTTTAACGAGGACAAAAATGGAGATTTACGGAAGAGCAGAGAGCTGTCTGGAAAATGTACCCGAGATTTTTACTGAACTTTGGAAGGCTATAACTCACTCAAAACTCAACCGATTTGGATGATTCTTATACCGAAATCGAAGTACTCGACGCCCTCTACAACTTTTGTTTAGAAACTTAAGCCTAAAAACGACTTTACCTAGGAGGAAATTGGCCATGAAAATGGATGCGTGTTATGGACGAGAATAGGAAAGCGTGGTGGTGATCTCTCTCCTCTTTTTCTCTTCTTCTCCTCCTTTCTTCTTCTTTTCCAGAATTTCTCAATCTCTCCCTCTTTCTCTACCGAAAAAAATGAGGGAAAAGGGGTGGTGGGTTTATGTAGGGGAAATGGGATGGTAGGTGGAGTGTGATAGGTGGGATGAGTGAGGTGGAGTGAAGTGTGGTAGGTGGGATGAGTGGTGGGTAGCAGGCGTGGGGAATGGGTGAGGCGCGAAGCACGATATGATATAATGCAGTATAATTTACTCCGAGCAGTGTTCGAACTGTCCGGGTTTCGGTCTCAGAAAATTACCAATTTATTCATGCGAACTTGGAAAATCGTGGGCAACGTCACCATGTGCTCAGAATCGTTTGGAAAAATCTTGAAAGTAGAACACGCATTACGATGTGCTCGCCAGGTGAGCGTATCTGGTTGACTCGGGTCCCACAACTATAGTAGTCGTGCTAGTGTCATCTGTGTAGCTCAAAATCATCCTCCGCATTACGCACATTATTCTGGCCGTTCGTCCAGGCCCACTGGTGACAAGTCAGTTGAAATCATTCTGTGCACCTCGAGCACTAACTCGTCTAAAGGAAAATAAATAAATAAATAAATAACTAAATAAATAAATAAATAAGAGACCCGCAAATGGTCAACTAAAGTCAAAATTGGGTAAAAATTAAATTAGGAAAATTAGTATTTACAAATATCACAAATTTTATTTTTTTGAAAATTTGGGATATTACAAGCAATGAATATAAGATCCGGACTGTCCAAAATACTTTGGACAGCTGAGATTTACTCACTACAAGGCATAGTGACTACATAGCCCCCGCTCCCCATTTGTTGCGGTTATGGCCAGGGAATTGGGTTTAGCACCAAAAGCAATGAATATAAAGTGCCAAAGTGGTAAAGGTTATTGATGGACAATGGACCCATAGTTTGAAGCTTAACAAACTTGTGGAAAAAAAATGTTCAAGATTATATAACAAATTGATTGCAAACAAACTTAAGATTGAACTGAAGAAATTTGGTTCATTAATACCCCTAACAGTGCATGCAGTAATGTAACGCAATCAAGGCAGAACTCAAAATAAACTCGTAGTTTCTCTCAATTTCAATTCTAATTACTGCTACTGACTGCAACTTGAGCTCTAAATGACAGAATGCGCGAATCGCAATAGATCATCATAACCGAATACTGATGCATTGCAAGTGTCTGTATATGTGGTGGATCAAATTGTTTCCGAATTGCGATGTGACGATTATCAGAGAAATTTGAGGGCGATCATCAAACAGAGAGTCCATAGAGACAGCAAAAGCAGCATCTGCAGAAGCAACTCCATCACGCTGCAAAGCTTCACCCTTCGATTCTTCAATCTCTCCCTCACCAGTTTCCTCATCAGATCCTCCACCTTTCTTCTCAATTCCATCTCCCTTTCCTGAAGCGGAGTAATTAATTCTCACGTTTCTATTCGCATGTTCGTTAAACTCACTGTAAAGATCACACACACACACATACATACATACATATATATATATATATATATATATATATATAGAGAGAGAGAGAGAGAGAGAGAGAGACCTCGTGTACGCTGAAGTTTGTTGAATCCGCGGCGGGATTTGGGGGAAATTTCAGACGCGAAAGGAACAAAGCGGCTTTCGCACAACGAACAGCGAGATGTGATCTCAGATCTTCAGGTTGGTTTCTGATCTCAATCGCCTCCATTCTCTCTCTCTCTCTCTCTCTCTCTCTCTCTCTCTGTGCGTGTGTTCAAATTCTGATTTCGGGGACGAAGAAAGCGAGGCAAAACTTTTTAAAGGGATGACGATGGCATACCACATTGTACGTTTCACCCCTGGAGTTCACACTAATGTCACTTTATCCACTACACTTTCAATTTGATTTGTTAAGCCCTCACACTCTTGGTCGAGTATCAATTTGAGAATTGAGATTCTGTTAGGGAAAAATGTCAGTTCAGTAATAACAGCTTTAAATAATTTTTAATACTATCATAGAAGAATTTTTCAATATAGGCTCCGTTTGTTTCAACATAAAATGTTTTACAATGAAAAATATTTTCCATGTAAAATAATTTTACGGAAATTATTTTTTGTTCCTTTTATTTTCCGGTGTTGGGTTGATACTTAAATTTCTTTTTTTTTTTAGAACAAAAAATTGAATCAGTGAAGGTGATATATATGTAAGAATATGGTACTATATAGCAGTTGCATACCGACTCCCCATATAGAGAGAAAAACAAAAACAGAGAGAGAGATTTAGAGATCAGAGAGAGATATGAGAGAGTTCTTTTAGTGTGTTATGCAGAGTTTCGGACCTTTCGGTGGAATGCGTGTTCAGGTCTTGCCCGCACGTCTTGCGTCTTGCAAAAACGACTTACGACAATTTCGAGAGTAAAACATTTTACGCTGGATGGAGCAAAACATTTTACTTTGGAAATTGTTTTCCCTGATATGAATCCAACCAAACACCGGAAATTGTGTAAAACATTTTTGAAAAAAATATTTTACATCAAAACAAATGGAGCCATAGTAAAAAAAAATTGAAAGAGTATGATCAGTTTTTAATGGCCATTTTTTTTTCAAAATTAAACCTTTTTCATTTACGAGAAAAGTATAGATATTTTGTTGCACAAAAAAGATAAAAGAAAAAGTACTTTCAGTTCTTATTTAGGGGCATACAGACCTAAAATAAAACCAGATCTTTTTTTAAAAAAATTCTAGTATGTAGACAAAATCTGGTTTAGCTCCCATCCCTTAGCTACGAAATTGATTACGTAGAAAGTGGCTTTATTAAGGGTTGTTTGCTAATCTTGTACGCTTATATAAATCAGGCTGGACCAGGTTCGGGCCGGGCTTATATTACATTATAACGAGATTTGTGCATGTCCAAGACCAGCCTATTGGACTTCATATAATTTTCTCAAGCTCTACCCAAATTCAATTTTCATTTCTCAAGCCCGTTCAAAAAACCCATTTATTTTTCTAAACCATAAAATCGCAAACATAAAGTATCAACCAAAATGGTCACAAATTAGAATTCACAACCGTAAGTTGAAGTTCTAAGTTCTCACAAATTTTCAAAAAAAGATTCGTAAAACTATGTCATTCTAATAATTAAATTGTCTCCTCAAAAAGCAATTAAAGTACTCAAAACATTTTAACTCTCCAATATCCATAAAACTCTAACATACAAAAACTTCTCCTGGGTATCTCTCACTTAAAATCACACTTCTTCAATAAGAAATTTAAGAGCAGGAAGACAAAGTGAAACTTACTCTTGAATAAAAAAGAAAAACCGTAAACAGCTATGACTTAGAGCAGTTCCTACGCATATCTTATTAAAAATTAATATTTTAATCGGGCCGGACGAGGCTGGATCTCAAGGGATTTTTTCAAACCCAAACCCATTTAGTAAACAGGTTTAAAATCTCAACTCAGCCTTACCCTATAGGCCTAAATATTTATTCCGAATCCTAAGAAAAATGAGATGGGATGGGCGAGCCGTCGGACCGATGTGCACCCCTACTTGCAAATGACTTACTTTAGCATGATCAAACAAAAATAATACTACTTATTTAGGCAAATATGCAAGATAATGACAAAAGTGTAAAGTCAAAAACCTTTCTTTAGGGCCTTCCATCATTCGTGTTACATGCGCACATGTATACAAAAGTGTTTTTGTATACTGCCCCTTTCAATAATACAAGATCTAATGGAGTACTAATATATCTTTTTGTCTGGTGAACAAAAGTACTTTGCTTCAATTATTTGCATTTAACATACAAATACTATGATTAAGTACGGCACATTATTGTCGTAATTACATGTTATTTACATATTTGTCAAATGGATGATGTGACACTCCTGAATACTCTTAACATTTTCGTTCAAAATCTTTTTTATTTCTGTCCTCTTAACATATTTATACTGTATTTTTAGAAAATAAAAGCTTAGTTATTTTTGTTGAGAAAACATTCTTTACACCACTAGTATAAACAAAAGTTTCCTCCAAATTGATTGCATTACGCCACATGTCTATGTTCTACTATTTGAGACCACTATTTGAATACATGGCGCAATGTAATCGATTTGGAGGAAATTTTTGTTTACACCGGCGGTGTAAGGAATGTTCTCCCATTTTTTTGGGTAAGTAGCTTAATAGATAGTATACTTTATATGCCAATTTTTCCGTTATTCAAGACTGCTTTTGAACATCTTGAATTTGGTTGATTTTTTAGATTAAACTTTTATGCTCTTTTTATTACTCCATCTGTCCCAATTATTTAACATTTTGAGCCAAACAAAAGATTAAACGGGCATTACTAATATACAGAAAGGGAAAATTGCAAGGTTGGCACGGAGCTTTTTCAATATATTCTCTTGTTTTTTAAAATGTCGAATCCACTGTCGTGCAAAGAGAAAAAAGAATGCGATACTTGTACCAATAGATCATTTTTTTCTCTCTATTTTTGTTTAATTTTTGTTTGAGATAATATTTTAGGTGTTGAACAATGAATAACGCGAACTGATGGGTGTTCAAAATATAAGCCTGAATGTTCCAAAAAAAAAAAAAGCCTAAAACAAAATTACGAATAATAATATAATTCTTAACAAAAATATTTTGAGTTGTTCACTTGACAACCCACCCCAAAGGAGCCGCCTATCAGTCTTGGTTTTTATTTAAACAATTAACAAAAACTCATATCGTGGTTGAGAGTATGTCATGTGTAGAGATGATACAGATCTATGTGTATAGAGTCTGCAATCATTGTTGCGGTGCACAAAGCAAATGAATCCAAAAGGTAAGATAAAAAAACAAACAGGAGTGTTACATGCACAGAAAAATCAACCAAAAAATATTCAGAATTTGAAAATGAGTGGCTCAGATTCATTTGCCCAGAATTTGAGCCACTCATTTTCAAATTCTGGATACTTTCCGGGTGATTTTGGGTGATTTTTTTTTTACACTTGGCATTTCTCATAAACAAAGGTCAAACTTCATCATTTGCTGGTGGATTATGTGGGTTTTGGTTCAGTAGCTGCAGAAGGTGAAAGAGCTGTTCTCCTACAATGGCTTCCTTTGGTACCCCATTACTTCATCTTTGTTTTCCTCTATATAGTTCCCTGCAAGCTTCTGGCTTTTGTATATGTGGTTGAGGGTGTCCATTGTGCTGATCACTTTGTACTAAAAACTTTGTTGATGTAGATTTTATTTTGGTCATTGTTTCAATGTTTTCCTTCTCTACATGTTTCTCTTCCTGCCTTAATGAACCACAAGGAATTGTGTTTGAACTCCACTTATATAATCGGATTGTCATACAAAATTGACTTATTGCGTTTTACGAGACAGGTACACTCTCTCACGACACATCAACCTAATTTCACTCAAAAACCCGGTCCAACAGCTACCATTGCATCAATCGGCGGTTGATAATATGGAGATAAAGTTGCATTAAATGGAATGTTAGCATCATACCACCATCGAGCAACCGCCATTCTTGCTTCACCGACAATTTCTTTAGATGACAATGCACTTCTTACAGAAGGTTGGGCACCCGGTGTTTTTCTTGGAGCAAAAAATCCAGTTATTTGCCTTCTTTTCTTTTTCTTTTCTTCATCGGACATTGTTTTCTCAATTAAACACTCCTCGACATAGTCTTCATCACGCTCATCATAGGAGGGTCCATGTCCTACATCTTTGCTCACTCTTTCCCTTCTTTATTTTTCTTGCTTATACTCTTCAAGCACTTGTTTCATTTGCCATTTAACATCCAACAACATTTTTTTACAAGCTTCAACTTCCCCTTTAATCCCAAGAAGATGTTTTAAATGTTTGATTCCACCACCTTTAAGATGCTTCTCACAAAATGTGCAAATAGTGTTGTTCTTTTTTCCAGGTACCAATCTAGTATAAGCCCTAGCAGGGTCATCAGACTTTGTAGGAGCTGAGAATATTGACGGAGCATGGCTAGAACCATGATCACTCATGCACTCATATTGAACAACCTGTTAATCAAACCATTTGAAAACACATAGAATAATTTCTATCTAAACCAAACATTTAAAAAACTAAGAAGTAACAATAGTGAAAATGTTAATTCATATTCAAGATTACAGATTCAGTAAAATTACTAACGCTAAGTTACCAGCTAGAAATTGCACGTGATAAAATTCAACAACAGTTGCACGTGAACAGATATTTAGCATACTTTCTGGGGATGACAAAGCTATTTCATCATGGCCTAAGTGCCTAACAATAGTATATTTTATTTGTTTGTTTTTTTTATAATCAGTTGCCTGACCAACTTAGGGAACCTGGGTTGGACAAATTTTCAGCCGTGTATGATTGACAAAATTCAAAATGACCGGCATAGTACAATACTACCTGGTAATGTAAAGAACAAGCATTTGGTCAAACATGAAAACGCCTTCCATCATTCGTATTACATGCGCAGATGTAAAAAGTGTTTTGGTATCTGCCCGTTTCAATAACACAAGATCAAATGGAAATGGAGTAGTAATCTTTTTATTGCTCCGTCCCAATTATTTTTTGTATTTTTTTTTTGGTACTTTGGATGGAGAAATAAAGTACTCCATATCGATGCATAATTTTCTTGATTTCTTCATACCATTTTAAAGAAATAAGTAAGACTTCCATGGCGGCTATAGGAATTTTTAACAGGGTATTCAAGAATTACCTTAACTCTATCATCTCTAGTTTTTTTTTTTTTTTTGAACGGCCTCTACCATCTCTACCAACCAGTATAGCAGAAAAATCCATATAGTGGTACGAAAACTGCAATTTGATGACATAAAAATATATTATAAGATTTTACAATTGTTATTGACAAAATTGAACATTTTGAAACAAACAAAAGATTAAACGGGCACATAAATCTACTAATATATAGAAACGGAAAGTTGCAACTTGCAAGGTTGGCACAAAGCTTTTTTGATGTATTCTCTTGTGTTTTAGTCCATTGTCGTGCGGAGAGAAGAAAGAACACGATACTTGTACCAATAAATCATTCTTTTTCTCTCTATTTTTATTTAATTTGTGTTTGAAATAATATATTAGGTGTTGAACAACGAATAACCCGAACAAGGCTGAGTGTTCAAATAAAGCCTAAACCAAAACTACTACTAATAATATAATTCAAAACAAATTTTGGGTGTTCCCTCTTGACAACAGCCGCTTACCAGTTTTGGTTTTTACTCTATTTAAATAATTGACAAAAACTCAGATGGTGGTTGAGAGTACGTCACGGACAGAGATGAGACAGATTATGTGTAAAGAGTCTGCAATCATTGTTGCGGTACTGTAAGCAAATGAATCCAAAAGATGAGATGAATAAACAAATGGAGGTAGAGGAGAAAAGGCATAAAATATTTGGATCTCACTGCAGATTTCAACGTGCAAGGGTCAAACTTCATCATTTGCTGGTGGGTTTTGGTTCAGTAGCTGCAGAAGGTGAAGGAGCTGTTCTTCTACAATGGCTTCCTTTGGTACCCCATTACTTCATCTTTGTTTTCCTCTATATAGTTCCCTGCAAGCTTCTGGCTTTTGTATATGTGGTTGAGGGTGTCCATTGTGCTGATCACTTTGTACTAAAAACTTTGTTGATGTAGATTTTATTTTGGTCATTGTTTCAATGTTTTCCTTCTCTACATGTTTCTCTTCCTGCCTTAATGAACCACAAGGAATTGTGTTTGAACTCCACTTGTATAATCGGATTATCATACAAAATTGACTTATTGCGTTTTACGAGACAGGTACACTCTCTCACGACACATCAACCTAATTTCACTCAAAAAAAATCAGTTCCAATGACTTATTCAGTTTAAGTATGTGGAACACCCCTAAGTCAGAGGGATTTTTCTTCTGATTTTTATATGGAAGTTCAAGTTTTCTTCTTTTTCCTACTCGTTCTTGCCTTGTCAAATAAATTAAACAATTGATTTTTAGTTTTCTTCCATTTTCAAGGAACTGGATTAATCATTCAAGGAAGTAGGGGAAATTGGGCCTGAAAGTTGAGAGAAATCTTGAACCAAAAATTTGTTAGGTTAATTATGCCATCGTGGGAGTCGATTAGCTATGTGCAATACCTAATCAATGAGTGTGGCTTTGCACACCCCCAACCCATTTCCGGCCCTTTTTTTTTTCTTTTTGGGTTTTTTATTTCCGGCCCTTTTTTTTTTCTTTTTTGGTTTTTTATTTCCGGCCCTTTTTTTTTTCTTTTTTGGTTTTTTATTTCCGGCCCTTTTTTTTCTTTTTTTTTCAAATTTATTTATTTAATTACTCAAATTTTAATAATTTCATTTACTATTAACTTTATTTATTTAATTACTCATTTAATTTGGTTTATTCAAATTACATTTGCAAGTAAATTATTTTCTTAAATTTGCATTTAAATTTCACTTTATATTTAGAAACTTTATATTATTTTAATTAGTTAATTAAGTTGTCTTAACAATGAATAATAAATAAAAAACTTCTAAAAGTGAATAATAATATTACAATCACGTTTTAAAGTGAATAAATATTACAATCACGTTGACAAGTGGTCAGCCCTAATCAATATTGCCTCCAAATTGTGGTCCCGGCACGACATCTAGTACCTGGAACCACAAATCAAGACGTGTGTCATAACTTAAAGCCCATCCTTTAGCTTCATCCGATGCATTATTCCACCGCCACATTGGGATGGGTGGTACAGGGTGATTGGGGCGCAAAAAAAGTTGTACAAAGTGATTGTTAATACGGGCAATAGCTATTTCTTTGCGCTGTCGGACTGAAACTGGACGAGATCTCAAGGGCAAGTGAGTAAAACAACCTCCAGCATTCGCGTCAAATGTGTGTAGTACAATGTTGTACCGTGATGCGATGACTACCCCCAAACTCATACAATCCATCCATTTTGTATATGGAGCTGTAGGCATCCAACAGCTCAGTGACTCTAGTATCTCATCTGCCCTATTTTGTTCTAGATAAACCGCATTGTAGAGATATCTATTCTGAATAATTTCTTCGATAAGATCATGTCGTACTTGAGCCCAGCCCTCCTCAGTGTCATAGATTTGCGCGGCTATCGCCCTGAATCCACAATGACCATCAGCTTTGACGTCTACAATGTGGGACATATACTTCTGAAATTGCCAAGGTAAATGCTGAATGTAGTGGTTGTGCTCCCTCTCCCTATCCGCTGTCTCCCTTCCTGCATTTATCCCTTTCCCTCTCAATGTAGATGCACCCCTAGATGATGAAGTAGATTTTTCTGTGCAAGAAGGTATGCGTCGTCCACTCTGCTCAGCTTTTCCGGCAAGTCGACCTTTGTGTTCTGTATTATACGATGGCCCTCGAACACTGCTGTTAGATGGATCTGCCATATCAACAAACCTGTCTATCATATGCTTTCGCATACATGGATCCATCCCCTGCAATATGTCAACCACACGAGATGTCTCGTCGGGTTGTTCTCCCTCGGCATTAAACCCGTCTGTGCGCATAGAGATCCTACTCCAATGAACGTGGATACTGGATAGCGGAATCGGAATGCCCATGGTACAGTAATCCCTCAGATCGTGCATGCATGGCAACCCGTGTGATGTTTTGATCGAACAACCGCAACTGCCGCTTGGGAGGGGGTAGGCATCTGCGGCGGATTCTAGCTGACCATCGATCAACTCCATTGCATACAATGAAATGCGACACCTTATTTCATCAAAAATGGCGTCACGTAAATGTATGTGGCGTGGAATGTTGACAGATTTCTCGAAGGACTTCTTAATTTTCCCAAATTGATTTACCAACATATTCTCTATGCCTTCAAAAGATGTTTGAAGCGATGACATGGCGGTACCCCCCAAATATTTCTTTAGCCTCGCATGTGCAAACTCGGCCCTGTAATAGAATAATACACTTTGTTTAAAATAGGAAAGTTTAACTAGTGTAGTACAATATAATGCAAAAAATTTAACTCGTAAAGTTATAAAGTCACTATACCTTTGACTTGAATTGCTTCCGAGGTGCATACATGTATCTGTCCATGCTGTAATAAATCGCTCTTTGTACGGCCTTAACCATGTATCCGCAAGATAAGGTATGACACGCGGATATTGGCTATACTTCTCGCACATGGCAACCCACTTTTGTTGGTAAGTCGAAGTGCTCGATGAATGAATAAGGGCTTGCCATAATTTGTAAAAGTTTTGATACTCTAGACCAAGCACAGCGCTGCAGTTCTTCATTACGCACTGATTTATGTGCCAAATGCAAAGGATGTGACGTGCCATGGGGAAACATGTTTCAATGGCGTTAATAAGTGCCAACTCCCGATCTGTAACAAACACCAATGGCAACGATGCCCCCTTTTCAACCATCCACTTTTTTAAGGTATTCAAGGCCCAGGTACATGTATCTTCCCTCTCATTATTAAGATATGCGAACATAAGCGAGTAAGTTAGATTTGTGGATGTCATACCCACAACCTCCAATAGTGGTTTCCGATACTCATTCGTTTTGTACGTGGCATCAATTACCAACACAGATGAAAAGTTGACAGATAACTCTAGACTTGTAGGATGAACCCAAACAATATCTGTAATTTCATTGGTCTCTTGATTTGTCCTAAAGTCATGGAGGTATCCTTTCTCAATTAGTTGGTCTAAGACATACTAAGTTTCAGTTAGACCGCCCCATTTGGCTTCCTTGTTTGTGAAGATAGCGTTGTAAATGCTTTTAATTCCCGTAGTGTTTGACGGGTCTTTTTTCTTCAAAATACTAAGAATTTCACAAGGTGCGGTGCTGTTGGTCATCTCGACTACAAATTGTTTCTCTATTGGTTTTAGCCTTGATGGGTACTCGTGACCCTCAATATTTTCTGCTGGTTCATGGTTATGGAGACCACAATAAACCCCTAAACCCCAATTGGCACCGTCTGGAAGTATTGGTATACCTCGCAACTCAAATGGACAATCACATTTTTTAGTCCCAGTATTCCTATGCAAGATTTGCCCTTCAACCCCACGGTGCGGTCTGTACTTTCCTCCTCTCTCACAACCAAGAATGCACCTCGGCAGCTTGCCGCCTTTTAAATTAGCAGATTTTTTAATAACTACCACATTACCGTTTTCGAGACCAACTCTCTTCGCCCAAGCTAACATATCTTCTCTACTTTAAAAAATCTATAAAAAAAATAAAATAATGAATATGTATAAGTAAAACATTATTCAGTCGTACCATATTTTATCTACGTTCAAAATAAATGACGAATATGCATAAGAACAACGAAAATAACTAACCTAGTCAGTGCTAAATTCAGGTGTATAATCGCGACTGCTGTAGGAGACGCTCTCCTCACTTGGAACATCATTCTCAAATGACCAACCAACTGGATCGTAGTAGCCATCCATAATGTTCTTCGATGAATTACGAAAAAAGAAAGAAAAATATTGGGAGATGTTCTGTGAATGTATGTATGAAGTAGTGGGAGAATTAAGAAGAGAAGGCGTGAAAATGAAGTGGTCTGATATATTGCTCTGAAAATGATAGCTCTGGTGTAGCTTAGTTGTGCTAGCTGCTTCATCTGCAAAAACCTTTTCTTTTATAGACAAAAATAAGTTGTGCAATCTTCTTCAGTAGATTCACATGTTTTTTTTAAAAAAAATACATTGACATGACGTGCAATCTTTTTCAGTAGATTCACATGTTTTTTTTGACAAATACATTGACATGACGTGCAATCTTCTTCAGTAGATTCACATGTCTTTTTTGACAAATACATTGAATTTGCTGGTGAAAAACACCCACATGGTCAAAATGCAAAGCTCCATAATCAAAATGTCAGAAGCTTTATTGACTAAGATGAAGACTTGTGGGCCACTAATATCTTCCCAAATTTGCTGGTGAAAAACACCCACATGGTCTTGTAATAACTTGTAGGCACTCCAAAGTCAATAAGAGAAGAAAATATTCAATTTTGTCATAAAAATAATCAAAATCAATTATTTCTAACATAAACAATATTAAATAAATAAAAGAAAGAGAATTAAAAGATATTAGAGAAACAAGATATTAAATAATTAAATAATTGGAAAAGTGAAACAACATATTAGAGCATTTTAAAAAGATAAAAGAGAAAAAAATATTAATAAAAGCGATAAATAAATAATTAAATAAAAAAAATTAAATTAAAGAACTGAATTAAATAAATAATTAAATGAATTAAATAATTAAATTAATTTATATAAAAAAATGAATTAATATACATAAAGTAATTAAAGGAAACAAAGTAATATAAATAAAGTAATATAAATGAATTAATATAAATAATATATTATATGGTAATTAAAGGACAAGAGGAGGGGTAAAACGGTAATTATACCGTGTCAGGCGCGTGGGGCCCAGGCCGGTGCGCGCGTCAGTCGCCTGCGCATGCCTGCGCAAAGCAATTTGCCTAATCAACATATGTGTCAAACTAATTTATCGGATTGTCTACGTATACAACTTCAAAAAAAAAAAAAATTAAAAATGCTCCAGACATAATTGTGTCTAGAACCGTTCGATGCATGTGGACCCATGTGCATCGGATAATTCCAGACAAAGTTGATGTCTAGAGTTGTGTACATAGCATTGCTCCTAATTTATTACGTGGTGTGTAATCACTCTCATATGAAAAAATTAGAGAAGCATATTTAGATTAAAGAACAAAAGTTGGGATGGATTTCATCATTTTGAGGCTATTTAATCTTGACTACCATTGAGATATTGTTTGGTTGCTGAAATGATTTGGGAAAAAACTGGAATGATGCTTAATATTAGCTATTCACTAAGTTATCGGTACTAACAAGCGACTTACGGTTAATCATGAATATGCAGGAGGATTTTCTTGGATTTGCGAGGGCGAAAATAATTTCATCAGTTCTTCTTGCATTCAGGGAACCATCATTTGTGGACTCAACCTGCTATTCCTCCTCACGTTCTATCTATGTTTGATCATTGGTTATTTAAGAAAGAATAACATTGGTTGCTTCAGTAGAAGAGATTCGGTCACCATAGCTATTTCAATATGCTCTGCTCTTATTAGCGTTGCATATCTATGCTTCAGTTTATGGGATCTGATAAACCAAAATAGAGGATTAAGTAATTTGAGCTGGGTGGTGCAGTTAATTCAAGGTTTGATTTGGATCTCTTTGACTGTTTCCTTGGTAGTGCAAGGATCCAAATGGATCCAAATTCTGGCTTCGGTTTGGTGGGTGTTGTTCTTTCTTTTGACTTCGGCTCTAAATACTGAGGTTTTGATTAGAACACAAAGTATTCCAGTGATGGAAATTGCAGCATGGGTTGCGAACTTGTTGCTTTTCTTCTGTGCATTAAGGAATTTCAGTCACTTCGTTTGCCAACATGCCTCAGAACAGAATTTATCAGAACCTCTACTGACTGAGGAGCCCAACAAAAAACGTTGTAGAATAGGCCAAGATAGTTTTCTTAGTAAACTGACATTTTCTTGGATCAATCCTTTGCTTCAACTGGGTTACTCAAAGATTTTAGCTCTTGAAGACATTCCTTCCTTGGTGCCTGAAGATGAATCAGTTTTAGCCTATGTAAAATTTTCTCATGCATGGGATTCAATTCGAAGAGAGAAGAACTCAAGCAATTCGGGAAATTTTGTTTTCTGGGTATTATTTAAAGTTTACATGAAGGAAATGATTTTTGTAGGGATATGCGCATTTCTTAGGATGTTATCTGTTGTTTTTGCTCCCTTGTTACTCTATGCTTTTGTGAACTATTCGAATCAGGACGTGGAAAGTACACAGGAAGGTCTCTTCTTAGTGGGGTGCTTAGTTGTTGTCAAGGTGGTTGAGTCTTTGTCTCAGAGACACTTCTTTTTCAATTCAAGGAGGGCTGGAATGCGGATGAGAACAGCTTTAATGGTGGCAGTTTATCAAAAGCAGCTCAATCTTTCTAGTCTAGGAAGGCGAAGGCATTCAACTGGGGAGGTTGTCAATTACATTGCCATTGATTCTTACCGGATGGGGGAATTTCCTATGTGGTTTCACTTGGGATGGACCTATTCTCTACAGATGGTTCTAGCCATCGTTGTCCTCTTTGGGATTGTTGGTGTTGGTGCTCTTCCTGGTTTAGTCCCCTTTCTTATCTGTGGACTTCTTAATGTGCCATTTGCAAAGTTACTCCAAAAGTGTCAGCTTGAGTTTATGATAGCACAAGACATGAGACTTAGGTCCATGTCTGAAATCCTAAACAATATGAAGATCATCAAGTTACAGTCGTGGGAAGATAAGTTCAAGTACTTGATTGAATCCTACCGAGAAAATGAATTCAAGTGGTTGGCAGAATCTCAGTATAAGAAGGCTTATGGCACTGCCTTATATTGGATCTCTCCAACAATTGTTCCTTCAATTATCTTTCTTGGATGTGCCCTTACTGGAAGTGCCCCCTTAGATGCTGCCACAATTTTCTCAGTTTTGGCAATGGTGCGTAGTATGGCAGAGCCGGTCAAAATGATACCTGAGGCTCTTTCGGCATTAATCCAGGTCAAGGTCTCTTTCGGTCGGATTGAATCCTTTCTCCTTGATGATGAAATCAAACCTGAGAAATTAATGACAGTACCATCAAGGGATTCAGATACATGTTTTAAGATTCAAGCCGGCAAATTCAGTTGGGACCCAGAATCTCCAATTCCTACACTTCGAGATGTTGAGTTGAAAGTAAAATGGGGGCAGAAAATTGCTGTTTGTGGGCCAGTTGGGGCTGGGAAGTCATCACTTTTATACGCTATACTCGGAGAAATACCCAAAAGTTCAGGAACTGTGAGTAAGAAAATTGCTTTTACTCATAAATGGTATACTTGTTCAATTTTACTGACTGAGTTTCCTTGTTACTTGGACTCAGGTAACTATATTTGGATCCATTGCTTATGTTTCTCAAGCTTCTTGGATTCAGAGTGGGACAATTCGCGATAACATACTCTGTGGAAAGCCGATGGTGAAAACCAAATATGATAAAGCTGTCAAAGCGTGTGCTCTGGATAAGGACATAAATAATTTTGACCATGGTGATCTCACAGAGATAGGTCAGAGAGGACTTAATATGAGCGGGGGACAAAAGCAAAGGATTCAACTGGCAAGAGCTGTCTACAGTGATGCTGATATTTATCTCCTTGACGACCCCTTTAGTGCAGTTGATGCACATACGGCAGCTATTCTTTTCCATGTAAGGGTGAAGCATTCATAAATACTCATGTGTGTGTGTGTGTACATTGGACACCTTTTTTCTTGCTGTTACTGGGTTCAGATGATGAAATGCAGGACTGTGTTATGACTGCCCTTGAAAAGAAGACCGTGATTCTTGTGACTCATCAAGTGGAGTTTCTCTCTCAAGTTGATAAAATTCTGGTAAGAAAACTCACTTTGAATTGCCACTAATGTACTTACGTATTGCCTTTCAAAGAATTACACACACTGACATGTTTTCTTGTTATCATTTCTAGGTTATGGAAGGTGGAGAAGTTACTCAATCAGGAAACCATGAGGAACTCTTAACGGCAGGGACAGCATTTGAAGAGCTTGTGAACGCTCACAGAAAGGCAATTACCGTCCTGGATCCTAAGACTAGCGAAAATAACAGTAAGCACCAAAAAGGAAAAATGGATTGGCCGGAAGAGACTAAAAGGCCAAGGCTTTCTAAAGAAACCAGTGACAGGGATATTTTTGTCAAGGATTTGCCAGGAGTACAGCTGACACAAGAAGAAGAGAAGGAAATTGGCGATGTTGGGTGGAGGCCATTTTTCGATTACATCCTTGTCTCAAAGGGATTACTTGTTCTCTCTTCTTGTGTGGTCGCTCAGTCTGTGTTTGTTGCTCTTCAGGCGGTCTCTAGTTGTTGGCTTGCATTTGCTGTTCAAATCCCCAGTATTAGTAGTGGCATCTTAATCGGCGTGTACACTGCAATGTCAATTATCGGCGCCTTATTCGTATGCCTGAGGTCTCTTTTAGCTTCTATTCTGGGATTAAATGCCTCTAAAGCTTTCTTCTCAGGCTTCATCAATTCAATTCTCAATGCCCCCATGTCATTCTTCGATTCCACCCCAATTGGGCGGATTTTGACCCGAGTAAGAATTTGTTTGTTGTTTAGACACACTTAGTGGCACCATACTGTTGACTTATTTTGATGATTTGTCTTGCAGGCTTCATCGGATTTGAGCACATTGGATTTTGACATACCTTTCTCCCTTGTCTATGTTTATTCTCCTGGGATTGAACTGCTATTTACCATTATCGTTATGGCCTCTGTCACATGGCAAGTTCTCATTGTAGCAGTCTTTGCTGCTGTGGCTTCGAAGTATGTTCTGGTGGGTAGCATTTTACATCAAAAATGTGAAAGTAATAATCTCTCTTATACTTTTCATCCATGAAGGGGAAACTTTAATCAAGATACTTTGTATCTGCAATGCAGGGATATTATCAAGCATCTGCTAGGGAACTGATGCGAATCAATGGAACAACAAAAGCTCCTGTCATGAGTTACGCAGCAGAGACATCACTTGGAGTGGTAACTATAAGGGCATTTAATATGACAGAAAGGTTCTTCCAGAACTACATAATGCTCATTGACACAGATGCAAAACTTTTCCTTTACTCCAACGCAGCCATGGAGTGGCTAAATTTGAGAATTGAATCAGTTCAAAATCTGACTCTATTTTCTTGTGCTTTCCTCCTGATTTTACTCCCAAAGGGTTATTTATCTCCAGGTAAACTGGTCGTTAGAACCACTTTTGAGTACCACTTGAGAATTTCTTTTATATTTATTAAAAATATGTCCTTTTTTTCGGCAGGGCTTGCTGGACTTACCCTTTCCTATGCTTTTGGTCTGACTGGTATCCAAGTTTTCTTTACTCGCTGGTATAGCAGCTTTTGTAATTATATTATTTCAGTGGAACGGATCAAACAGTTCATGCACATACCTCCTGAGCCTCCGGCAATTGTGGAGGAGAAAAGGCCACCATCTTCATGGCCTTCGAAGGGGAGGATAGAGTTAGAGGATCTCAAGGTAGTGGAACTTATATATGCTATGTTTGAATGAACGAGTTTTTCTTGAACTTTAAAAAAAAAAGTTTTTTACTCTGATCTCCATATCTCCTCCCTAACTGGAGATATCCGAACAAGCCATCTCTGAAGCACCATGAAGATATAAAACCGTTTATAACTCATGTTTGAACTAATGTTTCTAGAACTTAGTTTACAATTGACGAATGGTGCTTAACTTACGTGGATTCATTCCTCGGTTTCAGATAAGATACCAGCAAAATGCTGCACTGGTTCTTAAGGGAATCACTTGTACCTTCAGGGAAGGGGCCAAAGTTGGAGTTGTTGGAAGGACAGGAAGTGGCAAAACTACCCTCATAAGTGCTTTGTTTCGTTTGGTAGAGCCGGACAGTGGGAGAATTCTTATAGATGGGCTTGACATTTGCTCTATAGGTCTCAAGGATCTAAGAATGAAACTCAGCATCATCCCTCAGGAGCCAACACTTTTCAGGGGTAGTGTTCGAACAAACTTGGATCCTTTAGGCATTTATTCTGATGATAAGATATGGAAGGTAAATCCAATGACACGAATTGATCCCGGTATATAGCTTTGTTCTAAATGGCCTTGTCAATCACTCATTTCCATACTTTGCAAAAGATCATATCTTGTTAAATATACATGACCGATCCAGTTAAATTATTGATTTTCAGGCTCTAGAGAAGTGCCAACTTAAGGCTACCATCAGCAGTCTTCCCAACTTACTAGATTCTTCAGGTGAGGCTAATTCAAAATTTGGAAGCAATTTAGATGAAAAATGACCTCTTGTTCAGTGGTCAAAAATCAGCTTATCAACCTCTATATTGTTTAGTTCAAGTCTTGAGGGTAACAGGATAACCACTTCGTACATTGAAAGAATTTCTACTTCGTAAATTGAAAGAATTTCTGAGCGGCATCTTTTTCAGCGTGATGCAATTAACCTTATTATGGCTTGATTATCATTGTTTAGAACAATTGCGATCCATGAACAAGCATTTACATATTAACTACCTCATGTTGCAATAGCAAATTAAGACCATTGCCTCTTTTTATTCTGCACCTGCAGTGAGTGATGAAGGTGAGAACTGGAGTATCGGGCAACGCCAGCTCTTCTGTCTCGGAAGAGTCCTTCTCAAAAGAAATAGAATTCTAGTTCTCGATGAAGCCACTGCTTCCATTGATGCTGCCACTGATGCTGTTCTCCAGAGAATTATTAGGGAGGAATTCTCAGATTGCACTGTGATAACCGTAGCTCACAGAGTCCCAACGGTCATTGACAGCGACATGGTCATGGTCCTTTCTTTCGGTATGCTTCTATTCCATACCACTGTGGCTTAGATGGAGAGCAATGCTAGGATAACAACTTCAAAACGCAATTCCGGACATAACTGTGTCTGGAGCCTTCCGATACACATAGGCCCACATAAATCCAACGGCTCCTGACAAAGTTATGTTCTAAAGTTGTGTTCCTAGACTTGTTGTTAGACGGATGCGTCAACAGACTAGATATGTCAAAGTTAGAGACAGAATAAGCTGCAGCATCTGCTGGTGGTGGCTTCACCGCGTTTATGATGCGTTGTAACCCTGCAGTCTGTTGTTGATATTCTGTGTCTATAGACTTATTGATCTTATGCTTTTTCCAGTGATTAATTTTACAATATAGTAGACTTCTGAAAAATCTCTTGTTTCAGGGAGGCAGTATCTGGTTAGTGAAATGAAGCTTTAATAATCCTGTTATGGTTTTGCAGGTAAACTGGATGAATATGATGAGCCATCAAAGCTTATGGAGACTGATTCCTCTTTATCTAAACTTGTTGCCGAATACTGGTCCAGCTGCAGAATGGACACTGTTTAAAGCTTAGAATTTTCAGCGTTACTGATTATAATTCTAGAAACCGCGATGATTAAGACTCAAGTTTCTTTGTATCAATTGTTTGAAACAGCAATAAGGAGATGGCCAACACAGAATCAAAGCCTTTCTTCTTCTTCTTCTTCTTCTTCTTCTTCTTCTTCTTCTCAGTGAATATGGTTGTTGGGTCTGTAATTTTTTTCTGCTCACGACTGGTTCATTACTATAGTTTCCTGTTAAAAAGCACAAGGTTTCCACAATTGCCCCCAACAAATAATTGTAGGGTCAATATAATCCATGTTTTTAAGTTAGATAAAAAAAATGAAAATGTGTTGTTTATTTAGCATATAATCAACACCACTGGATCATAATCCGAGACAACCAATACTATATAGACAGCTCGTGCAAAAAATATTAAAGATATTGTGTTTTAAAAAATATTAAAGAGAAATCATATCATTTGGAAGTTAGGGCTCTTATTAATATTTCTACGATTATTGAAAATGAAATTTTGAAAGAAATTTCCAGTTCTTTGACATTCCTAGATCCTAGTTAGGCATTTATAAGTTGTTGTGGACCAATTTCAATTCCTCTTGTTTTTCGACAAAATGGAAGTAGAATAGGCCCAATTTAACCCAACCCAACCCAATGCCTGACCCAACATTTCAATGTTGCGGACTTGCGGTACAGTGAGCCCCTTGTTTTTGGTATAATTACACCATACTCCTCAAGGTTAATCCCAAACGGATAAGGGGTCCCTGCTGATCTTTTGATCGCGGATCCCGAAGGTCTCAGACTCGAAGATTTTGAAGATAGGTATCTAGAAGAGACCTACACAAAAATAGGTGTTTTAGTTGAAAGTACTTTCACGAAAACAAAAAAAGGTGGAAATATTATGTGGCTCTCATTGAGGAATTAGAAGAATCGGCCCCGAGAATCTATAATTGCCTCAGAAGAGCGAATAGAATAGGAAGATATTATTCCCTTTACTCACAACTACCGAAAATCTTCTGAAAATCAAAGATTTTTAGAAAGAGTAGATAGAGTATATAAGAGAGTTCTACATACATCTACATATGGGCATTTTGATTTTACCTGCACTTACTTTCAACGAAGGGAATCTTGAAATCCGATTAATTATTGTTCGAACTGGATATTGCTAGGCAAAAAACAAGCTCGGTGGGAATCGAACCCGCGTCTTCTCCTTGGCAAAGAGAAATTTTACCATTTAACCATATCCGCATTTTTTTGTTATTGAGAGGCAATATGTCTACACATATATGAGATATATATGTTTGCGATTGACCAACTTCAATTAACCTTAAGGGACCCTGAGGCTCGTGAAATCCTTATACAAATGGAAGATTTTGAAACCGAGCATTTGGATATCTTCAAAAAAGTTGATTGATAAAGTTGATTGGTGCTAAGTTAACTATAGTGCAAAGTTGTATCGATTGGTTGGAAGACTTCAAAGAGAGTGTTGTTCTTCCGAAGAGAAGATTTGTTCTTTCTGTATTTGATTCGGTCCTTTGATTTGGTAATAAAGAGAAATTTTCGAATAGAAAAGAATAACGGCTTGGATCGTGTATCTACGGCCAATCTACGAAGGTTCCATCGGAACAATTATTTCGTTTTCAGGGTACCTCATCTTTTTCTTTTTGAAAAAGGGAGGGTAAATTGGGGGAAAAGTGACAGAAGATATTGGAACATTAATTTGGAAGAGATGATGGAGGCAAGAGTTCATTTTGATCGACAATCTAGCCAGAATCTTTTTTCCATCTATGAGAATCCTGTCTATTATATTATATTTGTTTCGAATATTTTTTCTATTTCTTTCTATACGGAAATTCGCAGATAGATTATTGATCTGACGCAGTGGAATTAATAGTCACTGTCTATTTTTCCTCCTTTCTTATAAGTGGAATGGTTTTTTCTATTTCTATACGATATATATTAACTCGATTATCTCAGTCATTTTTTTTATGACTATTTTTTGTTCGATTCGCTGTCATTCCACTCGAATAAGTGAAATAGAGAATAAGTGAAATAGATAAAGGTTGATCTATTTCACTTATTTTCATTTTAATATTCATCATCCCACCGTATTTCATTTGTATAACAGGTCCATGCCCAATCGATAAAGGGTTTGAACATTTTCAGGAAGAAAAGCATTCTTATAATATGACCCACTAACCAACCAACAAAACTTGCCAAGCACCCCATCCTGCCGTCCGTTGCGAAATGCACGCCTCTGATCAAATCCAAACAATGGCTCTCACATGGAGTTGGATTTGATCTGAGCCGTACATTTTTGTAATGGATGGTTGGATGGGCCATGCACCTAATGCACAGTAGAAACTCCTTGTCCATCCCGGACAACGTTAAAGTCACTTGGCTTAATCTTTTGACTTTATTCATGTTTTTTTCGCATTTGATAGTTTCGCATCAAAATTTTGTTTAATTATTGGTTCTTTCTCGAGAGAATTTTAGAAAAGTACAAAATTATTACCCAAACTTAAGTTTTTTTTTTAATAAAAAACAAAAATAGTAAAAAAGCCATTAGCTTTCTTCAAAGAAAAATATTTGACTTTGAATTATAATTTCTTATTTGTTTCAATTCTTTTCGTCGAAACGAACAATAATTCATGAAAGGTGCTGATTTTAGGGCTTCCTTTTTTTATGCAGGCACTCCAATATTTAATGAAGTTACAAAACTACCCTTTTTAAGATATAGGAGTAAAAATTACTGGAGGCACTCCACCCCTAAATTATCTTCTCATTTACTAAGGCACTCCAAACAGAAAAATGAATCAAAACCAAACATAAATATTAGGTTCTAAACATTAAAATTAACATTATGTTCCAAACATTAAACATCCACAACAAAAAAATTAGGTTCTAAATATTAAACATGCATCTATGTCAGATTGTTTCACGCCACTTTGCACACACACACACACAAAAAAAAAACATTGCTAGAGTTCTCCAAAATAAACAACATACAATTAAAAATGTTGATGATGCAAAATATTCATAACGGCTGCGACACAAGATCTTTATATTTTCGTACTCATTATCTACCATTTTTCCTTCAAAATTTTCATAACTGCCGCAAATTTACATTTTAAAACTCATAGTTAGACAAACAAAATACATCACAAAAGTTAGAGAACTCTTGAGAGGAAAAGTAATAGAACTCTGAAGAGACTTTGTATAGACAAAATGATGGTTCTACAATCATAGGCTAAAGCCCACTTGTCCAGGTTGTCCTCGTGCAGAATACGAAGACAATAACATAAAGACTTTACCAAAGAAACATTACATATGGAAGTAGTCAATTCAGTGACGTGCAGTAAAAAGAGTTGAGCAACTATCTGTTTTTTCCTAATTAAAAAAAAAAACTATTTGCTTTTTTGAAATGCCTGAAGTAAATGAGAAGAGCAAAGTTTGTGTCACAATCATTTTTGTTTTTGGAGTGCTTGAAGTAAATCATAGTACTTGTAAAAGGGTAATTCTGAAAAACTATTGTAGCTTGGAGCCCTTACATCAAAATTGAGAGTGCGAATATCAATTTCCTTCATGAAAATCTAATACAAAACTAACAAAATTTAAAAAAAAAAAAAAAAAGAGCCTAGTGCCTTATTTACCATAGGCTGTTCTCTTTCTCTTCTCTTCTCTTCTCTTCTCTTCTCTTCTAGGCTGTGTTTGGAAGTTGTGGAAGAGAAGAGAAAGAGAAGAGAAAATAAAAAAGGAGAAATAGAAAAGAAATGGGAAAGAAACCTCTTATTTTCTTTTGTTTGGTTTGTGAAAGATTGGAGGAAAATTTGCACTCATGTGAGAGAGAAGAAGAAAAAAAAAAGTAGTAAATTTTCTCTTCCTTTTCCTTTCTCTTCCATTTCCTTTCTCTTTCTATTTGGAAACCAAACAAATGAGAGGAAATTTTTTAAATTTTCTCTTCTTTTCCACTTCTTTCCTCAACTTCCAAACATAGCCGTTGCAAATGCAATTACAGGCTTACTCCAATTGCCTGCTTCCCTCTCAATGTCGTCCTCTTCTAAAGCCTCATCCTCGTGTCCTCTCCGCATCCGTCAAAATCCCGTTTTCACAACTCTTATAATAGTGACAGTTTTCATTGCCACGCTTTGTTTCTCGGTTATGGCTCTGATTTTGGGGCGCTTCAACTATGATTCTCGTACTCGTTTAAGCTTGTGTGCAGACAGTGGTGACTTATTAAGTGTTGGGCGGAGGTGTTTGATGAAATGCCCGTGAGAACCGTTCTTGCTTCGATCATATTTTTCAACGCGAACTTCGACGCGCACATTATTGGTGGTAAACGGGCATGGCTTTTGGCTTGGGCACAAGGGTGCATTCAATTCTCCATTGCCGTCTTCTGGATATTGTGGGTTTCGACTGTAGTGTCTTTCGGCTAGAAGTGAGTTTGGCTTTGGTACCGTCGTTGTTTGCTGGATGCTAGGATGATAGGAATAAGTCACATTAATGCGCGAAGGTGCGCGAAGGTAAAAGTGTCTTTCAAAAACATTACAAACTTCTGGAATTCACGAGAGTAAGGATTGACAGCACGAACGCTAAGCGAAGATTGATGGCACAGAGCAAAGATTGAGAGCACGAGGTGTGTCCTACTGAAGGATTATGCGAGGATAGCAAGCACAGCTTTTCCGTGGTTTTGTAGCAGACCATTATTAGAATTGAGGATTGCCTGGTATGTGCGTTCTTTTAATGGTTAATTTTAGGTAGACACTTTAGACTTCAATTTTATAACTTTCGTTTAAATCACAATTCGCAGTAGTATAAGTACTTAATCGACTTCCTTTAGTGTAAATTTTTTTTGGAAACCGAGGGTGGCATGTGCCACTCCCCCTCCATAGACCTCCGCCCCTGACATAGTGGGTTGGGCTGAGTTATCAAAATCTAGAGTGGAGTGAGCTGGATTTTAAAATTGTGAATTGGGATAAGTTGGGTGTTCGAACGTGGAATGTTCAAAGAGGTCAGAGTACTCCTATGATGTTGACAATGTGGACACGTGAAACAGATGTTTAAGGTTGGTTTCATACTTGATAGTTTAAGAAAAATGGATATATTTTGGGTAATTGATCAACTAATTGCAATTGGGTTGGGGATTTTGAATTTCTGCGGTCATGCTAAAACTGTTGACTGACAATTGTTAAGGTGAAATTTAGTGTTTTCAAATCAAAATAAGTATCGTGCATTGCTTTTTTATCTTAAGAATCGTATCGGGATACCTATAGCGTATTGGAAGATACAATAACGGAAGCTAATATATGATTAAAAGTTAGTTATACCTGATTACAATCTATAAATTAGTTGTATATTTGAAAAATAAGTATTTTATTTATGAAAAACAAGTCTTTAGGATGAAAAAGTCTGAAGTGTCCCAAGTGGGGTCTATCACATTGTGGCTTTTTGGTGTTTTGGTTAAGGAAAGAGAAGAAGAGCTTTTATCTAATTCACGCAAAACATGATCGAAATATGTTGTTTTCTCTATTCAAACTTTAATGGATTTAGTTTTGGTTTTCTTCAAATGGTTTGGTGTCGTCTAACTTGATCCACCGATATAGAATGCATTTGGGTTCCGCTTCCCAACGACATACAGTATGAATTTCTTTCAATAAGTAATTGTCAGATGCGTACCAAATCGGGATACTCGAATATATCGTAGGATACGTCATCGAATCGTAGAAATTTTTATACAAAAAGGATATGGGATGGAATATGTATCGTTTGGGAAGGAGTCGTAGAATACGTATTCCGTATCGTAGGTTTTAATGACTATGGCCGTGAAAACAATGCCAAGAAGTTGCGAAAGCAGTGTTATCCTTACACATTTTGATAAACTTTCACATTTTTTTCTGCAGTACATGCTTTTAACTGGAATGGTATCTGGAAATTGCAAAACTTTGGACAATATGTTTTTGTCATACTTGGCCACGCAAGTCACGGGTAATTGTACAATAATGCAAAATTATTCGTCATTGGGATACCTATCAATTTGGTGGGAGTGTGGGACTACCAATAGAGACATCTGTCTGCAATCATTGTTGCAGAGGAGTAAGCAAATGAATCCAAAAGATAAAATGAATAAACAAATGAGGTAGAGAAGAGAAGCCATGAAATATTTGGGCATCCCCGTTGGATCTCTGTGAATAAACTTTAAAAGCTTGAAAAGATGTGGCAAAAATGTTCTCAGTTTCTGCTATTCTGGATTTTATTCAAATGAGCATGGAATAAACAAGTACCCAATTTTATGTAACTTGTACTAGTCGTTGTAGTGAGTCTATACAACTTTATAGACATCAAATAATACAAAGAACCAGGAATAAATGCAATAAATTGGCTGAAAATGGAACAAACAAGCACCCCAAGAAGCCTAACAGAAAAATAGTAGTACTATTAAAAGGCGTCCAATCAAATTCAAAATATGCCAGAGCAGAAGTTCAATTGTCTTCCATATTCCGGCAAAACATTGCCGGAATTGAAGAATATTTGTATCGCTGGTGATAGTGAAATTGATACCGTTAACTCTTTTGGCAGTGGCACCAACTATGGCCTATTATTCTTCGGACAAGAAGATGAAGCGTCAGGGTTGGATAAATTTTCAGATGGGTGTCCAGAGGTTTTCTCCATCCTTATGCCTCGCTTAGTGGAGAAGATATGAGAGAGAAAATGGTAGGAAAGGGATACGTTTACAAGACACACTACTGCTTGTTTGAAGTTTCCTAATATGCAGGAGCTTTTCTTCTCTCTTTTTTCTTTTGATCCTATGGCGGAGCTTTTATTGAAAACAGAATCTGGGTATTAGTCAACGATAGTGCAAGTGTTGCCGGCAGGAAAATGCTGAGAATAGGGGATTATTAATTGAAGCGAATAATGGGCTGACATCTGCTATTATCATTTCTCCTTGCATTCTATCTGTGTTTGATCATTGATTATTTAAGAAAAATACCATTGGTTGGTTAGGTAAGGGATCGGGTCACTATAACTATTGGAAAATGCTAAGAAAGTGCATAGATATCCGAGAAAAGTGTAAGTATATTCTGGCTTCTGTTTGGTGGGTGCTGTTCTTTCTTCAAACTTTGGCTTTAAATACTGAGGTTTTGACAAGAACACACAGTATTCCAATTATGGAAATATCAGAACAGAACCTATCAGAACCTCTACTAACTGAGGAGCCAGAGAAACCCCGTAGCAGAATAGGCCATGCTAGTTTTCTTAATAAACTGACGTTTTCTTGGGTCAATCCTTTGCTTCAACTGGGTTACTCAAAGGTTTTAGGTCTTGAAGATATTCCTTCCTTGGTGCTCGAAGTCGAATCAGTTTTAGCCCATGAAAAATTTACTCATGCTTGGGGTTTAATTCGAAGAGACAAGAGCTCAAACAAAATGGGGCACTTTGTTTTTTGGGCATTATTTAAAGTTCATATGAAAGAAATGGTGTTTGCCGGAATTTGTGCATTTCTAAGGATGTTATCTGTGGTTGTTGCTCCTTTGTTACTGTATGCTTTCATCAATTACTCGGATTAGGACGCAGAAAGTACAGCGCAAGGTCTCTTCTTAGTGGGGTGCTTGGTTGTTGTCAAGGTGGTTGAGTCTTTATCTCAGAGGCACTTCTTTTTCACTGCAAGGAGGGCTGGAATGAGGATGAGATCAGCTTTAATGGTAGCAGTTTATCAAAAGCAGCTCAATCTTTCTAGTCTAGGAAGGCGAAGGCATTCAACTGGGGAGGTCCTGAACTACATTGCGGTCGATTCTTACCGGATGGGGGATTTCCTAGGTGGTTTCACTTGGGATGGACCTTTTCTCTACAGCTGGTTCTAGCCATCATTATCCTCTTTGGGATTGTTGGTGTTGGTGCTCTTCCTGGTTTAATCCCCTTTGTTATCTGTGGACTTCTTAATGTGCCATTTGCAAAGTTACTCCAAAAGCGTCAGCTTGAGTTTATGATGGCACAAGACATGAGACTTAGGTCTATGTCTGAAATCCTAAACAATATGAAGATCATCAAGTTACCGGCATGGGAATATAAGTTCAAGAACTTGATTGAATCCTACCGAGAAAATGAGTTCAAGTGGTTGGCAGAATCTCAGTATAAGAAGGCTTATGGCACTGCCTTATATTGGATCTCTCCAACAATTGTTCCTTCAGTTATCTTCCTTGGATGTGCCCTTACTGGAAGTGCCCCCTTAGATGCTGCCACAATTTTCACGGTTTTGGCAATGGTGCGCAGTATGGCAGAGCCTGTCAAAATGATACCTGAGGCTCTTTCGGTATTAATCCAGGTCAATGTCTCTTTCGATCGGATTGAATCCTTTCTCCTTGATGATGAAATCAAATCCGAGAAATTAATGACAGTACCATCAAGGGATTCAGATACATGTATTAAGATACAAGCCGGCAAATTCAGTTGGGACCCAGAATCTCCAATTCCTACACTTCGAGATGTTGAGTTGGAAGTAAAACGGGGGCAGAAAATTTCAGTTTGTGGACCAGTTGGGGCTGGGAAATCATCACTTTTATATGCTATACTCGGAGAAATACCCAGGAGTTCAGGAACTGTGAGTAAGAAAATTGCTTTTACTCGTGAATGGTATACTTGTTCAATTTTACTGACTGAGTTGCTTGTTACTTGGACTCAGGTAACTATATTTGGATCCATTGCTTATGTTTCTCAAGCTTCTTGGATTCAGAGTGGGACAATTCGCGATAACATACTCTGTGGAAAGCCGATGGTGAAAACCAAATATGATAAAGCTGTCAAAGCGTGTGCTCTGGATAAGGACATAGATAATTTTGACCATGGTGATCTCACGGAGATAGGTCAGAGAGGACTTAATATGAGTGGTGGACAAAAGCAAAGGATTTGACTGGCAAGAGCTGTCTACAGTGATGCTGATATTTATCTCCTTGACGACCCCTTCAGTGCAGTTGATGCACATACAGCAGCTATTCTTTTCCATGTATGGTTGAAGTATATATGAATAAAAGAGTTTGTGTGTGTGTGTGTGTGTGTGTGTGTGTGTGTGTGTGTTGTGTATAATGGACTCTTGTTTTCTTGCTGTTATTGGGTTCAAATGATGAACTGCAGGATTGTGTTAAGGGTGCCCTAGAGAATAAGACCGTTATTCTTGTGACTCATCAAGTGGAGTTTCTCTCTGGAGTTTATAAAATTTTCGTAAGAAGACTTACTTTGAATTGCCACTAATGTGCTTACATATTGGCTTTCAAAGAGTTGCACAGACTGACGTGTTTTCTTGTTATCTTTTATAGGTTATAGAAGGTGGACAAGTTACTCAATCAGGAAACTACGAGGAACTCTTAACGAAAGGTATGGCATTTGAAGAGCTTGTGAATGCTCACAGAAACGCAATTACAGTCTTGGATGGTAAGATTAGCGAAATTAGCAGTGAGCTCCAAACAGTAAAAGTGGATCAGCTGGAAGAGACTAGAAGACTTTATCTTACTAAAGAAAGCAGTGAGGGGGAGATTTCTGTCGAAGGTCTGCCTGGAGTACAGCTAATACAGCTGACAAAAGAAGAAGAGAAGGAAATTGGTGATGTTTGGTGGAAGCCATTTTTTGATTACATCCACATCTCAAAGGGATTACTTTTCTCTCTTCTTGTGTAGTCACTCAGTCTGCATTTGTTACTCTTCAGGCTGTCTCTAGTTATTGTCTAGCATTTGCTGTTCAAATCCCCAGTATTAGTAGTGGCATCTTAATCGGCTTGTACACTGCAATGTCAATTATCGGCGCCTTCTTTGCATGCCTGAGGTCTCTTTTAGCTTCTCTTCTGGGATTAAAAGCTTCTAAAGCTTTCTTCTCAGGTTTCATCAATTCAATTTTCAATGCCCCCATGTCATTCTTCGATTCCACCCCAATCGGGCGGATTTTTGCCCGAGTAAGAGTTTCTTTGTTTTTTAGGAAAATTTTGGTGGCACCATACTACCACAATGTTACTTTATTTTGATGATTTGTAATAACATATGTCTTGCAGGCTTCATCAGATTTGAGCACATTGGATTTTGATATACCTTTCTCCCTTGTCTATGTTTATTCTCCTGCGATTGAATTGCTAATTACCATCATAGTTATGGCCACCGTCACATGGCAAGTTCTCATTGTAGCAGTTTTGGCTGCTGTGGCTTCAATATATGTTCAGGTGGGTAGATTTTTCATTGAAAATAATAATCTCTGTTCTTTTATATTCATGAATGGGAGAAGTTAATTAAGATAATGTGTCCTCAATGCAGGGATATTATCAAGTATCCGCTAGGGAACTGATGAGAATCAATGGAACAACAAAAGCTCCTATCATGAGTTACGCAGCTGAGACATCACTTGGAGTGATAACTATAAGAGCATTTAACATGACAGAAAGGTTCTTCCAGAACTACGTAATGCTCATCGACACAGATGCAAAACTTTTCCATTACTCCAACGCTGCCATGGAGTGGCTAAATTTGAGAATAGAATCAGTTCAAAATCTGACTCTATTCTCTTGTGCTTTCCTCCTGATTTTACTTCCGAGGGGTTATATATCTCCAGGTAAACTGGTCCTTAGAACCGCTCGTGTATCACTTGCGAATTTCTTGCATATTCCTTAAATATGTCCTTTTGGGCAGGGCTTGCTGGACTTACCCTTTCCTATGCTTTGGGTCTGACTGGTCTCCAAGTTTTCTTTACTCGTTGGTATAGCAGCTTCTGTAATTATATTATTTCAGTGGAACGGATCAAACAGTTCATGCACATACCTCGGAGAAAAGGCCACCATCGTCATGGCCTTCAAAGGGGAGGATAGAGTTAGAGGATCTCAAGGTAATGGAACTTATATATCTTTGACACATTGATCTTCAAGTCTCCTCTCGTAATTGGATATATCGAAACACGCTACCTCAGAAGCTCCATAAACCCCTTTGTACTCAAATTTTGAAACTAATGCATTCTAAAACTTAGTTTATAGTAGATTGCAGTTTTATCTAATGGTGGTTAAGTCACATGGATTCGTTCCTGGTTTCAGATAAGATACCGACAAAATGCTGCACTGGTTCTGAAGGGAATCACTTGTACTTTCAGGGAAGGGACCAAAGTTGGAGTTGTTGGAAGGACCGGAAGTGGCAAAACTACCCTCATAAGTGCTTTGTTTCGTTTGATAGAGCCGGACAGTGGGAAAATTCTTATAGATGGGCTTGACATTTGATCTATAGGTCTCAAGGATCTAAGAATGAAACTCAGCATCATACCCCAGGAGCCAACACTTATCAGGGGTAGTGTCCGAACAAACTTGGATCCTTTAGGCCTTTATTCTGATGATGAGATATGGAAGTAAAGCCTACGAATTCGAATTGATGCCAATTCATATCTTTGGTTAAAATGTCCCTTGCAATCAGCAATTCCCCTTCCAAGAAAACAATCAGCAATTTACATTATTGAATAACAATCTTATGGTATTAATATTTCCATGAGCAATCCGGTTAACTTCTTCATTATCAGGCTTTAGAGAAGTGCCAACTTAAGGCTACCATCAGCAGTCTTCCCAACTTGCTAGATTCTTCAGGTAAATGTTTTAAAATGTAGAAGCTCTAGTTTGGGGTTCGAGTCCCGAGGACAGCCACTTTGTGCAGTTAACTGCACAACCATATATTTACTAACTACGTGAAGCTGCAATAGAAATTATACCTTTTTGCCTTCTATTCTATGTTTGCAGTGAGTGACGAGGGCGAGAATTGGAGTACAGGGCAACGCCAGCTCTTCTGTCTCGGAAGAGTCCTTCTGAAAAGAAATAGAATCCTAGTTCTAGATGAAGCCACCGCTTCCATTGATGCTGCAACTGATGCTGTTCTACAAAGAATCATTAGGGAAGAATTCTCAGACTGCACCGTGATAACCGTTGCTCACAGAGTCCCAACCGTAATTGACAGTGACATGGTCATGGTCCTTTCTTTCGGTATGCTTCTTCCACACCACTGTGTTAGATGGATGTTTCTACAGCCTCGATACGTGTAAGTTAGACACAGAATAAACCACAGCATCCAGTGCCGGTTTCACTACGCTTAATATGCATTGTAACCCTGCAACGTGTAGTTTATTGTGTATGTCTATGCTTTTTGCAGTGAAAAAAATTTCTTGTTTGATTAATGAAACAAAGCGTGTTAATGCCAGGGATTTTCTGCTATGGTTTTGCAGGTAAAGTGGATGAATATGATGAGCCTTCAAAGCTTATGGAGACCGATTCCTCTTTCTCTAAACTTGTTGCAGAATACTGGTCCAGCTGCAAAAGGAACTCTGTTTAGAGCTTGATTTTCTTTGTTACTGAGGAATATTCAAGGAAACTGCTGTCATTAAAATTTGTGTTTTCTTTGTGCTAGTTCTTTGAAATAGCAATATGGAGATGGCCAAGACAGATTCATGCAATTAAGGGGATGATAACAATATTTTGGGCCAAATGTAGCATATTGAAGTCTGTCTTGTTCTATTAACTTTGCTTTGTCATTTCGGCTTTTGGGCTTTTTTAGTTGATGTATATGAGGAGAATGATCTGTCTTGGAAAATGTGAAAAACAAAAAAAATAAAACTTAGTCTAACTTGCCACACACTAACTTCATGGCTCCAGGATTAGTCGAGATGTGCTCAAACTGACCTCCAACAATTGTGGGGTTAATATAATCGATCTGTTTTTTAAGTTGGGATAAAAAATGAATGTGCTGTTGATTTTGTTTATAATCAATACCACTGGCTCATAACCCAATACAACCGATAAATGCCATAACCAAAACCATTCTTTAATTTCGGATTTAGGCGAATCAGAACATCTTGTTTCAATTTATGGGTTAAACTCAAAACTGATTTATTGCGTTTTACGAGACAGGTGATTCTCTAACAATACATCGACTTAAAAACTGGTTGAAGCCAATTCCTAACTTAGGTCTGGAATTAAATCAAAATCGGTTTTTGTAAACCACCTCAATTTGATATTTAGGTGGCTAACAAACTTTTTAACTCGTACTAACATTAGAGTTGCATACTATATGGGTAATCCTACTCACACATTCCTCACAACACACTAGCAAATGAGTTCTACTACACATCTTGACAATTGAAATCATTTATACTGTAGGTCTTACTATGAACATTATCCATGCAAAAAATCAAATTGTTCGGCAATGATAGCAATCTCAAAATATTACATTTTCTTTGAGAAAAATCGTTCAAATTCTTCCTGATTATTCAATTTGTTTGAATCAAATAGCTATCAATATTTAATCAATTTGATTTTTGACATAAATGATTTAGATGTCTAGAACTGTAAAATGGACAACTCCAATTATCAATATCGGTTGTGGGCCTGCACATTATTGAATTAGTGTGTTTGAAAAATATGTTCGAAATGATGTCTGCGTAGCAAACTTCGTACTATTATAAAGACTGCGAAATCAAAGTAAAGACCACGGCAGCTATAATTCAAACATACGTAGAATTTTACGCGCCGAGACAAAAGATTTGTTTCTCATTGGAGGCTTCCTAAACAATTACTGGAGTATCTTTGACGCTTACTTTTATAATTAACCAATCGAAGCATGTGGTGGGAATGTACGTACCATAATTCAGGGGGTGTTCCACTAACAAAAAACTATTTTTTCCAAACACCGAGACAGGTTATTCTCTCATAACACATCACATAAAAAAACCGTGTGAAGCCAAAAAACTAGTAATGGTTTTTTTGTTAGTGGAAGTGGAACACCCCCTAGTAGTAGATAGGGACAAGCTTTCAGCTCACCCTCAAGGCATGTGTCATTGTGTCCCAGTGTGGCAGTGTGTATCACCAGTCGAATTATGAAAGAAATTATGGTTCAATAACTTTCTCAAGACTAATTCCAATCATTTATAGAATGGTTTTGATAAATTGAAAAATTAATCTCAAGTATTGTTTTTATTATATCATTTAGCGAATGCTATATTATTTTTACACGGTATCATTCACCATAATTAAGGTTGTTTTTTGAATAAACTGGTTTTCACGTTTTTTTTTAATGTGACGCATTGTGAGATAATGACCAGTTTCAGTTAATGGAAAACAAACTATTTTTTGTTAGTGGAACCTCCCCTAAGTGTTTTCGAAATGAAATTTGTTCTTACTTTTTAATTATTTTCGAAATTTTATATATATTTTTTTAAAGAAAATCTACCAAAAATATTCAAAATATACTCCAAAATAAAAAAAATTGGGAGGGGAGCCCTACATAACTCTACCACTATGTATCACATAGAGAAGCCCCAGTGTGTACCTCACTGAGAAACTATTAAGAAGTAAAATTACGCCGTGTTTCAACGTCTTATAACTTCATGGACGAATTTGTCTAACACATTTAAACTGGTTTTCACGTTTTTTTTTAATGTGACGCATTGTGAGAGAATGACCAGTTTCAGTTAATGGAAAACAAACTATTTTTTGTTAGTGGAACACCCCCTAAGTGTTTTCGAAATGAAATTTGTTCTTACTTTTTAATTATTTTCGAAATTTTATATATATATTTTTTAAGAAAATCTATCAAAAATATTCAAAATATACTCCAAAATAAAAAAAAAAAATTGGGAGGGGAGCCCTACATAACTCTACCACTATGTATCACATAGAGAAGCCCTAGTGTGTACCTCACTGAGAAACTATTAAGAAGTAAAATTACGCCGTGTTTCAACGTCTTATAACTTCATGGACGAATTTGTCTAACACATTTAATCATTAGTGTAACGTAAATTTGTGGTATTGAAGGGCGTTGTGGCTCACGTGACGATACCCAGAACAACGAAATAACTTTTCCCATCACAATTAAATTACCATTTCTAATGTAGACCACTAACACAATAGTTGCATGCGATAAAAGACTATAAGAACCGTAACAAAGACCATTGCAGGAATGATTCAATATACAATTGCGCACCGTAAAAAGAAGATTCTTGTACCATGTGAATATTGGAATAATTAAACTGGTAGGTATTGACTTCCAGCTCAGGCAAGTGCATGCCCTAGTATACTAGGTATCACATTAAGGAATTATTCAGTAAATCTCAAGTAATTTATTTGATGTCCAAATCTCTTAGATATTCTAAGTTTATTTCACACACCTTATCAAAAGCCTCATGTATAAATTTGCAGTGCTAAAAAACAGTGTGTGACACAGACAGTACCCATCAAATTATATATTCGATGAGGAACGCTAGGTGTCTAAAAAATTTATCTTGAAAGTGGAATCATTAATTCAAATTCACTTGAATGTTTATCTGAACCACCGATTCTACCAAATTTCAGGGTAATTTTGCAAAGTACTTGGCACTTTTCATATTTGAATCCTCATCCCATGGAGTAGTATATTATAGTAATTGGCAAATTCTAAAGTGAGTCCCATTAAGATTTATAAAGTGTATCGAAATATGTGAAAAGTGTATAAAAATATGTGAAAATGTATTAAAAAGTGTGTAGAGATGTATGCATTTTTTTGTCTTTATGAGTGCTTAATGGGCGCCGTTGGAAAATTCATAAGCAATAAAGGACAAGGAGTCTCTGCTGTGTATTAGGTATGACACCGTGTCATGCACTCCATCCGGCTGTTTGTTGCGAAAATGCACGGATAAGATCAAATCTATGCAATGACTCTCACATGAAGTTGGATTTGATCTGAGCAGTATATTTTCGCAACAAATAACCGGATGAATGTATAGTACAGTGTCATGCACCTAGTCCATGATTCCCCGATCCGGCATTCAAAGCCATGACTTGGAAATCAGAACAGATTCATTGAACCTTCAGGGCTTGGTTGGTAGGTACGACCTTCAGCTCATCCACTCCTCAAAGCAAGTGCCCTCCCTGTTCATTTTTCCTTATTTTATCATCTCAGTACATACTCATTCCGTTCCATTTTAATAGTCTGATTCGATCTTTAATACAATTTATAAAGGCAGCTGTTAACGCTACGAAGACATTTTTTACTGCCACGACTAATCAATGCTATCATTGACAAAGTGACTCATTTGTCCTTTGTTCTCAGAAGATGTCAAGCCCTTCAAATTTAGTTCCCGAATTGCCCTTTCTTTCTTAGCCCCGTTCCGCTAAAAAAGAAAAGTTTTGTTTTAACTAAAAAACTATCTCATTCCACTAACAAAAAACCACTTAGTTTTTTGGCAAAACTAAAGCCAAAAAAACTAGTTAGTGGAACAAGTTAATTTTTTTGCAAAACTAAATATACAAAAAAACTAGTTTAATAGAACAAGTTAGTGGAACAAGTTAGTTTTTTTGCAAAACTAAAAACCAAAAAACTAGTTAGTGGAACAAGTTAATTTTTTTTTCAAAACTAAAACATCCAAAAAAATCAAAAAACCAAAAAAACCAAGTTAGTGGAACACCCCCTTAGTTTTTTTAACTTGCTTAAATTGGTCTTACGTGACTTTTGGTATGTCCATAGTCTACACCATTTGAACGATTCTGCCGTCTTGTCTCTTTCTCTTTGATTGACATCTCCATTGACTGGGGTTTGCAGTATACAATTGACAGATTCCTTTTCATATTCAAGGTATGCGGCCAATTTAATTTGTTTTCTTTTTCTTATTAGTGCTAATTGTATATTACACAGTATACTGTAAGGTTTTTTCGCTTTCTGGTTTCTTACCTGTGTTTAGGGTTTTATTGTTGTGAAAAAATATTTAGGGTTACATGATTCTTTTGTGCTGTAAGGTTTTTTCGCTTTCCAGTTTGTTACCCTTATTTTGGGTTTTGTTGTTGTGAAAAAATATTTAGGGTTACATGATTCTATTGTGTTTGTGTGTTTTTTTTTTTTTGCATGAATCCTGGTTTCTTTGTCATCACGAGATACTATAATCCTTTTTGTAATCCTTTCTTTAACATTTGGGTGAATTTTGTTGTGTTTTTATGAGAAGAGACATTTGGGTGAATTTTGTTGTCGTGTTACCGATATTCTTTCTCTCTTTTTTTGGTCATTCGTCATTCCTAATCTATTACACGCGGGAGGGGAGAATGAGACTCGATCCCGGGATGCAGTTTGGGGCATCCAAGAGCTCTACCTCATGAGCTAGCCACCACTTGCGTGTTACCGATATTCAAATACGTTGATTTTTTAAAAGGGCCTTAAAAAATAATTTTTAAAAGAAATTAAACAGTTTCAATCATTGGTACGTGTGAACTTCGAAATAAGTTGTACGAAAGGTCGTGTACATTTGGTGTATCGTAATTGGGATCTAGATTATACAAGCTTTTTTCAGGCAATTAGTATTTTTTTATTATTCTGGCGGAACAATATGAAAGTACTCCTAAAAGACTTGAAAGCGAGAAGGACGAGTTTTGTTGTTTTTCTCTACAATTGGATTTGTTTGACTAAAGATTAAGAAGGCCAGTAGAAGATAGATATCAAAGGGCAATTTGGGAACTAAAATGGAAGAGCTTGACATCTCTGAGAACAAAAGACAAATGAGTCACTTTGTCAATGAGAGCATTGATTAGTCGTGGCGTAAAAGAAGTCTTCGTGGCTTCTATAATGTAAATTGGATCCTGCTAATTGAAGCCCTTAGGGCTCAAGATAAGTGGGTCCCAAATGCAATAGAAAAATGCATTTGTCTGAGAACCTATCAACGTCGCGTGGGATAGCAGGAAATCTCTCCCCATTTGTCTTTTGCCTTTTCACATATCCCAAAAAGCTGCCTTACCATTTCAAAAACTGATTTCCCATTTTCCTTACCATTTCACCAGCATATCATCAGGAAGTTACGATTTACGAAGAATTTGGATTTTTCGAAGCAAAGCATGGGATTCAAGTAGCAACAATTAAAATCACACGTAATTAAAAACAACACTATGGGTACACCACATGTGCACCCCAAATGCACACCGCCCTGAGATAGTAAATGAAGAGAGGCCCATTTTTTGGGTGAGCCTTCCATTGGGCTTCTCCTTTGAGAGAAAAAGTAGTAGCAATTAAATAATGGCTCATTCATTGACCTACAATTAAAGACCTAATGTCACAAAAACTAAAACAAATGCAATATACAACATTATCAACCGAAAATTGGATTTGGTAATTGCTACTATCTTTTTCTTCGACTGGATAAGCACACATATCAAATGAATGAGCCATATCTTTTTATTCTAAAAAATTAGTTTCAATCCAAATTTGGATTGAAACATCACGAAATTTAAGGAATTAAAATCCAATGGAAAAGGTCAGAGATACATTTAAGGGGAAGAGACCATTATGGCAAAAATCAATTGCCAATCGGAAAAAAAAAAGAAGCAATAATCAAGGTCATACCTGTTCACTACTTCACTCCGTTGTTCTTCGTCTTTTCTTCCTGATGATATGCGGGTGAAATGGTGTTTGAAAGTGGGAAAGTAGTTTTGGAAATGGTAAAGTAATTTTTTGGGTACGTGAAAAGGTGAAGTACAAATTGGGGGGAGACTTCCCGCCATCCCAGACAACATAAAAAAAGGTTATCAGACAAAGGCATTTTTCTTGCATTTTTCTATTCCATTTGGGTCTCACTTATCAAAGTTATCAGACATGCATTTTTCTATTCTATTTGGGACCCACTTATCTTGAGCCCTAAGGGCTTCAATTAGCATTTCCGAAGTAAATTTTATGGGAGATATGGATCTCATATGATAGATTCAAGGTCTAGTATTATACAAAGTTTTTAAATTTTTTAAAAACAATATAGATTGAAAGATAAGAATAACTAAAAAATTGTATTGGAGACCTAACCAGACCATTAAAATGAAATAGAGAAAATAAATATGGAAAAGATTAAAATATGGAAAATCTTATGTAAAGATCTTTGATTTTATCAAACGTCTTCCTCGTTATTTTATCATTTTTGGCCTGATTCTATCCAAGGATTATGTGATTCTATCCGAGGATTATGTGACTTTAAGCCCAAAACCAGCAAATAACTTCTCTCCTTAGATTACATCCACGTGTTCCACCAAAGAAAAATCTGTGCTTGCACGACATAATCCAAAACACCAAATCCTCATCGTAATCCGAGCTGTGTTTGGATGGGTTTTAAAAAGAAATTTTTGAGAAGAATTTTTGAGATAGTGTTTGGTTGAATTTTTGAAAATGAGAATAATGAGATAATGATTAAAGAGAGATAGAGAGAGAAATGAAATAATGAGGTAGTGAGTAGAGAGAGATTTTTTTTGAAAAGAATGAATCTTTTTGAAAAGAATTTTTGAAAATGGGAAGAAAAGGAAAGAGAACAAGACCGTACTACTAAGACATCTCTTATCAAACTTTAAAACTCTATTTTAGAAATCGGATACCACATATTGAGGTAATATTTTATAATTTATCTTATATTTTTAAATTTTTTTGTATTTTATGGATGAACCCATCGTTTATTGTAAAGATTTGGTCTCTAAATTTACTTTTAGGTCACTAAATATGAGACCAACACCTCCGTTTTAGTCTTTAAATATCTAAAAAGGACAATGTGTTCCTCCAAAAAATAAATAAAAATTAAAGAAAACGGGTTACATTATAAGAGCCTTGTTCGTTTTATAGTTTTAGATTTCTCTTCCATATGTCGCATCCGGTCTCCAAAATATAAAATGTTAAATCTTGATAGGAGGGATCCGAGCTGGGTGTTATGCGGTAGGTGTTGTGCGGCGTGTTGTGCGGCAAAATTACGTCATTTAGCTTGATTTTTGTGCACACTTCCAAATCTTCTAAGGGTCTTGTTTGGAGGAAGAAAAAAGTATTACAAAGTGCCTAGACCCAAAGTGCCTAAACCGTAAACCTGAAATTCGTAAATCCAAAGTGCCTAAATCCAAGTGTCTAAACCCACTATACCCTACCCCAAAGAGCCTAAATCCCCCAAAATTGAACCCAAAATTAAACCACACACTTAACTCTTCAAACATGACCCTTGGATATACTAAAAAAATAAGTAAAACGACGTAATTTTGTCACACAACATGACGCAGAATATCTACCACACAACACCTCCCCGGATTCTGATAGGAGATGCTCTAAACAGCTCTATAATAAAATCCACCCGAATCCCATTAGTCTAATTAAAAAGTCTAAAAACTCTCTCTCTCTCTCTCTCTCTCTCTCTCTCTCTCTCTCTCTCTCTCTCTCTCTCTCTATATATATATATATAGTATAGTTTAAACCCTATATCCTAGTTGCCACCTGAATCCCTCCCCCGACCCCCCGCAGAAATGCCAGTCCAAGACCTCCCCATGCCCTCACCTCCTCCTCCTCCCGCCACCCAAAACGGCGGCGAATCAACCGGAGAATACAACGGCGGAGACGACGAGGCCTGGGTATGGGCCCAGATCAAGGCCGAAGCCCGCCGCGACGCCGAATCGGAACCCGCCCTCGCCTCCTACCTCTACTCCACCATCCTCTCTCACTCCTCCCTCTCCCGCTCCCTCTCCTTCCACCTCGGCAACAAGCTCTGCTCCTCCACCCTCCTCTCCACCCTCCTCTACGACCTCTTCCTCAACACCTTCTCCTCCTCCACCCCTTCCCTCCTCTCCTCCACCGTCGCCGACCTCCGCGCCTCCCGCTACCGCGACCCCGCCTGCACCTCCTTCTCCCACTGCCTCCTCAACTACAAGGGCTTCCTCTCCATCCAGGCCCACCGCGTGGCCCACTCCCTCTGGGCCCAAAACAGAAAGCCTTTAGCCTTGGCGTTACAATCGAGAATTGCAGACGTGTTCGGAGTTGATATTCATCCCGGGGCTAAAATTGGAAAGGGGGTTTTGTTGGACCATGCCACCGGGGTGGTCATCGGGGAGACGGCGGTCGTCGGAAATAACGTCAGTATTTTGCATCACGTGACGTTGGGTGGCACAGGGAAGGTTTGTTTTTTCTTGGATTTAATACTGTTTTACATTTAAAATAATATAATATTTGATTGGTCAGAGCCTTCAGTTTTATATATCGAATATCTTTGACTATTTTATCGGATGTAAGGGACAATACCTTTGACTATTAGGGCATCCAATGGCCTCCCTCGAAATTACTCATAGGTTGTATCTTAAGCTGTACACATAAGTATAATTGGGATCCACTTTTCACTCCTAGAGCTTGTTAAATTCAGAGAGGATGCGTGCACTCAATGAATTAGCAATAACATTATCTATTTTGGGGGAAAAAAAAATTAGGAGCAACTTTTTCGAAGATTTCATATTTAAAAAAATTTATGACTTTGGCCTCACTTAGAGTTAGCTAGAAGACCACCTAAATTTAACTATTGTGCTAGGAGTCAAGCTTAGGAGCCACCTTTAGAAGTTTGTATGGAGAGCCCATTGAAGGCAATCTTGAGCACATGGCTAGATAAATGTTAGGAGCCTCACTTCGGAGCTATTTTGGGAACCCACTATGGATGCCCTTAGAGCATCTCCAACAGTCACTAGCCATTTTGCTTAGAAAAAGTGCAATTTTTTACATTGCCTAGCCACCAAATCAATGTAACACCCAAGTTACCCAACAGTTTAGCTATTTCACTCAACAAAATCACAATAATATGTATTTTATACACATGCATACACAAATCGCCCGAAACGAAATCATTGTCCAAGTTGCAAATCATCGCCAAGGAAACCCAATCCTCGAAGTCACCGCCGATTCCAAATCACCCGAAACCAAATCACGAAACCCCGTCAAAGTCACTGTTGAAGTCGAAATCGTTGATGATAATCGCTGTAGCTACAAAGGCGGGGGTAGAGAGAGAAGAGGCGAGGGCTACAGTAGCTCGCCACAGGGGGCGAGGTACTATAGCGGAAGTGGAACTGCAGAGGAGAGACGCGAGGCTGTTTGGTAAGGGTTTTGTGGGTTTTCCTCTCGGCAAAGCGAGGATTTGGAGGGAGTAGCGAGACTCTTGGAGATGCTCTTAGTCTATTATGACACATAGTTTTATTAACTACTCCCTCTGTCTCAATTTTGTTTGTCTGCTTTTTTTAAACCAAAATGTTTGTCCAACTTAATAGTGATTTGTGAAAGTTCCTTTAATACTCTTTCTCTTTAAAAAAATTAGAATATGCACACTCACATTTGATGCCAGAAAAGTGAGGGTTTCTCTTGGAAATTTAGAACTTTTTGAATGGTAATTTTGTTCTCCTAATAAGTTGGAGTTCTAAAATTGGGACGAACAAGGAGTATTTGAGTGTTGGGAAACTATAATTTGTTCGGTTTGTATGTTTACTCCGGCACGTTAAGGCCTCATTCAGTTTTTCTGAAAGGATGGGAAAGGATAGGAAAATTAACTTTCATGTAATTTTCTGTGTGTTCAGTTACCAAGAAAATTGTGGGACCCACAGCTTCAACCTTTCCACTAGGAAATAATTTCCTTCAAAGTAGATCTTGCCAAATGAGGGATTTTAGTTTTCCTGGAAGATTCCTTGTCAAAAGAACACTCGCAGGAAAATAAATTCCATTTTTCTTTACTTTACCTCACTTCACTTTTCTCGGAAGTTCATTTCCCACGCAATATTCCCGACAACTGAATGAAGCCTAAGAAGCTTAGAGTTAGAGGTCGTTGTATCGCTGTATTGGGAAAGAGAACCATTCAACCCATCCTTGAAGACCATAAAGTTTGTGCCTCGATCATCTCACAGGCTGCTCTAGTTTGTCTCTCTTAATATTAATTTGGTATAGTTGGTTGATTATTCTGTGTTCAGGCACTTTTTTACTAGCAGAAATTTGCTTATAATATGTTTTATCCAACAGGTGGGAGGGGACAGGCATCCGAAGATTGGGGATGGAGTGTTGATTGGGGCGGGGGCGACGATTTTGGGGAATGTTAGGGTGGGGGAAGGGGCGAAGGTTGGGGCTGGGAGTTTGGTGTTGAGTGATGTGCCGCCGTGGACGACAGCTGTGGGGAATCCGGCGAGGTTGGTTGGGGGCAAGGAGAAACCGAAGGTTCACGACGATGTGCCTGGGGAGAGTATGGATCATACCTCATTTATTTCTGATTGGTCCGATTATGTCATTTGATGACCTTAGCTTCGGTCTCAACGTACATGCGGTGGGGTGCAGAGACGGTGGTGTGGTGTCACAATTTAATATTTCTGGCGGCCGTGACAGGTACCATACTTGCACTTCCATTTTAAGCATGGAAAAAAAAGATGAGGAGTATGTGTGGTGGTGTATTGGATCGTGCTTTGGTTTTTGGTTTTTTGGTTGGGTTTGATGTCTGTATGAGAATTCTACTTTGCTATTTGTTTGTTTTGCTTGATTTACTTATTGGATTTGGTGATAAGTAGATATGCGAAGTGAACAAATAGAACTGAAGTACCAAACGAGGCCTAAGGTGGGGGCTATTAATGTTACAGCAGTATATGAAGTATGAAGTTTTGTATATGTATGTTGTGAAAAACTATGCAGAAATTGTGATGGATTATGTATAATAAGTTCGCGGTGGTGTTTTCGAACCCGAATCTTTTACAATCAGCGTGTGTGACGTCCAAATGAATGCGAGTATGCTGAAGTATGTGTTTTTTTTTTAACATTACAAGTCCAGCTCGGACTAGACCTCAACGTATCATTTTGTAAATGGTATGATGTACATGAAATAACATAATCCAGATTTGATTGGATAATAGTATTCATTAGATTCTATAAGATTATGAATAATTAGTTGAAAGCTGAAAGAGAGTTGTCGGCTCAACAAATGGAATTGAACTAAACGAGCAAGTCCATCTTTGTGTCAGGGTCAAAATTTGGCTTTAAGAATGACAAAATTCTTTCCATCTTTGTGCCAAATTGAGTACCAAATTTTGGCAATGTCATTCGTACGTTCAAAATGTGTGGGAAGAAGAAATGTGGTTATGCCAAAATGGCTTTGAACTGGTATACCAAGATTTGTCATTCTTTACGAAATGACATTGTGGCCAATAGGGGTGCAAACGAGCCAAGCTGAGCTTTGTAGTGCTCGAGCTCGGCTCGTTAAGTAAGCGAGCCGAAAAGTCGAGCTCAAGCTCGGCTCGGTCATAGACAAGCCGAGCCAGGGTAATTTACTTACCTAGCCTCCTTAAACGAGCGGAGCTATACAATCGAGCCAAGCTTTTACGAGTCGAGCCGAGTTTTAATGAGCCTGAAATTCGAGCTGAGCTCGCGAGAGCTAGGTTCGTTTGCAGTCCTAGTGGCCAGTCAAAAAATTAGATTTGGCAATGCAGTTTTGTCACTAAAGGATGGAATTGCTCTGAGCAAAAACATGCAAATCATACCCCATTGGATGCGGATGGGGTAACACCATGTGGTACCCGTTCGCGAATCTGAGTCTTCCAAACTTGTTTTGGATGGTCCAGATTTGTTGGGTAAATTTGCACATAAAATTTGCAAAAAATGTCACCTTTCAATTTGGGCCGTCTAAAACACGTTTGGACGGATTGAATGTGTCGACGGGTACCACATGACGGTTCCCATACGGCATGCAAGTTTTTCGCCACCAAATTAGCGTATTGTACCAAAAAATTGATTTCCAAAAGAATATAGAATTGGGTGGTCATTGAGGAAGGAAAGCCAAATTGTCTATTCCCTTTAGAGATGTCCACTAATTTTCTTGTGGCTTCAATTGCTCTGTTTTCCTACCATTTCATCCACTTTTTACAGAAAAATGTATACCAAGAAGTTATATCCACGTGGCCCATTTCTTAGACTGGTAGGCATAAATGGGACCAGTTGGGAATCAAGATTGGATTATCCCTGCATATTCTATTTGGGACATTCTGCTTCACAATTTGACAAAACAAACCTACCAAAGCTTTGATAAAAGGATAAGTATAGGAACACAATTTGGGATACGCCTTTATCTAAAACTGTCCGATGTATGTGACACCACGTGCATCAAACGGCTCTGGACGTAGTGGTGTCTTAAGTCAGTGACGGAGTCAGGATTTCTATTTGGGAGGGGTTGAAGTAAGAGGAGAAAAAAAAATTGGACAAAAAATGAAATTTTGAATATTGATATTAAAAATGGGGAGTGATTTCTCACCCCCAAATTGATATCCACCCCCCTTTTTGTCTTTTAATGAAATTTTTATATATAAAAGTTTCACTGGAAGATAAAAAATGAGTGTGGATATCAATTTGGTGGTGTGAAAATCAATTACCTTAAAATATAGTTCAAAATTTAATTAAGTATGCTAAAAAAATGTTCTAACTATTAAATCCTGAAACGAACCATTATTTTTTTGTTTTGTTTTAAAAAGGAAAATTTTAAAGTACTATGATAGTGTTATTCCACCTAAAACATGTGGCCAACTGAATGACAGCCAAGTAATGAATGCACTATACTCCTCGCAATAGGGGAGGGTTCAAACCTCACTAACTTCATCCCCTTCTCCTAAATTAATACTAGTAGAATAGGATTTGTTTTCTAAAAGAAAAAACTTCACTTGTGAAACCAAAAAAAAAAAAAACAAGGCCATTTCCAGTGGGGCCAAATCCAACATCACAGGAAGCAAAGCCCATGTTGGTAATGTGTTTTTATTTTTTAAGTGTAGCTTCAAGATCATGCCATCTGTTGGAGTTTTGTCTTGAATTTGACGTTTGGAAGAAAGGTGCAGAGTTCATTGCGAGCAGTTTTTGTTTCAAATCACAGGTTTTCTCACTGTAATTCCCGTCCAGACAGTCGGACACGGATTCGACGCGGGCTGCTCGTTTTGAGGCCTTTTTTAACCTAATTTTCTGTACTTTCTTATAAATAGGAACCTTGTAGCCTCCTAGGGTTTTCTCTTGAGTTCTTGGGATTATATTAGGGTTTGTGTATGTGTCTCTATCCTATTTGTGAGACGTTTGTCTTTAGATATCTGTTGGGTGCTTCAAATTAAGTTACGGATATAGCCGGCTAATTGTTCTCTCTCTATTTATAGTGAATCATCTTGCTCTTTTCCCGTAGATGTACCTTCTTGCTTCGTGCTTGAGGGAAACCACATAAATCTTGTGTTCCGTTCTTCCTTGTTGATTTGTTTATATTCTCATACTTTGAATTTTGGCACCAACACCATCCGTCAACGTTTTGCAAACACGATGAAGAAAGATTAAAGTTTGGTAACTTCCGAGTAGTAGATACCATCCAACAAACTATATATAATTGATTTAATGAGCCATTTGTATGATTTCTTTTTTTTGGGTGCAACGGAAAGTTACATGAAATTTGTTTTTGCAGCTCCTAAGGCCTCTTGTTTTGCAACAATTAGAAGCATGCCATTATATTGCAGGAATACCGCAAGTCAGTCAGCTGTCTTTGTGTCATTTTTATTTTTAACTTGGGATTGACAATTTATGATTCTGTGGGTCTATTTGCCAATGTTTAAGACTCTTTCTTCACTGGTTCACCCCCATTGTGCAAGCCCATGATTTACATAAAAACTTTCAGAAAACTCGAAATTTGTATTTCCATTTTGATCAATGAAGTAGTCACAAGCTTACTCGTCCTCTACAAAAACATAAAGAAGACGAAGGGAAGAAAACCCGAAATCAGCTAGTTTTGGCATCGACATACATATACGAATCATATAAACTAATGTGGGACTGAGAGAGCTTTGGGCAAGGCTTCGCAGGCAGCCATGGGGATGCTCCCAAACTTGCAATCAACTGAGAACAACTTGTTAGCCTCCTCCATCGAAATCGCATTAATGAGTTGGAGAAACACGCGCTCTAGATCTTCGCCATCGCTCCATTCGTGGATCTCGGCCTTGATGTGGACACGGTTTTTGCATATCAAGTCCCATATAGGGTAGTTCTTCCTTGGCATCACATGGTCTCCTTCTCTTAGCTTCAAGCTCGGGCAAAAATCTCCAGTTCCGTCTCCGAGGTAGATGAACTTCTTCTTCCCCTCTTTGGCTACCGAAGCCTGTATTCTCTCCATTATCAAACCCTGTGAAAAAAAAAAGATTAGACTCTGTCAAGAGATACATATTCACTTAGACTTAGTATACTCATATCCTTAAGCACAACAACATCCAATATCATTTTATATCTCCTCTCCCCATAGCATTACTGCCAAAAACTAGGATCCGGGGACTCAGCCGTCCCTTGGGGATGGAAGGCCTTGATGACCGATCTCAGCCGTACGGTAAATGCCCATACTCAGTACTAATGATCACTAGAAATCATGGAATCGAGCGCGAACAAATTTCCGAAAAAGATGATTGTGTTTTTGATTTAGTAATATACCTTGCACATGTTTGGAGGACAAAGGTCGCAGCCATGAGGAGATGAGTGGAAATCATGATAAGGCAAAATCCTTAACCTGCCTTCATCATCCACATAGCTCGGATTCGTGTTGATTTCAGTGAAACAATCCTCAAGCCCTAAATGCTTCAAAATCGTCTCGATAAAAAAGAGATTTGCATCACTTACTACCCTCAAATCACACCTGAAATTCATTCAGAGAGACACACACACACACACACACACAAAAAAAACTTAGCTTTCTTGGGGGAAAAACAGAGGAAAAGAAAAGCTTTAGGAGAATTTTCAGTACAAGAAAATCATACCCTAAAGCATGAGCTGCTCTAATGGCAGGGACGACACAAGGGTGGATCGGAGCCCGTTTCAGAACCTCCGCAATGTCGTCGATGGTTTTCCCTCGTGAATGAAGTTGTCCCATCATCGTATCCTGTACATATCAAACAGAGCACGAACAGGGTAAGACCTATTTTTTGAAGTGAAAAAAAAGGTCAAATTAATTATGACTGTAGAGTCATAATAATAATTTACGTGACATAACATGCATACATGTACATGTATTTTCCTGATAATTCATATTTCCGGCCAGTTTACATACACGTCAACCAACATATATGTACATAATTGTGCGGGTGCTTAATAATTGATTGAAAAAACTAACCATGAGGGTGTTCCAGGGCATGGTAGGGAGGAGTTGGTTGAACAACTCGGTGGCGCCCAACTCGTCGACGACCCAGTTATCGCTATCCAACTCGATAATCGTCTTGTCGAAGTCGAAAACCACAACAATCCCAGCCATTCCTCAGATCAAGAAACGAACCAAACACCGCCTGTAGAATTCCTCCAAACAAACAGGGAACTGGGTAAAAAAAATTTACCCAAGTTTAGACAGTAAAGAGAGAGAGCCATGTAATTTCTTTGGATTTTGGAGTCCTTTTTTCTCGGTTGGCCTCTGGTCTCTAGAGATTTCTTTATCCCCATAGGATAATAATTCTCTGTAAAAGGTTCATATTGTGGTGGCCCTATTTGTTCCACACCGTTGGATTTCATGATTTTTGAGCAGGGTAAATGAATCAACGGTTGGATTCGTAAAAGGACAAAACCAGAATATGAGGGAATATTCGGGGTAGTGTGGCAATTGAAGGGAACCACGGCGTGACAACTTCCCACGGCTCTGGCGATTTTTTATTTTATTTTTCTTTATTTCTTGTATTTTTCTTTTTGTTTTTCTTTTTCAGTTTTTTCTTCTCTTACTTCATTTTAGGTTGTATTGCTTGTGCTCCGCACCGTCACATGCTGCTTAGTTGAGTTGGTCTAATTTATTAGGGGCATTTTGGGATGGGTTTTCGGGGTTGTTCTCTCTTAATTTTTACAAATTCGGTTTTTTTTGTTTCGTCATATTTTTCTTCTCGGCAAAAGGGATCGGAAAAGTATAGAAACATTGGTAAAAGTTGGAAAAAGTTCGTATAGGTCGACAAAAAAAACCCAAAAAGTTATGTCTATTCTTTTATATCTTTTCGATTCCTCTTGTCGCGTCAAAGATGTGGTATAATATTAAATCTACTTAGAATTAAGAGAGAAAAAATATTCAAAAAGCCCTAAAAAGTTGGGCCGGATAGACACATTGGGATGGGAATTACATACTTGTCTAGGTCCCATGCTACTTTCAAAAAAAAAAAATCTGGAGCACCACGTGACGGTACTCCAGAGGTGTAGTATTAGTTTTCAACCAAATGGGAAGCGCACTTCCTGCCTATTTTCAGGGAATTGGAAATATTTAGATAACTTATCCCCCTGAAATTAATCCTCCATCCTATCAGTCCCTTGGTTGAATTGTTTTGTAAAAAGAGGGGGACTAGGTTGGATGGATGATGTAAAAAGTTGTCAAAAGACTTATTTACCCTTGTTTACATTCATATCAGTTATGTATTTTTTTAATTAGATAAATCTATTAATTAATTAATTAATAATTTAAATCCAATAATTAATGAAGCTATAAGGTTTAATTGTAATATATTAATTTTTATTATAAAAATTAATTTATAATAATCAATTTAATATATATTAATTAATTTTTTTGTAAATAATTAAGCTATAAGATTTAATTTTTGTATATAATATATTAATAGCCATCGAGCCGAAAGTGTAAAATACTAAAGTATATAGTTTCTCAAAAAAAAATTATATCGAATAAAAGATCGCTATTAGTAGTTTAATTTGGTGCAAAAAAAAATACAAAAATGTGCGTGGAAGTATTTTATTTTTTGAAGGATATTGCAAAGCAACTCAACAAGCCAAAAATGTAAAATACTAAAGTATATAATTTTAAAAAAAAAGTTGTATCGAATTAAAGATCTCTATTAGTAGTTTAATTTGGTGCAAAAACAATAAAAAATTATGCGCCGAAGTACTTTATTTTTTTGATCCTGTTAAATTTCTTGGAGGGTTCCAACCTAAAACCAATTGGCAATAGGAGTAACCTCAAGAACCCATTAAGAGAAATTTAATTAGGCATCCTCTTTCAATATTATCATTAGGATGCCACCTTATGACATTTGAATCTTTATGATTCCATCCTCAAATTTGAATTTGGACCATTGTGCCCCTATTATGTATTTTAGTAATATGTTATGTAATAGTAATTTATATTTCTAGAAACGTTCACGTCATGTGCTAATCCTCCATAATTAGTCCATTATTCCCTTTATTAGTCATCTTGTTACCATAATTTCCGAGATTCTTGCTTCCATTAATTATCCCATTTACCAAACCAAATGAAATGGAAAACCTTCATAACTATTAACTACTACCTAATTGCATGGTCAGAAGTTTTTGAAAAAAGAATCAAGAATTGGAAGCGCTCATTACTAATTGTGAAGGTTCTCCAAATCACTGAAGAAATTGAAGAAGCCAACTAACCCAACACCACCATCGCCATCAACCCCGTCTTCACCACTCAACGGTCCATGCTCACAACCAGCCTCTTTCCCTCCTCCACCAAGATTGCTTTGAAAGTTCTCTGTGATGCGTGGAGTCGTGTCGGCGTAGAGAGCTCCATCACGATTCGGCTACATGGACGGTGACCGAAAAATCCAACTAGTAACCTTTCAATCTCGATCGATCTCACAATTTCATTTGATTACTGTAATCTTTTGTTTTGTTTTGTATGAGGGTGGTGGGTTCCGGATGTTGTTAATGGCGGCAGTATTTTTTTTTATTCCATGGTGGTTTGTTGTCGATTCAAGACTGGTGTTTTTCTTCGATACAATAAAAATGGTAAATCAATAAACTATGTTCACATGCCTTTCAAAAGATGGTTATTTCATACAGTGAATATGGTTTATTTATTTACCATTTTGGTGATTTGATATAGTAAAAGTGGTAAATTAATAAACCATGTTCACTGACACGTGAACATAGTTTATTGATTTACCATATTGGATGATTTGATACTATATAATATGGTTAACTGGTTTAGCACTTCGGCACTTCGGTGATTCAACAAAGTAAATATGGTGCATTAATCTACCATATGTTTCATGGTTAATCTACCATTTTTTTTGTGGTGCATTAATCTGCCATTTTTTTTGTGGTGCATTAATCTGCCATTTTTTTTGTGGTGCATTAGGTCAAAATGTCATTATTATTTATTTTTTATTTTGTTTGGAGATTTTAGGTGTGAGAAGATAAGAGGAGAGAATTAAAAAATTAGAAAAGAGATATATATATATATATATATATATATATAGAGAGAGAGAGAGAGAGAGAGAGAGAGAGAGAGATAAATAAATTAGGAAAGATTAGAAGAGGGATAAATTAGCAAATATTAGGAGAGAGAAAATATATTAAGAAAATCAGGAGAGAGAAAGGGTGTTTTGGGGTTTATTTGAATTTCAGGACAGAATCATAAATATTCAAATCTCATAGGATGGAATCATAATAATCTTTTTTGTACAGGACCCCTAATTAACTCTCCCATTTATTAACCAGGCTTGGGTGGCTTAGATGAGCAATGTGGGATAATTTAACATTCCTCCTCACGTGCAGCCCGGATACACGTGGAGGTACGAATTAAGGAGAATAGGGGATTTTTTACTCGGGCAAAGGAGAATAATTTAACACTCCCCCTCACATGCAGCCCGGATGCACGTGCAGGTACGAATTAAGGCCACCCAAGACCTAGCTTTGATATCATGTTAAATTTCTTGGAGGGTTCCAACCTAAAACCAATTGGCAATAGGAGGAGCAACCTCAAGAATTTATTAACCAGGCTTGGGTGGCTTAGATGAGCAATGTGGGATAATTTAACACAAAGCATATTGCAAAGCAACTCAATAAGCCAACAATGTAAAATAATAAAGTATATAATTTTTAGATTTTTTTGTATAGAATTAAATATCTCTATTAGTAGTTTAATTTGGTGCAAAAAATACAAAATTATGCGCAGAAGTGTTTTATTTTTTGATCTGAAGAAAATTGCAAAGGGATAGAACTGTAATCGGCACACCCGGACTAAATATGGAAAGGGTCAACCATGTCCATATTTAATCCGGCCTAGGGGTCCAAATATTTGGCTAGACAAAATTATAGAGCATGCCCAAAATCTCTCCCAAACCATGGTAAGGGTGGGCCCGGGATCCGAGGCCAAGTTTTATCCGGAGACTTTCCCCTCATCCAAACGGACTCTAGAGGGGCATACCTTAAAATCCTTCCTATAAGAAAAAACTTACCAAAGCTTTGATATGTCAATTTGTGTTCTTGTTCAAAACAAGGCCTAATATGGTCGTGATATGGTGCGAGTACATGCATGATAGTAGAGGCATGCTACAATGCACACCCCCCCCCCATATGAGATTTTGTGGCTTTAAATTTGAGTTTTGTGGCACCAAATATGAGATAATATGAGATTTTGTGGCACCAAATATGAGATTTTGAGGCTCCAAATATGAGATGGCATACGGTATGCACCCCATCCAAATGGACGGCTGAGATTGCGCCACGTATGACGTGTGGGAATTTGTGTATATCGATATGAGATTTTGTGGCTCCACATATGAGATAGTGTGTATATCGATATGAGATTTTATGGACTCCAATATTTATTATTGTGATTACCGATATGAGTGTTTGTGGCTTTAAATATGAGATTTTGTGGCTCTAAATATGAAATTTTGTGGCTCAAAATATGAAATTTTGTGGCTCTAAATATGAGATTTTGTGGCTCCAAATAACAAGTCGCATTACTGTAGCAATCCGCATGGATCCAAATATGAGATTGTGTGGCTCCAAATATGAGATTTTGTGGACATATATGAGATTTTGTGACTATTCATATGAGTGTGCATACCATATGCACTTCGTATCTCCAGCCACAAAATCTCATATTTAGAGCCACAAAATCTCATATTTTGAGTTACAAAATCTCATATTGAGTAAGTGCACATTGTAGCATCACCCATGATAGTATATCATTTAGCCGACATCAAGTGATTGAGACTTTAAATTTGGTTTGCTTCAGTTTGGTGTGCTGTAATGTTGGTTTGGTTTGTGACCCCTCTTTCTATGTAAACCACAGCCATTACCAGTGGGCCAAATCCAACATTACAAGATCACGGAGAAAATTAAAGTTTGGTAACTTCCGAGTAGCAGATACCATCCAACAAACTACAAACTATACATAATTTAATGAGTCATTCACATGAAATTTGTTTTTGCCGCTCCTTCTAAGGCAGTAAGGCCTCTTGTTTTGCAACAATTAGAAGCATGCCATTATATTACAGGAAGGTTTCTTGACAATTTATGATTTTGTGGGTCTATTCGCCAATGTTTAAGTCTCTTTCTTCACCTGTTCACCCCCCTTGTGGAAGGCCATGATTTACATAAAAAACTTTCAGAAAACTCGAAATTAGTATTTCCATTTTGATCAATGAAGTAGTCACATATTAACTTGTCCTCTACTAAAAGATTGAGAAGACAAGGGTAGAAAACCCAAAATCAGCTAGTTTTGGCATCGACATACATACGAATCTTATAAACACTAATGTGGGACTGAAAGAGCTTTGGGCAAGGCTTCGCGGGCAGCCATGGGGATACTCCCAAACTTGCAATCAACTGAGAACAGCTTGTTGGCCTCTTCCATCGAAATCACGTTAATGAGTTGGAGCAACACGCGCTCTAGATCTTCCCCATCGCTCCATTCGTGGATCTCGGCCTTGATGTGGACACGGTTTTTGCATATCAAGTCCCACAGAGGGTAGTTCTTCCTTGGCATCACATGGTCTCCTTCTCTTAGCTTCAAGCTCGGGCAGAAATCTCCGGTTCCGTCTCCAAGGTAGATGAACTTCTTCTTCCCTTCCTTGGCTACAGAAGCTTGTATTCTCTCCATTATCAAACCCTGTGAAAAAAAATAAAGATCAGTACTAATAACCAAACCAAATCAACCGAGCCTTATGTCCAAATCAATTGGATCGGCCAATCTTTTGTTCATTGAGCACAACAGCTTCCAATATCATTTTGTATCTTGCTCACTTTGTAGCATTACTGCCAAAATACCCAAAACACCCTTCGGCATCCCTCAAATCTGAGCCGTCCAAAATACTTTAATGGGCGAGATCGGGACGGCAGAGTCCCCGAGTTTGATACTATCAACTATCTTAATTACTGCATCTACAACCGTATGGTAAATGCCAATACTCAGCACTAATGATCACTAGAAATCATGGAATTGAGCGAGACCAAATTTTTTTATTTAGTAATATACCTTGCACATGTTTGGAGGGCAGAGGTCGCAGCCATGGGGAGATGAGTGGAAATCGTGGTAAGGCAAAATCCTTAACCTGCCTTCATCATCCACATAGCTCGGATTTGTGTTGATTTCAGTGAAACAATCCCTCAGCCCTAAATGCTTCAAAATCGTCTCGATAAAAAAGAGATTTGCATCACTTACTACCCTCAAATCACACCTGAAATTCATTCAGAGACAGAAAAGAAACTTAGCTTTCTTGGGGGGGAAAACAGGAGAAAAGATGAGCTTCAGATGAACTTTTAAGTACAAGAAAATCATACCCTAAAGCATGAGCTGCTCTAATGGCAGGGATGACACGAGGGTGGATCGGAGCCCGTTTCAGAACCTCCGCAATGTCGTCAATGGTTTTCCCTCGTGCATGAAGTTCTCCCATCATCCTATCCTGTATATATGAAACAGAGTAAGACTCTGTTTTTTGAAGTTCAAAATAGTCAAATTAATTTTTACTCTGAGTCATACTAATAATATACATGACATAACACGCATATTTTTTTGATAATTCAGGTGTCCGGGCCAGTTTACATGAATGCCAACCAACATATATGTAGATAAATGTACACGTGCTTAATTGATTGAAAAAACTAACCATGAGGGTGTTCCAAGGCATGGTAGGGAGGAGTTGATTGAACAAATCGGTGGCGCCCAACTCGTTGACGACACAGTTGTCGCTATCCAACTCGATAATCGTCTTGTCGAAGTCGAAAACCACCACAATCCCAGCCATTCTCAGATCAAGAAACGAACCAAACACCGCCTGTAGAATTCCTCCAAACAAACAGGGAACTGGGTAAAAAAATTTACCCAAGTTTTAGACACTAAAAAGAGAGAGCCTTGTAATTTCTTTGGTTTTTGCAGAAAAACACCCAATGCACTAGGGTATATATAGGGGGTTTTGGGGAAAAAGGAGTGGTGAATTTTTTAAGATGCCAATGGAATATTACTCCTTGGAATGAATTTGTGGTAAAGGTGGGAAAGGAAAGCCTTTTGGATTTGGGAGGCCCTTTTCGGTTGGCCTCTGGCCTCTAGAGATTTCCTTATCCCCATACCAGAATATGAGGGAATATTCGGGGTAGTGGGCAATTGAAGTGAATTATCACCCCACCCAACCCAGCAGAAGAGATTATTTAGGCTGTGTTCGGTTAGTAGGTTTAGTTTTGTTTAGTTTTAGTTTTGATGATGTAAGCAGGTGTAATAAGTGGAGAGAGGTAGAGAGAAAAGTGAAAAAAGTGATGATGTAATCAAAACTGAAATAGTGTCAAAACTGGGGCAAACCCCCTAACCGAACACAGCCTAATAGTGATCCTGTCGCACCGTCACGTGATGTTAATTTAGTTGATCTAATTTTTTAGGGGCTTGTTGGGTTTTTTTTTTTTTCCTCTTAATTTTTATAAGATTCGGTTTTTTTGTTTCGTAGTATTTTTCTTCTCAACAAGAGGGATCGAAAAATTAAAGAAACGTAGGTCAAATTTAGAAAAAGTTCATATAAGACGATAAAAAAAAACCCAAAAAATTATGTCTTTAAGTTTACATTTTTCCGATTCCTTTTGTCGTATTGAACGACGTGGTATAAAATTATACCCAAATCTACTTAAAATCAATAGAGAAAAAAAAAAGTGTCAAAAAGCCTTAAAAAGTTAGGCCGGACACATTGAGATGCGACCTACTTAATCCATCCTAATTTCTAGAGCACCATGTGACGGGACAAGGGGTCCCTGCTATGCACTAGGTGCATGGCATCATGCCATGCACATCATTCGGCCGTCCGTTGTGAAAATGCATGGCTCGGATCAAGTCCAAGTAATGACTAACATGTAGTTGGATTTGATTTGAGATGTATATTTTTGCAACGGTCGGCAAGATGGGTTCATAGCATGGTGTCATGCACCTAATGATGGCTTGGAGATTCCGGTAGGCTTTGTCCGGCCACTTTCCGGTGGGATTTTATTTTCCGGTCATTGATTCAGGTATGTGCTTCCCACCCATTTTTCTGGTATTTGGCAGTTGGATTATGACATGGCAAGGATGACTATTGCCATCCTTGGTGCTAAATATAGAACCAAGTATAGCTTTGTGTCATTTTAGAACCAAGTATAGCACTGCACTGGATTTGGGTTTTTGATGGCTGGTGTCAAATTATGAGTATAGAACCAAGTATAGCTCTTGCATTGGATTTGCTCTAAGGCCCCCAAATTCCATGTGACGATAGTTAACTCCAGAGGGATTGTATAATTTTTCAACCAAATGGGAAATGCACTTCCTAGTTCCTTCCTGGAAAGAATTGGGAATATTCGGATAAGGTACCGGGCGGCCAACTTTTTGATATTCCGAGTACTATGAATGGGAATACAGCTGGAATCTCACCCAATTAATTACTACTACTTAACTAGTGAAAATTTGGAATTATACTACTAGTACAATTCTTAGAAGAAGTGAAGGAGAAGTTGATATTTGCTTTCTTCGTGTAGATAGAGAGACAAGAAAACATGGAACCATCATTCTTAATTGCAATGTCTTCTTGCGTGTAATATATGCTTGGAACAAAGCCACCTGCATAAGTTCTTATACACACGTGTTGATACATTTGTGACACCGACCGTCTAAGAGCATGTTCAATGGGATTGTACGGAGATTGTATAGCCATTTTCCATCCCCGGCCGTAATAGAACTCACAACTCCAATTAATGAGGATGGAAAGTGGGATGGAAAATAGCAAAGTTCTAACGGCCCGTTTGGATGACGTATTAGTTTGAGAGGGATTAAATAGCAAGGGAGGATAAAATAGTCGGGGTGATTAAATAAGAAGGGTGGACCCACTTTTAAGAAGGGGGATTAAATAATACATGATTTGGATGAGAGATAGAAAAGGGAGGATAAGGAGGGTGGATGATGTAAAATCATGCTAAAAGACTTTTTTACCCTTCATAATGCATATAGTAGATTATGCATTTAAATAATTATACAAATACTAAAACTAAACAAATAAATTATGCAGTGTGGTGTCAAAAATTATTATTTGTTACCCTTACCAAAATAAAAATTCTTTTTAATATTTTTTTATACTCCTATAAAGTTAAAAGCATTAACAATCAGAAAAAAATAAAGAAAAAAAATTGTTCCAATCCATTACCCACTCTCATTTGCACCACCAAACCCACACACACCGTCCCATTACTCTCTCTCTCTCTCTCTCTCTCTCTCTCTCTCTCTCTCTCTCTCTCTCTCTCTCTCTCTCTCTCTCTCTCTTTCTTCTTCTTCTTCTTTTTCTTCTCTTCTTCTTCTATCTGCTTCGTTTTGAACAAACACAGAACAGAGTCTACCAACGACGACGATGACGATGATCCGACATCCTCTCCCACTCGCCTCCTCCGGCAATCGGATCTTTGACGAACAGAGGAAGTTTCTAGGTCTAACAAGGTAAAAAAAAAAACCAATTTTCTGGGTTTTCCTTTTGTTAATCCAAAATTTTATTTGTAAAATACTTTTTTTTTTGTAAAATTTGGGTTGCATGTTGTTAACAATGGTGGATTGTGCTTGTGTGGTGGTGTTCCGAGAGGGGTAGCTCGGTAATTTGGTCCCGAATGAGAACCCGGATTAAACATAAGCATCCCCCCCTGCTTATGTTTAGTCCGGGGGAAGGGGGATGAGGGGAGGCCGGATGATTTAGTCGGGGAGGGGTTTTTGTGCTCCCAAACCACGGATGAGGAGGGGGACCGGGATGAGGGGAGGCCGGATGATTTAGTCGGGTGTCGAAACCCTCATCCAAACGACGCCTAAAAGGGGTTGTATATTTGGAACCCCAATGGCTATAGCCATCCTCGACAACTTAGCGATTAAACCATCTCCATATATTAGAAAATGACAATCAAAAATACTTTAGTTTGCAAGAATTTGCCAAACGTCACCAGAACTTCAAATTTTCATCAGAACTTTAAGTAATAGTTTTTTGCTCTTTGTTTCTCTAGTGTTGTAATGACCTGGATTTTCGCCCTATTTTTTTTTTTCAAATAAAATTATTTTTTATTAATATACACATACACGTAATAGTATACAAATACCTAAGAGCATCCCCAACAAGGCTCCCTAAAAGAGGGATTTTAGCCAAAATAGAGAGGCAACGGTCAAATCAATACTCCAACAGCCTCAATAAAAAGTTTCCTATTCTACATGTATGAATAGTGCCTCCCTAAATCCCTCCCCATATAGGGAGCTACTATTTACTACATTTTCTCTCTCTCTCTCTCTCTCTCTCTCTCTCTCTCTCTCTCTCTCTCTCTCTCTCTCTCTGATAATAGAGAGGATTGTTGGAGTTTTGAAGGAGATGTGAGTAAGTAAAATGAAAAATGTGCACTGTTCACTACTATTTTTAGCTCAAAATTGACTGATACTGTAGGGGATGCTCTAAAACCCTAATATAAACCTAAACCCTAAATTCTCTCACCTCCCATCAACTCCTCCTCTCACATCTAGCACCTCCTATTTGGATTCATACGCGAAATGTGCAGAGACAATTTTTCCACATACATTTGCTCATGATTTAAGTTGTGAGCACTGTTAGTATTCGTACCACAAATATTGTTTTGAACGGTTCTAGATAGACATATCAGTTTATGTATCCGAGTTATTCGATGCACGTGAGTTTTACGAAACTCAATATGAGTGGCCTAAACATATTTTATCTAAATATTTGTATCTGAAATATTATCAGTATTAGGTTATTGAACACCCAAATAGCAATTTGCAATGTGTGGAGATTAATTTGGAGGTTTTCTTTCTTGTTTTTGCAATAGTTCCTCGATGCGTGGAGGTGTGTGGTCCTCTTGTGGTGTCTTCTTTCTCCCCGGATGGAGACTTTTCTTCTCCCCTTTTGAAATGGGTTTGTGAAGACTGATTCGATTTGGTTTGCTTTTTAGTGATGGTTTTAGAGTTCGAAAATGTACCTTATTAATTATTTGATGTTTATCGATGCAATATAATTATGCCCAGTGCTTTTTGGGAAAAAATAAATAAAAATCTTCTACTATGAGCAGGAGTTCTAATTAAATTTTGACGAAATTATTTACTGTACTACTAGAAGTGGTATCAATTTTGAAATGTAACATAATGGCTGCATCTTGCCGCATTGTTAATTGGCAATGTTTCCACGTAACAAAATTGCTTCGGTAACCACTGGCAATTTCTTTTATTTAAAGTGAACATGTGTCAAAATAACTTTAATTAATTAAAGAAAACTACAATTCAATATTACTTTGATTTTGCCAAAATAACTTGAAGGATTGGAATTGCTCACGACGACATGCATTGCTTAAAACCCACAGGAAGACACCTAGAATGTGCTGAGATAAGAGATGCTTACACAGTGATACACCTCGAATATGATAATAATATATTTCCTTTTTTTATGTCATGGTTAGCTTCCGAGTCTTGAAGTTAACGACCTATTGAACTGAGTATGTTAATACTCCCTCCGTTCCTTTTTAAGTGATCTCTATCGGAATACGTGCAATTTCAAATCCCTAAAAAACATGATTCTTTATATAATTTTTTAATTTTTTTATACCAAATTAAAGTGCTCATTGAGTACTTTACTTTGGTGTAAAAAAATAAAAAACATTCTACGAAAGTACATTTTTTAACGTCCACAAAATACATGTTTTCTAAATGTATCACTTAAAAAAGGAACGGAGAGAGTATTATATTTTTCTGAACTGAATATGCTAGCGTTATACTGACACAAGTATCGCGAATGAAAAGTGCCGATCGAAAAGGCAAGGAATTAGTTGCATGGTATTGGATAAGTGGTATCTGGAATATGCTAATTCCGGAATTATACTATCCAACCTAAAAAAACACGTAGATTCGACATCCACGATTTCATGAATAATTAAGGTCCACAATCTCCTAAGAACAATCTTTATCATATCACGTGGCAGTTGGTATATGTTTCTAGTATTTTTACTTTAAAGAGGCAATTTCATCTCAAAAAAACCTCAAATGTGTACAAAATACAGAAATAAAATTAAAGTACAAAAATCTATGCACGAACATACGTATATGTTAGACCTTGGGGTGCACACCGGCCCGGTAGCCCGCTCAACCCGTCCCGATTTTTTTAGGGCTTGAGATAAATATTCAGGCCTATAGGCCTGGGCTGAGTTGAGATTTTAAGCCCTTTTACTAAATGGGCTGGGTTTGGGAAACTTCTGTGAAGCCCAACCCGATTTAAATAATATTTTTATTTAAATACTATGTATAAAGATTGATGGATATTGGAGAGTTCCAACTTTTTGAATATTTTAATTACACTTTAGTTTATAGGTATGTTTTTAATATTTTTGTAACAACTTAGAACTTTAAATATATTATTACGGTTTGAATTATAATTGTGATCGTTATGATTGATTAATTTATGTTTATAATACTATGCTTTAGTAAGATAAATGGGCTTCTTGGACAGGTTGGAGAAACTAAAATTTTATTTGGGTTGGGCTTAAGCAAATTAAATGAAGCCCGATTATAAATGGGTCAGGCTTGGGAATGCACTTGTCTCGTTATTATCTAGTATAAGCCCGACCCGAACCCGGCCCAGCCCGGTGTATGTGCATGAGTGCATCCCTAGTTAGACCTACTCAACACGATAAAAACTTAAGACATGTGTCTGGTTGCTAGCTCACTGGACTCGTGTAGGGCCTGCCCTAGGGTGAAGCCGGAGGTGCGGCCGCTTTAGGCCTACACAATTTAAGCAAAATTTGGGGCCCATTTTCCAAGTAAGACATGAATATATTAGAAATTTGTTATTCTATAATCTAGCGCATGGTCAGTTCTGGCATTAGTGGTTCGATGGAACTCATGTTTAATTTATTTTAGTTGGATTACGAAGCTAAAATACCATATATAATGCTTTTTTTACCTTATATTAGTCGTGCACGTATAGGGAAATTTTTTTGTTAAAAAACCTAGAGCCTATTTTTAAAATTCGCTTTAAGCCTCCAAAATACCAAGCTGGCCCTGAACTCGTGCATCAAACGAGGGAAAAGGAGTTACTAGAAAAAACGAGAACAAAGCTAGACCCGTGTTGCGAGAAACTCAAGAAATACGTTGGACAGGCAGATTCATATCTCTTACAACCGTAACGCGTAAGAACCTGTCCTTGATAGATAATGGATACTTAGATTATGTAAAGAGCATCCCCATTTGGCTCCCTATTTTAACTTTTGAGTTAAAGTAGGGAGCCAACCCCACCCCCCCCCCCAAAAAAAAAAAAAAAAAAAAAAAACCCCAAAAATCAGCCTCTCTACTCTCCATCCTCAAATTATTTTTGCTACAATGCCGCACCAAATTTAGTGCGGCACTGTTCACGCACTTCTCCTTTTTTTTTTATTGTTTTTGCCGGTTGCGGTGGCACTGTCCATTACACGTTTTGCACTGTGTGTGGCACTTTTTGCATAGGGTTGGCCATTTCCTTCGACCCGTTCGAATCTGATCCGATCCCCGATCCAAACAGATTGGCAATATGGAGATCTGTTTGGAGATTGGATAAGATATGGGGATTTTTTTTTTAAATGTTTGGGGATCGGGTAGGGGTGAAGATAGGCATGTCCCTGCCCCGAATCCGCTCCGAATCCGTTCCCCGCCCCGTCCCCGAATCCCCGAATATATGAAACTTTTGGGTCGCACTAAATTTTCTCCAAACATTTTATTATAATTGAACTTTGTAATACAATAAATGTGATTAATAAGAAATACATCACTATAATTTGAATACATCTCAACTAGGTTGACATCTACTCAACTATCAATCATATGCATTCCTTAAAATAAATGCAAAAAAATGCAAAATAAAAACAATATTTTTCCAATCGAGCCGTTGATTTTGTTGTTCCTATTGATGAAATCAATTCTATAAACTTTCTTCTCGATCGAGTTTAGAAAGCTTGTCGATCAGGACCCAATTTGTGTTTTTTTAATGATACTTTTCATCCGATTAAATGCCTACTAATATGCGATCCACTTAATTTTTTCTACGACTGATGGATACCATAATATGATCTTGCTTGTGGTTCCTTTAGTTTTCAAATTAGAAATCTAGTTGATACTTGATACAACTTGAATTGAAGTTGGCAAACACTTACACTTACACATAGATACCATGCTGTACAGTGCCAACGATAAACGTACCGTGCCCTTGCCGGCCCGGCCCATTCGACACCTCTATTTGTAACTTGATTTTAGCATTTAATTTGTAACTGGGATTCTAGATTTTTAGTACTTTTTTTTATAAAAAAAAAATGATTGGATCCCTGAATCCCCGTGGGGATCCCCGTTCCCCATTTGGAGTGGGGATGGAGGATGAAAATAAAGCCCCGTTGGGGATCGGGTAGCGGATGGATATGGAGAAGGGGTTTGGGGGTGGAGATAGTACTCTCCGGGCCCGATCCGTCCCCATGCCCATCCCTAGTTTTGCATTGTCCATTACACATGGCACATTGTGTGTGGGGGGAGACCACTTCCCCAGGCGGGGAGATTAGATTTAGGGAGACTTTTTTTTTTATATATAGATTTGAGGGGAATAGTTTAATATAGTAAAGTTAAAATAGAGAGTCTGATTTTTGTGAGTTTTTGATAAAGTGACTTGCTAATTTATAAAAAGTGTTTTTGAAGTTAAATTTGGTGAAAATTTTGGTGCTCCTGATAAGGATGCTCTAAGAATCTGAATCTAGCTTTGGCATTTATGCTATTCTCAGTGCAAATGCAGTGTACCTTGGTCAAGATAATATAAAAGAAAAAGAGGAAACGGCATTGCCACAAGTGGACACTTGATGTGGATTAGCATGATAGCATCTCAACAAATTTTGCAGCCGTTGCTTTACAAATTTCCTTTGTTGTTTTTGGGAAATCTTCCGCACACTTGATGTGGATTAGCATGATAGCATCTCAACAAATTTTGCAGCCGTTGCTTTACAAATTTCCTTTGTTGTTTTTGGGAAATCTTCTGCATTAGTACGATACTCCCTCCGCCCCAATTTGTTCTTTTCTCTTTTGACCCGTTTCGGCCCAATTTGTTTGTTCTTTCGTTCTATTCCAATTGGATAGAAATTTATATTTACCATTAAATTGATAATACGTTTTACATGCAATATGGTTTGCGTCATTATTAATAGAAATCAGGTAGTTTGTTCAGCTTGGCTTATTTGTTCATTGGCGACGCTTCTCTTGGGTTATCCGGAGGTGGATCAGTGGTTTTGGGTGGTGGTGGCTGTTAGGTTTGGTGGTGGCTATCAGAAGCTCCGGTGGTGGATGATTTGCATATTGCTTAATAGAAATCAGGTAGTTAGTTCAGCTTGGCTTGTTTGTTAGTCGGCGCCACTTCTCTTGGGTTATCCGGAGGTGGAACGGTGGTTTTGGGTGGTGGTGGCTGTCAGAAGCTCCGGTGGTGGATGATTTGCATATTGCTTTAAGGTTAGGTTTTGGGTTTTCTTGGGGTTGAGCTTTACCCACTTGTTTGGGCTAGGCTTTTATGTGATTGATTGTTTATATGGTTTTATTGGCCTCGGGTGTATTTTCATTGTTGTATATATCAGGACATTTCAAGCCCATAGGTGTTTGGGCTCTGCCCATTGGGTGTTCCAACTTTTGGTTGGATTTTTTCTCTTTCTCGATGTATCCGTTATCGAGATTCTTTAATAAAATTTTGTTTGCTGATCAAAAAAGTTAATTCAATTAAATAAAATTTTAAAATCACTTGTAAAACTTTATAAATTAAAGGTTATATTTATAACTATAAAATAGCACAAAACACTAAAAAAGACTAATAAATTGGGACGGATAACATATAAAGTTACAGATCAATTACAAGACAATATAAAGTTGCTTTATTTACCTATGTCATGCCTCGTTCCTAACGCGAGACAAGCAGTTGAGCATCAAATGATATTCACGTGGTTTTGTTGAAACCATTTTTGTTCCACACCAGTTTTTGGTGAAACCATTTTTGTTCCACACAGTATTAGCCTCCTAAAAATAGTAAGAGTATCGAATGATACAAAATGGGCGCCACGGTAAGCTCATAAAGACAATAGGAATACCGAATGATGCAAAGTGGAATCGAGTGTAATAGTCAAGATTTTTTTTAATTGAATTTTGACGTCAAAGCACTTGATAGCAGTCGTAGTGGAAAAATATCAGCCTTAAGGCCATGAAGCAGGCCAAATTCTAATACAAAGTGATAAGTTTTGGGAATTGACCGATACGCGTGCAAATTTTCTATAGCGCACAAGTATATCGGGGACCCGGGAATTCCGTAAGGCACTTCTTCTAGTGTACTTCTGAACTATCTATCTCCGCAATCAATGGTTCAGATTCGTAGAAGCAATCTTAGAGGTAAGAGTTAACAAACATATCTGAACAATTGATTGTCAAGATGGATGGTCTGGATTTGCACCACAGGATCCCTGATTCCGTATATCGGATGACCGCAAAATCAATGCTTAATGCTTAGTGGTCATCACGTTATCTAGTGGCCGCTATTTAAATCTTTGTTTGGGACTATTTTTGCTCGTGAGCTATGACTTGAAATTTTTTTGATGGTTCGAAGTTCATCGGATATTCCCACCAATCAAATTGGGAGCATCATGAACATGAAAGTTGCTAAGTTCCTTTAATTAATAATTTAACTCGACCACAATTAATCCACTAACTTAGGGCATCTATGATGCACTACCTAAAAGAGTTTTCTAAAGTGCTCTAACTAGTTACCTAAGAAAAACTCAAAAAATGATCTCTAGTGCACAAAAATTGACTCTCTAAAATCCTAGGTGGCACCCCTCACTATCTAAAGTGCCCTAAGTGACTACCTAAATTTGGCGAGAGACTTAAGGAGAGAGAAAGAGGAGAGAGATAGAGAGAAGGGAAGGAGAGGAGAATTTTGTGGGACCACTCGGCTCACCACTTGAATGGGTCTCACTCTAAAAGATAATGAACATTTTTAGGGAGCCCCATTAAAGCGCATTTCTCTTTAGCTAGCTAACTAAGTTCTTAACACACAAAATAGGGTCTCACATGTGTTTAGGTGTACACTTTAACAAACATTTTTAGGCAGTGCACTAGAGATGCTCTTATATTGTTATGGACCAGATCATTCGAGAGGGAAATTGCCCAAAAGTTAAAGAATGGTGACTCTACAAATGTTGGTCCAATGATCAATGCTTAAGGGAAATGGCTACAATACACACCCCTTATTTGGGTGTACCATATGCATCTATTGTATGGTCCAGATTGTGTCACCTCATCAGTAATCGTAACATTTTTTAGTTTTTCGTAACTTTTTAGCAATATGATTCGTAACATTTTCTATGATTCATAATATTTTGGTGTGTTTCGTAACTTTTATATAAAAAAAAAAATTGTAACTTTTACAAAGAATTCGTAACTTTTATAGGGATGTGTATCATACACACTCAAATAAGGAGTGTGTATTGTAGCCTTTTCCATGCCTAAGACATATGATTTACTTAATTCATTCTAAATTTCAAAGGTACTATGTTCTTGTGTGATCATTTCATATTGAACTTTAACACCCGACTTAATATACATATCTGTTAATAGACGATGGAATACTTCTCTCACAAATTAATCGAGATATATGTAAAATGGTCCGAACACCTAGTCATCAAAGAAATTAGGTTTGTGCAATTGACAAAAGGTGAGATTATTGGTGCACAATGATATTGCGTGACTTCCACTTTGGGATTTAAATTTTAAATATTGCTATGATTGACTTATCTCTAAATGCCAGCTGCATGAGGAAATATCAAGAAAAACCAAAGTGGGTGACCAGAGTTTAAGATCATTTGAAATGGAGTTAGAAGTTAGAAGTTATTTCTTTTATATTTGTTGGATAATACATCAGTAAATCACCAAGTTAGATAACATCTGTGATTGGGTGACCAGAGTTTAAGATCATTTGAACTGGAAATTGCCCAAAAGTTAAAAGATGGTGACCCCAAAGTGTAGGTCCAGTGATCAATGCTTAAGACATATAGTTTACTCCATCAGAAATGCTATCTTCTTGTGTGATCAATTCATACTGGACTTTAACTCGGTTTTAAATGGGTCTATGTTAAAAAAACAATGGAATAATTATCTTAGAAATTAATCAAGATACCTGTAATATGGTCCGAACACCTGAGTTATGAAAAAGTTTTAAAAGGGTGACAATTGACAAAAAGGTTAGATTATTGGAGCACAAAACCATTGCAAAGTCTTCCACTTTTTGGATTAAACAATTACAATGATTGAGATATAAGTAGGTGCCTGCATGAGAGAATATCAAAGGAAAACCAAAGTTGCATAATGATGCATGCACCGATGAGCAAACAAAGCACTAGCTACAGTAAGTAATTAGGCATCTTAAAGAATATTCTTTGATTTCTTTTGTTTTTTTCTTCCCCTCTATTTGGCTGAGTTCTTGCAATTGAGTCGTAGCAAGAGTAATTTGGGCTAAACTATTTTTGTTTCATGTTCATGGAATTTAGTTTGGGCTTTTCATTCAAGGAATTGGTCCAACTCAAGGAGTAGTTTAGTCAAATCATTCTAATGGTTTTTGGAAACTCATGATGCCTAAATTTGGTTCTTATACGGATAGTTGTTCCTTGGAACCATGGACGGAACTGAGATTTGATATACAGAAGGTAGGAATATGAACAACGAGATTTTAATTATTAAGGTTCAAGAATCTAAACGTTTAAAAGTAGCACCCCAAACAAAACACAATATCTAAGTGTCTTTTTTTTTTTTTCTTCTTTTCTTTTGGATCGGCAAATTAGATATATAGTGTAGTAAATGATATGTCGCAAAAAGAGAAGATACATGCCTAAATTTCGAAAGCAAACACTAAGATAGCAACAACAAACACCGGAGCAACAAACAACAACATAAACATCACCGAAAAGCTACAGAAATATCAACAAAAATAGAGGTAAAAGCAGTAGAAACACGTAAAAAATTATAAAGATTTTCACAAGATTTGAGACGTATTCTTCGATTAGTTAAGAACTACGTACTAAGCCCTGATCCGCATTACACATTCATTAGAACTCCAATTAGTTTTATTTGTGTCATCATAATCAATTTTATTGATTAGGAGGTGTCATTATTCGTAATTCAATAATGACAAATAATGACACCTCCTAAGAAACTAAACAATGATAACACATGGGCCGGTTCAGACCAGACCGAACCCGCATTATCAGTTTGAAATGACTCGGCATGTACAGGCCGTGGCCTGTTCCAAGTATCATGGGCTTGGCCTAGAATGTCTTAGCCCACAATGAGCCCAATTCGAAATTCATTTGCAAAAACAAATCAAGGGTCAACCCCCCTGGTAAATTTTCAGACAAGCCCAAGACAAGGGAATCGTTGGTGGGACCACTGTTTTGTTTCCATTCCTAAAATACGTATTATCCAATCTAACTTTTGAGGGTATTGGGTACCTAGTAAATGTCAAAAATCACATCAATATCATGGAAAATTATATGGATACTATTTTTCACCTCATCAACATTGACCATTTGTTACACCTTCCATGGCATTGCAAGGACTCTTGCAAAAGTAACAAGACTTTAGACGTATCGGAGATAAGATTTCCAATCAATTTATGAGTAAAAAATAGTAGATCATAACTCGAGATTTTCATATGGTAAATCATGATTTCGAACTTCTTCAATATTTTCATGTGATAAATCATGATTTCGAACTACTTGCTAATTGCTATATTAGAAGGAAATTATATGTATCGGATAATTATGGTATAGTCCCAATTTTCTATCGTACAAAAGAGGGATCCCACAAAAAATTCAAAAGAGGTGAAGTAAGAGATGTTTTTTTTCCGCATACTTTTAAGGGGGTGTTTGGTTTACTACTATTTCAATTTCCATTATTAAATTTTATGAAAATGCATTTTCATTTGTTGATGCTAGATAACAAAAGGCGTTTTATAAAAATACATTCTGATCATAGTTCAAATATCAAAATAAAAATGTAAAAATCATAAAAGAGAAGCTCTCAAACACCCCATACGTTAAAATGAGGTTTCCGATTGGCATCAGTAGTGGGTGAATTCTATTTATATACTGAGGATAGTTCATAATGTTATTCCACCACTCTCAGTGTCCATAAGAGATTCTTTTTCTTATGTTTAGCTATGATTTCTATTGAACCATATGAACTCGCCTAGAATCATATGTTGATTTGGATTTTTTATTAGACGCAGAAAAAATTGAAAGGTACGAAAGTAATGCAAATGGAAGAATAAAGCAATGCTAAGAACACAAACGTCCTTGCATAGATCCGAAAATAAACAGATAAATGTGATTTGTGTTTAAAATCGTTTTTTACATGTGAGTCTCGCGTGATAAATGTAGCGCTTACACATGTCAAATGGTTTCAGACACATTTGTATATGGGGCTACAAACGATCCGAGTCAAACCGAACTTTGACGTGTTCGAGCCCGATCATTCAAAACTAGTCTAGCTCAAGCTGGGCGCGTTTTTTTCATCAGTGGTCAAGTTTCGTTGGTTTACAATACGACCCTTTATAACAAGCTAAACCTTCACAAACGAGCCAAGATTTTATAGCCGAGAGCCGCTCATTCATAAAACAAGCTTAAAATCCGAGTTCAGCCTGAACCTAAGCCGAGCCTCGAGCTGTTCGCAAACGAGTCAATTATTCGTTTTCCCTTGATTAGTTTTCAGCTGGTAATAATACCGCACCCCGGAGAAAAAAAGAGAGAGAGAGAATCGTTGATAGAGCTGGGACAGAAAGCGAACACTCAATTGGTCGTGCGAAGGCGGAGACACCGGTTGCTCCAAATCCCCATTTTTCTCCTCCTCCTCCTGTAGAACACAGAGAGAAAATCTCGTCAATCTATGCTCAAGCCTTTCTCTTCTTCTTCTTCCGACTTGATACGGTTGAATCTGAAACCAATGCGTATCTCTCCGATTCCAAAGCCATGATCTTCTGACGGAACGCCGACACTTCAATCCCAACCGCGGTCGTTGATGCAGTGATTTTTTATCCTTTTGCTTCGGTATCTATTTATTGGCTTTAATCTGCAGTGATGAACGGTGGTGACGAGGGAGAAGAGGTAGCGGCAGCTGCGGCGGGCCCACCGCCGCCGCTCGAGTGGAAATTTTCTCAGGTCTTCGGTGAACGGACGGCAGGCGAAGAAGTTCAAGAAGGTATTCTCACTGATTTCGCTTTTCACTTCTTTGGATCCGTGCGATTAGGGTTCACACTTCACGCATGGGGTTTTGATCTGTTTCGCATCCCTGTTTATTGAATGATTTGTTGATTTATGGACGATTGTGGTGAAATTATATTGATTTGGGGTTTGGAATCGTTAGTGCTGTGGACGGCATAGGGTTGTATTTTTTTGACGAATGCTAACTTCTTATGAGGCTATTGAAGCTTTGACGATGAATTGAATGCTCAGTAGAGTGTAAATATTGCGCTGATAGTTTGTATTTATCGCTCTAACTATTTTAAACCATTTGATAACAAGAAGCATCCATGTACTTCCTCTTTCCCATTTTCTTTGCTTCTTACGGGAGACCATTTCATTTTTTGCCTTAGAAGAAAGTTGCTTTTGAGATTAATTTCCCAAACCTTTTTGCACCCTAAGTACTCAATTGAGATCTTTTGAACACACGATGTAGCAATAGAAAGCATATCATACATGTGCGAATATCCAAATACATTGCGAAGCTCAGATCAACGGAAGATTATCATTCTCCATACCTTACTGAAAGTGTGAGTGAGAGGCTGGTAGTGGCACCAGCAGCGCCAGCACCAACAATGATGATGTAGGCGTCATCTCTGCCGTGATTTTCTGATCTCCATTCCCGACTGATTGGGTGGTTGTGTTGGTGACTGTTAATTAGTTGCTCTCTTTAACATGTTAAAATTTGTTGGATGAACTATGTGCTACTGGACTTGGAGTGACTATTAGTTTGGTGCTCTCTTTTAAGTGAAGTTACTTGTAACTTTGGTATGAGAATGAGTCATTTTTCAGTTAATTATTGGAGAAGGTACTCTTTAGCGTGGATCTGTAATTGTTTATCCATTCTGTGAATACTACGTTTGGACTTGTTTATGTATTGCAAGCTTTCTGGTAAATATTAAAGTGATTATGTAGCATTTCAGTCACAGCAATGTGAGGGTAGCAGGAATTGGGTATTAATACGGAGGTTCAAACACCATTGCCTGTCCAACAACAAGTTTAAAGAGGATTGGTTAATTTAGCTGTTGATTTCCTCCATTTACTCGTAAAGTGCCATATCTGGTTTGAAGAAAGCATTATGATTCCAAAGGTGCATTTTACAAAGTAATGAGTCACTAAAAGGTGGCAAAGCCATCTACTAGTCATGAAACATTGGCAATAGACTCAATACCAAATTGTGTGCTGCTATTTTCTCAGTGACACTTCGTGCATTATGTAGAATTGTGGAAATTATACGCGAGAAAGTCATTGTTCAGTTTAGGATATACCCTCTGACAAAAATTCATGCTTAGTGTGCTTGTTTAGGATATATTGTTTGGAGAGAATTAATCCAGTTGGTACCGGGATGCATTTTATGAAAGTCCTGCTATGCTTTCTGGCCATGTAGATTTGTATTTCAGGATAAATGTAGGTTTCATTTGTAGATATCAAAATTTGATTTCATTAGGCACCTCGTGTAAGGAAACTGTAATGCTTGAACTAACACCCCTGCGAGTTGTAGAGGTCACACTTTAGGCAAAATAACTGGAGTAATGCCCTTTTCTTGTTTGGATTACTTTCATTTCTTATACTCGATCATAGACATATGGTTGAACATCAGAACTAGAGGCATGTCTTGCATTCACGTTTCATTGTTTTACACTAGTACGATAGGTTTGGATTAGAGGAGGTACATTGCAATGCCACTCTTTATTTCTGTTGTTATTTGTGTACATATAGGGTTGTAGATGGCACTATGTTATGAGCCTTTCATCATTATTCTCTTAACGAGTTTATAGGAAAATTAGTTTCTGCTCTCAAATCAAGTGTCCCAGCAATTATGCATCAACTTTTTGAGCTGAGTAAGAAATTGTCATCAGCAGGCTAGTTCTTTCTATATTGGTTCAGTATGAAGGGAAAGTATATTGGATGTTGACATTCACAAATATGGGATTGCTTGACAAGAACAAGATCGTCATATCTGTTATTGATACTTGGGAGTTTATATGATTGAAGCTTCAGACCGGCTTCCCGTTGTATAAAGGTGTAATCACATCACTTAATACTGACAAAGGTTGCCATATTCTTGGAGCCCGAACTACAGGTTGGCCCACCAGCTGATTGGATAACTAAATTTGACATGTTGAATCCCTTGTACCCTGTTAAAAGCTGCTGTTGGGACTTTTGTTGCTTCAAGATTCATTTATGCATTTCTAGAGGGGCTGATTGCATGGAAGTGTTAGAGCTTGTCCCGCATTGGTTAATTATAACCTCTGAGTCTAGTATATGAGCCTAGGCGGCCTCTCCACTCATTGCCGATTAGTTTTGAATTGGATGCTTTAACATGGTATTAGAGCTAGGCTTTCAGAGGATTTTGGACAAGACTCCCTTGGTTATTACCCCGTTGTTTGTGCCATAAGTGCACCTTGTTTCGTTGTGATCCCAATGTTGCGGATTTGTTGTTTAACTCTCCACGTGCGGGTCAGGGGTCGCACGTGCGGGGGAGTGTTAGAACTTGTCCCACATTGGTTAATTATGACCTCTGAGTCTAGTATATGAGCCTGGGCGGCCTCTCCACTCATTGCCAATTGCTTTTGAATTGGATGCTTTAACAGAAGAAGTAGGGGATTATTTGGGCATCACATAATGAACTCGTGCAGGGGACCTGTGCCCCCAGTTTGGAGCCTTCACAGATTCTGTCGAGGGCCTAGCTTAATTAATAAAGCCTATTTAGGTATACCTGGTCCTAACTTGTGACACCACCTGGATTTGCTAATGCATCTGCATTTGACCATCATTGACCTCCAAGTGATCCTTATCTTCCGTCGCATGCAAATCTCGATTAACACTTCGTTCAAAAACAAGATGTTGGAAACAGGGACTAGGATCACCATGGGTCATTGGATACCTTGTGCTTAGAGGATAAGTGGCTAAGAGTTGAAGGATCATCAAGGTTGCTTGGATAATCCCACTTTGAGCTCCACCTTGAATTGTATTAGGTCAAGAGGGGCTTTGACCCAGACACATGGCACATGGAAGACTGTATTATATAAAAACTTGTACTTGGGATACCTATTTGCTTTTATCCTATTGGGTAACCTGCTATCCCATTGTTCAACCTCAAATACTTAACGTGGGGACAGAGGGTAGCAAGAAATTTGTGGATTGTCAAACCTAGTAGGTTTAGTCGCCGTCCAGGGCCATGGTTCCAGCTCCTCTACAAGGAGATCCCTTCATAGTGCTATCCCTTCTCCAACTTTGGACATCAACCTATCAAGCTGCTGCCTACTAATCTAATGTCTCAGAGTATCGCGCTGCATACTTTTCTCAAAAGTTTCACCTCACCGATACCATCGGGATGACTTCATCTGTTGGAGGCCAAGGCATGAACATGTAACTTTAACCTATTTATAAAGAGATACAGTCAGACACAAAATTAACATGAAGAAACTAAACCCGGGTTTGATTCGTCCTTACCAATTTACGAACACTTAATTCGTTTTACTTCCTGTTGGAACCCTTAAATTGAGCAGAATTTCATTCGTTATGGGGATCCTAATTTTTTCAATGTTGGGCCATAATTTGTTGTGATATTGAATGAGCAATAGAGAGTGGTGGAGAGAAACAGAAGTAGGGGGGAGGTGAATCAACTGCCTGTATTCATCGACGACTCCACCTGGGAAGAGTTGCAGTGATATGATTTGGACTGTGTAAGAGAGCGGAGAGGTGAAAGAAAATTTGGACCGTGAAGTCGTGAACTTTTAGATGGAAGAGTGGTGTTTGGGCAGGGAGGGCAAGGAGACACTTTTTGAACAATGCCAGGGACACATTTTGTAAAACACTTCAAGGTTTGTGAGAGGGTTTGTAGAAGTATATTGGGACATTTCCTTTTCGTCGTTTTCCACAAACAGACATGTTTTTATAACTCAATTTCCGGACCAGCTTACCCGAACCCCTATGAAAACAGTTGAGTAGATGAGTGGAGAGATAAATTGGTATGTTGGCTGGTGCCATTTCGATGGTAATCTGGTGGGTATGTTTCTAAAATGCACCTTCCCTATTTCTCCTAAGCACCTCTGTGAGACTCAATTTCCGGTGCATAGAAAGGGAGTTGGTATAAAAAGAAATGAGTGGCTGTACTTGGTATCATTCCCTACATGTAAGAGTGGGGAACACGTCTTTGGGGAGGAGCCATGTTCTTTTCAGGAGAAGTTTTAAATATTACACACTTGGGCAGCCGGGTCACGGCTCCTATAGTCTACGACTGGGTCCGTCTCTTCTGCACAGTAGAAACAGGCTTGAAAAATGCTATGTTTTATTTTTGCAATAGTATGAGACTTCTGCATATATGTGTGTGGGTGTAATATTTTCTATAGGTTGTTTTACTTGTTATTTGAAAACTTGAAGCTAATAGTTTTCAAAAAACAGATTCATAGTGGGATTCCTAATCTTTTTGCTTTGAATGCTGCTTTCATTTTTGCAGTTGATATAATTTCAGCAATTGAGTTTGATAAATCTGGTGACCACCTCGCAACTGGTGACCGTGGGGGCAGAGTCGTACTATTTGAGAGAACTGATAGAAAAGATGTATGTTTGTTATCCTCTGGGTCTTTAGTGAATCTGAACCTCGTAGAGTATGTAGTTTTCATTTCTGCTGCAACAAATGCAATGTTTTCCAGTGTTTTATTGGTTCATTGTTCAGGATGGCGGAAGCCGAAGGGATCTAGAGAGGACAGATTATCCAATTAGCAGACATCCAGAGTTCCGTTATAAAACTGAGTTCCAGAGCCACGAGCCCGAGGTTGAATTCTTTTTCTCCAGATTTCGACTTGCTGGATTTAGGCTAGTTTAATTTATTCTGTGTCTGTGTTCATCTGTGTCCAGTTTGATTATCTTAAGAGCTTGGAGATTGAGGAGAAAATCAACAAGATCAGATGGTGCCAAACAGCTAATGGTGCTTTGTTTCTTCTATCTACCAATGATAAAACTATTAAGTTTTGGAAGGTGAGCAGTTTGATATTTGTGGTAGCATTTTAATTCTTCTGGTTAGTTGAGCTGAGGGTTCTGTGGCGTCATGGTTAATGTGTGACGGTTTTGCATCTGACAATTACCCAATTTATTTCTGAGGTACCAAGTTTGTTGATTGTCTTAATTGGTGGTGGTTGTCACATTAGATGGTACTTAATGTTTAACCAGACAAGGTGTGGGTTGGAAGCTTGCTTCTTTCCCTAGTAGAGCTTTCTGTGCTCAGCATTTGTAGTTGTCATAATTCTGAGAGCAAAGCTCTCTCAGGAAAATAAGCCAGCTTCCCAGGAAGCAGGCAGCTTATGCAGATAAGTTTCACAGCTAATAAGCATCGATCACAATTATTTGAGTTTCCCTTCTGGTGGTGACTTGTGTGACCCCTTTAGCGTGGTCATACTCCATGATCAGATCCCGGAATTAGAATGTGCTGGATGTTCGTTATTGGCCATGTGGTGTCAGACCCTAAATTTTATAAATCCTTTGAGCCTTATTACTTGTTAAAAGCCTTGCTTAGTGTCATTGACTTTAATTTCTTAAAAACTACAGCAAATCTCCTCAAAGTGGAAGATTACGAATGCCAATTCACATTGGGCTAAAACTGTCAAGCTAACTCCTTGTTTGTTTTAGAGGTCTATGTTAGTAAATGGTTGTTACTGTTGTTTTACATATTTCACTTTGATTAGTGCAAAAAGTGTCTGTATAGCTACACGAGTTTTACACTTTTCGTGTTTCTTGCTTATTTATTCCTTTCACTCAGTGGCTCATATGCTAATTTCTTGAGCTCAACAGGTGCAAGAGAAGAAGGTCAAGAAAGTTTCTGAAATGAACCTTGACCCTTCCAAAGCTGTTGGAAATGGTTGCTTTCCCAGTTCAAGTGCCTCTTCCAGCCCTAGACCGCATACTGCAAATGGAGGATACCCAGATAAATCGTATAATTATTTGGGCAATGACTTGTCCTTCCCACTGGGAGGCTCTCAGTCTCTACATTTGCCGATGGTAGTTGTACTCAACTAAAGCTGTTTATTTCCTGCAGTGGTTAATGTTTCCAATAAATTTTGTGCGAGTATCATCATGTCATATTATGGTTATTGCTGAATTTGTGCTGGCACAACACTTTATTTAACCGACCTGAGACTATCAAAATTAAATTGTTCTATTCTCCATTTATATGTGCATATCTAGTCATGCTCTACTTTCAGCAAACTAATTATAAGTTATTATTCCACCACGACCATTTTTGCTATATGTGATCTAGATTTTTTTTTTTTTTTTTGTTCTTTATTCAAGGCTATTAAAATTACTCCTTTATTTATTTATTTATTATTATTATTATTATTATTTTTTTTAAGGATGTGTATCGGTATATGTTTCTACCGTTTTTTGTTACAACTTAGAAGTAATAAATATAATCTGCATCACTGCATGCATGCCTCTGGGCTGAAATGTAATCCACCGATGGAGACAACAATGCTCATTTACTTCATTAATTGGCCATCTGCAGGTAACAAGTCATGAGACCAGCCTTGTGGCGAGATGTAGGAGGGTTTATGCCCATGCCCATGACTATCATATCAATTCTATTTCAAATAACAGGTGCTTGATCCATTGCTTTTATTGAAGTGGGCTTTAAAGAACTAATATGGTCTTCATATTTTGTTTTTGTTTTCGATGTTTGACTATGAGGGTTGAATCATGGGATTAGAGTTCTAGAATACACCAGTGCATATTAGTCTGAAATTCCAGTGTGTTCATTGGGAAGCAAAAGCTATTTTTATGTTCTGTCTTTACTAGCTTCCCTTCCATATTGATACTGTTTTTGCTAAATCTTACAAACTTTCTCTGTCTCATGTACTAGTGATGGAGAAACATTTATATCTGCTGATGATCTGCGAATTAACCTTTGGAACTTGGAAATTAGCAATCAAAGTTTCAATATTGTTGATGTGAAGCCTGCAAACATGGAGGATCTAACTGGTATGGCCAACACGACTGCAGCTTCCAAACAAAATCACACATTTTGAATAGTTATTTCCATTACGTGGTTCTGGTCATGGATTCTTCAGTGGTGTCTGGTTTATGAGGTGGAAGAAGTTTTAGCTTTGGTTGCGCACTGTATTTCTTACCAGACATTTTTTCCCTTTCATCTTTTGTATCTCTTCTGTTTTTTAAGTGATGTGAAACTAGCTAGGGGCTTTCCATACAGCATAAATAATCAATATGAAGTAGCCATTCCTCATAATACGTGTAGGATTTTCTAGTTTCCCATCTAGCCTGGTTTTGGTAAAAATAGAAGGGTTGCAGTTTGAATGTCCTGAATTGTCCAAGTAGCGTAGACTGATACAATATTTGGCACCAAAACGACAACATGGATGTGGCACGCTAAAGATATACTAAATTTCACTTATGGTCGTATGTCAGATTGTATTGAGTTAACAGGTAATGAAACATATCATTTATTGAAATAGCAAAGAACTATGTATTCCCTAACTTCAGCACGAATATATCATTCACATTCTGTCAAAACTAATAAAAATGAGGCATCCATAATTCAAGACAAAATAGTACTATCAATCAATACATCATAAATCACCCATGCACTTAATGTTACATTATTTGGGAAACCACCGACACGACATGTCAACTTCTTAGAAGTGTATGTGCTTGTTAGCTGTTCATGAGCAAAGGCTCCCTAAATTTGATCAATGTGTTTGATTTCATCATTTCAGTAGATGTTTAATCCTTGAATTAATAATTTTGAATTATGTATTTCCATTTTGCAGAGGTGATAACATCTGCAGAGTTCCATCCTACCCATTGTAACACGTTAGCATATAGTAGTTCGAAAGGATCAATTCGTCTTATTGATTTGCGGCAATCAGCTTTGTGTGATACACATTCTAAGTTGTAAGTTCCTTTGTAGCATTTTTTGTGCTTTGGTTATTCTCATCGTTGATGTTGAGCTTCATGTATCACACAAACCCCTTTGTACGGCTAAGCTATAATAGAAATTCTGTTGACAAATGTTAGGCAGATGATGATATACTTTGAATACAGGTTTGAGGAACAGGAGGCGCCTGGTTCAAGATCCTTTTTCACCGAAATTATAGCTTCGATATCAGATATCAAATTTGGAAAGGATGGAAGATTTATACTCAGTCGAGATTACATGACTCTTAAGGTTTGAAGCTTTCGTGTTAATGGATTGAGCCTTTTGTATGGCCAAACCTTTTTTGATCTATCGCTGCTATATATGCGGAGTTCAGAGGCTTCACTTGGTTCGAACTTGTGGTTCTGTTTTAGCATGCTTGATTACAACCTAATCTGGATCTCATGTCCTCTATAGTAAAGTACAATTCTGTTCCACAATGTGTTGAAATGGCATAATTGGCACTGCACGTGGAGCATAAGCAGCACGAAATAAGGCCTTTCTTTCTGTTTTAAGAGTCAGTATACTGTCTATGCTAGTACATGAAGGGAGAACGCCATTTTGGTACTAACACCCCCCCCCCCCCCCCCCCAACACACACACACACACAAAAAAAGAAGTTATGAAGCTATCTTCAATTCCAAAATTCCTGCCGAAAATATCTTTTCAATTCTCAAGCTCACTCTTCAAGTTCAAAATTTGATGCTTCAGCGATTCTTCTCTATCTATTTTTCATCTGCACTTATCTCCATTACTAATGTGAGTGTGAACAAATAGTGGTCTGGTTTCCTTAAATTATCACAGCACGCCAAATGTATTCACGGCTTGTGCTAATGATTGCCACAAGCTGTGTAAAGGCAATTTGAACTCACCTGATACCGTAGTGCCTCAATGTCAATGGTAACCTGTATTAGCCTGTCATGCATATGTTATGCGGTTCTCCTTCCAGTGTCGTTTCTTTTTGGGATAGCTGAGAATAAAGAGAGGAGTTAAGGCCATTATCCTTTGAAGAGTACCTTTTTTAAAGGGAGCATTCAATGAGAAGGCATTTTGGCTTTTAAACACACAAGTATATGACTGCAGATCCAATGGGAAATTTGATGCAACACTTGGAATGACTGGCTTGGCAGTAGAAACTGTGCTGTTGATTCATTGGATTCTCAGATCAACTGATTACATTATGAGTGTGGCCTGTGGGTGTTGTTCTACTAGTTGCCTACGGGTTTGGAGAAAGGGGTGTTTGTCAGAGTTTTTAGATTGGAGGGCGTTTTCTCTTTTATTTCGTTTACTGAGATTGACAAAAGTAATTTCTGAAATTGAACTTAAGAACTGCCATTTGTTCAGTAGGGAAATTTTAATCACTCTGCTGAGTGTTATCCCACATCAAAAACCCTTGTTCTAGTATGCTTGGATTTATTTTACTGTCCTTGCTGAAATCAATTTTATGTGGTTTCAGCTGTGGGATATCAATATGGATTCAGGTCCTGTTTCAACCTTCCAAGTTCACGAGTATCTAAGACCCAAGGTACTAAAGTCTATTCTTCATCGAATCTTTGTGTAAATAATTTGTTCTCTTTCTGTAAGTAAGCGATCTGACTTTACTTGTATTTGCCCAGCTATGTGACCTGTATGAAAATGATTCCATCTTTGATAAATTCGAGTGTTGCTTGAGTGGTGATGGGCAGCGTGTAGCAACAGGTTCTTACAGGTCTGCTTATTTCTTTCTGTTTTCAGTTTATTGTTCTCGTCTTTTACCTTCATACATGCAGCTAACGTCCAATTTACATGATCCCAGCAATCTATTCCGTGTGTTTGGTTGTTCTGCGGGCAGTTCTGAAGCAACTAGTTTGGAAGCCAGCAAAAACCCAATGAGGTATCTTCAACAAAAAAAAGTCAAGTATCAGATAATATTGAATTCGCCTATATTATTTACGATCTTATGAACACATTGTTATGCTTTTAGGAAACAAGTTCCAACCCCTTCAAGGCCATCAAGATCTCTCAGCAGTATTACACGTGTTGTCAGACGAGGTCTCTCTCTCTCTCTCTCTCTCTCTCTCTCTCTCTCTCTCTCTCTCTCTCTCTCTCTCTCTCTCTCTCTCTCTCTCTCTCCAGCTCTATGTCAAATGGACTCTTTCTACATGCATTAAGTACTTCAGATAACAGTACCGGATTCGTTTCTGGCATAATTAGTGTGGGCATTTGCCTAGCAAGTAACATTTGTTTCTCCAGTTTACCATGAAATGGACTGAAACACCTTTGAAACACCTTCTATCCTATTCAATGAAAGATAAATGGTACTCTGTATAAGCTCTGTATAAGTATGAATAATTCATTCTATTCCAGTGTCCTTGAGATGAAACTTAGATGAATCTGTCACTTAGACACATGCCCACTGCCCGCACCCAACACTTGCATCCCTAACCTCATCCATCTAAGTTAGTTCACCAGTTATATTTGTATTTCTCATAAATGTAAATCTTGGAATATCATTTAACAGGAGCAGAAAGTCCGGGAGTCGACGCAAATGGGAATTCCTTTGATTTCTCTACAAAGTTGCTCCACCTAGCGTGGCACCCATCTGAAAACTCGATCGCTTGTGCTGCTGCAAATAGTCTGTACATGTATTATGCGTAAAGCAAATGATCCAGGAAGAGATTTTTGTTGTCAGTTCAAATTTTTCTGAGTTGCGGTTAGAGAAAGCTCTTTCCCTTTTGCGCCAACCAGCAACATGAAGATTCAAGATTCATAAATGTGTAGAATGTGCATTAAATATCAAGGTCCAGAAGTTGTGGACCCAAAATCGATAACGAAGCAAGCAACCTGTCTTCGTCCCTGGGTAGATTGCTTGCTTCCACTCACCAACTCCCAGTTTCGGATTCACCCTCCCTCTATTTCTTTTATTTTTTGACCCTTTTCTTCTCAAAAGGAAAGAGGCAGTTATGTTCTGTTATTGTGCCGGGTTGAATTCAGGAAACGTATAATTGTAGCTCTCCTACGATAGAAACTTCGAAGGGATGTCCAAAACTGCCACTAGTTTTTAAGATAAGATGTAATTTTGGTGGAATCATGCTGGGAGAAGCTCTGCTAACATGCAGTGCATAAAGTTTTTCTGGTTTTCTTGTTGGGTTATGGTTAAAATTCTTTAATTTAGGATGATCTTTCGTTTCTTTTTTGAGTGATGATCTTACTCTGTTTTTGTTACGTTTTTCGATTCGAGTATATTTTGTTTTCAACAGCAGTTAGGTGGTTCTGGGTTCTATGAATTCTAATGCGCTGTCGCTGAATTTTGCCGCAGCTGCGTGGTTTGGGACTTCAAAGTGTAGCTGGTGTTTGAGGAAACGCGACATTGTTTCTTGTTTCATGTTTTGACTTTTTAGGAAATCAGGTAAAAACTTGTTTGCTATAGGAAACGACTTTTTTTTGGGTAAATCGGAATATTAATTAACTAAATGAAGTAAGCATTCTGCAACATTAGGGGTGCAAACGAGCCAAGCGGAGCCGAGTTTTGTAGAGCTTGAGCTTAGCTTGTTTAGCAAACAAGTCTAAAGTCGAGCTTGAGCTTAGCTCAAGCCCTTAACGAGCCGGGCTAGGGTAATTTACTTAACGAGCCTTCTTTAACGAGCCGAGCCAAGCCAAGGTTTACTAAGCTCGTTTACTAAAAGAGTGTAAAACTCGAGCTCGAGCTCGGCTTGATTACTAAACATACCGAGTCGAGCTGAGCCACGAGAAGTAGCTTTGTTCGTTTGCAGCCCTAAGTGCACGCGAGAACAGTAGCATAACGGACCAAGATAATGAAACTACAAATCAAGCACCCGCCTAAAGGATACGACTTGTGTTGTCTATGGTCCAGATTCTAGTGTGTACTTCCTATGATCCAGTCGTCCAAAAATGTTACGAATCAATGATTTGCTAAAAGTATCTAAGATTATCTATAGAATAATCACAAGAATCAATGCTTCTAAGTTCTAAGCATGCCCCCAACTTTTTTTTGGAGCACAATTAACTAGAGACCTGGTTGGACCAAGAAGGGGCCCTATTAAGCTATCATGGGATACTTTGGAATTTATTGGTTCGTCTCGACGAGAGAAATCTAAAAATTATAAAAATATAATTAAAATTTTTAAAAAGTTCACTAAAGATAAATAATCCAAATTTATTGGATTTTTTTGTGTTTATTTACAAAAATTTAGGTTTGGTTAAAAATTTTATACATTTTAGATTTCTCTCGTTAAGACGAATTTGAAAAGAAGAAAAAGAAAAAAAAAAAAACAACGGTGTTGAGTTCGTTACGTAACAAGTTCCATCAGTTTTCGTTAGATTTCTCTGTACCATTCTAGAAGCAGCTTTCCTTTTCCATGGCGATTCTTGCGTTCAAAACCTTTCTCTTCTTCTTCATAAAACCATCGTTTTACAACCTGCTCTCTCTCTCTCTCTCGATAGATACAATGGCGCTGCTGCACAGAGCAGCTTCCCGTACGGCCTTAGTAACCTCCCTAAGGTCAGCCTCAAGGCTCACTCCATACGACCTCCCCGTCCAGATCACCATCCAGTACGTCGCCAGCTCCGTACGGAGGATCCCAGCCGCCGGCGACGACAACACCGGTGGGGCTATCGAAGGCGGCGGAGTACGTGATATCGAAGGTGGACGACTTGATGAATTGGGCTCGGCGTGGGTCGATATGGCCTATGACATTCGGGCTGGCGTGTTGTGCCGTCGAGATGATGCACACGGGGGCTTCGCGATACGATTTGGACCAGTTTGGTGTTATATTTAGGCCCAGCCCGAGACAGTCGGATTGCATGATTGTTGCTGGTACTCTTACTAATAAGATGGCCCCTGCTTTGCGCAGGTATTTGAATTGTGATCTCATCTCCCTCTCTTTCTCGCATGCTCTACACTGATAAAACCCTAACCATTCAATCTACTGAAACAAGAATGGAGACGCGAGCCTCATAATCTATGAATTTTATTTGACAAATCTCAATTAATTCTATAATACAAAGTTTTTAAAATTTCTAAATTAGATTGAAAGATATGAAGAGTTTAAAAATTTCATCAAAATCCGAACATGACCAATAGTTTGGGACGGAGAGAGAGTATATGAGAGTGTCACACTCGCCTTAATCACTAATTTAAATTGATTTCCAGGTTTTGAATTCTAACTAACTTTTGTAGTGGGACTTGAGAGTGGGAGAGTAAGTTTAATCATCAAGTGAGAGGAGGAACATTTTCCTATTGGAAAAATAACCGAGTGAAGATGGCGGAAGGAATGGAGAGTTGAGGAACTCTGTCTTATTTGTGTGTAGTTGTAAGGTATCAAACAAAATGCTCCATGTGGGGTGGTATCCAACTTTCCTCTCCTTTTCTGGTGTGACTTTGACCGTGGTGGAGCATTCCTTCCTCTGGGCCTACAAAATCAAGAACCACGTTAGTGCCTACCTGGTCGGAGTCGACTAGAAGACACTCCAATGACTAAGTCAGTCCCTGAGTCAAAAGGGAAATGAGTGAGAAGGGAAAGATGAGGAGGAAGAAATGACATACCTGTTAGGGTTTATCACGTCATATTTATAGGAGAGCCCTCACGTTGAATGTTAGGATTTCGTGTGCCACCATTGGGACGGATGATGTCGCCAACATCCTCTTCTCGACAATCCGAACTTGACCACCCACTTCCTGACCAAACTCCGCGCATAATGGTGCTCAAGCATTGTGTGCTGGGCTCATCTCGGAGACGCGTGTATAGCGAATTGAGGAGCCACGTGGCCGAACCGTACCACGGACGATCTCGGCTAGAGGTAGGGCATATGGCCAGGACACGCGTCTTGAGGAGGTGATACCACGTCCGGCCCGTATGAAACCCTGATGTTGACATTCCTGCGCCGGGTAGAATCTTTTGGTTCCTTAGCACCAAGCGATCTACTCTTCATCGTGGTCCGAACGTGAGAACCGACCCAACTGAGATGGTGCGGGTCGGACGGTTCCGCAAAACATTCTAGATTGCGGGCCACGAGTGATGTTTGGGCACGAGTGATGGTTGGGGTTGGATTATTTGGGCCTGCTTGTGCTTATTGATTCGGGCTGGGCCGAGCCGCATTGGGCCTAACTATTTCGACCCACTACACTCTGCACCGAATACGATATGATAACGTACACCGTATACTACTTACAACTTATATGAATATGGACTAATTCATTGGTGTTGTACCAAATAATCTTTAACCTCAATGTTTTTGAAATATCAAAATAGCCATCAAAAAGTGCCATTCGGAACGGTGGAACGTGATCACAGGGGCGGATGTACACAGGGGCTGGGGTGGGCCCTGGCCCCCCGCACTTTTTTGTTAAAAAAAAAAAATTCCCACGAACAATTATAAATGTTAAAGTAGGGATAATTTATTCCATCAGTGGGCTTTGGCTCAGTGGTAGGTGTGCGCTTCACTCTATCCTTCCCATCTGGAGTTCGAAACTCCTAGGGTGTAGAGTTTCTTGATTTTTTTTTCTTTTAATTGCCAACTAGAATACTCCTCTCTCTCTCTCTCTCTCTCTCTAAAGGTTTGCAAAATTTTTTTACTAAACGGAGAGAAACGTGACAACTTTGAACATTCAATTGTTTCTCAAAATTTAGCATTTTTACTTCATGTTTGAAATCACAAACATGTTGATTTAAATATTTGTATGAATAAATTAGTATCGTAATGTCTTGCATTTGAATACCATAAGAAAGTTGGAGGAAACCTTGATTTATTGTTTACAAAAAAAACCCTATAACAAAACCTAATTATATGACTTCCTAGTAAATTTTTTTTTTTTTCATATTTTTCCGTACAACATGTAACTAGTTTTTCATTGAATGGTTCCACCCCCGTGGCCAAATCCAAGCCCCGTCCCTCTCTGTAATGCCACCCATGAGTGGGCAATTCTGGCCTCGTCAGAGGCATCGGCGAGCTATCAAATGCCTATGGCTAATGGCCACCCCGGTTTGAAAATTCTGGCTCCGCCACTGCGTGATCATATAGAGATCTCTATCACGCATCTATTCCATGTTTTGTTACTTTTTCTTTTTTGGGGTTCCCCCCTCTCGCTTTGTGTACCAAGCAACTGTACGTTTTAAGTTAAAGCATCTCACCAATAAACAACACAAAAGTTTTGATTTGGATAGCATATTGAGCTTTGGCAAATACTCAAGTAAGAATATTTTTTGAGTGCAAGGGTGTATGACCAAATGCCTGAGCCAAGGTGGGTGATATCGATGGGGAGCTGCGCGAATGGGGGTGGGTATTACCACTACTCTTACTCTGTTGTGAGATCAGGCTGCGACAGGATTGTCCCTGTTGACATCTATGTTCCTGGGTGTCCTCCCACAGCCGAGGCCTTACTCTACGAAATTCTCCAGCTGCAGAAGAAAATCAACAGGAGGAAGGATTTCCTTCACTGGTGGACCAAGTGATCAAATCCCCATGTCCCTAAAATCCGAAATTTGGCTCTTTTTGCTATAGCTTATGTATATAAAGTTGGAAGAATGTATTGTTGTACATGTGTTGTATTAATTGTTAAGAGTATGATCGGTTGCTTTATGTGATGTAACCTAGTTTGAAGAGAGTGAAAGAGCTCACGTTGTTATGGGTTTTGTAGGGCTCTTGTTTACAGATCCATGGCCTTTTTTTTTGTCAATCAATGGAAGCGATGTGAGAACCAAAAACCTACAAAGATAAAGAATCTCAACCATCTGGACAATCTTGGGCAAGACTGGGATGGTGGGATCCATGTTGGGCTGAACAATAGATTGGCCTATTTGAGTGACCTAATTCAAAAGAGCTATTTGGATAACAAATGTTAAAATTTAAGAGAGATTGTTGAGTGTGGATGGGCATGATCCTGTTTTTCACATAATTGTTCCGGACATGAATTTGGAGATGGAGCTGTAGTGGGTTGAATATCACATGATTCGGACCCTGGGCCATCCATCTTGAGCTGAACAATAACGATCAAGCTGCTAGTCTCAGTGACCGATGGGCTGTACATGGGCCGAATGAGGGCTCATTGGGTTCTGTATGGCCCATTGGCATGACGAGTCTTGGATGGGCCAAAGACCAAGGAGCGACCCATCCAGTGAGTCCAAGTACGCAAATCCGCTAGGGCGAACGGTGTTTGGTAGAAGGGATTACCCCTGACCATTCTGTGTGGATCCAAAGTTGTACTAAAGGGTCTTCAGGTGAGGTGGTTTCTTTTCGGTCCGTAAGGGCCCGACCCATGAGCCAACCTGAGAAGGTTACATGGCCGAGCACATGAAAGAGGTTACATGGCAGACGAGTAGGGTGTTTCCAAAACCTTCTAGAAGGCCAATGTGGCGAAGTACCATTAGCCATGTCACGTGACCGAAGTGACGTCATGAGCTCGTGCCGAGTAGAAGAGACTTAGAGAGCAAGCACATCAATGCCTATAAATACCAAGAGATAAACCCTAGAAAAAGGTACACAAACTTCTTGATCTGAAACTCTTGTGTTGTACTCTCCCTCTCTATAACAAATACTTGCTCGTCGGAGTACCCTCCGACAAGTGTGGACGGAGTGACACTAACCTTAACTTGGCTTGGAGGAAGTACCACCGCGGAATCACCCCCACAAGAGCTGACACAGTTATGTAAGTAAAAATTCTAGACGGTGGAGTAAGTTAAAAGCTTAGGGTAAGAACTAAGAACCATACCCCACCCTGACCATGGTACCAGACTACCAGTAAAAAGTTGAAAATTTTAGATGGTGGAGTAAATGGTACCAGTAAAATTTTAGATGCTGGAATGCGTCAACTTGACGGATAAGCATATGCATCACGGTTGACGAGTGTTTTGAATCTCTTGATATATATATGTATGATTGATCGACAACGTTCTTTATATGTTACTCCATCAATGATATAAAAAAAAAAATAAGACGAGCAATTTTGATACTATTATCAATGTAGTGCCCCAAACATCATTTAACATCGGAGTAATTTTTTGTCGATGTCATAACTAAGTGTATAAATTTCACATAAATACGCGATTTTGGTGAAATTAATTATTCAACACTCTTGGAGCGCCACGACTTGATGTTCTTGATTACTCTAGCACTAGTGGAGGATCCAAGAATCTAGACAGGAGAGTCACCTTAATTTCAAGCATAATTTTTTTTTTTTTTTACAAACTTTCTTCATTAAGCAAAAAAAGTTCAAATCGCTTTCAACAATTTTTTTTATTCTAATCATTTACAAATCTCCAAATATGCAATATTCCAATGCAATTATAGGTACTTGATCGAACCTTTTAATTTTTCGATTAGTCTTGTAAAAAATCCAAGCCGTTCAATAAACTCAAAATAATTTTTCGATTGGTCTTGTAAAAAACCAACTCAATCGGATAATTATAGGTACTTGATCGAACCTTTCAATTCTACATTCAATATTTAAGACCCTAAGCACTGAATGAATTGTAGAGAAAAGTTTAATAATTGTGTGTCCAGTATCATCGTGATCTGAGCCTTAGATATTGTAGGGTTTATTGAAAAGACTATTCATGGAAAAGGTTATCTTGAACACACATCGATAGACATCAATTTAATTCATATTTTTTAAATAATCATTCCATTTTGATACCTATCGATGTCGGATCAAAATAATTTTTTCAAGAAATGCTATTTTCAACAAGCCCTACAATATCTATTGTTTAGATCATTGGGGAATTAGGATACTGGCGCACTATTATCAAACTATTCTTCAAATTTCATTCAATACTTAGGGTTCTAAATTCTGAATGAAAAATCAAAAGATTTGATCAAGTACCTAAAACTATCCGATTTAAGTTGATTTTTTACAAGAAAAATTGAAAATTTTATTTCAAGGCTTTTGAACGGTTTGGATTTTTTTTACAAACCCAAAAAAAATAGTTTCTAGAATTTCAGGGGGACACGTGACCCCCTGTGCCTGTGGTGGATCCGCCTCTGTCTGGCACTACACATTTGTATGAAATTCACAAAAAAACGTATAGACCCAAAGTGATTCGACACACTGCGTGACTGGTTGCAAAGATGTTGGGTGACCGGAAAAGTGAATAATCAGTGGAGATGTGCAGGGCACGCACAACACTTCACACATATGTGAGTGTGGGGTCCACGTATGAGACCCACCCATATGTAAGTGTGTTGTGCGGGTGTTGTGCGAAAAGTGTCGTGCGAGTAGCTTTTTTCTGTTTTATTTACTCGGACACAGTGTGTGTATGTTGACTCGATTGGACAACACACTCGAGAGATTCCTACCTCCTGTCATTTTTTACTCCCCCTTGCCTTGCACCTCCCTCTCTCAACAGACAACCCCACATCAAATAGTCCTATATTTGGCACGTCTCTCTGCTTCACCAATTTTACCACATTTTTTACACACCCAAAATAAGCTAAGGAGAAGGCCTAGTGGTCAAGGTCAGTACTAGGCCAAGGTCAGTGATGTACAATTTATTTCGAAATCTTTTAGTTGCTATCAACTCTTTTGTGACAGTTCATACGAGACTTTGCTTTAGTTTTAATTAGATTATCTGCAAGTGGACGATGGAATTGAGCCATTGAGATTAATTGAGGCATGTAAACTGACCGGATATTTGAATTATCAAAATAATTTGTCTGTATTCTTGATGGGTACTGTTACTACTGTCCATTGATGTGAGGTCCGTCTGACTCTACCATTGGGATTTTTTCCACAGAATCTCGCTCTCTGTGTGGACAAAGGTCGCCCAAGGTCGGTAATTCAACATGTACCGACCCCATGGACAAACCATGTACGGGCCGCTCTCGGAGATCCACTGGTGGATCACACACAAGTGATCCGAACACTTTTGAATGAAACGGGAGAATTTTGATTCAACCACTTACACATGTTGTATTCAACTGATTTTTCACGGGACCTTGCAAAAAAATGTTTAAGATGAATAAATGATTTGAATCACTCAAGTAGGACCTAGCGGCCCGATTGGATGCCGGATTAGTTTTAGGGGTATTAAATATGGAGGGGGTATAAGATAGTAGGGGGTAATATATATGGAGGGTGGCCCCACAGTGATGTGACATTTATGGAGGGGAGATTAAGTAGTACTTGGTTTGGATGATTTTATAAGAAGGGGGATTAAATTTGGGTGGATGATGTAAAAAGCTATCAAAAGACTTTTTTGCCCTTGTGTGAATATTCGTATTAGTTATGTGTTTTTTAATTAGATAAATCTAATAATTTATTTATTTATTATTGAAACTCAATAACTAATTAAGCTATAAGATTTAATTGTAATTAATTTTTATATTAATTTTTTTATTATAAAAATTAATTTATATGTTTACTTTTTATTATAAAAACTATTGAATCGGATCATCTTTTAAGAGTTTTCAAAAAGTATGTCAAAAAACTAACGAGATTTTTGGGTAAAGAATGTATACTAACGAGATTTTTGGGTTTTATAATTATTTATTATAAAAACTAATTAATGTTTTATTATTTTTGGGTAAATAATACTCCTAATTTTTTAGTACATTTTCAAATAATAAAAAAGAAAACACAACACATGCCAATGTCTTGGGAGGGGTATTGGGAGGGGGTATTAAAAGGGGTACAATGGTCATTTTCCAGGGGTATTAGGGGGTCATAAATATGGACACCCCTTGGGGTGTCCATAAATAACACCCCTGCACTTATTTTTGGCAAACCATTCCATAGCTGTGGGCCCGGGCATAAATAAGACCCCCCATATTTATGCCCCCCACTAAGACCCCATCCAAACGAGCCGTAGGGGTGTACACGGTCCGGATTGGATCGGATTGGCATGAATCCAATCCTAATTCGCGAGTCACGATTTTTAAAAAATACAATTCGTGTTCGGACCAAAAGTCTCACGGATGGGTTCCAATTCGATCCGCGAGTCACGGATCGGTTCCATTTTTATCCACGAATTACATGTTATATATAAACAAGTAACAAAGTTACATATGGTTTAATAAGACATTCTTGTTTGCGGTAGTCGTAATCTGGCATAAAAATAAAATCAAGAAGCATCCCAAAGCACATTATTCAAATTCTATAAATACTAAGGACACCACAAGTCCACAAACACAGAGGTTCGTACCACACAAGCATGGAGATATACTATAACAGTTTGGTCTCTGATTATGTAGAACTTAGTGTAACATTTTAACTCCTAAGTTTTGAGCCAGTAGAACTTAGTGTAACAGTTTAACCCCTAAGTTTTGAAAGAGATCACAGTTTACCCCCTAGTCTGTGTAGTAGAAGTTTGTGTAAAATTATGTGTGTGTGTGTGTGTGTGTGTGTGTGTGTGTGTGTGTGTATATATATGTATATATATGGAAAACTTCTAATCCGGACTCCCGGATTAGAGGTTTTTTGGTGTTTTTTTGTTTTGCAAATTGTTTTTGGAAAATCCGAGCCATCCAATGTGTTCAGAAGGTGTTTTAAAGGGTCTGCGCGAGAAATCTTCAAAAAAAAATACCGGGAAGGGCATCCAAGCAGTTTTCGCAAAAAGTGTAAATATATATTTTTGCGAAAACTACTTGGATCAAGCCCTTTCTGGTATTTTTTTTTTGAAGATTTTCCGCGTAAATCCCTTGAAAACACCTTCTGAACACATTGGACGACTCGGATTGTCAAAAAAATATTTGGATCATGGAGGTCCGGAAACGGGAATCCCGTTTTAGAAGCCTACCCTGTATATATATATATATATAGGAACCCCTTCCTATCCAAACCACTATTTACGGACCTACCGTCCGGACTTCACTTTCCAGACCAAATTTCGACGATCCGAACCGTTAGATGTGTTTAAAACATGTTTTTAATAGCGTTTTTATGAAAACTGGTCCGATCAAGCCCTTCCGGGTTTTTTTTTTTTGCCAAATCTTCGCGTTGGACCTTAAAAACACGTTTTAAACACATCTAACGGTTCGGATTTTCAAAAAAAAATTGGGAAGGTGGAGGTCCGGATTTTTTAAAATCCGGGAGTTTGGATATGAAGTTTTTCGTATATATATATATATATATATATATATATATATATATATATATATATATATATATATATTTCTAGTCCACACCTCCCGTTAATAAGGAAAAAATGATTTTTGTTGTGTTGCAAATTATTTTTGAAAAATCTGAGCCGTCCAATGTGTTCAGAAGGTGTTTTCAAGGGTCCACGCAGGAAATCTTCAAAAAAAAAAATACCGGCAAGGGCTTTATCCAAGTAGTTTTCGCAAAAACTGTATATATATATTTTTTGCGAAAACTGCTTGGATCAAGCCCTTCCCAGTATTTTTTTTTGAAGATTTCCTGCGTGGACCCTTGAAAACACCTTCTGAGCACATTGGACGGATCAGATCGTCAAAAAAATATTTGGATCACCGAGGTCCGGAAGTCCGGAGTCCGGACTAGAAGTGCCCTGTATATATATATATACAAGAACCTTCACATAAGGGACCCTTAAATAAGCCAAAATGCGGACCTTCCCTCACAGCCCTTGGATCTCATCCAAGGGCTCAGATTTAAAAGCCAAAGTCGCGGGTTAAAAGCCCCTTATGGTTGACCCATATGGGGTTCGCGGGTTAAATGCACCCAATCGGGTTAAAAGGGTTAAAACCCTTTCCATTCATTCCCCAGACGATTTAGGCAAAATCGATCCACGCTCTGTCTCTCTCTCTCAACGAAGAAGAAGAAGAACACCACCAAGTTCGTCTCTCACTCTCTCTCTCTCTCTCTCTCTCTCTCTCTCTCTCTCTCTCTCCTGTTCGAACATTTGACGAACCCTAGTTTTTTTGCTCCAGATCGAAGAACCTCCGAGCCGGCGCACCACTAGCTCCAGGTCTCTCTCTCTCTCTCTCTCTCTCTCTATGCTCTCGATTTCTGTGTCTTTTTCACAAACGATTTCGAGTTCTTGGGTTTCGGCACAAACTTCAAACACTGATGGATTTTGAATTCGATTTCTACGATTTCGACTTTTGTGTCTTTGCGATTTCATTCATTAGGGCTTCCATTTTAAACATTAGGTTTCGAGTATCAAACATTAGGGTTTCATTCATTTGTACGTGTTTGGAATACTGGTCGATTGATTTTGGGGTTCTTTTTTGTTTGTTTCAATTCTTAATACTGCTATTGTTCTGCATCTGCAAAAGATTAAGGTAAGTAGTCTCTTTGAGCTTTAACATTTTATTGGTAAGTAACCTAAATTGGTCCCTTTTAGCTGTAAGACTGGGATTCGCAATATAACAATTATGGTTCACCGATTTGAAATGACTATGGTTTTGTTCGCAAAATATAACTTGGGATCACCATTAGCATGGCCGAGTTCTGGCCTTCTGGGGTTTTCTGGAGCTACTGTAAAAGTAAAAATTACATTTTTTTTATTTTGGAATTAGCTCGTCCCACTCGGGATTGGACTGCCTAGTGGCCCTTTTGTGGGCCTTTTAGGTAGTGCAAGATCACTTGTTCCCAAATTCTATGTGTCTATATGCCGAGCGAGTTTGATAACCGGCTGGATTACTTGAAATAATCAAGTTTTGGTTAGGTTGTTACTGAATTACTTGAAATAATGAAGTTTTTGTGTGATTCTGAGGCTGCATATACCATCTCTGTTGTTAGTTAGAGGAAAGGCAGTGATTTGTTAACCTGATGAGGATACTAATTTTAGATTAATTCATATATTTTTGCGTATGTAGTATATAATCTTGTAAAAAACCCAAAAAACAATCATGTCTACTTCAAGCAACGGATGTAGCATGCCAAATGACAGATTTCGAAACAAGACTTGTTGGTGTGGCATGAGAGCTGCTGTGAGGATCTCAGAATCAGAACGTAATCCGGGAAGGCTCTACTATGGGTGTCCAAAGGAGATGAAAGACGAAGGAAGATGCAACTATTGGAAGTGGTGCAATCCAATTGAGCATCATCCAGAAAATGATGAGGGTCTGAATGAGTTGAATTTGAAGAAGATCGAAGAACGTCTTCAAGCCATGCAAGTCGTAGTGGAGAGTTTGAAATATAGAGTCAATGTACTCATGTTGTTCATTGCTCTAGCTTTGCTAGTTATACTTGTTAAGTATTAGTAGTGTATTATCGTCGTGGACAAGTCTCCAGAATTAGAATAGCTTATTTTGGTAATTCAGATTAATGTTTGAACTAATTTAGATTAATGTGCTAGTGTGTGATGTGTGATAACCTGCTACTGCTGCCATCGGGTTACACAATTTGTTTGAATCTACTGTGCTAGTGCTGCCATTGGGTTACACAATAATTGTTTCTACTGCTGCTCTAGGCATTGACTTTTAATTCAACATTGTTCTTTCATTGATCTTTTTTCACAAACTTGCAATTTTAACTTACGAACCGTACGAGCATAGGTTACTGGCTGACGTCATTTTTATCTATGCGTAGTAGTTATTGTACATTTAGAGATTTCAGGTACATTTCATAACTTCGAATATGACTTCTAGTGCATTCTAATTCACGAGCAGATACTTGATTGCGCAACTGAATATGACCCTGTTGTCCTCTCCTAATATATGAATCTAAAAGCTCGCTGAAATGATGGAATGGCACTTAATAATTACCAACATTTGCAAGCAAAATACGAGCTTGGTTCAAGCTTGGTTCAAAACCTTAACGAGCTTCAAAAATGTGCAAGCGACGTTACTTAAACGAGCTTGCTTGCCAGTAACCTATGATAAATGAACTCCAATCAACCTCTTTCGCATCCATTCCACTCGTTACACCATTACTGCTGTTTTGCAAGTCTGATTCACATGTTGCTTCCAATGCAGCATCATTTGATTTAACTACATTATCTTGGTCAACAAATTTTTCGAAAAAGTCCTCACTCATCTGGCTGATTCAGACTCCAAATCCAGTCACCATTTTCGTCCATGGCATGGGAGTAATCCATATTGCTGGAGGCTTCACTGATTCGGACTCTGTTAAACACAGAGATTCAAATTTAGAATCCTCTAAATTAAAGATCCCCATGTCATGACCTGAGTGCACATGAAGATTATGACCACAAATATCATCATCTGTAAAATAAATTCTATCTCCTCTGTGACCCATTAGGTTTGATTTCGACAATGCGAACGACTGATTTAGACCAATTTTGCTTTTCATTACAGTTATGGAATCTGGATACTACACCAACAATATTTTTGCTTCTACAAGTCTCAACCATATGGCCAAAAAAGGTGCTCAAGCACACAACAATACCATCTTTCAAACATGATTCTAAAAAAAATTTGCCAGGGTCCTGTTGTATTTTGCCCTATCCCGACGTCACCGCGTCTCAATTCAATAGTCAACAACAAAAATTGCACCTGTAAACACCTACATCATTCGAGATACATCAAGTAAATTCAACGAAAAGTCTCCAAATTCATAGCACATCAACATGATAGCCAAAACACAAGTCTAAAAACTAAATAGATCCATAAGTCTCGAAATTCTAAGAAGATACATGAACAAACACAAGCCTAAAAAGCAATACTTGCTTGTACAAGTCTTCAAATACTCCAGTCAGCACATATCTTGTTCCAAGTACGCTCTTCACCTTCTGCAAGTAAGAGTCCCAAAACTATAGTTAGAAACAAATAAACAACTTGTAAGTTACATGAACAAAAAAACTAAACAAATGCCCCCCATTTTATTTCCAAACATTTACATTCTGAGTCATATTCCATGTCGTCCTCATCCTCCTCGTCCTCCTCGTCATCATCGTCATTCAACCTACCATCTCCGCTAGAGCTACAAACAAATTTCACAATTTAATTTATAAAAATTAAGCATACAAATTATACATGAACATATTTAGATGTGCGTAGACCTACATTCCAAGAAGTACTGGACAATTTCTTTTGTCATGTGTCGCCAATTTCCCACAACCAGTGCACCGCCTAAGCTTCTTCACAGCCTTCTTTTTTCCTCCCTTCAGCCGTTTACCACATCCCTTGTAGCTAACCGGTTGTGGTTCTTTGAGAATAGGTTCCTTTCCACGAGAAACAGGCTATTGGATACTACTCTCTTCGCCAATGTTCAAGTCATTCATCTTGGATGCAAGCCTTGTTTCAGTTGATAGGAAATATTCTTCCAACCTTGTGTCTCATTTTCACCGCTTAATAAACATGCATCAATAACTCTGCTAGCTAGTCGGAAAAGCCTATTTCGCTTCAATAACATAGTCGTGTCACATATTTCAGAACCGCTCCCACCGAAGTCATCCATAACTCTGCTAGCTTTTGCTGATTTAGTCCACCTCCGCAAGATGTATTGCTCAGGTAATTTGACAATTTGCTTTTTATTGAAATAGGCCAGCATGTGACGACATGAAATTCCATCACTTTCAAACTTCTTACAGCTACATCTAACAAAGTTTGATGCCTTGTCTAATGAAACCTCACGACCCTTCAAACCACTCTGATTTGCCCTCATAACATTGTACTTAGCCCAATGTTCATCTTTAAATGTATTAATCACCACATATGACTGGCCATCCAAGAGTTCTTGTTGAAACTTGTAAAAAACACTATGTGTGTACACTTCACGCATTGTCGACTCCATGACTGTTTTCGTTACGAGGAGTGGCTTCTCATTCACATCTTTATGATCCGAATCTAGTTCATTATTGTGGACGGCCCACTGAAAAACGGTGCGTTTTCGCGTTTGAAAAGATTGTGATTGTTAGAGTTGCCACCCGGATTTGAGGTCCGAACCCGAGAAACCGATAAAAAATATGACTCATTTGCCCATTTGAAAAAGATTTCACTGATCATGGCAGAACCAAAGATTTCTCGGATTCGGGGGTTTGGTTACGAGAGGGGAAGGGTTTTACGGCACCCCTCTCGGACGGTCCGTGAACCGGTCTCTACTCGACATTTTGTGGGATTTTGAAAATGTTTGAAATTCGATTTATCCACGTAGCTACGGTGGATGCTCGTGCACGTGATCTACATGGGTGATGATGATAACAATAATGGAAAACACTACAAATATTTACAGAATAAAGATATCACAGAAACTGTACAGCAATTGCAAGAGATTATGAACATAGAAACTTAATAAACTGACTTGTAATCTGGATCCCAGAATAGGGGTTGAGCGCTCAAGGGTGATGGCTTGAGCGCTCAACCCTCAAGAACAGCTTGAGCGCTCAAGTGAATGACCTTGAGCGCTCAAGCCATAATCTGGCTTTCTGGTTTCTGACTTGAAAATGAATTTTGAGTGATTCTCAGGACCATAAACATGCAGATTAAAGATGTTTGAAGTTGAACAGTCACTGTTTTACTCTTAACTATGAGATTTGCAAAGATTTTGATATTTGATCATCATAAAATAATTAATTTACGCTCATACATGTGATTTTGAGGTAGAAATAAGCTGTTTAAGAGTGACATGAACATAATTAACTATTGAATGATGATCAAAACCAGGAGAAAGCACAAAAATCAGCAAAACAGTGACTGACCCAGATCTGGGTTTGAGCGCTCAAGGCCTGAGGCTTGAGCGCTCAACCCCTGTTGAAACTGCAGATTTGAAAGATGTTTTTAAACAACTTTTAGACCTTTGTGAGTTCAATACAAGTATAAAGAACTTGTTTGAACTCACTGGTCTTCCTCAGAAGGATCAAAATAGTGAATAAATCACATGTTTAACTACCTTTTGGCTTGATCAAGGCTTGTAACTTGGCTTTTGATTAGATGATGGTGTAGAACAATGAGTTTAGAGTGTGTTTGAGTGATTGAGAGACCTGATTGGTTCAATATGATGTAGGATGAAAGTGTATTTGTAAGCAAAAAGATGATTTTGGCTTGATAGAAATGGATTTTGATGGTAGAAGAAGCTTGGATGAGTTTGGTGAGTTGGGACTGAGTTGTGGGTGTGAGAAGTGAGTTGTGATGACTGGAAGAGTATGAAAATCAGCCAAGAGGAAGGTGCACTTGAAGCTAAATGGCCATGTTCTTGATGTAATCAAGTGGGTTTGTTTGAAGGAACTTGAAGGGATGAAATTAATGGGTTGATTGTGGACTGGTGTAGTGTATATGCTTTGGTGGAGGGAGAAAATGGCAGTAAGGCAGCCCATGGAGTGAGTGAGGGAGTGGAGGAGGTTTATATAGAGAGAGAAATGGGAGGAAAATAGGTTTAATTTTTGAATTGGGTTTGGGGGGTGATTGAGGAGATGTTCAAGGGTCTAGGAAGTGTATTTAGGCAGTAGAAAACATAGGTAGACGCTCCTCTCTGCAAGAAATCTCATGATGAGATATTCTGCAGATTCCCAACTGGATCAGAGTTGAGCGCTCAAAGCCGTAGGCTTGAGCGCTCAAGGTGCTTCTCAGAGGTTTGAGCGCTCAAGGCCATGGGTTTGAGCGCTCAAGGCTGTTGCTCAAAAGAGAAAACTTTGCGGGCCCGCCCCGGGTGCTACCGAACGCCGATTTTGACGCGGTTTGAAGCGTTGGAAAGCTTGTTGAGTCTAATTTCTAACCCAAGTGGTTTGGAATCCAGAAAATTTATACATCCAAATGTATGACCATTTTACCCTCAAACGGTCGGGAAAATAAGTCGTTTTAGCAACATTCGTGCATCTATCTCATTTCAAAACGGATTGGGATGAATTATATATCAATAAAGAGGGTTTTGAATGTACTAGAAGATGGTGTAGGCTTGGGTTTGTTTTGAAGAGGTTTTTGGGTGGTTTTGCCAAGTTCCAAGCATTGTTCAAGCCTCGGGTAGCCACGATTGGTCCATTTCATCATCGGGAATGCTCGAGCGCATCCCGGGTTCAAAATCGGGGTGTCTACAATTATGCCTTATATGTGAAATTGCCCTACCAAATCGTGCCACAAAATCCATAAGAGAATTTTTTGAAGACACATATCGCTTGAAGATGCATGACAGCCTTTAGCTCTTTGACTACTAGTCATGTGGGCAGAAAAAATGTGTCTCGTATATGCAGGAACCCATCTTTCACGAATTCCATACATGGTATTTAGCCACTCATTGGTGGACAATTGAGCTTTTGCTACAACTTGTCCCCATCTCTCTTCAAACTCTTCAGGGGTCTCGGAGTTCCATATACAACGATGGAACTCATCATAATGCTCTTTATAGTATATTGCACTTATTTTCTTGGAAAATTTACTCACAATGTGCCAAATGCAATACCTGTGGAGTGTATTTGGAAGAAGAGTAGCAATTGCTCTTGTCATTGCCGGATCTTGATCAGTTATGATCATTTTGGGTGGGCCAGCCGGCATCGCTTACAAAAACCTTGTGAAAAGCCACTCGAAGGCATCTATTTTTTCACCACTCAAGAAAGCACACCCAAACAGAGTTGTTTGCCCATGGTGATTAACCCCTATTATAGGTGCGAAGATCAAACCATATTTGTTTGTCTGATAAGTTGTATCAAAGACCGCCACGTCACCAAAATATTTGTATGACTTCCTCATGGTAGCATCGGCCCAAAAACAATGATACAAACTCCCCTCTTCATCTGGCAAGATTGAAAACGTAAAACTGGGATTTTTTTTCTTGTTGGGCCTCGAAATACTCAACCAATATACTAGTGTCATGTCCCTCTACCATTTTCCTCTTATCCCTTGAGCATTATACAAATCTTGTTGTAAACATCCAACATTTTCATGACCTCCAACTTGCATCTCCAAAATACTCATTTGTTGGTGGGTCGGAACATTTGCATCGCTTAGTTGTTGTGTCAAAGCTCTTTGGGCAATTGACATTTTACGATGAGATCGGAGTAAATGCACCTTCTTTGGTGTGGCAAGAGTATGGTTATGACTGGTGACGAATTGGGTGACCGCAAATCCCTCACCCCGTTTCACAACTGTCATTTTTGCACCACAATTCTCTCTTGTCAACCCCCGTTTCCGTGTAGTGTTTTCAGAAACATTTTGAGCATACTTTTTGGCCCTCGCCCCTTCTTTGTGACAAACAAATTCCTTCCTAACGGTATGACCGCCCTTACCCAACTTGCTAGAATGGATTCGAACACCAAATCCAGCTTCTCTGGCATAATCATTGTAAAATCTGTGAACGTCTTCCAAACTAGCAAACACCTGATCAATCTTCGGTGTCAAGTCGTCATTCACTTGAGGAGTGTAAAGAACTTCAGAAGAAGCTCCAAAAGATGCACATGGTTGTAATGGTGATGGTGAGTAGAGCGCATCTTGAAAAGACTGCATTCTGAAAAAATGAAAACAACGAACTTGGATCAATAAAGTCACAACTCTAGGCAAATTCAAGTAACACTTACTCAAGTATACCCTTTTCATAACAGAAAAAAAAAAAACAGAATAAAACAACTCAATAATGTAAGAAGAGAACATAAATAGCGTCAAAACAAGTATATAAACCAAGGTAACCATCAGTTTTTGAATTCAAGGTAACCATCAACTTTTTATCCATAAAAAACATGGATGTTTTTTCATGCAAAATGAAGCCTCTTAAAGGTACAAACAAGTTTAAACCAATGCAAGTAGGAATCTCCACATAAGTTATCACGTAGAGGGATGGATAGTGATATGGCTATACAATGACCCGAAATATCAGAAGGAAAAAGTTCAACTCGGTTCCGGTCTGATCAGTCAATAGTTAACTGATGACCAATATTTGTTATAAACTTCGATTCGATTTGGTCCTTCCCAAGATTTGAACAAAAGACCTTCCAGAAATGAGAAGTAAGCATCATACAACAGTTACCCAAAAGATGAACGCTATCATGTAGATCGAAATGGGTGTCAAAACCCTAGATTTTCGAATGCCCAAAGTTTGTCAAGTAGATCGAACGAGAGAGAGAGAGAGAGAGAGAGAGAGAGAGAGAGAGACCTGGAGCTAGTGGTGCGCCGGCTCGGAGGTTCTTCGATCTGGAGCAAAAAAACTAGGGTTCGTCAAATGTTCGAACAGGAGAGAGAGAGAGAGAGAGAGAGAGAGAGAGAGAGAGAGAGAGAGAGAGAGACGAACCTGGTGGTGTTCTTCTTCTTCTTCGTTGAGAGAGAGAGACAGAGCGTGGATCGATTTTGCCTAAATCGTCTGGGGAATGAATGGAAGGGGTTTTAATCCTGTTAACCCGATTGGGTGCATTTAACCCGCGAACCCCACATGGGTCAACCCATAAGGGGCTTTTAACCCGCGACTTTGGCTTTTAAATCTGAGCCCTTGGATGAGATCCAAGGGCTGTGAGGGAAGGTCCGCATTTTGGCTTATTTAAGGGTCCCTTATGTGAAGGTTTTATATATATATATATATACGGGGAGGCTCCAGTCCGGGATCCCGGAAATCCCGGATTGAAGCGTTTTGAAGCCCTTCCCGATATTTTTTTGACGATCCGAGCCGTCCAATGTGTTCAAAAGGTGTTTTCCAAGGCCCACGCGGGAAATCTTCAAAAAAAAATACCGGGAAGGGCTTGATCCACGCAATTTTTTGCAAAAACTGCATATTTACAAAATTGCGTGGATCAAGCCCTTCCCGGTATTTTTTTTTTTGAAGATTTCCCGCGTGGGCCTTGGAAAACACCTTTTGAACACATTGGCCGGTTCGGATCATGAAAATTTGATCCGGAACTATGAGTTCCGGACTCTCTAGTCCCGGACTAGAGAGTTCCTCTATATATATATATATTTAAAAAAATTATATATAATAAAAATCTCACGGTCCAGATCGGTTAATCCAAGGTTTCGAAATCAAAATCTGTGTCCTGACCGCGAGTCACGGTTTACTACTTTTTCAATCCGTGTCCGGACCATTAATCCACGGTTAAAATCCAAAACGCACGGATCAGTTCGGTCCGGACTAGATTCGCGATTCACCGGTTTTTTTATGCAACCCTAATAGGACCCACAAGTGAATCCTTGAGCGGGGCGGTACATGCCTACATGGGGTCTGTGACCGTAGTGCCAAACAAGGTATGCATGTTGTTCCAAATCTGTGTGCTATAGAGACGTTACAGGTCGTTTGGATGACGTATTAGTTTGAGAGGGATTAAATAGTAATGGGTGATAAAATAGTAAGGGTGATTAAATAAGAAGGGTGGACCCACATTGATGTGATAGTTAAGAAGGGGGGATTAAATAGTCCATGGTTTGGATGAGGGATAAAAAAGGAGGGTTAAGGAGGGTGAATGATGTAAAAATCAGTCAAATGACTATTTTGTCCTTGTGAATGCCCATATTAAATTATACATTTAAATAATTATATAAATTCAAAAATTAATTATATAAATACAAAATTAATTATTTTGTTATATGTGTCGACAATTAAGTTATAATACTTTATTTTAATTATTTTTGTATATAAATTAAGAATAATAAATAGTTTAAACATTTAAATAAATTAAGTTTATACATTTTTCATTTTAATTAACTAGTTTTATTATAGCTACTAGTTTTATTTAGGGTTTGAGGGAATTACAAAGTTAAACAGAGGGGGTAAAGTGTAATTTTTACACTTAAAATAAAAACCCACGAGAGAGACAGCTGTCCTTCATCTTTTTCTGCTTCTTCTATCTTCTTCTTCTTCCTTAACCCAGTAACCCACCCAGAAGCCAAAACCAGACAACTTGACGACGATGGTCCGACGAAAAAGAACACGACGGAGATGGTGCGGCAAATCCCTCAACCAGATACGTTTTTTTTTTCCTGATTGTTTGTAATTAATTTTAGAAATTGCTAAATCTGAAAATTTTGATCTTTGTTGGTTGATCTAGGGTACCCAAGTGATTTGGCCTCCCTCATCCCCCATGATTACATACAAGCACCCCTCCCCCCTGTTTGTATTTAGTCCACCCTCTCCCGGATTATTTAGCCGGCGGCTATTTAGTCGGGGTGGATTTTTTTCTTCCCAAACCATCGGTTAAACGTCCCATCACCCCCTCATCCGGCCGGATTCCTTCATCCCTCCTCTTAGTACTGCATCCAAACGACGCCTCAAGGGCAAGTAACCTAAATAACCCGTCCCATTACCCTCCCTCTCCAAGGACCAAACAAGGCAGCAAAACAGTTGTTGGATTTTTACGTAAACAGTACTCCCTCCCAGAGGGCCAGAACTGAGCTGTCACTTGTTTAAAACACTTCCAAGAAATACCTCTATTATGGTTCTTTACAGAACGATGGGGATTGTGCCAAGTGTTTCAGGTGATATTAAAGGAGTTATGCTGTCCTGTGCCCAAATAGGTACACAATAAGAACAAAAATACTCGGTAAAAAAAAAAAAAACACGCACTCGAGTGCACATTTTATACTTTTCAATTCATTTACATCTATCTTTTATACAGTTTTCATATATTTTAACATACTTTTTCAACCATAACATAAGCTCAATGGATGATTTTATCATCATCTTTTACGAATAGATTTTATTACACTAGATTTTATCAACTACTTTTGAAACTCATAGTGGTCCACAACTATTTTATTACCTAGATTTTATCTATTGGGAAAACAAGGTGATTTTATCATTCATCCATAAAACACCAACTAAAATCAACTTTCTCATTTCATCTCGTAAAATTCATTCAAGAACTCCACCTAAAAGAGCATCTCCAACCCAATACTATGAAGGGTCGACCTTCTACTGTCAGTCTACTGGGTTGACAATGAGACAAGAAAAAGACAAAAGAAAAACACACTTTAGTGTATTTTTTCACTTTTTTTTTTATAGACTTTCACACATTCCTGTTTAATTTCCACATAGGAGTATTTCATTAGATTTTGTAAACCTTAACGACAGTTAGTGGGCTGATTTTAGAATTTCCTACTCTCAAATAGGAGAATAATATTTTATAATCAAAAAATAAATTTGGAAAATATCACTATTTATTTCTACCCCAACCACAGCTTTAATTTCATCTCTATTTTTTTCCAAAACTCAACAATTATTAATTTTCCTTCCAAATTTTGAATTTACAAACTTAATTGTTTTCTCGTGATATATTCAAGATTGATCTTGTTTTAAAGATAATATTGGGAACTTTTCAATAATGCTAATTTTTTGAAATACAAGTGTATTGACAAAAACTTATTTACACTTGAAGATTAAAAATTTCATTCTCAAATAGATTATCATCCTCCCCATCCTCCATATTTGAAGAACCAAAATTCATCCTCCTAACTATAGAAGAGTTTTTAAATATGAATTGGACAAATGGAGTTCTAGAATATGGATTGGAGATGCTTTGAGCTCCCAACCTTAGTTATAGGAGTAATATTTCCATGGGACATTCGCTCTATATTCCTTTTTAGTTTTCACATTCAAAAATTTCGTTAATTTAAAATGTTTTCAAAACGTTTTCACTATCGATCATGTTCACTTTTAAGTACTATATATGTTTAGCTCCTATTGGGGTTGGCAACGGGGCAGGTCAATACGGTGGATATCATTGTTTCCATCCCAATTATCTATTCAATTCCATTCTTTGCCCCAATCTCCATTTGGAATTTTTTTTTCCCTCCATCCCCGCCCACCCTAAAAGGGGAATGGGGACCGAAACCTAAAGAAAATATTCCGCACAATTTCCTAGCAAAACTCCAAAAACGCAGCAATTTTCTTAACTTCCATTTTCTGACATAATAAATTATCTCGTCAAACTAAAATTCCAACCAAAAAATAGCTCATTAATACTCAAAAGTAAACATAAGTTTTTTAAATCTTCGATTTCCAACTTTAAGGGAACGGAAACTATTCTTTTTGCTTAATAAATACTACTAGTGTGGGGGAAAAGGTGACAAGGTACGTAACAACATTAAGCATCAACAAGTACCCTTTTCATATGTGAATTGTGAAATGAAAGCCTAACTTAAAGCTAATACACACAATTGTATAACGGGAATTCAGGGCGAGGAAGGAGCAAAATACATATCCGCCTCCTACCAGTTCCCCGTTTTTTTCTTTTCAAAAAGTATCCTACCTCATCCTAGAAAATATATCCTCGACTCCCCGACCCGTTCGGAACGGAGATCGGAGTGTGTAGGGTCAGATTGGACGAAAGGCCACCCCTAGTTCCCAACGCTTTGATACCACATACCTCATATTGGACCCTAGACAGGTTGACGGAACTTTTTGAACCAACCTGATCCCCAGAATTATTCCTCCCAATCCGTTCGAGATGGATATCGGAGCGTGTATGGTTGGATTGGATGAAGTGACTATACTCATCTTGCAACGCTGCATTTCCTAATACCTCATACCGGGCCCTAGACAAGTGGACGAAACTTTTCTAAACCCTATCCAATGCCCGAATTCCCAACCCATTCACAAAGTCGGCTCATAGATTTCGGAGACCTGAATCGAACTCGTTAGAGGAGGCACACGTACCCTATATTTTGCATACAAAATTAGTCTAATAAGAACCATTACAAAAGATTTACTATCCCAAAATGCAAACCTATATTTATACAAAAATAAACATGAGCACAAAACTCTAATCAAGGTTCCAATCAGACACCCATTAGATAATAGTAAAAAAAAAAACTCTTATCTACTTCATATTAGGCCCTAAATTCTAGTTGGGCCATTTTTTGGTATGGAGGACTTACGCAATTATTTGAGCCTAGTATATATTTGTAGGTGTACTAAATAATTGGAGGCCCTAAATTTTTGTATATTTTGGGGGCCTAAAGCGTAGGCTTTTTGGGATTTGCTCATGAGCCGGCTTTGCCCGTTCGGGACAGATATTGAAAAGAGTAGGTCTAGAAAGAATGAAATGGCCATCCCTGGCGGACTCGGGGGTGCTGGAGATCAGCCCGGAAATGAACAGGTCACTGCCTCCCATCGCTGCGATTCCCCATGCCTCACACTGGACAGGTGGACGGCTCACACACCTCCAAAGTACAGCCACAGGGGATAGACAAATGAACGGTCATGATTACGCCGATCGAATAATCCAAAAATGATGCCCGCCGTACCTTCCCCCTGCTTCCTAGTTGCTGCTTCGTTCCCACGCAAGCTTTGATTCTTTCTTAGGCGGCTTATGGCTCATCATCTTGGCTTCGGCTTGGCTTGGCTTGTCATCATTAGAAGAAGGTGTGGCTTTAATGTGCTACTATTGTTTAGAGGCGTAATTAGTGGTGCGCTTGTTCCTCCAATCAGTCAAGCCATGGGGAATCCTGGAGGGAGGTCCCTGTAGAACACATCTGGATTGTCCATCTCTGTTATCGATGGTTCAGATTCATTTTGTTTTTTGACCGGTAAGTCTGTTTACGATCTAAACCATCAATTACGGAGATAAACGATCTGAATGTGCCATGCAGAGAACTGCCCTACAGAACCCCGGTTCCGGTTTAGTACCCCCACTCCCCAAGTGAGAGTAATTACATAACTTGGTTTGGCCATGTGCATCTCCAACAAATTTTATCACCACTCATTTATACGTGAGACTTATAATTGCCTGATTTGGGTAAATTGAAAAAATTGGTTTTTTGGTTTTTTTGGTTTTGTCCTTATTCAAAAAAAATTTGCATTTGTTAGTTTTCGGTCATTTTTTTGTGGTTTCTTGGCTTGTCTCGACGAGAGAAATCTAAAAAGTATAAAATTATTAGCCAAACTTAAAGTTTTGTAAATAAATACGAAAAATAATCCAAAAAACCGGTTTTTTGGATGTCATCTTCGTCTTTATTCACAAAACTTTAAGTTTGGCTAATAATTTTATACTTTTTAGATTCCTCTCGTCGAGACAAACCAAGAAACCACAAAAAATCGACCAAAAACTAACAAATGCAAAAAAAAATTGAATAAGGACAAAACCAAAAAACTAGTTTTTTCAATTTACCCAAATCAGGCCATGTAACTTGGTTTTTTGGTTTTTTTGGATGTTTTAGTTTTGCAAAAAAATTAACTTGTTCCACTAACTAGTTTTTTGGTTTTTAGTTTTGCAAAAAAACTAACTTGTTCCACTAACTTGTTCCATTAAACTAGTTTTTTGTATGTTTAGTTTTACAAAAAAAAAACTAACTTGTTCCACTAACTAATTTTTTGGCCTTTTTGGTTTTTAGTTTTGTAAAAAAACTAAGTAATTTTTTGTTAGTAGAATGAGATAATTTTTTAGTTAAAACAAAAAAATTTTTTTAGCGGAATGGACCTTAGGCATAGACTTCGCATAAGTATGCATGTATGTCACTATGAGAGGATTCAACCACGATATGAAGATGTGACTCTTTTTTTGGTACACGAAGATGTGACTCTTTAGTTCATTTTTTATTGTACGCCTAACTTTTATGGAGGAGGTCTAAAGTTTGACGCTATGGAAAAATGTCGAACCCTCTTTTGTTGTTAACTCACTAATTTGTACAGTAGAAAATTATATGGGTACACCATTTGTGCACTCTAAATACACACTACCCTAAGATGGCAAATGAGGAGAACCGCAATGTGGGGCTCACCCAAAACATGAGCCTTTACTCATTTGCCACCTTAGGGTGATGTGCATTCGGGGTGCACAAGTGGTGTACCCATAGCATTGTTGTTAATTTACCCACATTATTTCCACCGCCGGCGGAAACAAATGTTTCCTCCAAATCAATCACACGGACCGCTATGATTGATTTGGAGGAAATATTTATTTCCACTGTTGGCGGAAATAACTTACTCTCTACCCACTAATCCCCATTGATATGTACAATGTTGGCCAAATACTTCAGTAAATCTAATAAATTTTGGCCAAATACTTCAGGAAATGTAAGAGAATATAGGTTATTTGCAATAATGGTATATGAAAGGACTACGAATCTGATACGGATGTTGACAAAAAAGAGGTACACGTAAATTGTTCTAGACATCTGGAATATCAAAAAGCATGTATATGAGAGATTTTAGAAAGTGTGAGAAAATGATTTTTTTTTTCCAACCAGTTTAAGTATGGTTACATAACTTTCACTACCTTTCTAAAAACACAAATAAAATTTATAATCTTGTGAAAGTTATAACCCCTCATGACACTTCTCATAATGCCCATAATTTTTCATATCCTATCATGATCCATATTGTATGCAAGGCTAAGTTAGTAACTACATAAATCAATTTTGAGAATAAATTAGTTTTGTGAATAGACTCTCAATAACGTGTGATATGATAGTATGTGTCCTTGTTGCAACTTTTAGTGATAATATTTGTATTTCACTCAATTAAGCACAATTTTCGGTCATCGCTGGCATGCAAAAAGTAATTTAAAATTTTAAATAAACTCAAAAAGGTTGATTACCTAAGAAAATGAGGATAGATGTTTTGTTTTTCCCATTTGCTTATCCGAATAAACAGTTACATATACATGTCATTCAATATTAATTACATAAAAAATCTGTATTTAGGCAGAGTTTTCACGAAGATATTTTCAGTATTGTTAGACTACAAGTTGTTAAACTAGATGTCCTCAACTTTTGACACCGCAATATCTCTTCTTTGATTTCACAAATTGTAGTCCAAAAACACGATAGTAGAAAACTGACCCCTAGTATGAACAACTCTTAAAAATTGTAACGATATCCCAACACGTTGGCTTTAAAATGTAACCTCCCCTAGTCAACGATTGGATTGATCTTCCGTGATTAGTTGAGACGAGCGTAAAATTCGGTCATTAAAAAAAACCCACAATGTCCAAATGAGGTGTACCAAACCAAATTAAATGGGGGCAGTTCATTATGTTTCTACACTCAAAAACATTTTTCCCTTTTGACTTTATTTAGTTATCATGCGTGTTTAAGATTAATGATATCTTAGTATGATTACATTAGTTGACATATGTTCCCCTCTTTTGCCTATATTCCTCTACTACAGCCAAGAATAAGGAATGTCTCTCTCCACTGTAATCCAGATTATTTAAATCCTTAATCAGGATTACACAAAAAACAATTTGTGTGCGACTCCACCCGGCTTTTAGCCAATCCCAATTCCTACCAGTACCCTATTCTGTCTGTAGAGTCCTATACTCTAGAGAGAGAAAATTAATGGGTTTCTCTCTCTATATGAATCTGGTCTTCACTCTACGCGTGCACTGAGAGAAACAGATCATTTTTGCAGCAGAAATCCAAAGCCAAATCTCTGTTCTTCTCAATCTCTCTCTCTCTCCACTGTTCTTGATTCTTCATCCAGTGAGACAAATCATCACCTCTCTCACATCGATTTCTTTCAATGGGTTCTTTCATTAATTTGAGAAAGTTTAGGTAAAGGTTCGAAGAAACTCACAAGACTCTGTTTGGATTGAACTTTCTTGCCTTTTTCTTGGAGACTCTGGTGGTGCTCAAAAAATCCATTTTTTTTTCTGTTTGGTCAAAATATTTGGACCCTTTCGTTGTCTTTTTTTTCTTTATCTGTTTTGCTTTTTCCCCACTTCACATCGTCAAAAGGTTGAAACCTCTCATAAAATCCAACGGAAAGCCGTTTCTGATCTTGGAAAACTCCAACCCTTACACCCCATTAACTCTGGCAAAAAACCCAGAAAACCAAAACTTTGATCTCATCGTCGGTCATTTCTTCACAAACCCACAAATTTCAGGCGATTTTGTTGTCAAAAAATGATTCGGATCTCCAAATCCTCAAACTTTGAACTCAAACCCAGTCATTTTTAACAAACCCAATTCAACCCATCACCGAAAACCAAAAGTTCTAGCTCAAATCCATACATTTCATCAAAATACCCTCCGATTCCAACCCATACTGGTGCGAAAACATGCAAGAACCATCAACGTTCAGCCAGATCCAGCCCCAATTTCCAGAGCACGAGCAGTTGAAATGCCCACGTTGTGACTCAACCAACACCAAGTTCTGCTACTACAACAACTACAACCTCTCTCAGCCTCGCCATTTCTGCAAGAACTGTCGGCGGTACTGGACCAAAGGCGGCGCCCTCAGAAACATCCCGGTCGGCGGTGGAACCAGGAAGAACTCAAAACGCAGTTCGAACCCAAAACCCAAAACGACGCCGTCTTCTTCTTCTTCTTCCGTGCCCAAAATCGAGCAGCCAAGCGTGTTCAATGCGGGGGTGGATCAGGACCGTCGGATGCTGGACGTCGGTGGGAGTTTCAGTTCCCTTTTGAATGGGCAGTTTGGTAATTTTCTTGAGGGTTTGGATCCACATGGGTCGTTGGGTCAGTTGGGTGGAGAGTTTGGGGGAGACCCGAACTTGAATCCGAATTCGGAGCCGGGTCACCATGAGATGAGGAATCCACAGGTGGAGTTGCAGAGTGGTGGTAATAACCCAGAGAGTTATTTGGGTGATTCTAGCAATTGGGGTGGTGGCGGCAGTAATGGGTGGCCTGATCTTTCTATTTACACTCCAGGTTCGAACTTTCAGTAATTGTCATCAAATTTACAACTTTTAGGGTGAGAGAAAGAGAGTTTGTTTTGATCTAATTTTGTTTCTAAAATGGTAATGGGGTGTGATTAAGAGAACTCTAATTGGTACTTTATTAACTAAATAGTGGTATTTGTGAGGAGGGAAAGAGAAAAGCTTGACATTAGCATTAGGAAAATGGTTCTTTGGTTAGATCTTTTGTGTGGTGCTTGTGTAATTTGCATGTGTTTTAAAAGCAAAGAAGAGAAGAAATGTTTATTATGGATTGGTTTTGTTTGGTTTTGGGTTTGGTGTGGAGAGATGTGGTATTATCCCTAATGACTTTGACAAATGTGGTAATGTTAAATGCATATGTAAGCCTTGTATATTGTGTTTGTGTGTGTATGTGATGATTGATTGGTAGGATACATGAAAAGTTTCTCTGATAGTGTCCTTGAAAGAGAATTGAACGGTTCAGATTCACGTGATTGTGAATTTGAACCGTTTCTCTCTCTTTCTTGGACACTTTCTGGAAAATTTGTCATGTATCGTAACATTTTTGGTGTGTTTGTGTGGATATATGTGGCATTTTGATCAATTTACATGCAAGATTTGATGTTTTTGGTTGTTTGTGGATCAAGTTATAATCTTGCTTAATTTTGTCTTGGGAGGGCTAGACAGCTCAATTTCTCTCCACTTGAATTATTATTATATCTTAACCTAGCTTTCACTTTCTGTCTGATTGATTTCAAACAACCAATTCGTATCTTATGTTTTTTTCTGTTGACAATTCTCTAGGCTGTGTTTGGAAGTTAGGGAAAGAAAGAGAAAAGAAGGGAAAATAGGAGTAATTAAGAAGGAAATTATAGGGAAAATTGAAGAGAAAATGGGAGGAAAGTTAAATAGGAATTTGAATATTTTCCTTCTCTCTTTCTTAGAACCAAACAATGGAAGGGAAATTTTTTAAATTTTCTCTCCCTTTCTCTTCCTTTCCCTAAGAACCAAACATAAATTTAATTCTACCATGGTGGAAAATGAGACTATGAGACTGTACATGGGGTTGGATCAAATTTTGTATCCCTCAACTATTGATGACATTGACTGGATTAAGATACGTGTTTATTTGTACCATGCCTGTATGTGTTTACTAGATCTATTAAACTTGACTTGTTTTCTTTAGCTTAGAAATTCAACAATGTTTAAAAGAGAATACTTTGAAATCAAGCTTTGTGTACTTTTATCATTTTACAACCTTGTAACAGCCTTGAACCCTAAAACTTGGCATGATGGATGGAACCCGGGGCTCTATTGAGCGCTCAGCAGGCCCTGTTAAGCACATCTCAGTCGTTCAAATGTATTTTGGACGGTCCAGATTTGAGGGATGCCGAAGAGTGTTTACCTTCAAATTTGAGCCGTTTAAAACACATTTGGACGGCCGAGTTGTGCTCGGCAGGGTCTGCTGAGTGGAGCGCTCAGTAGGGTCCCTCAATTCGAATGGATGGTAAGTCTTGGACCTAGGGTTTTGCTCCCTTTAAGTCCTAGGTTCGAAACCAGAGTTCATCAATTACTTTAAGATCTGTCCATACAAAGTCATACTCTGGCTTCAAATGGGACCCACCTGTGCACGATGAGATTGATCCCGATGAATTAATCGAATTGCGCGTAATAATAAAGAAGAGAAGAAAACCTTTTGCAGTCATGGTTAATGAAGTAGTGCACTATAATATTGTTTCTACTTTATGGTACAAGTGTCGGGCAATATTGTGACAATAATATTTGTTGTATATTTATTTTCTAAATTTACCACATTTTTTTGCATGAAGCAAGAACTAGTTTTGGCTTAAGCCTTTGATGGTGTGTTGAGAAATTTTTGTGGGTGCATTTAAAGGTGAAGATGGTAGGTAGTGGGAACAAGTCCATGTTTGTTAAGGGTTGAACGGTCATGAGCGGCTCCTTCACGCGTGGGCCATAGCCCACGATCTATATATATATATATATATATATAGGTGGATTTTCTAGTCCACACCTCCCGGAAATAAGAAAAACATGATTTTTTTTGTGTTGCAAATTATTTTTGGAAAATCCGAGCCGTCCAATGTGTTCAGAAGGTGTTTTCAAGGGTCCACGCGGGAAATCTTCAAAAAAAAATACCGGGAAGGGATTGATCCAAGCAGTTTTTCGCAAAAACTGTATTTATATATTTTTTCGAAAACTGCTTGGATCAATCCCTTCCCGGTATTTTTTTTTGAAGATTTTCCGCGAGGGATCCTTGAAAACACCTTCTGAACACATTGGACGGCTCGGATCGTCAAAAAAAAAAAATTGGATCATGGAGGTTCAGAAACGGGAGGTCCGGACTAGAAGCCCTCCCTATATATATATATATTTTGGTACATCGGAATGGAAAAACAGAACAAAAACAAACAGAAAACAGACAACAAGAAGAACGATAAATCGGCAACAAGAATGATCAACATGATCGGGTTTCAGAGAAGAAAGATCTGCATCCAACTTCCACCGACGCCGCCGTCGCTCTTGCTACCGCCTGAGAATCACCCACCACAACCTCCAGCAGAAGCCAGATCTCAAGATCCATCACAGATTGGTGATGGTCAAACCAAAAATGCAAGAGATAGAGCGATTCAAACTCTCACGAAAAGAGTGACTCAACCCAAATCTACTTGGTAGGAGAAGAACCGGGGGGGTCTGCTGGAAAACCCTAAGAGAGAAAAGTGCAAAGCACTTTCTCTCTCTACCCTCTTACCCCTCTCTCGGCTGAGTCCTAGGAGTGCCAATACATATATTTACATTGATGGACCATTCTTTTTTTTCTTTTTCTTTTAGGGGTGCCCAGCCAGTTCACACGCATCTCGATTAGGTCCCTTCCCGGTCCAGATAAAGAAAATTTATTTACGCCCGGACAAGGAGATTCACAAGAAATGTTTTACTTGCGACCTGACTCCAAAAATTGAATCTTAATCAATTGTGTAGGGAGTAAACTCATTATCTGGACTTATGCTTGGGCTACATGTGGACCAATATAGGGTTTACAAAATTCATCTTCAACCAACCATTGCTGTGGGGCTATGAAAATCAACTAGGCCAATAATACAACATATTGGGCCCACTGAGAAAATTTGATCAATTGTTGAGGGTTTAAATTTGGAAAATCAACGGGGTTAGGACAATTTCGACGGTGATTGATCAATTAGATAAATTTGATGTGTATTCGTGGTACTCTGTCGTGATCGGATCCGGGGGTCCTTTAGTGAGTGAGCTCACTACATGCGTGTAGTGGGCTCTCTCGGCCGTCCGATCCGAGATCAATGGTCCGGATTATCTTACACTTTAAAAAGCATTTTTTACATTTACTTTAACTCCAATTTATCCGGACCGTTAATCTTGGATCGGACGGCCGAGAGAGCTCACTACACGCATGTAGTGAACTCACTCACTACAGGGCCTCCAATTCCGTCGTGATCTAGTCCGATGACAAGTGTTATCTCGTGAGATCTTATGACAGGGAAAATTGGCCTCCAAAAAAAGTTAGAAGAAATGTTTCATTTTTGCTCTTCTGCTATGTTTATTCATACACAGAAGCAATAGTGCACCATGTATGATTTTTTGGAATTTGTATTAACCTCTTTTTTGGTCATGTATTGGAGGAACTTTACAATCTCTCAAATTTTTTCTCCCATTATCATGGTTATAATCTCTCTACATAGAACTTAAACTTACAAAGTCATTGTAGTGGTTATATAACTCTTGTCGTAGGGCTGCAAACAAGCCGAGCCAAGTCGAACTTTGTAATACTTGAGTTTCTCGCGTTCATTTGCAGCCCTACGCTCCGCTCAATTGGACTGTTCTACATCGGAACCAGGCCCCCCTGTAGTGAGGGGCTCATTACAGGGTGTAGCGAGGGGCTCATTACTGGGTATAGTGAGCCCAGTTGACCGTCCATCTCGGTAATGAATGCTTAGATTTTAATCCAAACAATGGATGACTTAGATCATTTGGAGTTTGGAGAACTTCACGCTATCTCAACCCCAATTCAGTCCATTATCATGGTTATAATCTCTCTACATCGTTCTTAAACTTACAAAGTTATTTTATTGGTTATATAACTCTTGCGTAGGGCTGCAACCAAGCCGAGTCGAGTCTTGTCGAGCTTTGTAATGCTTGAACTGAGCAGACCGAGCCTTGAGCTGCCCACATTCGTTTGCAGCCCTACTATCAGCTCGATTGGGCTCGTCTGCATCTGCATTCACCCTAGTAGGGGCAAAAATGGTATTGTGGGGCCCTCAGTAGTAGTAACTGGCAAGGCACTTCTTCATTTTGTTTCAGAGATGCATTCAAAATGTGACTTTTTACCTGAGTTATTGACTTTGTGTTCTTATTGGTCCTGTGGCTTGCCACCCCACAATGGTAGTGGTCTTTATCAATCATTGACAATAAGGGATCCTACCCCCCAGTAGGAGCATTACCAGTGGTCCTTACCTTTACATAAGTAAAATAGTCGGCTAAACCTAAACAGTGTGGTCCTCCATTTTCCTGGGATCTAATGCTAGTATTAGAGCAACGAGGTTGCACTGTCCTAGTTGAATTTAGATCTTGGACACATGTTAGGTTGTCGGTTTTACCCCTTTTTCGTTTTGCAAACAGAAGAAAATTCAAAATTTTCATTGAATTATGAGCGATAAGATCAATTGTGACGAGACTTATGCTTACTTGGACTCGATTATTATCGATTGTATCAAACTGAGCGTCTCAATTTTCAACTCGTGTCTTTTCTTATGTAAAGCGTGATTGTGACATGTTTCAGCAAGTTAAGAATAATACAGTATTGGAGCTAATATGGTTGTTGGACTCTCATACTCAAGTTTAGAGCAAGTCTAAGTTTGGTGTCAAAAAATTTCATGGCCAACCTTATTCACATAATGTGTGTGAGCGGAAGCACGATGCAAGCATAAAAACGTCTTTCGAAAACATCTAAAATACATAATCCGCAAGAACGAGGATTGAGAGTGCAAGCGGCGAGTACTACTAAAGGATTATGTGGCTAACGTCTTTGTTTGATTGGCTACAGTATCATTTTTTGAGTACTTATAAAACAAGTGTCATTTTTTTGATTGACCTGTTCTTATAATAGACTGAGTGGCTATTAGGCTCTCGAACTCACCCAGACAAAGAGATGTGCACTGGGAATTGCACTATTAGAGGACGTGGGTGGTGTATTTAGAATCAGCAGTGTTACATACTCAAATTATACCCAGAAATTACTCAGAAATTGAAATGAGTGAGCCACACATTCCACTTGTGGGTACAATTTGGATTTAGAGTGTCCGAAATTCATCTGAAATTTCTGAGCACAAATGGCAGACAAATTCATCTGAAATTTCTTTTTTTTTTTATAATCGGATGTCTGGGCTAGCTTGCGCGCACCTCGACTAAATCTGAGAGACTAATCTCAACCCAAAAGGGGAACTTAGTAATTGACAATGAGAGCCATCTTCCTTTTCCATCTCTTGAATGAGTAGCAAATATGAGAGGGAACCATATCATTCAAGAAGCAGGCTTAGTGGTGCCCACTGCTACAATAGGAGAGGGAGAGATTATGGACCATCATATAAAACCATCTTTCTTGAAAGAAAAATTGACCTCATTATCACTTCTGGTACTGATTGCATTCATGCCCTAGGCTACACTAATCATGGTGTTTGTTCATCACAAGCAGCACGTTCAGGAAAATCAAATCATAGCCCAACGTATTCGCCACTGATTAATTCTTCCCACCAACTATTCTTATTTTCCTCGTTAGTTATCAAAACAAAAGGTCGGTCCAAGTGTTTGCTTCTTTGACGGGACTAATAGTGAAAGAGATATATAATCTCAGGTTGAAGCGTCAATTGATAATTCAATTATCCCCCCTTCTAAAACACATAGAGAGGATAAGAGTGAATGAATTGGATTTAGATGATGGCAGGATTAATAGGAAAACTAATGCAAGTGGATTATAGACCGGTTCGGATGAAAGAACCACCAAGATTGGCCAAGTCAATGGTATTCAGAAACAGGGTTATGACAGTCGATATCTTGAAATACATTTATGAAGATACGGCAAGGGCGGAACCAAGAATCTAATCTACATTGGGCTAACTCAAACTTGTACATAAATACGTAAATGTTTAAAAATACACAAAAGAAAAACACAAAAAACGTACACTATTGAAGTTGGACTTTATGATGTTTTTCGAGAGTAGAATTCCAATACCGTTTGATATCTTCAACAAGATTTTTTTCAATGAAGAAAATCGTCCTCCGTTTGTTACACATATTAGTTTTCATAGCTAAAAATGCTCTTTCCGTAGTTCCCATGGCAACAGGAAGAGTTACAGCAAGACGAATCACCCTTTCGATCAAATGATAGTTCTCTGACTTTTTTTGTCTCAACTAATCCTCAACATAATTAAAAAATGGTGGACATATTCTAGAATTTCTGGTGATAAGGTACATCAAGCTTGTAGTGTTCCAACTGCAAGTTTAGATAATGTCTCTGTTATGTAGTGAAATCATCAAGATAAAATTTCTTGGCATGAATGCAAATCTTATCAATCTCAAATGATTTAAAGTCATCCTTAGGTTCTAAAGCCGACAGGACCGGCCCTGAGGTGAAGCCGGAGGTGCGGCGGCTTTAGGCCCATAATTTAAGCAAAAATATGAGGGCCCATTTTCGATGGAAGTTTCTGTTACTATATATATAAACTTAATACTTCTGAAAAGTAGGTAGAAAGACTGTCACGGTGGTACGTGAGCTTTTGCTACAACCCTGGTGAACCAGGTTCAACTCTTGGATGGGCCCTTTTTTGATAGGTTAATTTTTTTTTTCCCCCTAGTTTTCTTCCTCATGCAACTCTTGCATCACTTATATTAGTATAAATTAATACGGAGTAAAGCTTTTTTAGTGGTAGATGTTACTCAAGTCCAATGTTAAAATAATTTGCACACCATATTTGATAAGTCTTTTTTTAATATTTTGTTTCATTTATTTTAATTTTATGTTTAACTTTTACTATCAAATTCACAAAATAAATCACTTTTGACAATGACAAATGAACTAAAATAATTTTTTTAATCAACAAACTTCAATAGAAAATGCTTAAATCTTATAATTTTCTATCGTTAAAAATCGTAATTTTTACCACTATAGATATTAACATTAGAAAAATGCATTCTATGAGCAGTAATTCGGAAAAAAAATCTCTAACTGTATAAAAATTTAAAAGTTTTTGTTCGTTAAATTAACAAGATAAAATACCGTGTTTAATTTTTATACCATTTATTAACCACTTCTATTGAATTTTTCTTCATTAAAACCAAGGGCCCTATCTTTTAAATTCGCTTTAAGCCTCCCAAATGTCAGGGCCGGCCCTGAAAGCCGAGCCAAGGATAAGGAGTTCCACTACCTCCTCGTTGAATCTATTATTCAACTCCACAAATTGAAAATCTATTGCAGTGTTGAATATATCAATGCAGTAATAATGCTCAACTGTGAGGACGTCCTTTTGCTGACAAGTGCAAACCCATAGTTGTTTTGTAACGAACACCCATATCGGGTATATCAATGTCGTAGTGTGTGCAAATTGATTTCAGATACATCAGAAGAGGGCCCAAACCCTCTTCCTTCAAGATCTGAAGGAGTGCTGTTGAAGTTGAGACCAAGTCCATGGCATTTAAGATGTCTAGATTTTTTTTTTTTTACAAGGCTCGACAAAGCAAATTAGTGATTCTCATAATTTTATGCATCAATTGCAAAATAAATTATCGCAATTAAAGCACATCTAGCTTGCCCACGTATAGAGTTATTGGAGCCCTCCTCAAACATCATTTAAAAAACTTTAATAGTTGCACTACACATATCAATCAAGCTGCAAATAGAATCAAAATGAGAGCTCCAAGTCTCCAACGAGTTGTTTCAGGTCGATGAAAAGTACCATCAAATAATAGGGGAAAATCGACTCACCGAAAAAGAAGAAGAAATTCTGGCTCAGTTATGCACCCTTTCTTAGTGAAAGTGAGGGCAAGGAACAAGGACAGTATTTCTGGTCACTTTGATCGATACAACAGCTGGTTCTAGCATAACCCTGTCTTATTTCAGAAGCTTTTCGATCGTTGAGTATTCTTCTAATTTCTGGTGACTCACAACAGGTGTGCAAAACCTTAATTTTTTTTTATTATGGGTTGTTGAAAAGTGAAATCGAGCAGCATACGAGGGTTTCGACCCTTTCTATGCTAGAAAAAAAAAATCCGCAATTTATCTTTTATTTCGTTTTGGCCCATACACAAAATATGGTATTGAACCGAATCATACGTGTTAAACTTTAATAAGGAATGCGGAAACGGGTGGTTCGGATTACCTTTAACGAACTTTTACCGAACTCTTTTGGTAGATGGATTACATACTCCGGCATGCACTTGAATAGCAACAATCTCTTGCGATGGAGTGATACTACGGGGTTCGAGTATCACCCTCTATTCCATGGTGCAAAAGCTCCGAATTGCTATTTAATGGCAGAGAGAGAAAACTAGGGAGAGAGTTTCATAGAACTCAATAACTAATAATATTGTATCTATATTATGAATATGCTGCAGGAAAATATACAGAGTGAACATCCTAGATACTTTAGAAGTCCTATAATCCTAAGAGAATAAGATCACTTCAACTTCTTCTATCTTATCTCAAAGATAGGATATGACTATAATAAATGGGTCACCAGATCATGCCCTCATGGGCTACCCGATTTAGTCCCGGCCCCGGCCCAAATTCCAACAGTACGATTTGAATCTGGAGTCGTGTTGGGTTGTTCAAAGGAGATTGATTAGTGGACAATTTTTTGGGTGGGTGTTCATTTAGATTGGGTTGGGTTACACAAAAAAATGAGATGGGCTATAACTTTACATATAATTTTTTTTTCCCTTTTTTTTCAACCCACCTGGGCTGCCCACCTCTTCGAGGTTCACCCATTGTCATGCGCATTATGTGACACCTGGCTCTCGAGGGGGAGAGTCAAGTTGTCTCGCATTGCTTGATAGATGTGAAGTTATGTGCTATATATATGACCATGCAAGATTCCTCGCATTAGACAAGCCTTTTCTTGGGGAAATCCATGAGAAATGAAGCTGTGCGCTAGTCACTTGGACATACAGTTGCGATCAAACCAACAAACCCATAATACACAAAGATAATCAAAATCAGAAAACATGAATTCGAGACACACAGATTTTTACATAGTTTCCCAATTATATAGTTGAGTACACCCACGGTTCACACCAATTTTCACCATGTGTCAAATGAAGAAAGAGTACAATTTACGTCAGAAAAGTGCGACCCAAATCAAATCAGGCTTCACAAGCCCAACACAGTTACTAGATCATGTGGTGCGCGTTGTCGTTCATCCAATTTGCTCAAATCCAAGGTTGAGCATGCATGCCAACAGGCAACAGGGCAAGGCTACAATTTTCAAGTATGCAATGAGCAGCACTAGGAATCGCTACAGGGAATTAGGGTTGCCTCCCCTGTAAGTTTCGTGATGTCTTCCTCCTATGGTGAGATAGGATTGTCTTCATCCTTCTGAACCGATTTTCCTTGTCACCAACAATGATTTGTCAACAATTCATGGCTAAATGAAATGGGGAATTGCACAGAGGGAGCAAATAGCTTTAACTGGACCGAACTAACCAGTTTCTTGATTAACCCTTACCCAAGCAACGTAATGCCCAGAAAACAACACTTCTTCTACCCTTGTGATACTTCAGTGTCAAGCGCAAATTTTTCCGGCACAGCAGCTTATACTCAGAGTTAAAGATCTCTTGGAAGTACATTGCATTACAAATGGAAGTATCAAACAGTGTCCGAGAGTTAAGACGTCTGGAGTTTCCCTCGCCCCCATCTTGGCCATACCGCAGAAGCTGAGGCACATCCTGGACGGAACAAAACAAGAGACCTTTAATCCAAGGATAGAAAAGCCTAATCAACATTGATCGATCTTGTCTTGTTCTCGAATATGTTTAGATGAATCGTTACTTCAATTTGATGACAGCTCCATAAACAGAAGAGAAATTTGAAAGCACGACGGGTACTCACAGAGAGTTGGTGTTTTTGTACATTTAGATATTGAGTTAAGTACCTCTGCCTCAGTCATCTTGGCATTGAAGTAAAGCCAGAAGCTAAAATCATGAAAGCAAAAGGCAAAGTATATGCCAGGCGAGGAGATTCGTCTGGGTTCTTAACATCCAACTCCAATGGATAATCCACTTTGTGCAGAATACATGAAAATGAAGCCAAGAGGTGATCAATTGCCCAATTTTGAGTGTACTGATGCAGTGTTTTTAAGAAACCTATAAACTCAACCGAAAACTGAAGTTGCCCGCAGAATATTGGCCTTCTGATTTGTTTCCATTTTCCAAGAAAAATCACACAACTTAATGGTGAACTACGTAACATCCTTGCAAGAGCATTTCAAAGTAACTACAGCCATTGATTGATACTCAAACATTTTTAAGAGAATTGCAAATGCAGAATCAGTCGTTAATCGGATCCAGTACCTCAGGCTTAGGGCATATTCACCTGCTACAATTATCTTAGAAACAAATGTGAAAACTTGACACTTCCGTGATGCAAGGATTAAGGATACATCACATGTGTCTCGTACTCTTTGAACATTCTACTTCATCTTTTAGTCTGTGCAGCCCTTTGTCATGACACCAAACAGGCAAGTATCAAGATTTTGCAATATGTACAAACTCAGAAAAAGCCCACTCGATCTCTTGGCTTTTTGAGCGAAGATGATTAGGATGAAATTATTAAGTTCTCGCTATTAGCAGAACTAGAACTACAGCAGTAGCTAAAATGGAAGACACACACGAGATTTACAAAGGCAATTTGCTTTTTCAGCTTATTCGGTAACGCACAAGGTAAGTCTTACACTCCTTTACGAAGTCAAATTGGGGTGTCATTACACTTCTAATCACGGAGTGTCTATACACTCATTTGCCTGCCTTTCATGCATGTTATAATTTTAGGTATATTCAAATTGTAATTAGCATATCGCTACAAAAAAAAAGCCAAATAAAATTCCATTTATCCTTCAAAATCCAAAAAATTGAGCCTCTCTCCTAAGATTTTGCCTAGTAAATTTTGCAAAATGAATTGAAGAATATCATTCAGTATTTCAGACATTGGTACAGTTCTTTCTTGATTTGGTGCTTCGTATTTCAGTTCTTGATCCATTGAGGAACTGTAACTTTTTGACCACCCACATACTAGTTGATGAAGCAATATCATTCTGTTTGGTCCAGCATCAGTTGCACTCATTTATGCCTGGGAGGTATACCTCCGATTTGTTTGTTTAGTTGGATTTTTCCGCTGATCGGATCGCTTGGTTTTTTTCTTTCTGTTGCGTGAGTTCGTATGTGCGCGTGTGTGATTGCTGTGGTTTTGCCTGTGCGCGCATGTAGTTGTTCGACCTCTCTATTTCGGGGGAGGGGAAATACTATGTCCCCTCCCCCGTTGAGCAACTTTCCCCGATTGGACCCATCCTTTCCGATTGTTTCACGATTGTGGTTAAGGCAATACATGATTTTGCATTTCCGTATGCCCACTCGTAGTACTTTTATTGTCAAAAAGTTTTTTTTAGAAAAATCCTCCTGCATGCATGTCACATGTCTTTTTAAATCATCAAAGTGTTTTTGTTGCATGCTCCTTGCATCTAACATGTGTTCTTTAATTCTCAGTCAAGCACTGGCTTTAGGTTGTCCGAAACCAGTGCTCATGTGTGATTGCTATGGTTTGGCCTATGCGTGCATGTAGTTGTTCGACCTCTCTTTTCCTCCTTCCTCGTCGGGCAGCTTTCCCCGATCGGAATGGGCCTTCGTCTGTTTCGATCGTTTCACAATTGTGGTTGAGGCAATGCTTGGTTATGCGTTTCCGCATGCCCTTACGTTGTACTCCTTTTTTTGTCAATTTTTTTTATAAAAATCCTCCAAGCATGCATGTCATAGGTCTTTTAAAAATAATAAAATTAAAATGTTTTTGTTGCATGCTCACTGTATCACCCATGTTTTCTTTCCCACACGAGTATTAGTTTTAGGTTTTCTGTTTTGTATCGATCTGTTCAGGGGCATTGCCTTCCAGTTTTGTTTACTTTTGGTGGAGCATGGTTTGTTTGGGTATCAATTGGATACAACGGCGGTGGTGGTTATAGTTCAATTTATTTTTTGTTGTGGCGGATTGGATAGTGTTCAATTACTGGTGGGTTCTTGGTATTTTTGGGTTTGGGAAGGGAGTGCTTAATTAGGTGTAATTAGTTGCTAATAAGCTTAGGATACACCTCACAGATGAATATGGTTTTCTCGTCGGTAGTTCCCTTCAAATAACCACAGTTGCATTTCTTTTTGGTAGATAGTCTACCGATTCTTAGAGCTCTGTAGTTGGTTTTGGCCATCTAGTTGCATGATATCTACTCGTGCCAGAGAGCTCTCGCCTTAGATGCTTCAGATTTTCAATTAATATCAGATACTTGGTTGTATCAGTCAGTTCTTGTTTGATTTCAACGTCAAGCATGCAGTTTCTCGACTATTGACAACCGGATGTCTTCTTATATTTCTTTAGTTGTTTATATGTCTTAACTGTGTGTTGGGAGACTCATCATCCATGGACCTACCGTGGTATAGCAGCGAATCGACACCATACTTTGATCATGGACATTAGACATGTAGAAGCAATCTCTTGCTGGGTGTATCATTCATTTGTTTATCTGTCTTATGTTCTTCTTGCTTGTATTTAATGGTGCACATACATCAGGCTTATGCCGGGTTTAGGCCAAGTTTATACTGCATAATAACGAGATTTGTGCATTCCCAAACCCTGCTCATTTATAATCGAGCTTCATTTAATTTGCCCAAGCCCAACTCAAATTTAATTTTAATTTCTCAGATTCGTCCAAGAAGTCCATTTATTTTCCTAAAGCATAGTATCATAAATTTAAATTAATCAATCATAATGATTACCATTACAATTCACAACCGTAATAATATACTTAAAGTTCTAAGTTCTTATAAAAATATTAAAAATAGACCTATATATCAAAGTACAATTAAAATACTCAAAAGATGGAACTCTCCAACATCCATCAATATCTCTATATAGTATTAAAAAAAATATTATTTAAATCGGGTCAGGCAAGGCCAGGCTTGGGAATTTCTCAAACGCAACCCATTTATTAAGCGGGCTTAAATTCTGAACCCAACTTGCCCCTATGAGCCTGAATATTTATCCCAAGCCCTAAAAAAGCCGGGTTGAGTTGGGCCCAGCTCGATCCTATGAGCCTGAATATTTATCCCAAACCCTAAATAAACTAGCTAAGTTGGGCGGGCTGACCGGCTACCGGGCCGATGTGTAACCCTATCTGTGTTATGTCTTTTCATCTGTTGTCGTTGTTTATATGCGGTAGGTTGTAATAACCGTATTATGACATGAAATTCTATCTCTTTTACCCCCAAAATATGAAGAATGCAAAACTAAAAAATTATATCCAAAAAAGCTCTTTGAATTCTGATTATGCTTTCACATACAAAATATGTTATTCATACTAAAAATATTTTTACAGACTTTGATCATACAAATATTCGTAATTCACGTTATAATTCAAAATCTCCAAGACATGCCTAATATCCAACTATAGATATAGAACAAAATTTCTGTTTTAAGTCGGGAAATAAATGTGTAAATGTGTAAATGTGTAAATATGAAATTTTCACTAAAAATACCGTTTCTTATGGTATTTTTATGTATGTTGTTTCCGTTGATGTCAAATCAATCGACAATGACTTATGAAAAATACTAAATATACTGCTTAATTTTTTAAAAAATATCAAAAATATCGCAGTGAACGGATTTAGTGATTTACTACACTAATGGAAAATAAAAATAAAAATATAGAGGTAAATTAGAAATAACACTTGTAAGCATAATTTTCCCTTCGGGGTATCACCAAATTCGATTCCCTCTCCTCTCTCTCGCAGACCTTTCTTCCCCTTTCAACACCGTCACCCACCGGACACAACAAACCCATAAAACCTACCCTATAGCTCGTCGATTCGGCCCCCACAATGTACGGACCCTCCGCAAAGCTGGGCCGCGGCGGCGGAACCAGCGGCCGGGGCGGAAGCGTCGGTAAACGCCCGGTGCCTATCCACCGCCCATCCTCCTCCTCCGGCCGCCTTTCCGTCGGCGGCGGCGGCGCTGGTCCCCGAAACCGTACATCCGGTGGTCCTTCTACATCGGCCCCGTCATCGGCGTCGGGGGAGGAGGAGAGGTTTAGTCTAGTCACTGGAAACCCTCTCGACTTCGCCATGATTATACGCCTCGCGCCGGACCTTGTGGAGGAGATCAAGCGCGCCGAGGAGCAGGGTGGTGCGGCGCGGATCAAGTTCGATTCCAACCCAAACAATCCTTCTGGAAACGTATGTTTCCTTTGAGTTATATAATTATATATAATTGTGCAAATCCTTAAAGTTTGATAATATATGGGATAGTATAAAATGTCAATGAAGTTAAACTGACCTTGGAATTTTTGTGCTTAATGTTGAGTTGTACATACTTTGCTTGATACTTTAGTCACTGCAGTAAATTGTGTTATTTGGAAAACTAGGGCAATTGGTAGCATCAGAAATGTTAGTGAATCGTACCATTGATGGATATCGCAAGAATTGGGTAAGAGCAAGGGGAATAGAATATGAATACATTGCAACTGGTACCTAAGTTTGATCTTAAACTATATATTGTGTAAATCCTTCAAGTTAGATCTTGTTGTAATCTAAGTCACATTATATGCGTGCGTCACTGGGAGTGCAAGCGTGAAAGCGTCTTTGAAAAATATGCCAAAGTATTAAAATTTGCGAGAGCGAGTATTGAGAGCGTGTGCGAGATTGAGAGCACGAGTTGCGAGGCCACAATTATTGGACTAAGGTTGTGATAGTATAGAATGTCCATGAAGTTAAACCAAGCTTGGAATTTTTGTGCTTAATGTTGGAGTGGTACGTACTTTGCTTGGTGCTTAGTCATTGCAGTGTATCTTGTTTTTTGGATAACTAGGGCAATCAAGACAGGTAGCATTGGAAACTTTAGAGATTTGAACCCTATCTGGTGTATAGAGTTGTTTGGTTAGATTGAATATATATATTTGCAGTTCCTTCAAGTTTGATCTTGTAGTAATTATATAAAATGTCAATGAAGTTGAACTGAGCTTGGAATCTTGGTGCTTAATATTGGAGTTGTACATACTTTGCCGGGTGCTTAGTCATTGCTGTATTTGGAAAACAATGGCAACCGAGACTGGTAGCATTGGAAATGTTAGTAAATTGAACCTTGTATGGTGCTTAGAGTTTTTTAGGTTAAATGTTGGAGGGATGTTTTCTTGGTGCTTGGGCATTGCAATTTGTGGTATATTATGTTTTTTCGGAAAACTAGGGTAATCGAGACTGTTATTAAATTGGTCCCTATCTAGTGCTTAGATTTTTTACTAATTAGTTGGCTCAGTTCGGCTTAACATTTTGGATTCCTGGATATGTAAATTTTTGGTTCTAGGTACTTGAGCTTGTTGTGCACTGTTTAGCATCGCCCAGTTAAACGATTTAGTTGACAACTTTTAGAATTAAACCGATTCAGGGTTAATGAACATTATGCTTGAGGCTTCAGTAAACGCATTAGCACTACGAGCTAGTGGTGGATAGTAGGTGATCACTTTTGCAGGCTTAATGCAGAGGCAGCCCAAAAATTCTGCATCACTAAAGAAGGATAGCATGGAAAGGGCATGTGCGAAGAAAAATATTTTGCTGGGAGAATATTTTGCTTGTTCACTGTAGTCAGCCGTGTAGGAATATCCGTTACATTTTACTGAGCTTTGTTCTAAATACTAGGGACAGCTATGTGAATTACGTCTCCGTAAATCAAGCCGCCTAATGTCAGGTAGACCTCCCCTGCACCAACCTTTTAGCAATCAATTGATCATAGTTTTAACTTTTGTTGCATCAGGTTATTGATGTGGGCGGAAAGGACTTTAGGTTCACATGGTCACGTGAAATGGGAGACCTTTGTGACACATACGAAGAGCGCCGAAGTGGTGAAGATGGGAATGGCTTGCTTGTTGAATCGGGGTGTGCCTGGCGCAAGCTTAATGTACAGCGTGTATTGGATGAATCAACTAAAAACCATGTTAAAATGCGGTCTGAGGAAGCTGAAAAGAAGTCAAAATCGCGAAGGTATGTTTGGAATTTAATTTTTAGAATGTCTTCTTCATGCTATACACTGGATTAATTATGTTATCTCTTTCTCTCATTAGTTAAACGCCAGTTTTACACACACATCTATATGCATTAGTAGTTTCTTTTGCCATAAAGTCGTTATGTTTGCTAGCCACATGCCTTGGTAAGTTGTAGTTTTGTGGGTACATACAGGGATTTTCACCAGTTGAGATTGGTCCTTCACTGGTCGCCATTCTAATTTCCATTCTCGCGTTTGCATAGAATATTGTGTAATTTATCCATTTTTTCTACTACAAGTACCTGGGCAAGGCTCCTGTTTGACGTAAATTTCCATCTTTAGGTTCCTGTTGTGGTTTTATATAATAGCCTTATAATTGGCAATCCAAGCTTAACTGATTCTGGGGATGCTCATGTTATCACACAAAGGATTTGTTACATTGCAATGGTGAAGGCTACAACTCGAAATTTCTTGGTACTTTGGTACAGTTCTCTCATATTCGATTCTTAGAAGGCACGTTTCTCCATTATTACCTTGTGACAGAAGTCCAATATCGGTTCTGTGGAACAGCTAGTTTTAGTGGATGTCTTGGGAATCTCGGTGTTGGCTCCTTCCTTCGTGGGATTAGTTTCAAGATATTCTGTCACATCTTTGGTTTTTATGCAAGGGGAATATGCTTCACAGATCATCGGGTTTAGTTTCTTAGGATCATCTGTTTTGGCAGACCGCATTATAAGTCTAAATGTTAATACAATATGTTAGACGATAAGCTTGTTTTAATGTGCCATCCACCCCTACGGTTGAGAGCATGTATTTTCAAGTCAAGGGTATCAGTCACAATGTCGCATCACGAAAAACAGAGATTCGCTAGTCTAGTTGTCCCAAATGCAAAGAAAGCTTGAGACTTAACAGGTTCTTTGTCTCTTCATTTGGTGTATGAATAAACACATCGCTTTTGAATATGTGTTGATGATCCCTCATCACATAAAAAAGGTCAGTTAAGAATCCATGCCTCCATTCTTCTTATTAGCATTGGAAATCTAGTCGTTGGGTTTTTCTTCCAGAAGTTGTTGTATTGTTGTGTTGGATTTCACTTTGCGATGGGTTGATGCGGAACAATGGTGCCAGCTTACAACTAGCAACATTTTGTACTTTTACTAGCATGCGACATTGTGGACCTCCTCACTGATCATGTTAGGAACGTTGTCCTGATCCCTTTAGGTCAAGATGTGTTTATTGTGTTGAGAGTTGGTTGATGCCAAAGAATGGTGCCATCTTACAGTTTGGAACATTACTGTTACATTCATGACTATGCACTATTGAAGACCTCCTCACTGATCATGTTTGAAACACTGTCCTGACTCCGACAAGTGAAAGATGTGTGAGTGACGGTGACAAAGCTTTCCCTAAGCTTTAGACCTTAAGCTTTTAGATCATTTGATGGCTAAGATTTTAACAAGTTGTGAAGCAAGTTGTTCACTATTTTTTCTTCCTGTACCTAGAGTGCCTGAAAACCGGTCTTAATCTTTCAGATTATCTGGATGATTTATACTTGATGTCGTATTGATCATATTTTCTTGGCCACAGAGCGATTGTCTTAGACCCTGGAAACCCATCAATGAAGGCATTAGCTGCTGCGGAGTGTAAGTTTGTTTTTAAATGCTTTTTTAGGTTGATGCTTTCAATATTCTAACCTTTTTACAGTATCATGTACCTAACATGTTTTTCTTGTCTCTAGCTAACCCATGGAGGAAGCCTTTCAAACAAAAGGAGCCTGAATTCAAAAAGAGGAAAATTGAAACGCCTCCAGGTAGTTGATGTTGTTAATGCACGTTTCAGCTGCTGCTTCAGAAATTTTGCTTGTTTTTAACAACTCGCATATTTGTGTATTTCGTGGTTAACTTTTTTTTATTTTTAATATCCCTGTTATTCTTTTGTATCATTGGCAGTTGGGGCCCCTCCTAAATCTGTTTATAAACCTAAATTTCCCTCGGCAACCCCTTTGAAGGGCAGGCCTTCGGTTTCTCCTCTACCTTCCCCACCTGAGCATTCTGTTCCTCCTGCGTCTCCGTTTGGAACAGGAAACCTTAGTAAAGGTCGTACCAGTGTTGAAGACGTTATGTCCATTCATTTTACTAGTAAAGAGAATGCTACAAGCTCTGTGAAAGAAATGCCAAACAGGGCCATTAGCGGAGCACTACTGGAAAAACCAGCACGCAAGGGGAATTTAGGAGCTAAACCAATGGATATGCAGAGCATGCTGATTTCACTACTTTTGGAGAAACCTGAGGGTATGAGTCTAAAGGTAAGCACGGAATAATTACATGTCGAATTCGTTGCTGCAACTAATTCCATCACCTTTGAATAGGAATTCTTTAACTATTAAGTTTTTGTTGCATCCCTTGTGTACAACGGCCTTGTTAACTAAGTTTTTCTCTTTCTACCTTTTTTATCCCATCTGGTAGGCTTTGGAGAAAGCTTTAGGAGATACAATTCCCAGCTCTATAAAGAAAATTGAGCCAATAATTAAAAAGGTAAGCAAGCGGTCATAATCCTTCATGCATTGATTGTAAGAACAGTTAATGTATCATGTGTTTTCTCATTTAATTTGAGCATCAGATTGCAACTTTCCAAGCGCCCGGAAGGTATATCTTGAAGCCAGGAGTGGAGCTGCAAAACTACAAGAAACCTTTGTCAGAAAGTGGAAGGTACCTGACCTTTTCTATAGTTCCTACTGCTTTCCCTGATTCTCCAAAGAATAATAGTGACATTGTTTAAATGTCCTATACTATTTTGGATTGAAGTTAATAGAAAACAGAAACCGGTGCTGTTGAAGTGTAGTTTATTGATTCATCTCTACATATGCATCTGCCCTAAGGAAAAGCATGAACTGAACCAGAATAATAAAGGAGCTGTACTACAACAGAGTCCTATATTTTGATGAACTACTTTTAAATTCTGTCCTCCACTCTAGCATAACTTTTTATTTGCTCGTGCTTATTTTTCTGTCATTTGATTGCTTATCAATATGCTGCTACTAGAAAGAGCAGTCCCCAACTGTGTGCTCTCAATTCATTAATCTGGGTGCTGTTTATTACATCTTTATCGATTTTCATTTTGTAATTTCTTATTATTTTGTTGTGATAATTAAAGTTTTTGGATGAAATTATCAATGCATCCTGAATTTATCTGATGTTTGATGATATTTCTTTGCAGTTCTCCTGAATATAATCACCACCAAACACCAGCCCCTGAGGACAAGCTCAACGACATTTTTGCTCCCACTCCAAACTTTGCAGAGAAAGCTGCTCCCGAGGAATTGGAGAAACAGTTGCAGTTAGAGTCTAACAATGGAGAAGAAGTGGATCCCGTGGCAAATATCAATATCCAACATCATGTTCACAATCTTTTTGGTGAGAAAAAGGTTTCTGACAAAAGCGAAGGTCCAGCAGGTAGCTCCAGTGACAGTGGAAGCGACAGCGATAGTGAAAGTGACAGCAGTGATAGTGGAAGTGACAGTGGAAGCAGAAGCAAAAGTAAGAGTCCAGTGGGGAGTGGGAGCAAAAGTAGCAGTGACAGTGAAAGTGATGCCTCTTCTAACAGCAAGCAGGGCTCTGATGAGGATGTTGATATCATGACAAGTGATGACGACAAGGAATTAAAGCCGAAATTGCAAACTTCTGAACCAGGGTTTTCTACATTACCAATTCCATGGAGGACTCCTGATGTTGGGTTTGTACAAAACGGAATTGATGAAAAGCAAGATGGCAGCGGCTCTGATCTAGTTGAGATTGAAAAAGATTTTCCTGGTGAGGTATATGAAACTGAAATGCCGGTTTTTGGGAATTCAGTTTCTAATATAGAGGGTGAAAAACCTGTAGAAGACATTAGAATTTGTTCACCTGATTACCATGAACATCAAGAGAGCCAAGTTTACATAGACAAATTGTTTGGTGAAACAGAAAATATTGTTAGGGAGAATTCCAAGAACAAGAAAACTGAGAGCTCCAAGAGGATATCCAAAGGTAAATCTAAAAGGGGTTCTCATGTAGAGCAGCTTCATGAGAAATCTGAATATTCAAAAAGATTAAAAGTGGGAAGTCTGCCTCAACCAAAAATTTCTCAGGGTAGGGAATCTCCCTTCCTAGAGAGTCCAAAAAAATTATCACCTGAAAGGGTCAGTGAAGACCATTACAAGGGCCAAACCACTGAAATTTTGAATAGAGGCTCTAGGGATGGAAATGCTGATTCTGGCTTACAAAAAGGCTACATCCAAGGAATTCATAATGTATCTGCTTTAGATTATCAGGGGTCAGGACGAAAGGGTGCTAATATCAGTGCACGGGTTAAGGCTACTGACACAGCAGACAGACCTGGAATACATGCAGAGAGCTTGGGACGTGGCACCAAATATTCTGAAAGGACTCATAAATCGCAAGAGGGTTTACCCGCTCAAAAAGATAGACTTTCAAGGGAAATACAAGATGAAGGTTGCAATACCCAAGATAAAAAGATGCCAAGAAGTTCCAAGGAAAGTGATATTGGAGACAAACACTCAACAGTGTTCAACTCGTATAGCTATGGGAGACATGGTGAACTAGGTGGGAAACTAAAAGAGCCTAGAGAGGTTTCAAACTCATACATGGGGTTTTCCCCAAAGGATAACAGCAGAAATGATGTCGAAAGATTTCCCATCATAAATGGAAGAGACAAAATACTTCAAAGAGAGCTTTCAGACTTGGAATTGGGCGAACTTCGCGAGCCTTTGCCTGAGGAAACACCTAGGGCTAAGAAGAAATTTGAGAGAAAAAGTTCATTTAAACAGTCAGAGAATAGACCAAGCCCGTCAGATGACTTTAATTCAGAAAAGAGCAAGGTAAAACGTACTGGAAAAACAGTTGTAGACTCAGGAAAGCCCTCACCACCAAATTCAAGGGTTGGACCCCCTAGAAATCCAGAGGGTTCATCTAAGAGGACTCCTGAACATTGTGCTGAAGATTTAACGAGACCACCGCACAGGGTTGTGCAATCTCAGGCCCAAGGGCCGCAGCACCTGTCAAGGGTAGATCGTTCAGAAGGTACTCAAAAATCAACAGACGTGAGTGGTAAGCTTAGGCATAATGAAGCTAGACCAACCCACGTGAACGGGCTAGAAGGGTTTGGAGAAACTCATAAGGAAGCATCTGTTATGGCATCACAACTGCATGACACTAAACAGGGGCCAGTTTTTCATCTTGCGAAAGAAAGCAAAACACAGAAGCCAAATACAGTGACTGATTCGAGTGATATACGTAAGGATACATCTTTAACAGAGAATAATGAAGGGGGTCTGAAGAGGACGGAATCTTCTCCTGATGGCATTAGTTGTTCATATTTTAACTATGAGAAGGAGCAGCCGGAACTTAGGGAACCAATAAAGGACTTTTCTCAGTAAGTAGTCTTTAGGGTTTCTTGATTTTGTTATCATGAATTCTTTGTCTTTTATCTTCTCTATGTCACACAGTCACCTAAGGTTATGAACTCTGCTCACATTTTCTGGTTTTCTCTGTCGTTATGAATCATTAGGTACAAAGATTATGTGCAGGAATATCGTGAGAAGTATGATAGCTACTGCTTACTGGACAAAGATCTAGAGAACTACAGGTACTATACCTTTTTATTGCTCATGTTCAAGGGGCCGGGATTTCCACTGCTGACGTGGAAGTCCGAATTTTTGTTGGTTACAAACAGTGGTGTTTTGTTTGTTGCAGGAATGAATTTCATAAAATGGGAAGGGACCTTGAAAATGCTAAAGGAAAGGATAGGGAATACTACAGCATTTTGGGGCAGCTAAAGGAATCTTATCGTCAGTGTGGGCCGGTGAGCTTTATTTTGTTTGTTTGTTGTTAGTTTTCATATACATTGGGCTTCGTATAATGGTTGAAGTGCTTGCTAAGTCTGTTTGAAGTAGTTGCAGAATCCTTCTAAAATGGGTGCACTCCCTAGATGGAGCTTGAATCTACACTCCCTAGACAGGGGCCCTGCTCCCATCCAGACCGGGGCCCACTCCTAAATAGGATGGGAGCTTTAACATTAATCTTAAGGATGAAATTCTCACTTCTCTTTAGGGGCTTGCTCCCATCCAGACGGGGGCCCGCTCCTAAATAGGATGGGAGCTTTAACATTAATCTTAAGGATGAAATTCTCACTTCTCTTTCCAAATGTATGCAAAGAAGAAGAAAAAGAAAAAAGAAGTAAGAGAGATTTATGACTCTCTCTTTCTCATTTTGTATTCTACTACTTATCTACGTGTTTAGTCCATATATTTGGCATTAAAAAATCTATTGGGATGTCTTTTCTCACTCATGTTTATATATAAAATGTTTATATACACGCGCCCTTTGCAACTACAAATATATATATATATACAGTACATACTCGTCAAAATTCGATCCTGAACAAAAAATCCCGCACCATAGAATTTAAGGGAGCCCTTATTGGATACTATTTGATATATATATATATAAATTTATTTACATATAGATTTATTCATTGAATATTATCTCGCAACTCCCAACCTAGGGAGCTTCTACATACCTCCGTTCCCGCTTTGTGCAACTAAGGACTTTGTACGTCAAAATCATCATAAATCTGTTTGCTCATCAAATACCATGGTTTAGCCTAGTATTTTTTATTCCCCTTTTTGGTTCCAACTTATTCATACTCTCCATCTCCAAATCTGGATTATTATGTATTGTGAATTTGTATTTCCAAAATCTCAAGTGTATTGGAAATCAGGTTGTAAATTTCAGTTACTGACCTTGCTCATCTTGGTTCACCATATTGGATGTGAGCTTAAGTCCCTAACCGTTCCAAACTTTAAGGTTTTCTATAGCTACTTTGGAAAATTTCGCAGATGGTCAAGGTTGTTTTCAAGTCAAACTTGCGTCATGCAGCATCTAATTTCGGTCTTGCCGTTGAGCAGCGTTGTGTTTGATTTGTACTGTATTTCCTCTTCTTTTTCAAGCTGGTGCTCATGTTCTCACTTCTCGATGAATCATGAATAGGATAGAAATCATGCCATTCTACTCTTCATTGTGTTCTTGTTTTTGGTTTGAGTCGCCATCTTCTTTTTATTTTTCTATCTTTGCTATTCTAGATTTTGGGTATATTGCTCACATATTTGGAATATGATGGATTGTTTCCTACGGGGGAAAACAAGGAATGGCTCCCTCCAAAATCCCTTTTACAATTGCATTGAAGTTCGGTATAGCAATCTGAATAGATTATATAGTTACTATTCGTTTGGAATTCCTTGTCTGACTCCATTACAACTCATCTTATGCAGAGACATAAAAGGCTGAAGAAAATATTCATTGTGCTTCATGAAGAATTGCAGGTTAATATTCAAATCCAGTCAAATTCACTTTGACTAATTTCTGTCATTCTGCCACTAAATGGTTTCATTTATCTTTGAGTTTAGTCTCCTATGGATATGTATACTTACCACCATCTGACCTTGTTGCAGCACCTGAAACAGATGATTAAAGACTATGCACTCTCAAATACAAGAGATTGAAGCCAACTCTTGTTGTAGACCATACTTTGCCCATTGGAACGGTCGAGGTTTCTTTTTATGACAAGGTTTGTTCCAATGATTGCGCAGCAGTTTGTGTGAAAATTGGTTTGTAAATGGTAAGATGGGGCGAGTCAGACTGTTGCAAGAAGCTTTAAGGTGCTCTTGTCAAGCTGTGCGTGGGAATGGCGTCATTCTTGTGGTTTTAGATGTAGCTGGTAAATACGAACGGCTTTAGAGCAATTTGGAAAGAAGAAATGTGACCTTTACCTTCTCAAGCAGGTATACAAGCTCTAAATTTTTGGGTGGATTTTCATGGCAGTTTGCTGTTGGTCATTCCCCTGGCCCCCCATTTTGGAGGGTTTAGTGAAGGTTATATAAAAGCGTTCTCTCTCTCTCTCTCTCTCTCTCAAATTCATGTAAATTTTGTTAGATAGTCCAACTAGAGCTAGCTGACTTGGACAAGGTCCAGAGATAGGATTCCAAGGGCTAGCACTTTTTGGTATCCATTTTTGTTGTCATTAGTGTAAACAATAAATCAAACAACTCTTTTTTCTTGTTTTACTAGGCAAGGGAGAAGCTATTTGATTGATTTTTTAGGCAGTAATATTGTGGCATCTCATTCTTATCTTATGGGAAGGAGGGGACTTTGCAAACTCAATTGGCAAATATTGCAAGTGTCCAAGAGACATGGGGACCTTTGTGGAAGCTATTTTGGCCTGTCATATCATATATGTTGTATGCAATACATCTGATTAAAAACAAAGTATAATCAAACACTGTCACGACATCTTTCAAACTTTTTTGAGGAACAGCAAGGCAGATATTCAGTGACTTTTTTTAGTTTCTCGTTAAAATACTTGGGACGATGGTTTTTAAACTTTTTTGAATTCCTCTCATGGAAAAGAATACTTGATGAATTTTTTTCAACTCTTTTGTTAAAATATTCGGAACTAAAAAAATATGGACCAGAATTTAAAATTCATATAAAAAAAAAAAGGACGAACAAAATGAATGTAAAATAATCTTCTTCAAAAAAAATTTAAGCTTTTGGCCATAATTTCATTTTTTTTGTACTTTTTGTATTTTTTTCATTAAAAGTTTTTTTCCCATTTTTTGAGGCCCACACATTGAAATAATCTTTTTCAATATGGAGCAAGAGAGGCAGGGGTGCGGTGGAGGATGGCGGGGGAAGTGAAAGCAATCGGTGGTTTCATGTTTTTGTTTTGTTATTTTTTTGTGACAGTTCAAAACGACGTCGTTTTGTGCTGTTGTATAAATGTGTTGTGTTTTTTGTTGTGTGTGAGCATTTTTGTTTACAAAATGATGCCACGTCATCCATCCGTTATCCACATGCATTTTTTGTCCAAGTGTTGACAGAAAGTCAGAAAGGGTGACATTAAACTTCTTTCCAAATTATAAGGGTAAAGTCGAAACTAAACATTTTACAAGGACGAAATTGAAACTAAACATATTTTGTAAGGGAAAAAAAAGTAATACGCCTGCAATTTTCTCATGAGTAAGGGTTTTGAGGCTCCGGATCAGTTGTCCCAACCTTTGCTGTCCCCATCACTGTCCCAACCCAAAACCGCACCGTTTTGGTGCAAACTCCCAACCTTTGCAAAATGCAATTTTGTGGGGCCCACTTCTGGGTCTCACACAAACGATCCGAACCGTTGAATAATAATTATTAACGTGGTCTCGGAGAAAATCAAACCGATCGGATATTTTTACGTTATTCATCTAATACTTTGATTTTCATTCAGAATTCAGGACCCTACCAATTTGAAAGAATCTTTGGAAAAAGTTATAAAATTGTGGGCTCGGAAACTCATCGATCTGAACCATAAGAGTCGTAGGGCTCATTGAGAAGAGCATCCAATAAAAAAATTATCTTATTCGGACATCGATAGGTATCAAAGATTCAAAATACTAAAAATATGAGTTTTTTTCACGAAGAAGCTTCCATTTCCGGCGAGGAGGAGGCCTCCTTGAACTCCGACGAGCTTCGAATCACGCGGACGAGGTTCGAACCATACACAACGAAGGTCTCTCTCTATATCTCCTCGTTTCAAGTAGTTTTTTGCAAAAAGTTTGGGTTCAATTTCAGAAAACCTAGATTGAGTTGTTGGGGTTACAAAAAACGCTAATTTGAAAATTCTCAGTGATAATTCTCTAAATTGCAGTGGTTCTTTGATAATTTAATTTCTTAACTACAAAAAAACCCTAATTCGCAAATTCTCCCTAAATTGCAGTGGTGCTTTGATAATTTCATTTGTTAACTCTCCATTTGAGAAAACTAGTTTCCTCATATGTTAAGCCTTTTTTTTTCATTTTATTGGTTAGTAGGCGTGTGGTGCTCACAAGGTGATAATACGGTTTCATGTGCAAGTTTAGAGCCATTCCAAACCAATGCACTTCACGATGAACCATGTACAGATTCTTAGCAAGATATAGTAATTAGGATCCACTCTTCATTTGCTGATTTAGCATACACATTAGCATGCTCCTTTTTCAGTCAATTTCAGTGCCCATTAGTTCAATTATAGTGTCAGGTCCTTGTCCTGGATCTGACCATTTCACATAAATGTCTGTAATTGCGTTTATGGTGTTTTAGAATTGAGGGGCTGCTTGATAAAGCTGAACGCTGAAAACTGAAAATTAAGTACATAATGCTGAATTTATTAAGTTAATAAGTTGTTTGATATGTGCTGAATCTTAAGCACTGAAATAAATAAGTTTTTGGTCTGTATAAGGAGCTGAAATATTAAATTCACTAATTTTCTTACTTTGCTTTTATATATATTCATACTGGAATGCACAAATGAAAAAGAAAATCTTTATTTATGAAAATAATAAAAATATGCAGAATATTGGCAAGATGATAGCATAGCGGTGATAGTATTAAATTCACTAATTTTCTTATTTTGCCTTTCATTTTATATATTCATACTAGAATGCAAAGATGAAATCAATAACTGAAAAAAAAAGTACGTAAATTTCCCTATGCAGCTGGAGTTATCATTCTTGGTGATGAAGAGCGGTTGGCGGAATGTGCTGCCATCAATGCCAGGCTAACAACTTATATGGAGCACTCCAACCTGAAGCGGATCAAAATTGATGCATTGGGATCACAAATTAAATCTTTGAAGTCGGAGAAGACCGCTCTTACCCTTGATATAGCTTCCTTGAAAGTGCAACTGCGACAGAAGCAGGTAATAATGTTACCCCTTTTGCAAACTAGAATGACGAGGGTTTTTTTCATACTTAGGTTAGGTTTGGCTAAATAAGTTAGCTTAACTTTTTTTTTTCGTCTTTATTTGATTTTTTTTTGCGTTTGTTAGTTTTGCATCGATTTTTTGAGTATTATTGGTTCGTCTCGATGAGAGGAATCCAAAAAGGTAAGACATTTTAATTAGAACCCTCAATTTTTTGAATAAAATCGAAAAAAAGTGTAAAAAGCTGAATTTTTGGCTTATTTTTGTCTTTATTCAAAAAAAATTAAGCTTCAATCATAATTTTTTACTTTTTTGATTCCTCTCGCCGAGATGAACCAATAATACTCAAAAAGTTGATGAAAAACTAAAAAATGTGAAAAAAAATCAAATAAAGACGAAAAAATAAGCCAGCCAACTTATTAGGCCAAACCTCACCTTAGGCTCCGTTTGTTTCGGGCGGAAAACGTTTTCTAGGAAAATATTTTCCGTCGAAAACATTTTCCGGTGTTTGGGTACCGCAAAAAAGAAAAGTCAATGAAAAACTTTTTCCAAAATAAAAAAGTCAAAAGGAAAATGAACCAAAAGGCCTTGAAAATGTTTTCCAGATTTAAGAGGCAGAAAACATTTTCCATCATAACTCTGCCTCTGCCCCGATCTGAGAATCACGATGTCCTGACTCGCGACACAGGTCATCATAACATTTTCCGGTAGGTTGTTTTTAGCATTTAGCTCATAGGGAAATTTAAAGAAAGTGAAAATTGGTTATTGGTGGGAAGGACTTCAATGTATATCTCACTTCCAGGTGTGAAAGTGGATTAGCTCTAGATTCTCTTGTTAGCTTTTCCTATGTCTCTTTATGTGGTTTTCTGCTAAACCTGTTCATGCATGCTTAAGAACATGGGCCAATACATACAAGTCAAGGGGCTCAACAAGCTTTCCTGCTAGGTCACAGTAGCAAAGGACATGGGGTCCCCAAAGTTGTGTCTGATGTAGATAGATACATTGAATCATTATCTCAGTGGTGTGGTGACTTTACTTTCTTTCCTTGAATGTGTTCTGATAGTGAGAGTCGCACTGTTCTAAATGGAGTACCCTTTACCATAACTCTGTTAGATTATAGCTTTGGCAGCCTTAATGGCTCATGGGTGGGCTTGCTCTTACATGCCAAGATAGCCCAGAATCCAGAGGTTTAAGGTAGGCAGAAGTTGTGATTTTTGTATTTGACTTTGTTGTTGTAAAGTAACAGAAAGCAATGAGACTTAAAAGCAACATTGAAATGAAAATCTTGCTTGCGCATCTTTGATATGATGATATCCCTAGTACCCTTTTGATGATATGATGATATCCCTAGTACCCTTTGGTTTAGAGGAGCATTAATGGTAAGTGTTGAAACCATACAGTATTCATCTAGTATATTGTAAAGCTGCAGTGTTGACGAACCTAAAACAAGCAATGCGGTTCTTATCAAAATGATTTTCCTATTCACTAATTCTGGCATAGTTGTTTTTCTGGCTAGCAAACCTGACACAGCAGCAATTAGATTATGATGATTATTTGTTTGGGCTGCTGAAAAACTGGATGGATTTTCTACTTCTATGGGATTAGCTAGGTCATCAACTTGCTGCATATCAACTGAAACAGTTTGGCTTTCTCCCTCCTCTCTGCGGCCTTGGTTGGTAGTATTATGGTGTGCACAGATTGTGGTATTACGTGTTTGATACTTTTCATCACTTTTTTGGGGCTATGTTTAAATTTAAAATCTACTGTTATGCTTTTCCTATGTCTCTTTTGGTTGTGTGTTTTCATGCTTTGGGTACTTTGAAGTTTGGTATTTTGGTATTGTGGATTTTGGTCATTTTCTCATATAGTTATGAGGTTTATTACAATTGAGGTTAATCTAGTTTTTATTTTTCTTTGCATCTCATTTCTTAATCTTGTTGGATTTTGGTCATTTTCTCATATTAGTGCTGCGACTTTTTTATTGCAATCCCAAGTGCAGGATGTCGCGAAGTAATAAACTCGGAAAGTCCGAGGTCGATCCACAGGGACAAGGAATGATTAGAGCACAAGCTAATAATTAAAACGAAAAAATAATGAAAGTGATTTAGAGAGAGTGCTGATGGTTTGATTGTTTGTAAATTGAGAGTTGATTTGGAAAACAATATTTGAAAAATACTAAAGCTTTAGGATCCACGCGCAACAATCCTATGATATTTGTCAACGATTCTTTTGCTATAACTCAATTCAGATGAACGCAAAAGATTATCTTAATCGGAAGATGAAACAATTATTTTTTTTTATAAGAAACCCTAAAAAGATAGACTCATAAAATTTGATTGATTCAAAACATAATAGAACTCGTTAATTGTTCGCAGGGAATTCAAAGCATTATTCGTACCCAGAGTTAACGAAAAATCAATAAATTATACAGAACAATAACTTACTGCAAACTTGAATCAAATCAAATGACATGAATCTCACATGAAAACCTTGAAGAATCGTTCACAAGATACCATAGTATTGTTGCGGTTTCACCCTTAGCCTTAGCTAGGGTTTTTAGCCGTCCATGGAGAAAACAAGAAACTTAATAAGAAAAAGAGGCAAAAAGATGATATCCCTACTAGAGTTTGCAACTATTTATAATAGTAGGCTCACTCCAATAAGCAAAACCCTAATTAATTAATGTAAATTCGGATTTAATAATGGGCCCAACTTTAAGGTGCTAGAGAAATCCAAATATGGCTCTTATGTGTGGAATCGAGTGCTGGGCCACCATACATTGGGCTGAACCCTTCTTTTCAATGCAGAAAACATGTGTTGGGCTTCTTCTTCGGCACTTTCCTCCTATCTTGATCAAATTATCCTTAAGCTCATTTTATAATAATTCCAAGCTCCTGAAATCGTCTTAAATCCCCATATTTTTCTGCAAATATAAAATTAATCAGTTACTAACAATTAAGCATAAATTAGGAGAACTAATGTAATAAAAGTGCAATATTACCCAAAATTAATGGAATAAAAATACACTTTTGACTGTTCATCAATTAGTGATTTTCCATGTCTACCAAACAAAGGAAAATATTTTCTAGAAAATGTTTTCATATCACAACCAAACACTGGAAAACTTTTTTTTTTTTCTTTCCATGCTCTTCTTTGATTCTACATTCACACATTTTGTTTGTTATTTGTCCAGGAGGTTGTGGCCATCTTGTGTACTGTGTCGGATGGAAGAGTTGATGAGACAGTGTCGCATGGTGATGAGACTGTGTAGCATGGAAGAGGTGACGGAATTTGATTCAGAGTAGCACTAGTGATTGATTTTGGGGAGAGTTACTCTAAGGTCCACTATAGCTACTACATAAAGTCCAAGGTCCACACCATAATTTCCTAAGGGGAGCAGTCCACACGCGCGAGCAAAAGACAAAAAAAACCCTCGGTTAAAAACAAAACGCTGACGGGTGATGGCGACAAGAGTCTGAAGGGTACCCTACTGATGGACTGCCGTCTCGATTCCTGTTAAATACACAATATCCAGTGGATATAGGTTCATTAACCGACAAGTCTGACGGGTACCCTACTCCTAATAAGAGAAGCTTGACTTCTGAGTTTAGATTTGTGTTGGGATTATATGACGATGATGAACTGATGGCGACATGCTGGGCATGTGTTCCGTCACATGCTCCTTCATTGTGGCCAATTTTTTTTTTGCTAGGGTACCCTATAAAAGTGCCTAAAATCTTAGGGTATCCTATGAAAGTGCCTAAACCACTAAAAATCCTATAATAGAAAAGTGCACCCTAAACCCTAGGGTACCCTATAAAAGTGCCTAAACCCTAGGGTACCCTATGAAAGTGCCTAAAATCCTAGGGTACCCTATGAAAGTGCCTAAACTACTAAAAACCCTATAATAGGAAAGTGCACCCTAAACTCTAGGGTACCCTATGAAAGTGCCTAAAATCTTAGGGTACCCTATGAAAGTGCCTAAACCACTAAAAATCCTATAATAGGAAAGTGCACCTTAAACCTAAACCCTAGGGCAAATTATGTATTAAATTTAATGTGAGGGTACATTTGTCTATTAAAAATGGAGAGTGGACCTTACACCTTAGAAATTGCAAAAAGGTGGATTAGAGGTGTTATGGAAATATGAAGTGGACTAGACATGTTACAAAAAACTATAATGGACCTTAGAACAATTATTTATTGATTTTGCTATATCAGTCATTAATCCTTTTGTTTTTTGGGTGAGGGTTTCTTATTAGTATTTTAAAGTAAAATATCCTGGAACCAAGTCCTTATTTTGGTGCAAATTCAGTCCTCTTGAAAACAATAGCAAGTAGAGGGAAAATTCAGTCCTCTTGAAAACAATAGCGAGTAGAGGAATTGGAAGATAGAATTGGGTTTGATTTTGCTTTAACAACACATTTTGTGCCTGCTGTTTATTTTAAATATCTGCATTGTAAGTATGTCTCTTTTCGTATTACAGTTACACCACACAGTACGGCAGTCCACGCCTTAAACCACCCTATGGCGGTGCGATTTCGAACCGCCAAAAGCCGCAACTTTTGACCAAGAATCTCCTGCAAAAGTCATGATGCTCTAGGCGTTTTGAAAACAAATAGCAGCAGCTTTTAATAGGCTTGCTTGCTTGCTTGGGCACAACGTTTACTTGAGTTCCAAGTCCAATTCTTTTTGTTCTATAAATGCCTTGGGCTTTGGACGAGAAAACCAGAGGAAAAAAAAATCACAGAAAATCCTCCTAAAATAACCTCCTGGATTTAATGGCACAGCCTTTCTCTTTCTTTTCTTTTCTTCTTCGGTTCACCATTCCAAACCCTTTCATCATAAATCCTATGAGAAAAAAAGTCCTCGGAAAAACCCATTGAAAATGGCTTAAAAGCTCTCTCCTTCTCATTCTTAGTTCTTTACTTCAACCTTTGCCACCTTACAATCCCATAAGGAAAATTATATCCAGAGCATTATCCAAAAGAAACTTCCACGAAGTCCAAGGCTTGCTTAGTCTTCATCCCATTTCATACGTGGTAAACATGTTCGAAGCTCGCATCAAGGTTTAAAGCTATATTCCTCCGACGTCTGAAGGTGTGGAAGTAAAGTTCGTGTGTCCAACATTTCCTCAAGGAGTTTTGGAGTGTCAAGGGTATTGGACATATTTTCTTGAAACCAAAAGCTTTTCTTTTCGCGGCCTTGATCCATATTTTTCTTCTCCGTGGCATCAAAACTTTTATGCAAAAGATTTTACATATTTAAAAAAAAAAAAATCTTTTTCTTTTACTGCGGCACCGCATTATACATTGAGGTACGGCAGTATTGTGGGCATGAAAGATTTCCCAGTCCCTTAGGCTACTTGATTAGTAATTCATAATCAAGGAGTAAAAGTGGTCCAGTTGGGTACATTTCTTACAGATAAATAGTACCCTCATAAGATCTATTTGGTCTAAGACATAAGATTACTACTGGAATTTCGTTAAAGTGAGGTATGGCAGTAAGGAATGCCGTACGGCAGTCGATTTTCTTTAAATTTATATAAAAAAAAACCGTTTTCGAGGATGAGTCAACAGTTAAACATGGTGATTCATTTTTGTTGTTATGTGTTTCATCCTGATCATGTGCTTCTTGCATGAGAAATAATAAAAAGAAAAGGAATTTTGCTAACACTCCCCTTCGTAGTGTTTTAAAAAAATATATTTGTTTTATTAAACCTCTTTATTTAGTTGTCCATTTTATTTCTTGATTTCTTTTTTTGTCAATTTTTGTTATTAATTAGGCAACAAAATATTTTCCAAAAACCCCATAAAGCATTAAGTAAAGACCAATTTTTAATTGGGCGAGTGGAGTGCCTTTAAAACCTTCCCCACTCGTAACCTGGCTCCCGAACCCAAGATTTTCTATTTTTCGTAGGCCAAATCTTTTCCAACAATACTTTCCTAGCAAAACCTTAGCCAACAAGGAACTTGGATCTTTCAACAATCTCCAGGCTTGCTTAGCTAACAAAGCTTGGTTAAAATTCCCAATATCCCTCTCCCCCAACCCCCCCTAGACACAAAGGCTTACACAAATCTGTCCAACTCTTCCAACAAATTCCACCATCGTCCCCTCTACCCCAAAGGAATTTAACCATCACGCTTCTAACCTTTTTAATAAAAATAACCTGGAGCTTTGAACATAGAAAATAAATACACTGCAATTGTTGATAGTGTGTGTATAACAAGAACCACCCGACTAGCAAAATTAAGAGAAGGAGTTCGCCAACTAGCTAACTTACACTTAAACCTCTCCAAAATGCGATTGAAAAGTTCTCCTTTCCTTCTTGAAAAACCTAATTCAGCCCCCAGGTAAATTCCAGGTTTATCAACAAATTTAATACTACCAAATAACGCCCCCAAAGTCTCCTTCTCCTTGGTCCCCATGTTAGGTCTCACAAAAAACTTAGATTTATTATAATTAACTTTCTGTCCCGCAAAGATACAGGCCATGTTTGTTTCTCAGTTTAGTGTTTGTTTCTCAGTTTAGTTTTAGTTTTAGTTTTGATGACATCATCATTTCCCTCATTTCTCTCTCTCTCTCTATCTCTCCCCACTCATTACACCTGATGACATCATCAAAACTAAACTAAACTATCTAACCAAACACAGCCACAATAATCATCAATGATTTTCTTAAGATGATGCACCTCCGTCAAATCAAACTTAAAGGAAAAAGAAACTATCATCTGCAAATAAAAGGTCAGAAATTGGCGGAGAGTGCGAGCTAACCGCAATTCCTTTACAAATGTTGGCTCTACCAAAACGCTCCAAATTAGCCGATAGGACTTGGCTAACCAAGATAAACAAGTAGGGTGACAAGGGATCCCCTTGACGCAAACCTCACTTAGGCCAAAAAACTTTCGACGGACTACCATTCACCAAAACTGAAAAAGATACCTTCGAAATGCATTGATAGATAAGATTAACCCATCTCGGACTAAGCCCCATACGAGAAAGAACAAGAACAACCGCAGACCACTCCACCCTATCATACGCCTTATTCATATCAAGTTTTAAAGCAAAACACGACTGCCCACCTCTATTGCGCTTTCTAATGTGCTCCACCAGCTCATGAGCCAAGAAAATATTGTCCGAGATAAGACGATTGGGCACAAAAGCATTTTGGAAATTAGAAATTAAAGATTTAAGAATGGGCCGCATACGATTTACCAAAACCCGAGCAATGATTTTGTACAACACATTTCACAAACTGATAGGGCGAAAGTCATTGACACTAACCGGATTCATAACTTTAGGAATGAGAGTAATGAAAGTATGATTGAGCTCACGAAGCATTACCCCCGAGTGAAGAAAAGCTAGCACCATGTTAACCACCTCAGGACCAATCCAGCTCCAATTTTGTTGGTAGAAACCAACTACAAACCCGTCTGGACCCGGAGCCTTCATTTTCTTCATTTGGAAAACAGCGTCTCTGACTTCAGATTCTGTAAAAGACACCTCCAGAAGATCAATTTATTTGATCCTCGCTTAGATGAATATCCACCGCTGCCAAGTGCTGTTCCTCAAGCTTTGCAACCTCTTTCCCTGCCACCAAAATGCATTGCAAGTCTTTCTTCCAATCCTCCTATATCCAATGCTGCCATGTCCCTTTTTATTATTTATTTTTCTTATTATAGTGTTGTACAACACCACATGTCCTCATTCTTGTCCTCCCACAAAGCCCTAAATCTTAACTTCACTCTTCGCTTGAAATCATATATGTACTAACAACAACATAAACAGTTATACGCAGCTAAATGTGTATGGATGTGTATACACAACGACACACTGAACCGTCTCCTTTGAATTGATTGCATTTGAGTAGACTTGTGGACTATTTTCGCCTTGGTTAGTGATGATCGTTCAAATGTTTTTGTTCAGGCCGCGAGGGTAAGATCTGTTGGAATTTAGGGTGGACTGAAACATTACAAGATATTGAAGTCACATCACATCTGCCTGAGCATAACGCATTGCCTGAGCTTAACAGATTGATATGATCCACTAGTACCGTCACATGCGTTTTAGGAGCAAGCAATATTTGATTGTGTAATTATAGGACTCAAACAGATGTAAAAATCCCATCGAGAAACAAAACGAGGTAAACATGTACTTTACGGCTCAGTTTGTCAAAAGTGCCGGTTCCAATAGAATACATTAGACAAAGTGAAATAACATTAACCAAATAGAAGCTAAACCCAACTGATAATCCTATAGTTCCAACAAGCAAAAGAGAACAAAAGTGAACACATAATTACATTTATCACTTTGTTCACTTCACATTTCTAAAAAAAATTCTAAAAAGATTCTTTTCCGTCTCTCATCTCTCCAATCATTAATCACATTTCTCTCTCTACTCATACCCCTTTCTCCAATCATTATTCTCATTTCTCTCTCTATCTCTCTCATATTATTACACATCTATCTAATTATTACTTTTTCTAAAAATTCATCCAAACACTATCTAAAAAATAGTATTTCTCAAAAAATTCTTCTCAAAACTCTCAACCAAACACAGCGCAGTTCTTCGACCCCCAAAGTAGTGAAATGCTAACACACAGTCCCAACTTAAAAGGGATCGGAGGACTCTGATGTCCTTGACAGACGGCAAGCCTTGCCAACCCCCAAAACTACGTCGTTTTAGGAAATTTTGAGGAATTCCAGGGTGTGTTATTAAAGTCCCGTCTGACACTTAACCGATTTATTGATTTTTTTTTTTGCCCAGAAAATAATTCAAACCGCTCATTTTTTTGCAAGAAACCATATAAAAACATTCTGGGAATAATCGGTGGTTTGAATCATCTTCTGGACCCAAAAAGAACAATAAATCAATTGAGTGTCAAACAAAGCTTTTAGCGACACACTTAGGAACCTCCCCAACCCCCCCCCCCCCCCCCAAAAAAAAAAAAAAAACGACGTAGCTTTAGGGGTTGGCAAGTCCGCCGTCCCTCAAGGACGGCAGCAGAGTCCCATGTCCCCATGTCCCCAACTCATTGCCCTATGCCGTTTTGGATTCAGTGGTGCAAGCTTGCAGCATACATTTCTGCTTTTTCACAGTTTCAGTTCCTGCAATTCATCCAAAAATTGCTAATCAAAAAACAAAACCAATCGAATAAATCTAAAAGACGACAAACAATTTACAAAAAGCAACTAAAATTGTTTTATAGTATGTGATACATGTCGCGTGGACATGTTCAACGCGTATATATACAACGCACAAACCTCAGAAAAACCAAAAAATAAATCATAGCTAACACTCTCCGGACACTTGCCTTTTAAAGGCATCCAAAAGCCCACCGCAGCCCATATAACCTTCGTTCTTAGCAAAAAATATATAACGCATAAAAATGTTGAAAACAAGTATCCTACTTCTGAACTCCGGAACAGGAAAGGAAGTATAATCAAACCCGAAGTTGTCATTGTATAGAATTACCCAATTAACATTACAGCATTTAAATTTTAAATGCTTGAAAAAACCTAGAGAAATCCAATTAAATAGATTAGATGCCATTTTGCACTGTCCCTTAGATGTGTGGGCATTAAGAATGATAATATCTTACCTGATGATTGCACCGCAACTCTTGCATTATGTCTTTTGAGCTACAGTTCCTTCATCTTTGCATGCTGTTCCTTAATCTTCGCATGCTCTTCCTTAATCTTCGCATTTTTTTTTTTTTTTTTTTTTGACAACACCACAATAAGTTGCGCACAATATTTGCCTTTGATAGGCTCTCATCATGTTCAACATCAACTTCTTTTAATGATCAGGAAAATGGAGTTTCAGTTGTTCACTAATTGAAGATCAGAGGGTGTTTTAAAGTAAAATCCCTGGGAGTTTCGCCCAATACGATTTACAGAACAAGAAAACGACAAGAAAAACAATACACGACACCTATTTCAAACCTTGGTAGCAGGAGGGTTTTAAAGGCCTTGAGGAAATTTCAATAGATTCTTTAAGAGGGTTTCAAAGCCCTTGAGGAAATTTCAATGGATTCTTTGTTTTTCTTTTTTTTGGTTACAACGGTAGTTGATTTCAATAGATTCACAGATCTACAGAAAAGTTAGAATCAGACGTAACCCATTCAACACAGAGAACAGCCCTGGCTTGAATTTATGAACAAAAGAGAACCGATTTGGAAATACAACACACAAACGCGCGCGCACACAAAATTATTTATGCAGATTACGAGAGACAATTAAATCAGAGATAGAAAGAGCGTACATCACTGCTGTATTCATGGTCGACATCACTGCTGTATTCATGGTCGACATCACTGCAGTATTCATGGTCGTCATCGCTACTGTATTCATCCTCGCTGTCGAATTTCACGAAACTCAGAGTTTTGCCAGGTGCGACTCCCTTTCCTTCCATTTTCTCTTTCTCTCCCTCGCTCTCAGTCTCCGATCTGCACCGTTTACAAATTAGGGTTGCGACTTCCTTTCCTGCCATTCTCTCTCTCTCTCTCTCTCTCTCTCTCTCTCTCTCTCTCTCTCCGATCTGCGCCGTTTACAAATTAGGCTCCGTTCATTTGCCAAGAAAGTTACGCGAGAAAGTTAATCCCTAGAAAAGTGAAATGAAGTGAAGTAAAGGAAAGGAAAATTTACTTTCCTGTGAGTGTTCAATTGACAGAATTTTTCCAGGAAAATCAAAATTTGTTTGTTCATTTGGCAAAAAAGGAAAATAGTGGGAATGTTGCTTTTGCATTGGCTAACTATGGACAAAAATTAATTTATGAGCTAGGTAATCACCAAAACATAATCAAAATTGTCATCATAGAACTTTGTAATCAACCACTAGAAAGATAAATCAGTACGATAACTAAAATAAATCTCAACTTCCAACTACTTAAATGGTTAATTACTCGATCCATACAAATGAAACTAATGAAACTGGAACATAGAACTAAAACTAAGATAAAAACAAGTACGTTCAAAAAACCTATTATCTACGCTGATGATAAAAAAAGACCATATAGGCTAACCCACAACAAATTTCTCACAAGGTGCCATAGTAGTCGTAATTGTTGGTTGCATAAATTTGGAAGTGCCTCTCCAAGAATCTTATCCGCATCTCATTAGAATATGTCATAAACGCCTTTGTTTTCATTCGATTAATCACGTTATCCTTGTTGAGCATCAAGTTGAAAGCTGCATTCAATGTATTGGTTGCTGCTGTGTAGGCAACCTCTTTGAATCATTTATCAATCTTGTTTCCCTCATTGCATTGGTAGACAAGTGCCTCAATTAGACATTTATCCATTTCCTGAGTCCACATTGTGTTCTTTTTCTTTTCATTTCCAGTTTGACTTTGATCCTCAAATTGTTCCATGTTGCTACAAACGATAACATGTACATAATTCAAAAAATTATAAGCTCTAGATTAATCGAAATCTCATAACAAAGACATCAAACCATTGTTCGTACAATTCAAAAGAAAAAAACAAGAGTCAAAGGATAATATAACACATAACTCCAAATGAAATGAATTATCATCCATTAATTTGGGACATTAAAATCCTGCCACATATGATTCATCACAGAAGTTCTAATAATCTTTCCTGCTCTGCTTCATCATTTCTATCAAAAGTCTCCACCCCTATAACTCCATCGGGTTCTTGTTCACATAGTTCCCTGTCAACTTCTTCTAAAAGAGCATCATTGGGCATTACAATTCTAAGGTGGTTATGAATGATACAACATGCAATCGCCACGTCTGCTTGTGTTGTCCATGGATAATCAGATTCTTCTTTGAGGATTCTATGTTCATCCTTAACAAATTATGACAATCTTCATCAGACTTAACCAAATCGAGTGTAAATTGCCTAACTGTTAAATACTGGTTACGGGGTGGATCCTTGTCATAATTGTAAAAACCACTCGAAGTCATTAAAGTAGCAGCATTGACAATAGCAGCACAAGCAAAATCTGTATCATCATCACATTCATCATCAAGAGTCATCTATAATACAAAGCAAACAAAATCAAATATAAATTAAAAAAAAAAAAAAAGTGTCCAAAGAATAAAAACATAAATTCTTCTCCTATTTGAAGACCCATGTACCCAAGTGGCACTTGGAGTACTTCTGGTGATTGGATTTTTAAGCCCCCCCTTTAGCAGTGGATTTGCTTAAAAAAATATACCCATTTAACACTTCATATCTATCATCGAGTACTTTTTTTTCCGTAACGTAGTTAATTTTCTAATTAATTTCCGATCTGCATTCATGTAAAAATATATACATACATATAAAAGATACATATGTGTGTGTATACAATACTCCTAGCAGTTTTGTATCGAATCATGAGAAGCGTATGAAAAACAAATAAATTACTGAGATTGATTTGATTATGAATACCAAAGAAATTGAGATGGATGACTTACCTTGCAAATGGACAAACCGTAGAAAACAGAGGTAGAGAAATTAAACCCCAGAGACCCCACCCTTAAACTCTGATATAGAGAGAGGTGGGAAATGGCGCCTAAAAATGAGACTTTTGCCGCCAGAAAAATAAATTTGGCGGGATAAAGATAATAGCAATGGTGGGAATGACTTTCCCGCGACACATAATTCCTTGCTTTTGGCAGGATGCATTTTGAGGGAAAATGAATCCCAGAGGGAAAAATATTTTTGTGGGTCCCATTACTTTCCTGGTAACTGAACACCCCAAAAGTTGAGGGAAAGTTGGTTTTCCCATCCTTTCCCATCCTTTCTGGACAACTGAACGAGGCCTTAGGGGTTCAAATACACGGAAACTATATACTCCCTCCGTCCCCAAATTTTGGTCCGTCGTCCTAATTTAACCGGATAAAAACCTAGCTATAACTTTAAATCGGTAATGAATTTTATATTCAATATGGATCTTGTTTGATAGATTTCACTTAGTTCTATAAGACAATGTTTTCAAAATCATGTAAAACAATGTAAATTACGAGATATAATCAATTGAAAAGTGGCACGAACTTCCAAAAGGGACAAATAAATGGGGACGGAGAGAGTATATACATTGCAAACTTTTTCTCCCGATAATACCCCTTCTTAAGGGGTGTTCCACTAAGAGCATCTCCAGTCTTTACCTTTTTTCCTCAAATTTGGTTCAAAAATTTGGATAAAAGTTTAATTTGATATCACTCTCTCCAGTCGTTTACTCAGATTTCTAGCCCTAGCCGCCGTACGCCGCCTTCCACCACCAGAATCCCAATCGCCTCCATCACCAAGATCGCCGTCGTCGAGCTCTGAAACCACCACCTACCACCACGAAGGTCGAAACTACCACCGCCTACCACCACGAATGTTGAAACCACCACCACCGCCTACCACCACCAACGTCTGAACCCACCGCCGAAGTCGAAACCACCACCAACGTCAATTGCCACCAGATCCGAAACCACCACCAACGTCAAAACCACCACCACCTACCACCACCAACGTGTGACAACAAAGCCGAAGTCGAAACCACCACCGCCTCCCACCGTGATATAGCCGTTGGAAATTTGGTTCAGGGTCTGAATCTCCCCAAATTTAGGGAAAAATCTGAGTAAAGCTTGATTTGGTATGGGTTTGGTTCCATGACTGGAGCAAGATTTTGAGGATTTTTTTACTCAAATTTAAATTTGGTTCTGAGTTTGGTTTTGGGCTGCAGTTGCTCTAACAATAAATTGTTTTTTCCAAACACCGAGACAGGTCATTCTCTCACAATACATCACATAAAAAACCGTGAAAAATCAGTTTTTTCAAAAAACCAACTTAGTGGAACACCCCCTAACATTACAACGCAACTCCACGCCGCAACCGCTCTATCCCGCTCCCGATAGGATAGGATTTTTTACTATTTTTTGGGTAACGGGTAGGGCCATGGGTGATTTTAAAAAACTGGCTACAAGATAACAGGTATGAAAAAAACTCATATTTTTAGTATTTTGATACCTATCGATGTCCAAAGAAGATAATTTTTTTATTGGATGCTCTTCTCAATGAGCCCTACGACTCTTATGGTTCGGATCGATGAGTTTCCCAGCCCACAATTTTATAACTTTTTCCAAATATTCTTTCAAATTGGTAGGGTCCTGATTTCTGAATGAAAATCAAAGTATTAGATGAATAACGTAAAAATATCCGATCGGCCTGATTTTCTTTGAGACCACGTTAATAATTATTTTAAAATTATTCAACGGTTCGGATCGTGTGTGTGGAATCTGTAAGTGAGCCCCACAAAATTGCATTTTGCAAAGGTCGGGAGTCTACACCAAAACGTGCCGTTTTCGGTTGGGAAGGGGACGGGGACAGCAAAGGTTGGGACAGCTGATCCGGAGCCGGGTTTTGAACAAGGTGTCTTCGAATCAAGTTGAGAGTGGAAAAGGTTTCGAAGCTTTACAACGCGTTACAGTTCGCTAATTACGGTTGGAGAAGAAGGTAAAGGGGGAGTGGAAGGAAGAAATGGGAAGGAGGATATTGAACAACGCGTTGAGCACGATCGTGAATGCAGAGAAGAGAGGGTTTGCCACTGCTCAAATCAAACCCATTTCCAATGTCATGGCTGCTTTCCTCAACATCATGAAATATCGAGGTACTTCAATTCTATTCTTCGCGCATGTAATACCTGAACCCTTTCTTGTGGGATTGACAGCCCTTTGGATCGAGGGATTTGATAAGAAAAGAAAGGATTATTAAAGTTTCTTTGCCAAATCACTCATTTGGATTGAATAATTTGGTGATAAATAGAGCGAAAAGTACAAAAATGTTTTTTTTTTTTAATGGCTCCTTCCCATTTCTTTTGGCGAGATTTTGGTGAGAATCTTTTGTGTTTGGAACCTGGGAAACCAATGGAAAGGTTTCTTTCCATTGTTTGGTTTCTAGAGAAAGATGAGGGAGAATTTAAAAACTTGTTCAACTTTCTCTCTATTTTCTCCTAATTTTCCCTCTAACTTTCCGCTTCAGTATTCTCCCCTCCATCCCCAAATCAATAACTTCCTCAAGATTACTAATATTTTCAAACTGCGTTTTTGTTTTACTTTTTTTTTTGGGCCGATTTGTAGTTTCACAGTTGGGAAGTCAGAATTGGTTAATGTTGGTTTTCAGATTTTGAGCTGAATGTGTTCCATGGGAAGAACAGATGCGCATTATGAGTTATGGATTTTAGCTTTATGTTTCTGAGTAAGTGCAGAGGATCGTGAGAGTTCTTCTGTACAGTGATTAGATTGATGCCATAAATAATTCTAATGATGCCGAAGAAAGTTTAATTTAATTTGAGGGAGTTCAGTCGTGTAGATAGCCTAGAATAGGTGGGTTTTATGCATCAACCGATAGTAACAAAGGATTATGTAGAGAAGGAAGATTTAGGCTGATTCGTTTGGATTCGAGAACTTCAGAGGGGAAATTCCTTGAATGCGGGTTGTCAATGAAAGCAAGAGTCTTTAGATAATTTTGGCATAGGAACATAAGTGAGCAGGCCAAAGCCTCTTTGCTCCTGCCTTAGAAGTGGCATTTTCTTCCTGTCTTGTTTAGCAGATATTTTTCTTTTCTAATTATGTTTTATGGAGGCAAGTAGGCAACTCATTAGTATTTGTGTTCTATGCCAAAATATCTATCGGCCAATTGCGAGGAAGAACCAAAGACCACGTGTTATGAGATAAAAAAAGACCTATAACTGGATGGCATTTTCGATTCAAACATGTAGATGTAAAATTGTCACGTATCTGTAAAAGTTATTTACGCTTAAGTAAATATTTTTGCAATACCCGTACGATCCATGATGCAATAGGCAACATATGACACCATAGATTTTGTTATTAGATCATGTTATATGGTTGGGTGAAGATGTGAACTTTTGTATCGTTGAAGATTTTGTTCAATATATGCAATAGATTTTGCGTGTTACATTGGGGAAAGTCGTAAAACTAGTTGTTCAAGTTATACTTGCTCTTGTATACGTACACAATCAACAGCCCGATATGGTACTTAAAATGAGGAAAACAATACGCATCTATCCGGACGTTGCTCATGTCTGACTGTCTTTTGGATCATTATGGGCTGGTTGGAGGAGTTATGATATGGCTCCTTAAAGGACTTCGAATGCTAATATCAACTTGCGCAGCACAATGAAACTGACTTTTTGATTGCTATACAGGATATATCAAAGACTTCCAAGTACATGATCCTCACCGAGTAGGAAAGATTACTGTGGAACTCCAAGGCAGGATCAAGGATTGCCGGGCTCTCATGTATAGGCAGGACATTAAGGCCCAAGATATTGAGAAGTATAGATTCAATAAGCTTCCTACGCATCAGGTCTGTACAAATTTCTTTAGCAATTGACCTATTTTGTTGCCTGACAAAAAGGACATGTTAGTTTATGTTAGTTTGATTGAGCTATTGTTAGGAATTTGCTGACTTTAAGTCCCCCATTTAAAGTAACCAGTTCACTTTTCAGACTCGGAAATTTTGAAAGTGCACCAAGGGCTATACACCATTTTGATAGGATCAATAGCTAGCAGCGTAGCGTACTGGTTGGTGTACGAATTATGTACCTTGAAGAGGAAAAGATGAATCTCTCTTTTGCAGATGCAGGCTTCATTAGTGCATGTGCATGCTTTGTGCTTTGAAAGTATCCTGATGGTCGCAATCAACTCATACTTTTCTTTATATGCAGTGGGGCTACGTCGTGATTACCACACCCAATGGAGTTTTGGATCATGAAGAGGCAATCCGGCAAAATGTGGGCGGGCAGGTTCTGGGGTACTTCTATTGAGCATTTGTCAGAAACAATTTTCAAGTGGTAAAGAAGGAGCTTTGTTTTCCTTGCTTGTTGGTTGTATGACACTTCGCATCCCTTTCCAGCAGTGGGACAGTTCAGCATAGGACTCAAAACGTTTCTTGCTATAGCCTCTTGCTAGTTGCTGTTCAATTCCCAACGATTGTTTCCATATGTGGACATTGTGTTGATTCAAGTTTCATTTTTTTCTTTTCGCCTCGTCTCTGTTTAGATACTATGTAAGATGTTTGGTTTCATGTCGAAGCTTGAATGAATCGGTGGTTTTAACATTTAATGATTTCAAGAATACCCTGTGGTTTGTTCGTTGTGCTCAATGGAGATCAATTCTAAGGTAAGTTTAGCTGTGGATATTATCGATATGAAGAGGTCTTCAGATGGACCGTCTTTTCCCTCTTTTGGGATCAAGAGAGGACTTTTCTCTCGCAGAGAGTAAAACATGACATATCCTTTACTACTGCGAATCACGTGAAATGATGGTTTAGTTTCTTCATATTCCTATAAAAAGAATGTTGCATTCCTAGTTTTGCAAGGCCACGTTTGGCGGCTATTTGATGTCTTGATGTTCTGACAAAATTTACGAGGAAATGAACATGAAGTTTGGCAGTTTACTGTGCAAAATGTATTTTGTTTACCCCCTATCTCTGTTGTGTTTGGAACGGGCATATCCAAGTGCTTGACAACGCAGGGACGAATTGGAACGATCAAGGAGTATAATAAATCTAATGGCCAATGCAAACTTGCGAGTTGCAAAACAAACTGCACATATGTTTGCGGAATATGTTTCATGACTTCCCATGCTTAGAGTCTCGTCTTCTTTTAGAGTCTTTATCTTTTACACAGTCGGTCTCAAGTTTGGATAAAGGAAGAGACACATTAGATAGCTTACAACAAGCACGCAAAAAAACTTGTTAAAGTCGTTATGACATGTTTCATGGCCTCTCTCGGTGGTTCGAATACAAGCATGTCCTCCAGGACCTCCACCTTCTAGGGTAGTTGGTTCCCAAAACTGACGTGGTGAATGAAATGTGTTAAAATCAGCAAGAACATCAACAATGAAAACATCAGTCAATTATAGAAAAAGCACAAATACTGAAAGGAATAAGGAAAAACTTCGTGTATGAGATTTTGACTCAAGTGGAGTGCTAGCACAGCCTTTTTTTTCTTGGGGAGGGGGTAGTGAAAGGTTGACTTATAAGTCAAATAATCCTTCAAATTGCTCCGCGTTTCTGTTCTCGATTATTGTACTGCGTTTGCACTCTTAATTCTCACTCTCGTGGGTTTTAGTAGGTTGAGATGTGCTACAAAGACAATTTTATGCTCGTACTCATGCTCCCACTCATGTTTACGCACACGAATTATGTGACTTGAGTCCTCTCATTTTCGTACCAACATTAGCCCTTACTAATCTCCATTAACCCGCACTAATCCGTGTTCAAGACCAAGGCTTTGACAGACATGGGCCCATTTTTCCATAAGTGCCCACATTTCTATCCCAAAATCGGCCCATTGAGGCTATACATGTGAAGATGATAACACCACCAACAATGTCCCACAAAATATTTCACCCAGAAGGGTTATTTCAATTATTGAGGTCAGGTTTAGAGTAATTTTCTTGTGGATTCTCTAATTCCGGCTAACCATTCTATTATTGAGGTTCATGGTGTGAATGACTTTACCCTTGTTCAGACCAGGAAGAAGAATAATTGAAATACGTGTAAGCTGATCCGAACACTCCCATTATTGAGGTCAATTCTCTAATTCCGGCTAACCATTCCATTATTGAGGTTCACGGTGTGAATGACTTTACCCTTGTTCGTACCAGGAAGAAGAAGAATCGAAGTATGTGTAAGCTGACGTGAACACCTGGAATGAACTAATGTATGTGTGCGTAATACATACATACGTATGTCGCCCGCTCCACTGAGGTCTGATTCTGCATTAGGGATGGCAACGGGTAGGGTATGGATCGGGGGACCGTATTCCATACCCGACTTCCGATTGGAGGATCTTTCACCATCCCCGCCCCCATCCCCATTGGGGATATAAGCTGAAGAACCAAATCCACCTCCTGATGGGGATTGGGGTTTCTTCGAATATACCCTTATCCAAACAAAAAATAAAAATTAAAGAAGTCAAAAATGAAATAAATTGATATTGATATTTAGAAATATAATCTTAATTGATATTCTATGAATATTAAGTGGTCTAGGGTAGGTAGTAATTGATAAAATTTGCTAATTAAAGAGGTAATTGTTTACATATGTAACTATACTCAAGATTTATACATATGTTCATATTTATATGTATATATAATATGGTATATGTAGTATATATAACCGGGTACGGAGAGGGTATGGGGCGGGTACGGGTATTTGGGGTGGGTATTACAAAATCATACCCGCTTCATACCTGAGCGGGTTTTCTTCATATCTTACTATACCCGCTGCTAGTGGGTAAAATTCTGAGTTATCTCCTCTGCCATATGGGGAATGGGGAAGTTGCCATCCCTATTCTGGATTAGCCTCAAAAACCTTTTTCGGATAATTCCCCACAAAACTTTCCTTCATTTCATCTTTCTCCGACCTCCACTTTCCAATTGCAGTAGTTTGATAAATTAATCCCCCCAATTCCCCCAAATCACATCAAAGTCTCCATCTTCCACTTTCTCTCTCTTCACATACGTGTGTATCGACTTCTGTGTCAATTGTTTTAGCAGAGCCGAAGACAGAATCGGAGTGTAATCTCTGTTCCCGACAAAGATAAAGAACACGATCTTTGTTGTAGTTTGTCCTCTTTTCAGCTCGACGCAGCTGTGAGCGCCGAGTAAGTTCGGAGATGGTGGAGGAGAGTTGGTACTCCAATTCAGGTACTCCAGGGTCTTGAATCTTTTGTCTTTGAATCAGTTTCTTATGCTGTTTTTGGTGTTTTCAGTCTATTTGTTCGATTGCTGCTGTTAGTTTTTGAATTCGTGTGCTTCTGGCTGTCAGGAGTAAACTAGTTGTAAACTTGTAATTGGTCGGTGTGGGTTGTAGTTGGTCGTTTGGCATTTTCAAAAGTGTGCAATTTTGATCTAGGAACACAACTTTAGAACAGCTCCGGACACAACAGAGCTCGGAGCTGTTGCTCACGTGCATCAACGGCTCCGGACATAGCTATGTCTAGACTTCTGTTTTATAGTTGTGCTCCTAGTATTGGTCGTGTGAAAAACTTGCTTGTGAGGAAATTATTTGGGGATCCATAGATGCAGTCTGAATGAATAGTGGAACGATGTGGGTTTGTAATTCGATCAGATAAGACGGCAATTGCACGCCTCTATCTGAATGAAAGAGGTTTTCAAGCCTTAGTATCGCTGCTGGAAATCATTAAAATTTTGGCTTAAGGTTTCTGGTTAGAGTTGTAAGTAGGATTCATTATTAATGAAAAAGTTCTTCATTTTTCTTGTATCAATGTTATAAATTGGGTTTCTTGGTACATCAGTTGTTATTAACATCGCTTAATTTTGAATCTTTAATTTTTTTTCTCCCTTGCTCGAACAGTAAGGGTGGAGTAAGTTTATTTAGGTGCTGCTTTGAAAGAAAATAAATTTGTTAGCTGTCTTCGTGTAGAGAATAAAGTGTTTTGGCTTGTGGGTTGAACTGTCATGCTGAATGTTGCTACCTATCGGTGGGCTAGAGATGAATTCTACAATGGATGATATAAGCTTAATTCAGCACGCACAGAGACATCACCACCTGGTCGTTAGGGAGCTTGGTGAAGAGATTGATTTGGAAATTGGGCCTGGGGACGATGATCCAGCATTTTCAAGCACTCCCCTTATCAGTGGTCCGACTCGAGAGCCTTCAGCTGAAGAGCATGATGAAAGCAAACAAATGGCGATGGTTTCCCAACTTTCCAGTGAGGATCAAGATTTGTCAAAGTCTCATTCGGGTAAAAGGAAGAAGAAGGTGGTCAAAAGATGGAGAGAGGAATGGGCTGACACATACAAGTGGGCGTATGTTGATGTGAAGGAAGGTACAGCAAGAATATTCTGTTCTGTTTGTAGAGAATATGGTAGGAAGCATAGAAGAAACCCGTATGGGAATGAAGGTAGTAGGAATATGCAGATGAGTGCACTGGAAGAACACAACAATAGTTTGCTGCACAAAGAGGCTCTTCGACTGCAAATGGCTTCAAAGGACAAGATTATTGTTGACAAACCCATTTATGTAAAAGGTCAGTCTATCAATTTATCTTATGTTTTTGGTACTTGGATGACAATTTTGTTGGCATTCATATTTTATTGACTAGAACGGGTACTCGTTTCCCTTACTGTTAAGTATAGAGAAAGTGCAATAGGCAACACTGGGAGGAGTAAGACTCAGTAAAGATTGGGCTAGGGGACAGCTGCAGAAAACAAGATCCATAGAATTTCATGGAAAAATTAAGTTTCAGCAATTCTAACCCAAAATACCTTCAAACCATTATAACGAGAGAAAGCTCAAATTGAAAAAGACCAGCAGCATAGTAGTTAAGAATAATGTAATAAAGACGCTGTATACTACCATGGTGACTTCCCCTTGTGCCAAAAAGGCTTCTTGGTGATCGTGTGATCTTTAGTCTTTGCTTTGGCTTCCAAAGCCTAAAAACTCGTATAATCATACAATGGAGTTGGAGTCAAAAAGTGTTAATTAGAGGAATTTTATGCCTTTTTGAATGTGTAGTTGGAACTTTGAATGACGTAACAAGAGACTTGTCAATGGATGAAAGGGCTGTTCTGCAGTGGAGGAGTTAACTTTTTTTTTTTTTTTTGTCGATTATCTCTAATGTAGGAAAGGGACTTTTAATGTGATCTCATTTGCTTCACTCATGCAGACCTACGTATTTGATCTGCATGATTGAGTTGTGGAGCTTAAAACCAAATAAGTGAGCTGTTGGGTTTGCAGATCAGGAATGGTTTCATAATCTGAATTTCACAAAAAAATGTAAAAATACTGATCAAAATGGAACCTGACAACGTTTACAGCAGCAATCTTCTTTTCTGACCTTCTCTTTCTTGTTTTTGCCTTATCTTTATCTTCCCCATAATTTTGTTATGCGATTGGATTGTTCATATTGCCTCTGCCCATTAGTATGCCCACTTTATGACTAGGGCCAAGTCAATTCGAATTTTGCTTCCTAGCTATTTTTCCTTTTTGTGGCACTCTGATGGTTTTCTTTATTTGAAGCTCTTATGTCAAAAACGGCTGGAACTATAGTTGAGGCTGCTGTGAAGAGGGATCCTCATGAATTTGAGTTCATACAGTGTGCACAAGAAGTGGTTCATGCATTAGAAAGAGTGATTGCCAAAAATTCTCAGTGAGTTGTCTAATGGGTGAAGTATTTCCGATTAGCTTTTCATCACTCACTGGAAACCATATCTGGAGTGATATTTATTCCAGTTCTCATGTGGTGGTATATATGTTTCAGCTATGTTAACATGATGGAGCGCTTGCTAGAACCCGAGCGTATGATTGTTTTTCGAGTCCCCTGGGTTGATGATCGGGGTGAGACACATGTCAATCGTGGCTTTCGTGTGCAATTCAACCAGACATTGGGCCCCTGTAGGGGAGGTCTTCGTTTTCATCCGTTGATGAACTTAAGCATTGCAAAATTCCTGGGTTTCCAACAGGTATAATTGTTTTCAAGTGTTTGTGCTCCAAATTTTGTTTGAGGCTGTTAGGTTACCAGTAGTCTCAAAAGTTTAAGCTGTTAGGAAATGGGTCCAACGATGTACATCATCCTTTCTCTCACGCAACCCCGTCTTGCACGTGGAGAGGCAGATTTTCATAGATATAGCGAAACCAAATGTGAATGGAAGAAAAAGATTCCAAACGAGGAATGAATACGAAAGGAGAGACTTGAACCCAAAGACCTCTCCCTACCTGAGCTCTAATACCATGATGTTAGGTTACCATGTAGTTCCAAACACTTAAGCTGTTAGGAAATGGGCCCTACAATATATATCAAGTTATTCAACAGAGATGTTACCAGGTTACATTCTGCATGTTGAGTTAATTACTTTCTTTGTAGCTCAGTGTACTTAGAAACCTTGCAACGCTTGGGTTTATGGAGTTACGGTTAGTCCTGCCAGCTAGAGACAAACTCCTTGAGAGTTTAGAATCATAATGTAGCACATTTTGTTTTTCATTGTCTATTTTTAGGCAATTTTTGTGTCACTGGCGCGTTTGAATGTTGATGGTGAAGCAAATTCTGTTTGTAACAGTGGTAGAAAAACTCGACAGTTGTTGGTTTATTACAAAGAAATCTATCTTCCTGTTGAGTTCATCAATAGGCGGGTGACTTGACCAAAAAAATATAGAACATATGAAAGATTTTTTATGTTTAGATGCTGTGATATCAACTGAATGCAATGGGCTTCATTGTCCTCCAACCGCATCTGAAAACGTGAATGAAATACTCCTGTTTTGAAAAAAAGGTTCCCAAATAAAGTCATGACGCCTCCACAAAAAGCGGGGTGACTGCCTCACTACTTTCTCCCAGGACCTGACCCTGCTGTAAGCGAAAGGCCCTTGCAGTAGATACTGGGGTAGTTCACCTGCAATTATTTGAGTCCTTATGGGGACGTTGCTTCTATAGAGAGCATTATGGGGTAGAAGGATAGCTGGAATGATCTTCATTGAGCCGATGGATCTCTAGAATGACACTTACGGAGAACTAGGAATTAGGGGGAGCCAGGAGCCTTTGGAATGCTTCCTCTTGATAGCTTCTATCTTCATTTAAGTATAATTGTGATCTTTTTACGGACACATTTCATCAGTTGGTTAGCTGCCAGAACTTTGCTATGCAGAAAATGATACTGATGGAAGCAAAACGCAGCTAGCAATTGCATGATAATGTTCTGTTCTCTTTTTTTTGCAGACATTGAAATGTGCCTTATCTCCATATAAACTTGGAGGAGCTGCTGGTGGTAGTGATTTTGATCCAAAAGGAAAAAGTGACTGTGAGGTATTATTTTATTATATGATCTCTTTGTTTTCCATAATACCTTCATAGAAGTTCTAATAAGTTTGCTTAATGAAATAGTTGTTTTGTTGACACCTGCATTTGCAGGTCATGCGTTTTTGTCAGAGTTTTATAAATGAGCTATATCGTTACTTGGGTCCAGATAAGGTAATCTGGGATGAAATATGTTATTCCACACTCTTTAGACTGTTAGTGGATTGTACATGAGATTTTGAGCATGTTGGTTGTGATGGTGTCTTTCCTAATTTATTTCTTTTTTTAAAATTTTTTGACAAGCCAATAAGCTATTTTCCATGTCATTATGCCTGAATTATTAGGATCTTCCTTCAGAAGAGATGGGTGTTGGTGCTCGCGAAATGGGTTATATGTTTGGACAATATCGTCGTCTAGCCAGTCATGTGCAGGTAGCAAGAATTGTCTGTTTTCTGAACTTTGTTTTTCTGCAATTTTGCTGCTCAAGTTTCCTGTCTTCGTTTCCTTGTTTTCTCCTCTTTGCATTGTTCCTTGGGTGCGTGTTTGTCTATCAAGGTTTCCATGGTTAAAAACTGTTAGGTTGTTATGTTGTTCACAGGTACTGCAAAATATTAGGATCGCAGGCAATGTAATTCATTTTTCCCTCTTACTTCAGCCAGATGTATCTTTTAAATCTGAAGTTGCATAATTGATAACAGCTATTATTTTGTCTCTTTTCATATATGTATTTTTTGAAAGCATATTTTATGCTCTTTAAGTTATGTGCATACAGTACTTTCCTGAATGTAGCAAGTTTCTGCTAATGCGAATGTTTGCATGGAATCATTTGTCTTGAACTTTATATGAAATAGTCATCTGTCATTTTCTAGATAATTTCAATGTAATGCTTATGCAGGGAAGTTTTACAGGGCCAAGGATAATCTGGTCTGGCACCAGCCTACGAACTGAAGCTACTGGCTATGGGCTGGTATGTAATATTTCTTTCCATCTGTCTGTCTCTTTGCTCGAGCCTGTGCATGGGTGGTTTGGGTTGGAGAGATTATCCATGTCTACATCTATGCATCCTCATCTGTACGTTTCTGTAAAGGTCATAGTTTTTTTCTTCAATGCCTGGATGGATGTCCTTTCTCGGTATGACAATTGAAGAGGCCTCTCTTGAGAGTTGCCCCACTAATGGCGTTAAAGTACATCTCTCTGCCTCTCTCTCAGTCTTACTTTTACGTCTTAGTGACATCTATTGTTTTCTTCTATCTCACCCCCAAGCCCAGCCACACCATTAACCTCACCTGACCGCAGCTCTCACTCAACGACCTATCCCAAGATTCTCCAACATATTGTCATTCTTCCTTGTCTATTACCTAATCAGATATGTACTGGAAATTTTCTAACTTTGTTCCGAGGGCTGAGAGGAGCGAAAGAGTGGGAGCGGATTGCCCTTTGATTTACAAAAAATTGTGCTTTTACCTTGAACTTTTAAGAGGTTTTCCAAAATTACCCCAGTATTTTGAAAATAATAATTTTGGTTTTTCAGTTTGGCACTTCCCGTCGATTTTTATTCCCCGATAAGCCCCCCGTCTCTCTCTCTCTTGCGCGGGCGCATCCAGTCCTTCATTTTTCTTCAACTTTTCCCTCCCTCTCTCATGACCACCACCATTACCTCTTTACTTCTACCACTGTCAGCCCACATGTCACAGTCTCAAGACCTCGTCTCGGTTGTAGTTTCAGGTAGAGTTTGCCCCTAATTAAAAAAGATAATGGCTCTACTCCGGGATGTGTTTTGTATATACTTACAAGTGCATATCCATTGTGAGGGTCATGGTTAAGTGACGGTTCTCAAGATTTTTCCAATAAGTATGTCTGGTTATGATATGAGTGGAGAAGATGAAGTGATTGGAGGTGTTTTTTAGAGTTGGGTATTTGGAAGGGCGTAGGTAATATTTAGGAGAATGATAAGGTGACGTCAGCTCGGGGAGTACATTATGTGGAACTAAACCAGAAGGGATGTCATTGTCAGTTTAGAAACCTGAGGGGAGGTCCCTTTGATTGTCAAATACTTAAGAGGAGGTCAATGTAATTTACCTTCTGTGTAATCACTTCCTGGTTTACTGTTTATGCCTCCATTGCTCATTAGGAATTTCAAAAATTCCCTTGATTTTGCAGGTTTTCTTTGCCCAGCTTGTTCTTGCAGACATGAATAAGGAACTTAAAGGACTGAGGTTCATTTCTTAAATTTGAAAGCTTGTGAACGATAGTTTAGTCTATACCTATAGCAAAGATATATATTACTGGTAAAGCATCCAAACTCAAAACCAATTGGCAATGAGTGGAGAGGTCGCCTAGGCTCATATACGAGCTTTGGAGGTTATAATTAACCAATGTGGGAAAAGGTCTAACACTCCCCCGCACTTGCGACCCCTGACCCGTACGTGCAGAGATAAACAATGATCCAATGATTCCAATGCAAAATTAACTGTTAATGAGTGGAGAGACTACCCATGCGCGTATACTAGTTTGGGAGGTAATTTAATGTTGGACAAGCTCTAGCATGGAAGAACTTGGATTCATCAAATGGGCATTCTTTTTCTTCAAGCCCACCAATACATTAAAAAAAAAAATTTGGGGGGGGCTTTAACATAAAATACGGGGAAGACCGATTGGCAATCATGCAGTTTAGTTGTGGGAAATGAGATTCGTTATTATGTACCTTTTATTGGTTAATAAGAGGATCAAAGGTACAAGGCATAAGTGAAATGGAATTTGAGCAGAACTAGGTGTGAGAAGGGCAGTGTAATTGTTGAAATAAGTCCCCTGCATGATGACAGAAAAATTCCATGTACCCTGTTGATGCTCATTCACACCAGAAGAGAGGTCAATGGTTACTTGAAAATTGCAAGGATAGGTTTCGGGAATTGTCCGAAGCCTCAGGGAGGTGATTTAAGTTATTCTATAAGTTATTGTGTTCTTCGTTTACCGAAAGAAGAATAAAGGCATGATGTAGAAGTTTGGCCACTTGCTGAGTTGTTTTTAACTGTTCCTATCTGAATTTCTCCAGATGTGGTGTAAGTGGTTGTGGAAAGATTGCAATGCATGTTCTTGAGAAGCTTCTTGCTTTTGGCGCTATTCCCGTCACAGTGTCGGGTATGTTCTACTGACCAATTAAATATTTTCAGGACTAAACATTTTTGTTTAAAGGAGCTTCTTGTTGGGAAAATAAACTAGTCATGGGAAATGTATTCAAGTTATCCTTTTCTGAACCTACTCTGGTAATTTAGCACTTTATACCTCTCTTTTTATGATTAAAGCTATTATGTTTGCCTAAAATAATTGCTCAAATACATGATCATCGTGCTTTGCTTTTAGACTCACTAAGGATTAAGGAATAGGTTTCTTTCTTAGCTGTTTTCTTATATTTTTTGGGCTTCACTATTATTTCCATTTAGGAATGGCACGTGGTAGTTAAGTCCCTAGAATGACTGAATAACAATGGATAGTTTGTTTAAACACATGCCTTTGATGAAATTTTTTGTACAGATGCAAAGGGTTATTTGATGGATGAGGATGGTTTTGACTACATGAAAATACAATTTTTGAGAGATATTAAAGCTCAAAATAGAAGTTTGAGGTTTGTTTTTGCCACATTATTTATCATCTTCTACATTGCAACCTTTATTACCTACAATGTGTCCTTATTGGTCAAGTATCATCTGCAGAGAATATTCAAAGACTTATGCTCGTTCTAAGTACTATGACGAAGTTAAACCTTGGACCGAAAGGTGTGATGTTGCCTTTCCTTGTGCTTCGCAAAATGAAATTGACCAGTCTGATGCCATTAATTTGGTTAATTCAGGTTGTCGTATACTTGTAGAAGGTAGTGGTTCTCAATGCTATTAGATCTTTCTATACATGTTTGGTTTTGTTCGTAATTTTATTTTCTTGTTAATACTCTTAAACTGTTTTGCACTATGTCCCCTAGGTTCCAATATGCCTTGTACACCTGAAGCAGTTGATGTTCTGAGAAAAGCTAATGTTCTCATAGCTCCTGCTATCGCTGCTGGTGTCGGAGGGGTAACATGAATCTCTGACCTTCTCCCACTTATCCCCTAGTCTTCATCTTTGGCAATTTTATGAGCAATGCCATCTTGGTGTAATCATTTAGGTCCATGTACAATTCGCCGGTCATTTATCATTCTCATAAGCACAATCTGACTTGTTCGATGGTGTGGTGTAAATGTCAGTTGAAGTACTCATTGATTTACGATTCCTTCAGGCTATCCCAAGTCCATATGGAAGCCTGAAGGAAAACCTGAAGACTGAATTTTTTCAATTGCAGATGTCAGTACATGGTGAAAGACAAGAACATGAATGGGATAAGGATAGAGATAGGGATAACTATTATTGAACGTGGAGGAAGTTGTGTGCGTTTATGACTTTATGCTCATTGTCTTTTTCTTTCCTCAAAGAGATGTAATTATTTCCATACTCTGTAGGAAATCTCTGCAGGTTTAAGGAAAATCTGCTGCAGACAGAAAGTTTTGCTTGTGGATGTTAGTAGTGGTGCATGGAAAAAGAGAAACACATGAATGGAATAAGGATAAATATGCATCAAGTGTGGAGGAGGAAATTGTTTGCAATATCACTCATAATCTGTACTTGTCTACATATGCACCCTAAAAAAAAGATCGATGAGAGATGTATGGAGTAATCAGAGGTGAAACGTAGGAAGAGAAAATACTTGTAGTTAGAAAAGGTTGCTTTATAATAGCTCGTCTCCCTGACTCCTTATTTTGTATGTTGATGTTGCTCTTGGTTGTAATATTATTTGTTTTTCATAGGTAATATGTTCTTGGTTGTATTGGTTTTCATTTATATGCTAAACCCTCAAGTACTTGGTTTTCAGGTTGCTGCAGGAGAACTTGAACTGATTAACTGGTCCCCTGAAGAATTTGAATCTAAATTACAGGTGGGGCTTGTCAACTATCTATTCCTTCATGTTAGTTTTCTGTCCAGGAACTAAGTAACTCAATTCAAGCTTCGATCTTCATAAATTTTCAATCTGATATTTACGTTGAAGTGGCGTCTAAGTAACAGAAATAGCTGGATTGTAAGAATCCGGAACAAAAAGATTGTTGGATTTATTTTACTGTATTAATGTCAACAATATCATTTCTTTTCCAAGTCGTGCTCGAAGTTTACACAAGTTTAGTGGCATCCATTAATGTCAACATAAAGAGCCATGTGATGGAGGAATTGGCTCTAGTGTGCGAAAGTGGCGCTTAAAGATTAATCTATATGAACATTATTTATTGCTGAACTAGATGGTTTAATCTTTTTTTTTTTTGCCCGATTACCTCGATTTGAGTTAGAGTCCCCTGTTAGTGACTTAGGACAAATGCTTTCATAAAAATAGAAGGTTTTAAAATGGCAAGAGAAAGGCCAAGGAGAGGAAAGGCTTAGGTAATAAGATAATGCAGGCGCCTGGAATAAAGTACTTTTGCTAGTGCCCAGCAAATGGTATTTTCCTGAGAAAATTCGGCGTTCCACAAAACCCAGCTAGAAATATGTTATCACCATCTCGTGAACAGATTCTGATTACTCCACTTTCATTGTGCACCAACTCGGAAAAAAGGATACACGACACGCTCTAACATGAATTTCAACTGGCTATGGACATTTACTTTATCCCTGGTTCAGGCTATTCTTCACGTAGTAACTAGTAAGTCCTTGTGGGACCCCATGCAGGAACTGTTATGCTTTTGTTGGGCTTTTTGTCGGCCTGATGACCCTGACCTTTACCTTTTCCTGGCAGGAAGCCATGAAGCAGACATACCAGAGAGCTCTGAAAGCAGCTACTGATTTTGGCTATCAGAAAGAGAGTCCCGAGTAAGTGCTTATTTTAAAACCCTCATCTTCAATGTCTCTGATTTCCACATCATGTGCCCTTGGTCTTCACGTTTACGAACATCTTGTGTGCTTTGAGGTCAATGCCATGGATGGTTCTTTAAGGGAGTAGCTTTATATCCCTATCAATGGTTATTTAAATTATACACCAAACAGAAGGAAGATTGAAGAATGGTAAATTATTCTACCAAGCTGATGGTAACAGAGGGATTATTGATTTTCCTATCTTTGAAATCCTGGCTCTCAGTTTAAGATGACATAAACACAACATAACAGCATAAAAAATTCAACTTGTCTAGGCATATACATATGACTAGGCTTACAAATTGCCAGATAGGTTGCTATTACTCTTCCCTTAAGAATTGGATCTAATTTTCTTTCTTTATTTGTTTATTTTCTCTGATTTTATTTTTTATTTTTATTTTTTGGGAACAAAACTATTTGGATAAGTGGCCCAGGTGGAGGTTTTCAAGTTTTAGAATTCTACTTGGTGATGATATCGCAGTTTAAAGTAAGACCGTATTAACTTACCTGCAAAAAAACACAGGCATTTGAATTGATAAAGAATGGTACTGAATGGGATTTGACTACTTCCAGAATTTAAGCTAAGATGGCTTCAGAAAGCTCCTTGCTTGTCTCTTATTTTGTTAGTATCTGTAAAATGTAGTTCGTAACACTTGTAAATATGAAGGATGTAGTGCTGTCTAGTACATCTGAATCACTCTTATCTCTGTCTCTAATTCAACTTTTTCTTGCCGGCCAGGGCTTTGGTACATGGAGCAGCCATCTCTGCTTTTCTGAGTATTGCTAGTGGTATGTCAGATCAAGGATGTGTATAGAAACAGCTGCCTATTCACTTGTGTTTCCTCGTCGGACTGCTCTCCATTGCACGCATGGAGCCATGCCCATTGACAGGAATTGTATCAAAATATCTCTGCTAATTATTTGAGCACTGTCATGTGGGCTGCAGTATCCTATAAGATTCAGTATTGGTATATGGTAGGATGTATCTCTGTAATTTTAGTGTAATTTATAGCTGGGACTTAAAAGAATTTATGGAGAATTCATGCTTCTATAATTGGGAAATGTAACTGTGTATGTGAAAAATGGTGAACAGACATTGAAATAAAATTATTCTTTTGTTAATGATGATTTCTTTTTATGTTTTTTTCTTGGATAATATATGTATATTTTTTTGATAACCGGATATCCAGGCCAGCTTGCGCACACCTCAACTAATTCTTGGGACCTGGAGATAACGACCGGGCATAACCTCCAATGGCCTCGACCACTTGGATAATATTGTGCAGGTAACAGAAGTAACATGGATCTCAACCAAATTTTGTCATGCTACATTTCAAAAATGCCATTCAATTTTTGCTTAATCCTTCAAATTACACTCAATAACAAACTATCAAACTACAGTTGTAGGAAGCCCTCATCACTTCTGATACAAAAATTACGATGAGTAACCAATATATGTCCAAAAATGAATATATGAGAAAATAAGGCTGAAAAGTTCACGAATTCCTCATCCCAGCCATCCCTTATAGCACAACTACAATGATTCAAATTTTGGGATTGGGTTACTTCACATTGGCGTCCCTGACGAGTAAGGTTGAGTACAATGCTTGGGCATATCTTCTTCTCCTCCTAATTGGCTTTCCTTGATGAGTGAGTGGACGAGTCTGATTTCTCAGCCAGATAATGCTCAAGCATATCATCTTCATCATCTGCCATAGAACCAAAGATGTAAATTGTTTGTTTCTCTTGTATCATTGTTCCTGTGAGTTTTAAACATCACTCCTCCCATTTTTAAGAGATCAGTGGAGTCATAATTACCTTCGAAGTCCTCATCGTCGAAGTCAATGTCAATGTCCTCCTCATCTTCCACATCAGATCCTTCTGTAACTGGTCCTGCACCTTTCTGCACAAGAGTAAAAAACACATCTCGTTTTAACCATACATATTTGAATCCTCTCTCTCACTCCCTCCCTCCACACACAAAATGGGGAAGAAACTGTTCAGAATTAAGTACCGCAGAAGCTCTTCCAGTTTCAAACCACTGTCTGCCTGTGAGCTTCTTTTCCTTGGGTGCAGAAAGTGCTGACTCGGGCATTAACCTGAGAGTTGGTGCATGTGATAACGGTCGAACAACCAAAAGAAGAAAAGTCTAAGCGAGTCCAAACACATTCTGGTATTGTTCAGGGTCTGGGTATCCAATGTCAGGACAAAATATCTCTGAATTGTGAAAACGTGCTTTTGATCTCTCCTTCCTTTTTTATATCTCTGTATATATTAATCTATTATCCACCATAATAGATATACTAAAATTTTGCAACATGGCATTCAGATTTTTCATTCTTTTTACAGAACTTCAAGACGCTTTTACTTACAATTCATACAGAAACTACAAAATGTTTTTCTTCCATTAGAGAAAAACATATCTATCTTGGTAACTCTAAGGTAAGATTAGGTTTCCACATATCTATCGTGCATCGGTCAATGAGGTAGTTAGGAGGATTGATATGGTTACCGTAGATGGTAGCACTAGCCACTATTGGTAGACCAAAAATGACTTTAGAAGTGGCAGTCCAAAAGGATCTAGATTTTATGGATACAACAGAACATGACGCACCAGACAGAACTCAATGGAAGGTATTCATGTAGGCTGTAGCCAACCCCAATTTATTGGGCTATAAGGCTTAGTGTGGTTTGGTTATAGAGACTTGGGAAATGGCTGATGTTTCTGACTACTATATTGTCCGAAAGAAGTTTCATAGTGTAGTTTGTAAAAGAGAAGATATGATCTTGATGATTCCTCCAAGAAAATCAAGTCTTAGAACCAAGGATTTGTTCTACCTCCTATTTGTGTTTCCTGGCACCAAAGGTTCCAGACTTGGCACTATGGGGGTACACGCTGACTTTCGAAATCATGGATTCCCCGAGGATAAGCTCTAGTTTTTTAAGGGCAGGAAGCTTTTCACAGACAGAATGACCATCTTTTCAGATGACGTTAATTAAGTCTTATTATTCTGATGGCTTTACTTTGACAACGTTACTCACCTCTTTTTCTTTTTCTTTTTCCTTTTTCCTTCTTTTGAATTTCATAACTCACCAGTTTACCTTTCTCATTATTGATGGGACAAGATGATGAGAAGATGAACCTCTGGATACATGAAAGAGTACATAAAGAATTGGATGCTTCTTGTGAAACTTACTTGGCTCTTTCTAGAGCTAACTCTGCTTCAAACCTATCTCTCCAAGCCATGAATGTATCAATAGTAACCGGTTCTCCATGAGGCACAATTATCTGAATCAAAATATGAAAGCAGTGCCCCATTAGAAACACAAAGAAGGAAAACATGCGAGGAGAGAAAAAAAATGGGTGTAGGTCCCACGGTAGTAATCAATCTTAACAAAAGACTATCGGCAAAACCATCTAAAGCTGAATGAGGTATTAAAAATGTCAACGATTTGCTGATAGGCCCTTCTGAGATTATACTTCAGGGTACACAAAGAGGAAAACGGTAGACATCAACAAACTTCACAAATAACCTTTTTTGTGTCTAGCATTAATTACAAGTAATACTACAAAGAATACGGCAGTATGAATTACAGTAAGATATTATGCTCTTAACAGAGCAGAGTTTTCGGCTTAATGGTACTTGGGTGATGGGCAACCGCAATAGGGAATAGATTTTCAATTAGAAAGTATATACATTGGCAGTCGAAGTGTACCACATAATCATACCTCATCTTTCTTCTCTTCCTCTTCTGTGTTTTCATCGTCAACATCTTGTGCAAATCTTTCACACAACCACTCCTTAGCAGATGTAACTAGTGTATAGACCATAGCCATGCCAAGGTTTTCAGATGCCTGTAAAAGTTCCAAAAGAAATATGCTTGAAGAAAATAGTTAAATGAGAGTAACAGAAAATTGCAAATTGGAACAAAAAGTGGTTCAAAAGCTACCTCTTGATCCAGCTTTTCTTTCAAAATCTTGAGATCCGATGTATGAATTCCCTTTAAACTGAAAAACATCACCGTAATGGATGAGGGATAGAAAGAAAAAATCATCTTGAATGATAGTAAATTCAGTTATCAGCAAACAAGTTGGACAAATCTAACATCATGGAGGTCCTATGTCGCTCCTAGTTCTCATCAGTTTTCCAGCAAAATTAGTTGTGAAGGAGCAACATGATAATTGAAATTTGAAACACCCAAAAGAGAAAACTCAAAAATTATAAAATTCAGCTGGTGGGGAGAGGCATAAAGTGAGGAATTGTTCATTTGCACATGGTCGACCCAAAATTGACGAGAATGGCAAACTAACACAACTACGAATTCCCATTGCAAAGGTGATGGGAAATCCCAGTGTATTGTTCCAATGTTCAGAGATTGCAGACCAAATCGAGCAAATTCATCCATGGGATGAGCTGTAAAAAGAGGAAATTGTTTGTTCTCACTGAGTCACAGACATAGAGTAACATGGTGGTCGACAATAGACACTGGTCAAAAGTGCTACTTGCACACGTACTGGCAAAATAAAGAGAAAGTAACCAACCTTTTCACATTCAGAAGTGGTGGTTCGTCTGGATATTTTTCTGTGTGAGAGAAAATTAAAGCCAAGCAAACTGCAACAAAAGTTCAGGCAACAGGTCATGCTGATAGGCGTTTAAATGTCCTGATTCCTGAAGTAGGAAACCAGCAAACAAACTCTGAAAAGAAACAAATATAGAGAATTTCATAACCAAGGAAATCAAAACCTGCAGGGGCTGTTGATTCATCTGCGTCGTCATCCTGTAAGAAAAGAAAGAGCGGTATGGTAAGAAACCCTACAAGCATAATGCAGCCTGAAGAATAACAAACAAGATGTGGAATCTCCTCTTGCTTTTGTTCCATGGTCCATAATATTGCCCCCTCGTATATATCACCATAAGAAACTGAAAATAACATTTCCACGTTTCCAACATTTAGCTAGTGTTCCCTGCTTCTGACAAAGGCCTAGTTTCTACCACAGGCCGTCATCATTTGGCCACTACACAGAAGGAAATGGCACAAAGGAGAATATGTACCTGAGGAGATAACGTAATTTGGAAGCACCGATTAGAAGTGTTTAGCCCACTTTCGCTTGAGTGAATTTCTGGCATTGCACAAGCAGAAGAAAATAAAACACCTTGTTCATTACCTGGAACTAAGGAAAATGGCGGATTTTGGGTCCTCAATAACAAATTTCCAAACAGAAAATGTATTTCAATCAAACCTTGGAAATCATCCATAAGTATGGCTTCCAAAGCCTCAATTTCCATCTCTTGCTCCTGCGCATGGTCTGCCACAAAAGGCTTAGTATAGAAAATAATTACAAACACAAAAAGGTCATATAAACAATCCATAACAACATCGGACCTCACACTTACATTCATTCCTCCACAAAATACAACTCAATCACCAAACATGCCTACTTTTAATGCATATATTTTTTAGTTTAGTCATGGATTGCATCCAATCCATGACCATACAATGGAGCAAAAGAAAGCAATCAAAAGGCATGACACCAGGCAAACTAGCCTATATGAATTGGAATGACATAAATCCCGTGGTTCAATTGCGCCCGGGATTAGTCCAGGTGAGCCCCGGATTAGACCAGGTGCACGTAAACTGTACCGGACCCTGAGTTATCAAAAAGACTGGGTCTGTATTTAACATCCCCAAACTATCAAACACAACAAAACCCACTGAAATTCGCGAAACAAATATACATCACATATGTCAATGAAATCAGTTCACCTATCATCAAACAATACTAGAAAGCAGCTAAATAACTGACCTAGCGAATATGACCGATCCTTCAATCATCATTTAATCAAATTGTCAAAAAGAAACATTCAAATTCCAATCCTACCAAGAATTAACGTTAGAAACACATAAAAGGTTCTGTCTTTAGGGAAAAAAATCACAAAACCCACTACTGGATGGGAACAATACTTCCAGATGGATTACCAGTCATGGCTGTTTGATTCCCTCTCTCTCTCTCTCTCTCTCTTTCTCTGTCTCTGTTTATATATACTGTATGTATATATGAGCGTTGCACGAGTTACTCTGAGAGGGTAGGAAAACCTAGCCCGATCGAGAAATCACTCGTCTTTTTGACTCGAGTGTTTCTCCACTCACACGGCAACTAAGGTATGCGCGCAACACGGGAATCTCTTCCGCATGATAAAAGTTGGACAAAATACAGTTTGCATCCATGTACTTTCATTATTTTACTTGGCAATGGTCACTTTATAATTAGGGGGTGTTCCACTAACAAAAAACTATTTTTTTCAAACACCGAGACAGGTTATTATTTCACAACACATCACATAAAAAACTGTGAAAAACCATTTTTTTTTAAAACTGAGTTAGTGGAACACCTCCTTAAAACCAATGGGTGTACATCAAATGTGTTCCATTTATGCTTTGTGAATTGATTTTATCACATCTCAATATTTATGAGTACAATGTTTTTATGTATTTTTTTTATTATGTAATAAGTTGCGAAATTGGTAAATAAGAGGGGGGTTGTTGGGTAGGATAATAATTGAAAGATATAATGGAGGTCATAGATATGTTTTTATCGATGGAATGAATAAGACTGTGAGCTGTTTGTAACTAGGGATGGCAATTAATTCTGCCCCGTCTCTGACCTCCTCACCCCGATCCGAACTGGTAATCGCCAATCTGGTAAACAAATGTGGTGGGGCGGTATTTGTTTCTCCTGATCTGTTTTAACCCAATTTGCTTCCAATTATAGTTATTACTTGTTTTGTATGTATGTATATAGATTCCATTATTGTGAAATAATAAGAGCAAAATATCCAATAATAAATGCACTATTATCAGGTATGTTTTATTTATATCTGTTTTTTAGCTCCCATGATTAATCAATATCTTGTTCTCTAGTCAAAACATTCTACAGAAAACAAATTTAGTAAAATTAAGTACAGTGAATGGAGATCGATTATTCCCTGATTCCGACACTTCTCCCGTTTCCCCTGCTCTGCCTCTGCCTCTAAAAGAAACAAAGCGGGTACGGGAAGAGTAATCTGACTCTGATCTCCCCCATTGCCATCTATACTTGGAACTCCCGTTTTTATTACGGAGAAGAAGAACAGAAGATAGTAATTGAGGGGAAGATATATGCTAGAATTTGAGAGATTATAATTTTGTGATTGTGTAAGGATGTAAAGTGTGTTTTTCAAATTTCATACCAGTACCCGCAATCACAGCCGTCTACCACGAAAACACCAAAACTACACCCTCTCTTTCACGACCGTCTGATCCTACACTCGTCACCTGGTGGGCTCCCATCAGTGCATGGAGGGGACAGGTGTAGAAATACAAGTAAAATACCTGTCGCGCCGTATTAAAACCAATTTTTTTTTCCCCTTTACATATTTTTTCCTCCTCTCACCATCCAAAATTAATAAAAAAAAAAAACAAGTGCTGTATTAAGCCACAAAATCTCTCTCTACTCCCTTCTCCCTCAAAACTCTCTCTCTCTCTCTGTGAAGCCTCTTGTCTTGGCAAAAAGATACCAGAAGGTACGCCCGATTCCTTTTCTGTACTAGAGCCACACTGCTCATCTTGACATCTTTCATCCTCAACTATTGGAAAGAGACCCAGAATGATTACGTCATAATCGCATAAACGATCAATAGATATATATAAAGGAATCTTTTCTGGATATAATAAATGATTTGTGAAGAAAAAAGGGTGAAACCCAGAAATAAGATCTCTCTTTAGAACTTCTGTTTCCCTTGTTTAGATCTCTCTTTGCGCCTTAAACCCTCTAATCTGGGTTTTTCCTTATATTTGTTCAGGTTCGTAAAACGTAACTATATGTTTATGAATTTTTGTGGGTTTTTTTTTTCGTGGTTGTTGCATGTGAGGTTGGAATTTATCTGTTTTTTTTTTTTTTCCCCTTTGTTTTCCTCCATGGTTATAGGTTTAAAGGGATATATCATTTGTTCATCTGAGGTACTTTTTCTGGTGGTTGGGGCTTCAATGTGATTATGAATTGAGGGTTGAGGTTGGTTTTTGAGATCTGGTAGTTGGTGTTTAAGATATGGGCAGTTCAAGTGAGACCAACACGAAGACGATTGATCCGGCCGTTGGCGGGTTGGTTTGGGTACGGCGTCGAAATGGGTCGTGGTGGCCTGGCCGGATAGTGGGTGTGGATGAATTGTCTGAAGGTTGTTTGGTGTCACCGAGATCCGGTACTCCTGTGAAGCTTCTGGGGAGAGAGGATGCAAGCGTGTAAGTGCCCATTTTTTAATTTACATGAGTATCCTCAATTTTCATGAACTTTACTTGAAATAGCTGAGTTTATATTCATGTGGCATGGTAATGCTGTTTATGATTCAACTCAAGCTGTGATGGTAAATCTGTTCCGGGTTGCATAGAGGCTTTGTTAAGTTTCTGTGGATATTCATTTAAAGTGCTGTAATTATAAATGCTTTTTATTGTTCAAGTGTGAATGATCTTGATATATCCCATGCCATGGGTTAGATGTGAATGAGATTGTGGTCTTTAGAGGAAAATCATTTTACCACACTTTGATGGGTTGTCAGGTCTGTGTTCTTTCATGTAACGGGAGAAGGAAGAGTGGTGCAATAACTTTTTTTCATGGCGTGCAGCTTGTGAAAGGATCTTTTCATTGGCAATTTATTTTGTAGAAGGTGCGTCCGGTAAACTGGTTTTGAATGTAAAACAAGACAACATCTCGAGTTAACTGTCTTCTTGTTCATTGCCGGGTGACTCTTTAGCGCTCTCTATTAGATTCTTTGCCCATGCTTGGGTGTGTTGGGTGTTTGGTTTTGCAATTGATTGTCTTTATTGTTAGAAAGGAGGGAGACTTGGGTAGAGGAGGGAATAGGATTGGTGTTTTCTTCTTGTTATATCCAAGAAGATTATATGGCATGAACAAACTCAAAGATCTTGTATTATCTTTCTATCAAATGCTTCATTTCTTATCAAAACGGAAAAGGTTAGGGAATGTTTTGGATCTTTACTGTAGCTGGGCTTTGCACAGCTTTTTGATACTTGATGATGGGATAGGTTGCTTGATTTTTTTCGGCTTTGTTTTCTTCCTTTTGCATGCTGGTGGGATTGCCCTTTCAGTGCATTTCCTTGGTTTTTGCTGGTTAATATGAAAAGCTCCATTTAGCTGATAGTTTAAGGTAAGAGGCACAGGGTTGCCTACTTGCATGTTTTTGGTGCAATGACATATTAATGTGTTCTATTATTTAAACTACTATAACTTTTTTTTTGATAAGTAATTCTAGAAGCAAAGTCTTTTGAAGTCTAACTCTAGCATCTTGGGAATGGTTGCCTATTGCCCCCTCCATGACTCTCTCTCTCTCTCGCGCGCGCGCGTATGCTGTATAAAGGCATGTGTTGATTAGGAAAGCTAAACCCTGGGTTATCTCACTAAGCCAATCACGAAATGTGAATTTTGTGAGTAAAAATTGTTGTTATGAGATGGGGGGTTAATGATGGGACATAGTGGTTGAACGAACAGTGTTTTCATGCAAAGATCTCCAGCATTCAAAATAAAGGAGCGAATCATACAGGAGAGGGCAGCCACTATCATTTCTGGATTTAAATCTCTGGTGAGTGTTGACCATTGACAATGGACATGTCAGGAAGTATGGAGTTATTTGGACCTCGAACAAGAATGGTTTACACTTTGCATTGATGTATTGCATTTTTGGCGTTTTCTTTAACATGATTTTATTGGTGTTTTCCTCGTAGGGAAGAAAATAGATTGTCCATTTTCGAAAAATATGCAGAGGAAAAGAATTTGTCGACTTAGAGGAGCGGTGAATCATCCTTATCAAAATAGTGGTGAAATAGTACAATAGAAGTGTAGACTCTTGGACGGTAATGTTGAGGGCCACAAAGGTTGGGTATTGGCCCACACATGGAATGCTATGGAGCCCATGCCTAAGTAGTCGTGGTTTTGTTACCTGGAACTCGGATTGTATTGGTACAAGGAACGGGAACAGGGTATGCCAATTGCCTACATTGTGGTACGCTATGGGTAGGCTTCTATAAATAACAACTTACCCTGCCAAGCGACAAGTATCTAGTAAAACTAAATAATATTCTGCAAATTATTCATGCAAAAAACACATTTCCAGGATCATAGTGACCAACTTTATTACATTTTCCCCCCCAACATTCCATGTCTCCGTAAATTTTTACCTTAATAAGTTGATTTAAAAACTTCGGGGATTGCTAAAACCTTCGTAGCAAAATGTATCTCGTTAAGGTTGTAGCATTCTCTGGTAAAATTGGGTCATGGTATCCATGTCAGACATGCCAGGGCACGTCGGGTATACTGATGGGAGTCCGAATAAGTTTCTTAAATCAAATCAAGGGACCCATGCGGGACATGCCAGACAGGTGTCTATATAGGAAATTTACTTCGCAGGTATAATTGTAACAAACTTGTCACTTGTGCCTTCTGATGGATCATATATTTATTATGTAGAGTTTCCATTAGTTTTCATTTCGTGCTCAATTAGTTTTAGCTGCCATTAGTTTTGGTTGTTTGTCTGTCTGTATTCGTGTATGTTTCTGTATCAGTGTCCTTGTTGAAGTTTGTGCTTCTTAGACGGAATGTGTGGTGCTGGGTTGCTGGTGTGCTCTAGGGTGTTACGCCACTTGGAGCATCCAAGTAAGAAATCATGTTTAGCAGTGTTCTGAAAGGGCTAAAGGGACTTTAGCTCAAGCTGGGCCTCTAAATTTCTCTTTTGCATGGTTGAGTAGATTTGATCACTCACAGCCAAGTGTCTGGAGGACTTGTGTAGGTTGAAAGAGCTGTGTGGTAAGGCGCGCGCGCTCGTGCACACACACACTCGTATATGTAGATAGATAGATAAAGAGATAGATAGATAGATACAAGCGATGGGTGATGTTTTGAACATTGATCAACCACCTGGCCGCCTATAATATGATGTTTGCCTTCCTGGGAGCATGGACTCGGCGCAGGTTCTGGGCATTCGTGTAAAGCCTTTTCTTATGGAATCATGTCAAAACTGTTTTGGGAAACAGCTCTTCCGAACAGATTTTCAGTGTCATGTTCAATTCTTTACAAGATTCAGGAACATTTTCTAGTAATGATTTGCAACGGGCATTTAAGTTTGAACTGAATTTCCGCAAATAGTCTGTTTCGAAATTTTGTTAAGCCCTAATTCTTTGCACCACGGAACTTCTTGTCTTCATTGTATTGCCAAAACAAAAAGAAAAAGTACCGCTGAGCCTCTTGATTATCAAAACTTTGAATTATCTGTGGGAAAACAAAAGAATAAATGTTTGTGTTGATCCCTCGTGACCTCATCATATTCAAGTTCTGCCAGCCCATTGCAATTCGACAATGCATCTGGGGACTATGGCTTCCAGTTCATGTTGCAATTAGGCGGAATGGTTGTCTTTATCTTTTCTTTGCCTATATCGTTATATGTTTGAAAAATTTGTTGCTTAATGAGTTGTGTTATTCTTTGACTTCTTGTGGTAGCCACACTCAACAGTTGTACTTGTTTAGGTATTACTTATCTTAAACTAGTTTTGATTATCGAAAAAGACACTTTCCTTGGAACTAATTTTATCTCACTCTTAAAATTTAAGAGTTGAATAGCTTCTCAAGGGTTCTAATTTTCTGTTTATTTGTTTACTTCTTCTTCAGTGTATTAAAATATTATCTATACTTTTGTTTAGGGACTGGTATAATCTTGAAAAATCTAAACGGGTGAAGGCATTTCGTTGTGGGGACTATGATGAGTGCATTGAAAAAGCCAAGGCTTCTGCAGCTAGTTCTTCCAAGAAACAAGTGAAGTATGCTCGGCGGGAGGATGCCATTCTTCATGCTCTTGAGCTTGAAAGTGCTCATCAATCCAAAGATAATCAAGATGTCAGTTCAAAAATGGATACATCAGATGGTGAACAACTTTTATTTGAGGAACCGGCAATGCCTCATTCTAGGAAAGAGATTGAACACATGGATGAGGAATCAAGTAGTTTTGAAGACCATTCTAATTCGCCACCGGAATTGTCTCAATCTGTTGTATCGTTTGAAGAGCCAAATCAGGTCAGTGCTGCTAGAGACCAAGGGAGGCCGCGACGGACGCCGAATGATTCAGAGGATGATGGAACTGAGGGAGTTAAGCGGATGAGAGGACTCGAGGATCTGGGAATGGGTGTCGTGTCATCTTTGAAAAGGAAGAGATCTGAAGTCGCCCATGTTCATGAGTTCTTAAAGCGGAAAAATCGTCGCCGCCCCTTGACAAAGGTTCTAGAGAGTACAGCTATGGTATCTGTTCCAGTTACATGTGAACAAATTCCCAGTCCAAATGGATCACCTCTCCCTGGATTATCTGACAGCAAGGTTTCGGGACTAGAGTCCAATGAATCAAAAAGAAGCTTATCAGTGGTGCTTAATAACTCAGATAGTACGGCAATTTCGTGTGAAAATGGAATCTCGGTGAACGCATCTCTTGTTAATAACAAACAGAAGGAACATGAAATTTCTAGCTTGTCAGGGTTACCTGAGAATGATTCTTGTGACAAATTATTTGATGTGCCAATGGTGGGGGAGGAAAAGCACCCTGAAGGTATGCTTTACTGTAAAAGTGAACTAACCCAGCGTTTGAGATATTTCTATCTGCCCTATGTATTAAATCTCTGTTTCCATGGATGCTATAGTTGAGTTGTTAAAATAAGAAACTAGGGGTTATGTGAGAAGACGAGAAGAGGGAAGAGCAGAACAAAATAGAGATAATAGAGACATAGGTTTAGGAACATTGATTAGTTCCTTCAACTCTGAATTTTAGTCTTTAAATGAGATTATGGAAAGACCCTTTAGCCTAATATTAGGTGAAGAATAGAGAAATAACATGTTAACAAAGATATTCCCCATGATTTGGAAATTTGACTCGGGCTAGGAAGCCTGTATTACCCATTTTCCCTTATCATCAAGATCATTGGATCATAACTAGTTGTAGCTAACATAATCACTGAACTACATTTTTGTCCTAGGAACCTGTATCACTGATTTTCCCTGATCATCAGGATTACTGGAATCTATTTTCAGTGCTTGTAGTCTGAGATTTAGTTTACACTTCTTGGTCTGTAAATTACTAGTAATACATAATTAGGAGTTCATTTTTTGTTGGATTGGAATTTCTCAAGGAAAATGTTTTGCTTGCTTGATTCTTTTGTACACTACTACACTAAGGGAACACAAATATATTGGCAGTGACCTAAACCTAAACCTAGAGGTTTAATTTTTTCCTATTTGCTCTTGACAAGAATTGGCTTCTTTGATTATTGGTATGTGTAGCAAGTATAATAAGCTGTAAGCAATGTTGGGATGGGCGCGTTAAAAGGAAGGGGAATAAGAAAAGGGTAAGCTGTAAGCAATGTTGGGATGGGCGCATTGAAAGGAAGGGAATAAGAAAAGGGTAGCAGGAGTGGGAGAGGGCTTGCCAAGAAATGTTTCACTAGTCTCACTACTCAAATTATGCACATCTGAGATATACTACTTTGAATTGCATTATTATATTGGATGGATAGGGAGGCCAACAATTTTTTACTGGAGATGTTTTTGGTGATGCATGCATATGGGAATTTTTGTTGCTGATTTTTTTTTTTTTTGTCTCATTGAATGTGGTTAAAGGCAGATTTAGGTAGTTGCATTTGTTTGCTGATAAGCTGATGTCGACATTGGACTTTGTTGGTTCTTATTGATAATTTTTTTCCATTCTCATATACATTAAACTTATCGATGACTTGCTGATTCTTGTAATTCCACCTAATTAACATCTTGTTCTCTACTCTTTGTTTGGTTTTATTCATATGGCTGTCGAGCAAAAGTATGGAAAATCACCAATTTCCAGTTGTCTATATGCTCTGCATTCGTACTTTCCAATTGCAGTATCTATTTAACTTGCTTTCTCTTTATTGCCAAATCTATCCTATCCTCTATGGTGCCTTATATTTTCACTTTATTCTGATATGTCAACTGTATTCAACCAGGCTTTGCTCCGATTTTGGTATCATGTTCTTCTGAAAAGCCTCAGGCTGGGGCTGGAGGCCAATCCAGTCCAAGCAGTCAAGTTGAAACTCTATCTTTGGGAGGAAATGAAGATCTTAACGAGTCCGGCTCGACCTGTTCAGGTGCTGCTGATATTGATAATATCAACCAGAGCATAGAAAAAGGTTCTTCAAAGTGGCAAATAAAAGGAAAGAGGAACTCAAGATGTACTAGTAAAAATAAAAGACCCGATTCAAGAAAGTATACAGATATCAATGAACAATCCAAGGCTTATTTAACAAGCTTAGAACACAGAGTCTTTACTGAATCCCAGGTAGATGATTACTGGGGATGGAGTGGGCATATTTCTTGCAAGGCACCTCGTGAAGTGAAACTTTTACCTGATTGCGCTCAATCTACACAAAGGTCACTTCCCTATCGCCAGTCTCGGTTTATACTGAACCCTAAATATCAGACATCAGATTTTCCTGTCAGAAATTATGATATGGGTTCTTGTCTATATGATGTTAATCTGGAGGTGAAAGCAAGCTATCGTTCTCAACGTGTTCCGTATATATCTCTCATGAGCAAATTGACTAGTCAACCCATAATAGGTCACCCTCTTACAGTTGAGGTTTTGGATGATGGGTTCTGTGATCTTATGGTGAGTGGGCCTGGGCTTAGGCCCGAATGCTATCTTACTAGTAGCAGCTGTGACTTGGATGATCTAGAAGAGAATAATATATCTGCTTTGGAAGGTGTTGATATGGATTACGAAGTGAAGCCAAATCTGGGAAGTGGAAGGATTCCTACAAAGCGTTTGCCTTTGCATCGTGTTTCGCCGAATAAATCTCCCAAGACCAGGAAAAACGGGCACGGTTCCAAAAAGATACGTAAACTGTCTTCGCTAACTGGTACTCACAGGCGAATTGAAGATGAGAAGAAACCAACTATAGAGAAGATAAAGGCCCCTGCTGTAGCTTGTGTCCCCTTGAAAGTTGTGTTCAGTAGGATAAACGCATCACTAAACGGTTCGATGCGATCCGTGAAGTTTGTTTCTTGAAGTTGCAGTAGCTGGAAAAAGCTGGATGCTTATTTGGTTTTGGTTTTGGTTTTTTTTTTTTTGTAGGAATTTTGATTCATTTGGGCAGGCCTAGTTTCAGCAAATATTAACTGTTAAATTATGCTCATTTTCCAGCTCTGCAAATTCTGCCCTGAAGGCAGAATTCCATCTTGTATAATAATCATGAGATTTTATTAGAGGGAAATGAAGTAGGCTGCTTTGTTTGTGTACATAATGTAACATTAGTTGAGGTGTAAAATTGTTGATCTAAGGGTAGGTTATGGTGATTTGATATCAGGTATTTTCTTGCTTTGTGGTTCATTAGATTTGTCCCAGGTTACTGCTGATATTGGTAACCAGTTGAATCAAAGCCTCATTTTACTGGGTTATGCGACCAGTTTGATCGGCCAGACTTGACATGATCTGCTTGATTGGATAGATTATGCATGAAAGAGGATTGGCCAGACTAGACATATGATTGTACTCCCTCCCCTCCTCATTTCTTGATTCCAAATAGCACTTTTTTATTGTACCAAAAAGATTAACCCAATTGAAAAGTAATGGGCAAAGAGTGATGAGTTTACTCTTTTATCCTCATTTTTTGAAAATAAGTACATGTAACGATGATGTTTTGAAGGATAAAAAGCGGAAAGAAAAATATGACAAGTGTAATGATGTTCATGTTTACTTAATAAGTTAGAATCTTTAAAATGGACCAACAAATTAGGACAATGGAGTAACAAATTTTGAGAAGAATGGAGTAACAAATTTTGAGAAGAAGTCAAGTGGGAAAGGCTTGGTGGGTGGTGACCGGTGAGGGAGGACTTGGATGAACAAGTGGTGGGGAAGAAACTTGAGAATAGGGATAACTAGGAATTAATAAGAGCATTTCTAGCAGTTACAATGCAATGCCAAACCAAAACTCAAAATTCTATTTTGGCACGCGATAAGATATTACGATATTTGTTTTGGCCACACTCCTATACCAGCCTTGAAACGTCCTAACCCCTCTTGCTTAACTCCACCATCTTTTGTCTCTCATTGTTTCTTTCGAATATATTAATAAACCGCCCACCTCCGTTTCTAATCCCATTCCCCACACAAAAATGCAACGGACACAATATGTATGTGCACAAATTCAAATTTAAAAATGTGTTCGAAATCATCCGATGTTCTAGACTCCACAACTACTGTGTGAGACATATGTGCGTTAGACAGTTCTGAACACATATGTGTAAGTATCTATGCATATTTATCTGTATTTGTAGTTGGATGTACAAGAAAGGGTAGAAGCTAAGTGGTGAAGTAATGATAAAGGTTTGGAATTATAGGGGTGTAAACTGTAAATTAAAACAATGAAACCTTTTTCATATTTCAGGTAGGTGCAGATAGAAAAACGGTGTGTGCATTTAGAAGCTCTCCTCCCCTAGGGTTCCAGTGTCAAGGACATATATTTGTTAACTACCGTCGTCGCAAAAATACAGTCTCCAAATCACTCAGAACTCGCCGTCGATAGCAGGAGGAGGTGGGGAAATGGCGACGGTACCAGGGCCTTTGATATGGGAGATCGTGAAGAAGAACAACTCGTTTCTGGTGAAGGAGTTTGGTAACGGAAGTGCGAGTGTGCAGTTCAGCAAAGAGAGCAACAATCTCTATAACCTCAATTCCTACAAGCACTCGGGTATGAAATGGCATTCCTTTAATTCTGTTTAAGGGTTCAATAGAAAGCTCTATATGTCTGAAATGTTTAGTTTTTGTGAAGACGTGAAAGTTCATCCTGTATAAATTCTTGATCAGTCAAATGTTTATAGTTTTTGTGATGATGTGTAGTTGTTTATGGTTTCTAAGTATGTTTTCGAGATTAGATTTTCTTATTGTTTGGAAACAGAGTGTTCGTATTCGCTTGATTGTGTTGTAAGAATTGAATCTCATTTGCATGTTTGGGTGATGTTTCATGGGTCGGATTCATAATGAGTGATGCCACCGGCCTAGTAACCTAACCAAAACCAAACAGAGCCTTAGGTTTTAATCAATTAGGGTCCATTACACGAATCTGTTGTTTTCTTTGAGCTTTGTCAAGGGCTAACCGGACTAACGCACCACTCTAATCATGGAACAAGCGTAGTTGTTGTGAAGGTATTACCACCTCCTAAGTTCTATTGTTCAATGGATGTAAAAGGCCCCTGCAACAATGATTGCATTCGATTTGGAAATGCAGTCCTTCCTGATAAGAAAATCCCATGTGTAATCCAAACTCAAGGACTATTGTTTTGATTTTTGACAATAGAAAAGTAGATCTAAGCTAGAACACAGAGCATGTGCCAAATTTATTGAGGGCATTTCCTATTTGACTTTGATTTTGCTGAAATTTTGATTTGTCTTTTTTTTTCCTACACAATCACTGTGAGTCAGGGTACTTATGTGAGTTTTGTAAGTTAGACTATATTGACCTTTATGTGCATCTTCCAAACATGGCTGGTAATCGTTTCATGTTATAGGGCTGGTGAACAAGAAAACTGTGACCATTCAACCAGGGGGCAAAGACCAATCTGTGTTGCTTGCCACTACAAAGACCAAGAAGCAGGGGAAACCTGCCAGTTTACTTCACAAGTCGGTGATGAAGAAGGAGTTCCGCCGCATGGCGAAGGCAGTTGAAAATCAGGTACTAAGTTCTTATGATGCCGCTTTCTGTGTTAAATTTAGGTGCAATTTGTTGCTTATAAATGTTTCTGTTGCCTTGTATATGCCAATCACATGCTCTGCCATTTCTTGCTGAAAACACGGGGAGATCGGGCTTTTATTGATGTAATGTAATAGGGTTAAAAATCCAAAGGGAAAATCTAACTAGAAGCTGTACTTGACTTACTGACACAGAAGTGTTTTACACTTTTACTCTATTGGACGGTGGTGAGACTATTTAATTTCATCTTTTGAGAAAGATAGCTATAAAGCTGAATTAAGCTGATAGGTGACCGTGTTGTACCGTATCAAAATTATACTTATAAAAACTTAGAATTAACTACTACTTAGGAGAATAGTGGCTAAGTCAGAGTGTCAATCTGCGGAGACAATTTGGCTAAGTTACGTTAGCTTTGATTATTTTCTAATTTAATTCGGAGAAAGAGATTGGTTGAGTGATTTTGTGATTAACTAAAATATAGTAAGAAATAATAAAATTGGGTGAAATTAATGGAGAGAGGATCTAGGGTTTCGAATCCACCTTGACCACATAACTAGGCTATGTATAGGCTAGGATTATTTATTCGAATCGCAATTGTCAAGAAGATAATTGAGTTGTTAACAGGCATCGGCTATCCCATAGCACGAACCGTCTCTTTCATGGCCTGTCCAGTGGCACGATCCGTCTTACGAGCATAACCCATCTCAGTTACCCAAGCACAAGCAAAGAAAACTGTTGAATAACCCGGTATTTGAGATCGCGGCACACAAATACACAACAGATTGAAAGCATAAAAATTATTCCATTCTATCGTAATGAAACAGGTTCTTAGTTAAACAACTTATTCGAATAAATAAACTTAAATCCTATACATAAACAAAATTACTTGGAGCGAGGCTTCATCTTCCTCCTAGTTGGGTATTTAGCCGGCCTTGAAAATCACTGAGGCAGCCGTGCTCTTTTGTCGAGTGTGGTGATGTCTGGGATCCTTTTTTTTTTCCCCCCAAAGTCTCTGATTATATAGGCACAATGTGCCGTACATAAGAAGAATTCTACTACCAAAAATATTGTCAGACCCTCGTGCATTCCATGGCAGACAAGGCAACCAAATCTTTCTCTCATTCTAATTGCCGTGGTGAGTACTTTCCGTTTCCTATTAGTACTGCCAAATTTCTTCATATCATAATCTCCTTGATCTCCACGTTTCCTCGTATCTGACCAATTGCCATCATAAACTAATTCATTGCTCCATTTGGCTCATCCACGTGTGAACCCGAGCTAATGGCTTAAAAAAATTGGGCTCGCCACTTTAATTAATTTGACTACGGGCTTTGCTTCGACACGTCCAAAGACCATACAAATTGCACTATATTGCTCCCAATGGTCTCCAAGGCCTACAAACAAATTAAAGTAATCAAGACACGCCAAGTAACACTACGAACGGACTACCAAAGCGTAAATTAAGAGTGTAAACGGGTGCTTTTCAGCACCTATCAATAGGTCTGTCAAGTGCCAAATGCTCTTAGTTTTCTTTGAATTTTTTTTTGAGTTTAGCCATGTGTTGGTTCTTCAGGTTATGAAATGATATAAGTGCAAGAATATGCATCAGCAGCCAAGGGTGTGTCCCTACCATCATGTTACAATTTGCATGTAATCTCACCCATGCAATATTGACTTGATACTGATGGCAATATGTACTTGTCGAGTTGTAGCAGGATGTGTTCTTATGTAGTGGTATTTGTTGAAAAATTTGTCTTGTCAGCCGAATTGGTTAACATAAGAAGAGAAGAGCAGCAGCTTTCTCTCAGTGCACAGAAGTGCAACTCCATAAGCTTCTTCTGGTTTATAACTGTTTCTTTCCCGGCAGCAATAAGCAGCTGGTATATGAAGTGGGAACTCTGTAGGGAAAGTCGATGAAATGAATCTGTTTAGGTTGGTTTGTGAGCTTTGAATAATCCACAGTATATAGCATTTAGTCCATTACTGGTTATATGTATGTAATGATGAAGTTGGGTAACTGTTGAATCTGTGTATTTTTCCTTGGTTCGCTTAAAGTTCCAATTCTTGTTTTCGTTGTTGAGGAAGTGTAATCTTACCAATTCTCACTTCTTTTGTTTTTGTCATTCATTGCAGGTGGCAGCTAACTATTACAGGCCAGATCTGAAGAATGCAGCCCTTGCAAGGCTGAGTGCTGTGCAGAGAAGCCTTAAGGTGGCAAAATCTGGTGTGAAGAAGAGGAACAGGCAAGCTTGTTAGATCCATATAGGAAATTTAGGATGAGAATAGTTCGTCTTTCGATAATTTCTAGCTCCACAAGTGTGTTGTTTCCCCTCTGTTCCAGAACAAAAGAGACGTATCATTCTGAGGCTTTTGCCTATTTATCAGTTTTGGCTTATTGTGTGGTCTTCATGTGAACTTGAAATTAACTCTTGAATTGGAATATCATCTGACAATGACACTTTTATCTTTTGATATTGGGTGCTGTGTAGTTTTGTTCTTTTTTTTCTTTTTTTTTAAATCAGGATTTTTGCTCTTTATGTTATTTTATTCCGAGAGAGGCTCTAAATTGAGACATCATACTTGTTTGGTTTTTTAACTTACACGGTTCCGGGCCAGCTTGCTTCCACTCCTTGAGCTCAATCCCACGTCCCTCTATTGGGGACTCCGAAAAAAACGGGGGCAAAGCTACGTGTGGCTTGATACTTGGTAGCTTGTACCTTGAAAGTTTCAAACATGAGATCTTAGGAGGGATCAGATCTTGGTGTTGCGGCCGTCATAATTGCACACCAACATTTGTACAATCGTACACGTTGGAGGCTGTAGAAGAAATGAATTTGACATCGTGCAATTAACAGAAGGCATAAAGCGTAGTTGCCCGAATTGTCAAAGTTGGCCATTGCCTAATTGCGTCAACTTTTGTTACCAAACCACTTCAAACTTGATCAAGTTTCACTTTATGTGCATCTTTATCAGATGCATCTTTATCAGATGCCACCATCTC